>JBAWJQ010005301.1:0-587838 GCA_037783105.1 Bactrocera zonata | reverse complement strand
TGATTTGAGGCATTTCGATATCGATTGCTAAATGTGTATATAGAAGAAAATCGACTTTATACCTAAATATAAGAATACGGAATTCTTCTAAATGCACTGCCGTTATACCATTAAGGCTTTATGTGGACTTCAGTAAGATAAAGAAAGTTAATTAACTTAAATATGTTAATCTAATGATTTGAAGCAATTCGATATCGATTGCTTAATGTGTATATACAAAAAAATCGACTTTATACCTAAATATAAGATTACGGAATTCTTCTAAATGCACTGCCGTTATACCGTTAAAGCTTCATGTAAACTTCAGTAAGATAAAGAAGGTTAATTAACTTAAATGTGTTAAACTAAAAATTTGAAGCATTTCGTTATCGATTGCTACGTGTGTATATAGAAGAAAATCGACTTTATACCTAAATATAAGAATACGGAATTCTTCTAAATGCACTGCCGTTATACCGATTGCTAAATGTGGATATAGAAGAAAATCGACTTTATACCTAAATATAAGAATACGGAATTCTTCCAAATGCACTGCCGTTATACCGTTAAGGCTTTATGTAAACTTCAGTTCGTTAAAGAAGATTAATTAACTTAAATATGTTAAACTAAAAATTTGAAGCATTTCGATATCGATTGCTAAATTGGTATATACAAGAAAATCGACTTTATACCTAAATATAAGATTACGTAATTCTTCTAAATGCACTGCCATTATGCCGCCCTGGCTTTATGTTATCTTGAGTACGTTAAAGAAGGTTTATTAACTTAAATATGTTAAACTAATGATTTAAGCATTTCGGTATCGATTGCTAAATGTGTATATACAAGAAAATCGACTTTATACCCAAATATAAGATTACGGAATTCTTCCAAATGCACTGCCGTTATACCGTTAAGGCTTTATGTAAACTTCAGTAAGTTAAAGAAGGTTAATTAACTTAAATATGTTAAACTAATGATTTGTGGCATTTCGATATCGATTGCTAAATGTGTATATAGAAGAAAATCGACTTTATACCTAAATATAAGATTGCGGATTTCTTCCAAATGCTCTGCCGTTATACCGTTAAGGCTTTATGTAAACTTCAGTAAGGTAAGGAAGGTTAATTAACTTAAATATGTTAAACTAATGATTTGAGGCATTTCGATATCGATTGCTAAATGTGTATATAGAAGAAAATCGACTTTATACCTGAATATAAGAATACGGAATTCTTCTAAATGCACTGCCTTTATACCGTTAAGGCTTTATGTAAACTTCAGTAAGATAAAGAAGGTTAATTAACTTAAATGTGTTAAACTAAAAATTTGAAGCATTTCGATATCGATTGCTACATGCGTATATAGAAGAAAATCGACTTTATACCTAAATATAAGAATACGGAATTCTTCTAAATGCACTGCCGTTATACCGATTGCTAAATGTGGATATAGAAGAAAATCGACTTTATACCTAAATATAAGAATACGGAATTCTTCTAAATGCACTGCCGTTATACCGTTAAGGCTTTATGTAAACTTCAGTAAGGTAAAGAAGGTTAATTAACTTAAATATGTTAAACTAATGATTTGAAGCATTTCGATATCGATTGCTAAATGTGTATATAGAAGAAAATCGATTTTATACCTAAATATAAGAATACGGAATTCTTCTAAATGCACTGCCGTTATACCATTAAGGCTTTATGTGGACTTCAGTAAGATAAAGAAAGTTAATTAACTTAAATATGTTAATCTAATGATTTGAAGCATTTCGATATCGATTGCTAAATGTGTATATAGAAGAAAATCGACTTTATACCTAAGTATAAGAATACGGAATTCTTCTAAATGCACTGCCGTTATACCGTTAAGGCTTTATGTAAACTTCAGTAAGATAAAGAAGGTTAATTAACTTAAATGTGTTAAACTAAAAATTTGAAGCATTTCGATATCGATTGCTACATGCGTATATAGAAGAAAATCGACTTTATACCTAAATATAAGAATACGGAATTCTTCTAAATGCACTGCCGTTATACCTATTGCTAAATGTGGATATAGAAGAAAATCGACTTTATACCTAAATATAAGAATACGGAATT
The DNA here is from genome assembly GCA_037783105.1 of Bactrocera zonata. Lineage (NCBI taxonomy): Eukaryota > Metazoa > Arthropoda > Insecta > Diptera > Tephritidae > Bactrocera > Bactrocera zonata. The sequence continues at coordinate 585,754 of JBAWJQ010005301.1, read as the reverse complement.
CTTCCAAATGCACTGCCGTTATACCGTTAAGGCTTTATGTACACTTTAGTTCGTTAAAGAAGATTAATTAACTTAAATATGTTAAACTAAAAATTTGAAGCATTTCGTTATCGATTGCTAAATGTGTATTTAGAAGAAAATCGACTTTATACCTAAATATAAGAATACGGAATTTTTCTAAATGCACTGCTGTTATACCGTTAAGGCTTAATGTAAACTTCAGTAAGGTAAAGAAGGTTAATTAACTTAAATATGTTAAACTAATGATTTGAGGCATTTCGATATCGATTGCTAAATGTGTATATAGAAGAAAATCGACTTTATACCTAAGTATAAGAATACGGAATTCTTCTAAATGCACTGCCGTTATACCATTAAGGCTTTATGTGGACTTCAGTAAGATAAAGAAAGTTAATTAACTTAAATATGTTAATCTAATGATTTGAAGCAATTCGATATCGATTGCTTAATGTGTATATACAAGAAAATCGACTTTATACCTAAATATAAGAATACGGAATTCTTCCAAATGCACTGCCGTTATACCGTTAAGGCTTTATGTACACTTTAGTTCGTTAAAGAAGATTAATTAACTTAAATATGTTAAACTAAAAATTTGAAGCATTTCGATATCGATTGCTAAATGTGTATATAGAAGAAAATCGACTTTATACCTAAATATAAGATTACGGAATTCTTCTAAATGCACTGCCGTTATGCCGCCATGGCTTTATGTTAGCTTGAGTGCGTTAAAGAAGGTTTATTAACTTAAATATGTTAAACTAATGATTTGAAGCATTTCGATATCGATTGCTAAATGTGTATATAGAAGAAAATCGACTTTATACCTGAATATAAGTTTACGGAATTCTTCTAAATGCACTGCTGTTATACCGTTAAGGCTTTATGTAAACTTCAGTAGGGTAAAGAAGGTTAATTAACTTAAATATGTTAAACTAATGATTTGAAGCATTTCGATATCGATTGCTAAATGTGTATATAGAAGAAAATCGACTTTATACCTAAATATAAGAATACGGAATTCTTCTAAATGCACTGCCGTTATACCATTAAGGCTTTATGTGGACTTCAGTAAGATAAAGAAAGTTAATTAACTTAAATATGTTAATCTAATGATTTGAAGCATTTCGATATCGATTGCTAAATGTGTATATAGAAGAAAATCGACTTTATACCTGAATATAAGATTACAGAATTCTTCTAAATGCACTGCCGTTATACCGTTAAGGCTTTATGTAAACTTCAGTAAGATAAAGAAGGTTAATTAACTTAAATATGTTAAACTAAAAATTTGAAGCATTTCGATATCGATTGCTCCATGCGTATATAGAAGAAAATCGACTTTATACCTAAATATAAGAATACGGAATTCTTCTAAATGCACTGCCGTTATACCGTAGGCTTTATGTACTTAGTGTAAAGAATTAACTAATATGTGGACTATGATTTGAAGCATTTAATATCGACTTTATACCTAAATATAAGAATACGGAATTCTTCTAAATGCACTGCCGTTATACCGTTAAGGCTTTATGTAAACTTCAGTAAGATAAAGAAGGTTAATTAACTTAAATATGTTAAACTAAAAATTTGAAGCATTTCGATATCGATTGCTACATGCGTATATAGAAGAAAATCGACTTTATACCTAAATATAAGAATACGGAATTCTTCTAAATGCACTGCCGTTATACCGTTAAGGCTTTATGTAAACTTCAGTAAGATAAAGAAGGTTAATTAACTTAAATATGTTAAACTAAAAATTTGAAACATTTCGATATCGATTGCTACATGTGTATATAGAAGAAAATCGACTTTATACCTAAATATAAGAATACGGAATTCTTCCAAATGCACTGCCGTTATACCGTTAAGGCTTTATGTAAACTTCAGTAAGATAAAGAAGGTTAATTAACTTAAATATGTTAATCTAATGATTTGAAGCATTTCGATATCGATTGATTAATGTGTATATACAAGAAAATCGACTTTATACCTAAATATAAGTTTACGGAATTCTTCTAAATACACTGCCGTTATACCGTTAAGGCTTAATGTAGACTTCAGTAAGATAAAGAAAGTTAATTAACTTAAATATGTTAATCTAATGATTTGAAGCATTTCGATATCGATTGCTAAATGTGTATATAGAAGAAAATCGACTTTATACCTGAATATAAGATTACGGAATTCTTCTAAATGCACTGCCGTTATACCGTTAAGGCTTTATGTAAACTTCAGTAAGATAAAGAAGGTTAATTAACTTAAATATGTTAAACTAATGATTTGAAGCATTTCGATATCGATTGCTAAATGTGTATATAGAAGAAAATCGACTTTATACCTAAATATAAGAATACGGAATTCTTCTAAATGCACTGCCGTTATACCGTTAAGGCTTTATGTAAACTTCAGTAAGGTAAAGAAGGTTAATTAACTTAAATATGTTAAACTAATGATTTGAAGCATTTCGATATCGATTGCTAAATGTGTATATAGAAGAAAATCGACTTTATACCTAAATATAAGAATACGGAATTCTTCTAAATGCACTGCCGTTATACCGTTAAGGCTTTATGTGGACTTCAGTAAGATAAAGAAAGTTAATTAACTTAAATATGTTAATCTAATGATTTGAAGCATTTCGATATCGATTGCTAAATGTGTATATAGAAGAAAATCGACTTTATACCTAAATATAAGATTACGGAATTCTTCTAAATGCACTGCCGTTATACCGTTAAGGCTTTATGTAAACTTCAGTAAGATAAAGAAGGTTAATTAACTTAAATATGTTAAACTAATGATTTGAAGCATTTCGATATCGATTGCTAAATGTGTATATACAAGAAAATCGACTTTATACCTAAATATAAGATTACGGAATTCTTCTAAATGCACTGCCGTTATACCGTTAAGGCTTTATGTAAACTTCAGTAAGATAAAGAAGGTTAATTAACTTAAATGTGTTAAACTAAAAATTTGAAGCATTTCGATATCGATTGCTACATGCGAAAATAGAAGAAAATCGACTTTATACCTAAATATAAGAATACGGAATTCTTCTAAATGCACTGCCGTTATACCTATTGCTAAATGTGGATATAGAAGAAAATCGACTTTATACCTAAATATAAGAATACGGAATTCTTCCAAATGCACTGCCGTTATACCGTTAAGGCTTTATGTAAACTTTAGTTCGTTAAAGAAGATTAATTAACTTAAATATGTTAAACCAAAAATTTGAAGCATTTCGTTATCGATTGCTAAATGTGTATATAGAAGAAAATCGACTTTATACCTAAATATAAGAATACGGAATTCTTCTAAATGCACTGCCGTTATACCGATTGCTAAATGTGGATATACAAGAAAATCGACTTTATACCTAAATATAAGATTACGTAATTCTTCTAAATGCACTGCCATTATGCCGCCATGGCTTTATGTTAGCTTGAGTGCGTTAAAGAAGGTTTATTAACTTAAATATGTTAAACTAATGATTTGAAGCATTTCGATATCGATTGCTAAATGTGTATATAGAAGAAAATCGGCTTTATACCTGAATATAAGTTTACGGAATTCTTCTAAATGCACTGCTGTTATACCGTTAAGGCTTTATGTAAACTTCAGTAAGGTAAAGAAGGTTAATTAACTTAAATATGTTAAACTAATGATTTGAAGCATTTCGATATCGATTGCTAAATGTGTATATAGAAGAAAATCGACTTTATACCTAAATATAAGAATACGGAATTCTTCTAAATGCACTGCCGTTATACCATTAAGGCTTTATGTGGACTTCAGTAAGATAAAGAAAGTTAATTAACTTAAATATGTTAATCTAATGATTTGAAGCATTTCGATATCGATTGCTAAATGTGTATATAGAAGAAAATCGACTTTATACCTGAATATAAGTTTACAGAATTCTTCTAAATGCACTGCCGTTATACCATTAAGGCTTTATGTGGACTTCAGTAAGATAAAGAAGGTTAATTAACTTAAATATGTTAAACTAAAAATTTGAAGCATTTCGATATCGATTGCTACATGCGTATATAGAAGAAAATCGACTTTATACCTAAATATAAGAATACGGAATTCTTCTAAATGCACTGCCGTTATACCGATTGCTAAATGTGGATATAGAAGAAAATCGACTTTATACCTAAATATAAGATTACGGAATTCTTCTAAATGCACTGCCATTATGCCGCCATGGCTTTGTGTTAGCTTGAGTGCGTTAAAGAAGGTTAATTAACTTAAATATGTTAAACTAATGATTTGAAGCATTTCGATATCGATTGCTAAATGTGTATATACAAGAAAATCGACTTTATACCTAAATATAAGATTACGGAATTCTTCCAAATGCACTGCCGTTATACCGTTAAGGCTTTATGTAAACTTCAGTAAGATAAAGAAGGTTAATTAACTTAAATATGTTAATCTAATGATTTGAAGCATTTCGATATCGATTACTAAATGTGTATATACAAGAAAATCGACTTTATACCTGAAATATAAGATTACGGAATTCTTCCAAATGCACTGCCGTTATACCGTTAAGGCTTTATGTAAACTTCAGTAAGGTAAAGAAGGTTAATTAACTTAAATATGTTAATCTAATGATTTGAAGCATTTCGATATCGATTGCTAAATGTGTATATAGAAGAAAATCGACTTTATACCTGAATATAAGTTTACGGAATTCTTCTAAATGCACTGCCGTTATACCGTTAAGGCTTAATGTAGACTTCAGTAAGATAAAAAAGTTAATTAACTTAAATATGTTAATCTAATGATTTGAAGCATTTCGATATCGATTGCTAAATGTGTATATACAAGAAAATCGACTTTATACCTAAATATAAGAATACGGAATTCTTCTAAATGCACTGCCGTTATACCATTAAGGCTTTATGTGGACTTCAGTAAGATAAAGAAAGTTAATTAACTTAAATATGTTAATCTAATGATTTGAAGCATTTCGATATCGATTACTAAATGTGTATATACAAGAAAATCGACTTTATACCTAAATATAAGATTGCGGATTTCTTCCAAATGCACTGCCGTTATACCGTTAAGGCTTTATGTAAACTTCAGTAAGGTAAAGAAGGTTAATTAACTTAAATATGTTAATCTAATGATTTGAAGCATTTCGATATCGATTGCTAAATGTGTATATAGAAGAAAATCGACTTTATACCTGAATATAAGTTTACGGAATTCTTCTAAATGCACTGCCGTTATACCGTTAAGGCTTAATGTAGACTTCAGTAAGATAAAGAAAGTTAATTAACTTAAATATGTTAATACTAATGATTTGAAGCATTTCGATATCGATTGCTAAATGTGTATATAGAAGAAAATCGACTTTATACCTAAATATAAGAATACGGAATTCTTCTAAATGCACTGCCGTTATACCATTAAGGCTTTATGTGGACTTCAGTAAGATAAAGAAAGTTAATTAACTTAAATATGTTAATCTAATGATTTGAAGCATTTCGATATCGATTGCTTAATGTGTATATACAAGAAAATCGACTTTATACCTAAATATAAGATTACGGAATTCTTCTAAATGCACTGCCGTTGTACCGTTAAGGCTTTATGTAAACTTCAGTAAGATAAAGAAGGTTAATTAACTTAAATATGTTAAACTAATGATTTGAAGCATTTCGATATCGATTGCTTAATGTGTATATACAAGAAAATCGACTTTATACCTAAATATAAGATTACGGAATTCTTCTAAATGCACTGCCGTTATACCGTTAAGGCTTTATGTAGACTTCAGTAAGATAAAGAAAGTTAATTAACTTAAATAATTTAAACTAATATTTTGAAGCATTTCGATATCGATTGCTAAATGTGTATATAGAAGAAAATCGACTTTATACCTAAATATAAGAATACGGAATTCTTCTAAATGCACTGCCGTTATACCGTTAAGGCTTTATGTAAACTTCAGTAAGATAAAGAAGGTTAATTAACTTAAATGTGTTAAACTAAAAATTTGAAGCATTTCGATATCGATTGCTACATGCGTATATAGAAGAAAATCGACTTTATACCTAAATATAAGAATACGGAATTCTTCTAAATGCACTGCCATTATACCGATTGCTAAATGTGGATATAGAAGAAAATCGACTTTATACCTAAATATAAGAATACGGAATTCTTCTAAATGCACTGCCGTTATACCGTTAAGGCTTTATGTAAACTTCAGTAAGGTGAAGAAGGTTAATTAACTTAAATATGTTAAACTAATGATTTGAAGCATTTCGATATCGATTGCTAAATGTGTATATAGAAGAAAATCGACTTTATACCTAAATATAAGAATACGGAATTCTTCTAAATGCACTGCCGTTATACCATTAAGGCTTTATGTGGACTTCAGTAAGATAAAGAAAGTTAATTAACTTAAATATGTTAATCTAATGATTTGAAGCATTTCGATATCGATTGCTAAATGTGTATATAGAAGAAAATCGACTTTATACCTGAATATAAGTTTACGGAATTCTTCTAAATGCACTGCTGTTATACCGTTAAGGCTAAATGTAAACTTCAGTAAGGTAAAGAAGGTTAATTAACTTAAATATGTTAAACTAATGATTTGAAGCATTTCGATATCGATTGCTAAATGTGTATATAGAAGAAAATCGACTTTATACCTAAATATAAGATTACGGAATTCTTCCAAATGCACTGCCGTTATACCGTTAAGGCTTTATGTAGACTTCAGTAAGATAAAGAAGGTTAATTAACTTAAATATGTTAAACTAAAAATTTGAAGCATTTCGATATCGATTGCTTAATGTGTATAAGTTATCGTGAATTAACTCTCACGATGACCATTCAGTCGACGACACATCCGTCGACGCAACCTTCACTCAGGTCGCTCACACTAATGTTATCCGATACCTTACACGAGCCGCTGAGGCAGCATATTTATGCTCAAATATTCCATGTGAACCGCTATGTCAACATAACAGCGTTCATACGGTGAACGACTAAACATTCCACACGAGCCGCTATGTCAGCAGAATAGGATTCGCACAGGCTGAGCGGTAGCAGAACAGCAGCAGCGCAGCGCGACGCGATAGTTAGTTGTAGGCTAATTGTAGGCTAAGAAATTATTGTAAACTTCAGTTTAAAGACTCATGTCACCAGAACAGCCAGTGAGCTGCATTAAATAAAGAATCATATTAAAGATAAATCGTTTAATTGGCGCCCAACGTGGGGCTCGCGAAAATTAAGTCGAAAAAGGTTTAAGTCACCAAGGAACGAATTTTCCTTGGGCAGCGAAACTCAGTTAAGGACACTCCAGCCTTAGTGAAGAAGGTTTAAGTCACCAAGGAACGAATTTTCCTTGGGCAGCGAAACTCAGTTAAGGACACTCCAGCCTTAGTGAAGAAGGTTTAAGCCACCAAGGAACAAATTTTCCTTGGGCAGCGTTATCCAAGCCAAAGCAGCGTGTGGAACGAAATCACCAGCGATCCTGGGAATTTTTCGGCACCGCTACCTGATGGATTAGACGTGAAACAGCTGGAATCCTGCAATAATTATAAGGATATTTTAAGGATGGAAAGGTGAGTGAAGTGCTTATCTCGTTCTAATTAAAAAAAAAAAAAATAATAAATAAAAAGTGAAATAAGGAGGTGAAACTACAACTTTTGCGAATTGTGAATGGATGAATAACTTTTAATAAAATAAAGTGAAATTGAATTACAAACTTTTACGGGAAGTAGATGAATAGGGAGTTAGAAGACTTGTTCAGAAAACTTAATTTGGAGAATACAGAAGAACAAAACATGAACGCTGAACAAGTAGGTGAGTTGGTTAGAGCAGAGGTGGGCAGGGCATTAGCTGCCCAAAAACTAGAATTCGATAGGAAATTAGTTGCAATTCAGAACCAGGTTGCTCTGACAAAGCCAAAAATTGAAAAATTCACAAAGGTGGCCATCATACCTACGATAACTTGTGAAATTACACTTGATGCAATAAAATCTCTTCCAGATTTTTTGGGTCACCCAGGCACCTATGTGTCCTGGCGTGAAGCAGCACACAATGCATACGAGTTATTTAAAAGATATGATGGCAGCGAACGTCATTACCAAGCGGTTACTATTCTTAGAAATAAAGTACGAGGTGCAGCCGATGCAGTACTTTCGTCTTTTAACACGGTACTGAATTTTAATGCAATAATATCCCGCCTCGACTTTACCTACGCGGACAAGCGACCCATATACCTCATCGAGCAGGAGCTATCCACACTGAGGCAAGGTTCAATGTCGCGCTTAGAATTCTACGACGAGGTAGAAAAAAAAGCTAACTCTGTTAGCAAACAAAACTATTATGTCCTACGAAAGCGGCGTGGCGGACACCATAAATGAAAAGTATAGGGCCGATGCACTCAGGGTATTCATATCAGGTTTAAGGAAGCCTCTATGCGATATCCTTTTCGCGTCGAGACCATCAGATCTTCCATCTGCCCTGGCCTTGGCACAGGAGGTAGACGCTAATAATGAACGCTACGCTTTTGCGACGAATTTTGCGAATAGATCACATGAAGGTTCGTACAACAAAAAAACTGGCACTATTCAGAACTCAAGTAATCAAAATCAAATCAGTAATCAAAGACTTTTAACTCTGAGTCCAGTGCGGGTCATAAAAATCCACATTATTCAGTCGCTAAGCAAACCAGGCAGGCCAATCACACACAGAATTCGGTTAGTAACTTGAAATCTTATACCAATAATAACTATTCGGGTCAAAGGCGCGTCGAGCCTATGGAAGTAGATCCTTCCATATCCCAATATAAACACCTATCTAATAGTCCTACCCAAAATCAAAATAGCAGGTCGCAGGGAAATTTGCAGAAACGTACAGCGAATTCGGGACGATACACCGGACCTAAGTTACAACGAGTAAATCATCTAAATGACGAAGTTGATTTACTTAACGAAGCCACATACGATAAAGAAGCAGAACAAGCTGCCGATAACATTGAAAATGATGAGCTGAATTTTTTAGAGCAAAGTCCCTCCTTCCCTGGATTTCAAGGACAATAGGGGGAAGGAAGTCAAACTCCTTGTCGATACTGGGGCATCAAAGAGTTATATCAAACCCCTACCGGAGTTAAAAGGAATACAATCGGTCCAGAATCCATTTTCAGTCAAATCAATTCACGGAGTTACCCCTATCAATCAAAAATGCCAAGTTAAAATTTTCGGAGTAGTAACAGAATTTTTTATATTACCCAATCTGACATCGTTCGATGGTGTGATTGGTCTGGATTTATTGAACAGGGTACACGCGAATATAAACTTAAAGACAAACACGATTAAACATGACTTTGGCAAGGAGGTTATTTTATTCATCAATAGTCAGGACATAAGTCATTTACAGCTACAGGTCAAGTCAATTCCTAAGCATTTAGAAAAGGCGTTCGTCAAAGTAATTGGCGGTGTAAATGGGGTATTTGCGGATCCCAATGAAGCACTGCCATACAATACTAATGTAGTTGCAACGATTCGCACAGAAAACGAGGAACCGGTATACTCAAGGTTATACCCATATCCACTGGGCGTTTCGGATTTCGTAAATAACGAAATTCAAGACCTTTTGGTGAATGGCATCATTCGACCTTCTAGGTCCCCATATAACAACCCTATATGGGTGGTGAAGAAGAAAGGACTTGATGAAAACGGCTTCGAGAAAAAACGATTAGTTATAGATTTTCGTAAACTGAACGAGAAAACTATCAGTGACAAGTACCCGATCCCCGATATTACAGGAATATTGTCCAACCTGGGCGGGAGCAAATTTTTTACCACTCTAGATCTAAAGTCAGGTTTCCACCAGATTAAACTATCGGAGCGCGATAGAGAGAAGACTGCCTTCTCCGTGAAGAACGGAAAATATGAATTCTGCAGGCTGCCTTTTGGCCTGAAGAATGCTCCCGGTATTTTTCAGAGGGCTATAGACGACGTGTTGAGGGAACACATAGGAAAAAACTGTTTCGTGTACGTGGACGATGTCATTATATTCTCGAAGGATGAACAACAACACTTGAAAGATGTTGAAGCAATATTAAGAAGTTTATTCGAAGCCAATATGAGAGTTTCGGCAGAAAAGTCCAAATTTTTTAAAAGCGAAGTTGAATACTTAGGATTTTTGGTTTCGCAAGGGGGAATTAAAACGTGTCCAGACAAGGTCGACACAATTCGAAATTTCCCTCAGCCCACCACTTTAAGGGGGCTTAGATCATTTTTGGGATTGGCGGGGTACTACCGCTGTTTTATAAGAGATTTCGCCAAGATAGCAAAACCCCTGTCGAATATTTTGAGGGGCGAATACGGTCGAGTTACTGCGTCACAATCAAAAAAAATTAAAATAGATTTAACTGACGAACAGGAAAAGGCCTTCAATACATTAAAGGAAATTTTAGCATCTGAGGATGTAACATTAACTTATCCGGATTTTAGTAAATCATTCGATTTGACTACGGATGCATCCTCACACGCCATAGGTGCCGTCCTTTCGCAGGAGGGCCAACCTATTACCATGATTTCTCGCACCTTGTCCAGTAGCGAGGAGCATTACGCGACCAATGAGCGGGAATTACTAGCCATTGTATGGGCATTAAAAACGCTCAGAAACTACCTTTACGGAGTTCCCAAGCTTAGAGTGTTTACAGACCACCAGCCGCTAACCTTTGCGGTTTCCGACAGAAATCCAAACTCAAAAATTAAGAGATGGAAAGCTTTCATTGATGAATGCAACGCGAAGCTCATCTACAAACCGGGTAAAGAAAATGTGGTTGCAGACGCACTATCTAGGCAGCACATAAACGCCCTAGATAGTGCAAGTGTTGAAACAATTCACAGTGAAGAGTCGTCAACCAATACAATCGAAAAAACCGTTAAGCCGGTAAATTGCTTCCGCAACCAGATCCTTATAGAAGAGGGTGTAGAGCCACAGAGAAGATCTTTCATAATTTTTGGAAAAAAAACACGACACCTCATTTCATATCAAACAACGGACGATTTAGTGCAACTCCTACAGGAGGCTGTGAAAGTTGGCGTGGTTAACGCAATTTACAGCAATCTGCATACTTTAGCACAGGTTCAGCATAAACTAGTTGAACTGTTTCCAACCGTAAAATTTAGACATACAGAGAAGTTCGTCATTGATATTACAGATATAAATGAACAACAAGAAATCATTGCGGCCGAGCATAATCGAGCGCATCGAGCGGCACAAGAGAATACAAAGCAGATACTAGAAGACTATTTTTTTCCAAAAATGGAAAAGAAGGCTAAGCAGTTTGCTGCGAACTGCCGTGTGTGCTCTCAAGCAAAGTATGACCGCCACCCAAAAAAGCAACTTATTGCTCAGACACCCATACCAAAATATTGTGGAGAAATCCTCCACATTGATATATTTTCCACCGGATCAAAGTACTTCCTAACTTGCATCGACAAATTTTCAAAATTTGCGATAGTACAGTCACTTAGGTCTAGAACGATAGTGGATGTGAAACCACAGCTTCTACAGTTACTAAACATGTTTTCAAGTACGAAAACCATTTATTGTGACAACGAAAAGTCACTAAATTCGCACAGCATTAAGGCCATTCTAAAAAATCATTTCGACATCGACATCGCGAATGCCCCACCCTTACACAGTACATCAAACGGCCAGGTAGAGCGATTCCACAGCACACTGATGGAAATATCGCGATGCCTTAAACTTGATCAAAAACTGGACGATATCGAAGAAATAGTCCTTCTTGCCACAATAAAATATAATAACTCTATTCATACGGTGACTGGGGAGAAACCCATTAACATTTTTCGTTCGGCAAAAGACAACACACAGATATCATCTCGCCTGAAAAACGCACAAGATAAGGAATTAATAAACCAAAATAAACAGAGACAGGATAGAGAGTTTCAGATGGGGGACAAAGTGCTGGTCAGAAACAATAGGCGACTAGGCAATAAATTGACTCCTCTCTATACCGAAGAAAACGTTGAAAGAGACTTAGGCACAACGGTACTCATAAAAGGGAGGAGGGTCCATAAGGACAACCTTCGCTGAAATTAGATAAACAAAAAATTTTAATATTCTTTCAGGATCATTTATTAGATTAAAAATTCATATGCTTTTAGGATTACTTTAGAACTGGTTATAGCCATATTAGTATCGGCATCGACGGGACGGATAATAGACTACTCCAAGGCAAAGTACATTCCGGTTGTTGAAGGGGAACTTGTAATCTGGGAGAACTTCGGACACATCAAACACGTTACTAACCTGACACTATACGAATTTCTAAGAGACGAGACAATTAACGCTACAGAACACTTTCCTCAAACACATATGAAAAAGTTGTTGGAAGCGGACATAAACCAGATAAGTAGACTAATACAGACGGTAAATACTCATCACAGGCAGACGAGAAGTTTAAACGCACTAGGAACAATACTGAAGTACATTACTGGGACTCCCGATCATGATGACTTCGACAGACTAACGAACACAGCGGAACAACTGATTGACTCAGAGGACCGACAGTTTACCATTAACACCGAAATACAAAAGGAAATAAACAGCCTAACAGTTACAGTAAATAAAATCTTGAAAACAACAAAGCAAAGAGAAATAGACACAGGTCATCTTTATGATGTACTTATGGCCAGAAATAGAGCAATAATAACTGAACTAGATAACCTAATTACATCCATTACTTTCGCAAAAATTGGTACTTTGAACCCAATCCTTTTGGATAGTAATGAAGTAAATTCCATAATAGGAAATGAGCACTTCACAAACCTGACTGTAGCCGATGTTATAGCTGTAGCTAGGATTAAAATTTTACAATATAATAATGTAATATATTTTTTAATAAGATACCCTATCCCTAAGTTTAGATGTAAGAAAATAACTATTTTACCAGTAGCTCACGGCCATCAAATCCTGCACCTACAAGAATCTACCTTAGCCACGTGCCACAATCACACGCTGGCGGTAAGAAACTGCAGCGATACTACACCATCGTTCTGCCTAGCATCATCAGTGACGTCATGCGCTTTACAACTTATGACACGCAACACCGCCAACTGCAGCACAACATTTAATAACCTCCCACCGATCGCACCACTAAGTGATGGTTTGGTAATCGTTAACGATCAGCTGGTTACCATAGAGGAAAATAACGAGGCTCCGATCACAGTAAACGGTACCTACCTAGTTGTCTTCAAGGATCGTGTAAAGATTAATGACACAATATTTTACAATGAAAACGCCACGGCGACTCTTAAGCCTGAAACGCCATGGGCCCCCACAATCAACTTAACTCAACACACCGAGATATTGAGTGCGCCTTACCTCCACCATGTAAACCAACAGAATCTTCAACATATAAAACATCTGCAACGAAGTGTTGAGCAAGGTCATATAATAAGTGTGACAGCTATTGGTGTCCTCCTCGTTGCGGGACTGGTCGCCTTCGTACTACGGCGTATGGCCATGTCCAGGAGGAGAATTTCCATAACCAAAGCAGTAGAAGTGGCTATCAAAAACGCAGCTACGAGGACCGGGGACGTTCCCCACCTAGAAGGGGAGGAGTTATCGTGAATTAACTCTCACGATGACCATTCAGTCGACGACACATCCGTCGACGCAACCTTCACTCAGGTCGCTCACACTAATGTTATCCGATACCTTACACGAGCCGCTGAGGCAGCATATTTATGCTCAAATATTCCATGTGAACCGCTATGTCAACATAACAGCGTTCATACGGTGAACGACTAAACATTCCACACGAGCCGCTATGTCAGCAGAATAGGATTCGCACAGGCTGAGCGGTAGCAGAACAGCAGCAGCGCAGCGCGACGCGATAGTTAGTTGTAGGCTAATTGTAGGCTAAGAAATTATTGTAAACTTCAGTTTAAAGACTCATGTCACCAGAACAGCCAGTGAGCTGCATTAAATAAAGAATCATATTAAAGATAAATCGTTTAATTTGTATATACAAGAAAATCGACGTTATACCTGAATATAAGTTTACGGAATTCTTCTAAATGCACTGTCGTTATACCGTTAAGGCTTAATGTAGACTTCAGTAAGATAAAGAAAGTTAATTAACTTAAATATGTTAATCTAATGATTTGAGGCATTTCGATATCGATTGCTAAATGTGTATATAGAAGAAAATCGACTTTATACCTAAATATAAGAATTCGGAATTCTTCTAAATGCACTGCCGTTAGACCATTAAGGCTTTATGTGGACTTCAGTAAGATAAAGAAAGTTAATTAACTTAAATATGTTAATCTAATGATTTGAAGCAATTCGATATCGATTGCTTAATGTGTATATACAAGAAAATCGACTTTACACCTAAATATAAGATTACGGAATTCTTCTAAATGCACTGCCGTTATACCGTTAAGGCTTTATGTAAACTTCAGTAAGATAAAGAAGGTTAATTAACTTAAATATGTTAATCTAATGATTTGAAGCATTTCGATATCGATTACTAAATGTGTATATACAAGAAAATCGACTTTATACCTAAATATAAGATTGCGGATTTATTCCAAATGCTCTGCCGTTATACCGTTAAGGCTTTATGTAAACTTCAGTAAGGTAAAGAAGGTTAGTTAACTTAAATATGTTAATCTAATGATTTGAAGCATTTCGATATCGATTGCTAAATGTGTATATAGAAGAAAATCGACTTTATACCTGAATATAAGTTTACAGAATTCTTCTAAATGCACTGCCGTTATACCATTAAGGCTTTATGTGGACTTCAGTAAGATAAAGAAGGTTAATTAACTTAAATATGTTAAACTAAAAATTTGAAGCATTTCGATATCGATTGCTACATGCGTATATAGAAGAAAATCGACTTTATACCTAAATATAAGAATACGGAGTTCTTCTAAATGCACTGCCGTTATACCGATTGCTAAATGTGGATATACAAGAAAATCGACTTTATACCTAAATATAAGATTACGTAATTCTTCTAAATGCACTGCCATTATGCCGCCATGGCTTTGTGTTAGCTTGAGTGCGTTAAAGAAGGTTTATTAACTTAAATATGTTAAACTAATGATTTGAAGCATTTCGATATCGATTGCTAAATGTGTATATACAAGAAAATCGACTTTATACCCAAATATAAGATTACGGAATTCTTCCAAATTCACTGCCGTTATACCGTTAAAGCTTTATGTAAACTTCAGTAAGATAAAGAAGGTTAATTAACTTAAATATGTTAATCTAATGATTTGAAGCATTTCGATATCGATTACTAAATGTGTATATACAAGAAAATCGACTTTATACCTAAATATAAGATTGCGGATTTATTCCAAATGCTCTGCCGTTATTCCGTTAAGGCTTTATGTAAACTTCAGTAAGGTAAAGAAGGTTAGTTAACTTAAATATGTTAATCTAATGATTTGAAGCATTTCGATATCGATTGCTAAATGTGTATATAGAAGAAAATCGACTTTATACATGAATATAAGTTTACGGGATTCTTCTAAATGCACTGTCGTTATACCGTTAAGGCTTAATGTAGACTTCAGTAAGATAAAAAAGTTAATTAACTTAAATATGTTAATCTAATGATTTGAGGCATTTCGATATCGATTGCTAAATGTGTATATACAAGAAAATCGACTTTATACCTAAATATAAGAATACGGAATTCTTCTAAATGCACTGCCGTTAGACCATTAAGGCTTTATGTGGACTTCAGTAAGATAAAGAAAGTTAATTAACTTAAATATGTTAATCTAATGATTTGAAGCATTTCGATATCGATTACTAAATGTGTATATACAAGAAAATCGACTTTATACCTAAATATAAGATTGCGGATTTATTCCAAATGCTCTGCCGTTATACCGTTAAGGCTTTATGTAAACTTCAGTAAGGTAAAGAAGGTTAGTTAACTTAAATATGTTAATCTAATGATTTGAAGCATTTCGATATCGATTGCTAAATGTGTATATAGAAGAAAATCGACTTTATACCTGAATATAAGTTTACAGAATTCTTCTAAATGCACTGCCGTTATACCGTTAAGGCTTAATGTAGACTTCAGTAAGATAAAGAAAGTTAATTAACTTAAATATGTTAATCTAATGATTTGAAGCATTTCGATATCGATTGCTTAATGTGTATATACAAGAAAATCGACTTTATACCTAAATATAAGATTACGGAATTCTTCTAAATGCACTGCCGTTATACCGTTAAGGCTTTATGTAAACTTCAGTAAGATAAAGAAGGTTAATTAACTTAAATATGTTAAACTAAAAATTTGAAGCATTTCGATATCGATTGCTAAATGTGGATATAGAATAAAATTGACTTTATACCTAAATATAAGATTACGGAATTCTTCCAAATGCACTGCCGTTATACCGTTTAGGCTTTATGTAAACTTCAGTTCGTTAAAGAAGGTTAATTAACTTAAAGATGTTAAAGAAAGTTAATTAACTTAAATATGTTAATCTAATGATTTGAAGCATTTCGATATCGATTGCTTAATGTGTATATACAAGAAAATCGACTTTATACCTAAATATAAGATTACGGAATTCTTCTAAATGCACTGCCGTTATACCGTTAAGGCTTTATGTAAACTTCAGTAAGATAAAGAAAGTTAATTAACTTAAATATGTTAATCTAATGATTTGAAGCATTTCGATATCGATTGCTTAATGTGTATACACAAGAAAATCGATTTTATGCCTAAATATAAGATTACGGAATTCTTCTAAATGCTCTGCCGTTATACCGTTAAGGCTTAATGTAGACTTCAGTAAGATAAAGAAGGTTAATTAACTTAAATATGTTAATCTAATGATTTGAAGCATTACGATATCGATTGCTTAATGTGGATATAGAAGAAAATTGGCTTTGTACCTAAATATAAGAATACAGAATTCTTCTAAATGCACTGCCGTTATACCATTAAGGCTTTATGTGGACTTCAGTAAGATAAAGAAAGTTAATTAACTTAAATATGTTAATCTAATGATTTGAAACATTTCGAAATCGATAGCTTAATGTTGATATAGAAGAAAATTGGCTTTATACCTAAATATAAGAATACAGAATTCTTCCAAATGCACTGCCGTTATACCGATAAGGCTTTATGTAAACTTCAGTAAGGTAAAGAAGGTTAATTAACTTAAATATGTTAGATTAATGATTTGAAGCATTTCGATATCGATTGCTAAATTTGTATATAGAAGAAAATCGACTTTATACCTAAATATAAGTTTACGGAATTCTTCTAAATACACTGCCGTTATACCATTAAGGCTTTATGTGGACTTCAGTAAGATAAAGAAAGTTAATTAACTTAAATATGTTAATCTAATGATTTGAAGCAATTCGATATCGATTGCTTAATGTGTATATACAAGAAAATCGACTTTATACCTAAATATAAGATTACGGAATTCTTCTAAATGCACTGCCGTTATACCGTTAAGGCTTTATGTAAACTTCAGTAAGGTAAAGAAGGTTAATTAACTTAAATATGTTAGATTAATGATTTGAAGCATTTCGATATCGATTGCTAAATGTGTATATAGAAGAAAATCGACTTTATACCTAAATATAAGTTTACGGAATTCTTCTAAATGCACTGCCGTTATACCGTTAAGGCTTAATGTAGACTTCAGTAAGATAAAGAAAGTTAATTAACTTAAATATGTTAATCTAATGATTTGAAGCATTTCGATATCGATTACTAAATGTGTATA
Source organism: Bactrocera zonata (assembly GCA_037783105.1). Taxonomy (NCBI): domain Eukaryota; kingdom Metazoa; phylum Arthropoda; class Insecta; order Diptera; family Tephritidae; genus Bactrocera; species Bactrocera zonata. The sequence continues at coordinate 567,899 of JBAWJQ010005301.1, read as the reverse complement.
TACAAGAAAATCGACTTTATACCTAAATATAAGATTGCGGATTTCTTCCAAATGCACTGCCGTTATACCGTTAAGGCTTTATGTAAACTTCAGTAAGGTAAAGAAGGTTAATTAACTTAAATATGTTAAACTAATGATTTGAAGCATTTCGATATCGATTGCTAAATGTGTATATAGAAGAAAATCGACTTTATACCTAAATATAAGATTACGGAATTCTTCTAAATGCACTGCCGTTATACCATTAAGGCTTAATGTTGACTTCAGTAAGATAAAGAAGGTTAATTAACTTAAATATGTTAAACTAAAAATTTGAAGCATTTCGATATCGATTGCTAAATGTGTATATAGAAGAAAATCGACTTTATACCTGAATATAAGTTTACGGAATTCTTCTAAATGCACTGCCGTTATACCGTTAAGGCTTAATGTAAACTTCAGTAAGGTAAAGAAGGTTAATTAACTTAAATATGTTAAACTAATGATTTGAAGCATTTCGATATCGATTGCTAAATGTGTATATAGAAGAAAATCGACTTTATACCTAAATATAAGAATACGGAATTCTTCTAAATGCACTGCCGTTATACCATTAAGGCTTTATGTGGACTTCAGTAAGATAAAGAAAGTTAATTAACTTAAATATGTTAATCTAATGATTTGAAGCATTTCGATATCGATTGCTTAATGTGTATATACAAGAAAATCGACTTTATAAAGGGTGATTTTTTTGAGGTTAGGATTTTCATGCAGTAGTATTTGACAGATCACGTGGGATGTCAGACATGGTGTCAAAGAGAAAGATGCTCAGTATGCTTTGACATTTCATCATGAATAGACTTACTAACGAGCAACGCTTGCAAATCATTGAATTTTATTACCAAAATCAGTGTTCGGTTCGAAATGTGTTTCGCGTCCGTGTCCGATGAGCGATGAGGCTCATTTCTGGTTGAATGGCTACGTAAATAAGCAAAATTGCCGCATTTGGGGTGAAGAGCAACCAGAAGCCGTTCAAGAACTGCCCATGCATCCCGAAAAATGCACTGTTTGGTGTGGTTTGTACGCTGGTGGAATCATTGGACCGTATTTTTTCAAAGATGCTGTTGGACGCAACGTTACGGTGAATGGCGATCGCTATCGTTCGATGCTAACAAACTTTTTGTTGCCAAAAATGGAAGAACTGAACTTGGTTGACATGTGGTTTCAACAAGATGGCGCTACATGCCACACAGCTCGCGATTCTATGGCCATTTTGAGGGAAAACTTCGGACAACAATTCATCTCAAGAAATGGACCCGTAAGTTGGCCACCAAGATCATGCGATTTAACGCCTTTAGACTATTTTTTGTGGGGCTACGTCAAGTCTAAAGTCTACAGAAATAAGCCAGCAACTATTCCAGCTTTGGAAGACAACATTTCCGAAGAAATTCGGGCTATTCCGGCCGAAATGCTCGAAAAAGTTGCCCAAAATTGGACTTTCCGAATGGACCACCTAAGACGCAGCCGCGGTCAACATTTAAATGAAATTATCTTCAAAAAGTAAATGTCATGAACCAATCTAACGTTTCAAATAAAGAACCGATGAGATTTTGCAAATTTTATGCGTTTTTTTTTTAAAAAAGTTATCAAGCTCTTAAAAAATCACCCTTTACCTAAATATAAGATTACGGAATTCTTCTAAATGCACTGCCGTTATACCGTTAAGGCTTTATGTAAACTTCAGTAAGATAAAGAAGGTTAATTAACTTAAATATGTTAAACTAAAAATTTGAAGTATTTCGATATCGATTGCTAAATGTGGATATAGAAGAAAATTGACTTTATACCTAAATATAAGAATACAGCATTCTTCCAAATGCACTGCCGTTATACCGTTTAGGCTTTATGTAAACTTCAGTTCGTTAAAGAAGGTTTGTAAACTTAAATATGTTAAACTAATGATTTGAAGCATTTCGATATCGATTGCTAAATGTGTATATACAAGAAAATCGGCCTTATACCTATACACAATATTACGAAATTTTTCTAAATGCACTGCCGTTATGCTCCCATAGCTTTATGTCATCTTCAGTTCGTTAAAGAAGGTTTGTTAACTTAAATATGTTAAACTAATGACTTGAGGCATTTCGATATCGATTGCTAAATGTGTATATTCACGAAAATCTACTTTATACCTATATATAAGATTATGGAATTCTTCCAAATGCACTGCCGTTATGATGTTTTGGCTTTATGTCAACTTCAGCTCGTTACAGAAGGTTAATTAACTTAAATATGTAAAACTATTGATTTGAAGCATTTTGATATCGATTTCATTATGTGTATATACAAGAAAATCGACTTTATATATGTAAGATGTGACTTGTTTTATTGTCATAAACTTTACAATTAAAAATTACAATTTAAAAATTACTTGAAAAATACACTTGTTGTTTGTTTGACTGTCCGATGTTGAATGACTCGTTTTCTCGTCTTCTAGCTTTATAACGCTTCCAATAATTCAACGCAAGCGTCCCAACGCTTCTAAGAACTCAACGCAAGCGTCCTAACGCTTCGCTGAGTTCTTGTTCTAGTCCATAGTTGCATTTTGTCTTCGTCGTTTTCAGTATCATGGTCGTGTTCAGTAACCTAGTCGTGTTCAGTACCCTAGTCGTGTTCAGTACTCTAGTCGTGTTAAGTACCTTAGTCGTGTTCAGTACCCTAGTCATGTTCAGTACTCTACACTCGACACCACATTCGGCCATCCTGTTTTCATTCGTCCTCGAATGGTTGAGTCCATATCTTCATATATTCTGAGACAGTCGAAGTCTTTCTCGGCCCCTCGGTCTCACCCACTTTTTCTACTTCATATCTACCATGGTTAAGCTTCTTCGCTACCCTATACGGTCCTAAAAACTTTCCTTTAATTTCAACCCGCTACCAAACTGTGTTCTCTTTATTGCTACCAAATCGTTTTTTTTGTAGTTTTTCTCTCTCTGACGACGTGAATTATATGACTTCCGGTTTTCTTCCTGAATTTTTAAAATATTTTCTTTCGCTAGTTTTCGTACTGTTTCGCGATTTTCATTTAAGTCGTTTATAACCGTCTCTTCTAGTAGGTCCTTTAGCTCTGGCATGTTGGCCGTTCGAATGTCAAGTCCTGTTAATAACTTGAAGGGAGACTGTTTCGTACTCCGAGGAGGTGTATTGTTTATGAACTGTTGCACCTTTTCTACATGTTTATACCAATTAGTTGGGGTTTCTGTACACAACTTTGACAACATAGGTATAACGACTTTATGAATTCTCTCTACCTGTCCGTTTCCTCTTGGAACCCCCGTTGTTATTAGTAAATGTTGAATATTCTCCTTTTGACAATATTTTCTAAACAAATTTGATGTAAAAGCGGCCCCTCTATCAGAAATAATACGTCTTGGGTTACCGAATACAGCTGCTTGCTTTGTGAGTCGATCTAACACTGCATCTACTCCTGTATTTTTAGTAGGGTACAACCACACAAATTTACTGAACGCATCTACCACCACCAATATATAATTGTACAACTTACTGGTCGTTTCTAGTGGCCCTACGTGATCGATGTGATATGTTCCTAATGGTATGTCTTCTTTATCTATGCTGTTCAGGAATCCCTCTTTCTTTCCTGACTTAGCTTCATTAACAATGCACTCAATACAGCTTCCGACTATCTGACAAACTTTACCCTCTACTTGGGGGATATAATACGATTTTTCTAACAGATCCTGAGTTTCTTTACAGAGAAATGCCCTTGCCTGTGGGCCAACTTAATGATTTCGTCTTCCATTAGCTTTGGTACTACAATTAGTTCCTTTGCAGGATTTTTAAAAAGAATGTCAAATTTTATATAAAAGTCTTCGTATTCGTCTTTTTCTAGAACTTTACGTACTGCCTTTGTCCATTCGTCATTAAGTTGAGCTTGCTTTAGCCGAAACTTTAAAGAGTCTTCTAGCATTATAAGCAGTACACCCTACTTAAAGCGTCAACGTGGACCATTCTGGATCCTGCTCTATGTTCGATTTCATAGTTAAAGTCCTGAAGAAACAATGCCCATCTCGCTATTTTTGGCGGTACGTCTTTCTTCTTAAGAGTCATCGTGAACGCGTTACAATCTGTCACAATTTTGAAGTGTATACCTAATAGGTATATTCTCCATTTCTTTAAGGCCTCTATGATTGCCAGTACCTCTAACTCATACGCCGGATAATTCTCTTCCACCGGCTTTGTTTTCCGGCTCATGTATTGTACCGGATGTAAAAGCTGATCGTCCGAACTTTTTTGTAATAAAATTGCCCCATATCCCCATTTACTAGCATCAGTATGTACCTCAGTAGCTGCTTTTTGCGAAAATAACTGTACTATAGGCGCTTTTTGTAAATTATCCTTTAATTGTTGAAATGCCGCGACTTGCTCTTCGCCTAACTTGAGAACCGAATCTTTTCTTAGAAGATCTGACAAAGGTCTAGCTATCGTTGCGTAGTCCAGTACGAAACGTCGGAAATATGGCGTCAACCCCAAAAACCTTTGTAACATTTTTCTGTCGGACGGAAGCGGAAACTTTTGTACAGCAGTCGTCTTTTCTTCCGATATTTTTATGGTACCATTTCCGACTATGTACCCCAGAAATTCAACGCTTCGTTGAAGAAATTGGCATTTTTTCCATTTAATCTTTAACCCGTACGACTCGCTAACTTCTAAAACTTTTCGTAGTTTTTCAATTCCCTCTGTCTCGTCTATTGCGGGGATAATCAAGTCGTCCATATATGTAACTACGGTTCCCTTCTGGATTAGTGGCCGGAAAACAGTATTAACATAACGACAAAAGACAGCTGGTGAGTTTGAAATACCGAATGGAACAACACAAAACTCATATTGACCATTGTGGGTAACGAAAGCGGTAAATTTCCTAGATTGTGAATCTACTGGCACATGGAAAAATCCGTTCGATAAATCTAACGTTGTAAAAACTCGACCCTCTTGAAGGCTATTACAACCATTGGAAAATTGTCCCTAACAATTTTTTTATTTAATTGTCTATAATCGCAACATAAGCGTCTGTTTCCATCTTTTTTAGGAACTACTACTACCGGAGAAGCATAATTGGAAGAGTTTGGTTGTATTATTCCCTCTTTTAACCAATCTTCTATTTGTTCATCGACAAAACTACGGTCATCGATTGGTAAACGTCTTGGTCGCTGATAGACGGGAATTTCGTCTGTCAAAACAATTTCCATCTTAACGGGTGATATGCATTTACCAGATGATTTGTATTTATCAACTAAGCTTTTAACTTCTTTTGCTAATCCCTTACTCAAATGTCCCAAATTCACTGTAGTCTCATCCTTTCTTTCATTTAAACTCATCGCATCAAATTCCTTAATCCACTTATTTTTTGCTTCTATTGGTGCATTTCGTTCTTCTTTCATAACCTGTTTAGAATCCTGCCTCATTTTGTCATTACCTGGTTTATAATCTCTTGAATTATCCTTTTTCTTAAACATTACTTTATCTTCTGTTAAAACAATATCTACGTCTTTTAATATAGCCTTTCCTATCATACTTGTAAATTTAATATCTTGTTCTCTGACTACATGAAATCTGACCTTTAACACTAACTCATCTATATGTATAAAAGTATCAATCACATTTGAGCAAGCGCTATATAGTTTTCTTTTCTCATTGCTTAGAATTGGTTTAAGCCCACTTAGTATCAACGTATCGTAACGTATTAAATTAAGTGAACACCCTGAATCAATTAGAGCTTCGAACCTAAACCCATTTAAATTAACTGTTTTGAAATGTAATTATTCATCAACGACTGGTTGAAAACTTGTATTTCCTAAAGTGTTTATGCTACTTGATTCGATTTTAACTTCTCTAACTCCCTTGACTTTATTATTTTTGCACTCAAACGAACGATGTCCCATCTCATTACATTTAAAGCATTTATATTGTTTTTGTGGACATTGAGCTGCTACGTGGAATTTGCCTCCGCACTTGAAACATCTTTTACCTAGTTCTTCTTTTGTCTTGTTAGAGGATGTATCATTTACTATTTTTCCTATCCCTGAGTTGTATTTCCGTATCTTTTCGTAAATTTTGATTTGCTCTTTTAGTTCTTCTATATTTTTAGCTTGATACAAAATTGCCTTATTGAACTTGGTATCTGGAACCCCTTCTATGAAATAATCTATAATGCTTTCTTCGTCTAGACTAATCTGTTTGCCTACCTCCATGAGATGATACAAGTATTCCCGAAAAGTTTCGTTTGCTTGTTTGCGGCGATTTTTCAACAACCTATGCACATCTGCAGAAAATAGTTTGCGACAAAACTCATTAATTAATGATAACTTCAGAGCTTCCCAACTATTTAAATTATTCTGACTCCTAACAAAAAGCTTAGCGGCACCACGAAGAAGCTGTTTGCCATAAACAAATCTCTGAAGATCATTCCATTTTACTATTTCTGCATTATTTTCAAATTCGCTTACCCACCCTCGAATATCTACAGACCCTTCTCCTGAAAAAACGTTAACACAATCTCCTAAATCTTTTAGAGTAAACTGTTGTTGTTGCACGATAAGCGGTGAGGACCGTAAGTTGGTGGTTCCACCCACGTCTTCGTAAACTGACTGGTTGAACTCTTCGTCACTAGCCCTATTTCCCGATAAGTCGTAGTGTTGGATAAGTCTTTCCTGAAGATCACGTTTTTGACCTGTAGTCGAAATACCCAATTCTCTCAACTTCTCTTTCAGTCCGTTGACAGTTAAAGTCGTTATTTCGTTTAAGTCCATCTTAGTATTAACAATATGTAAGAATATACTTATTTTTATATTAATTCTAATTATAGATTTGATTCGAGTTTTTCTTAGAAAATTATTTTTACTTTTAAAATGCTGTATTTCTCTTTTTCTTTACGAAATCGTTTTGTTTGTTCTTTCAGATTAATTTTAATTTGATTCGAGTTCTTTTTAGCAAATTGTTTTTACTTTTACAATGCTGTGCTTCTCTTTCTCTTTACGAAATCGTTTTGTTTGTTCTTTTAGATTAATTTTAATTTGATTCAAATTCTTCTTAGCAAATTATTTTTACTTTTACAATGCTGTACTTCTCTTTCTCTTTACGAAATCGTTTTGTTTGTTCTTTTAGATTAATTTTAATTTGATTGAAATTCTTCTTAGCAAATTATTTTTACTTTTACAATGCTGTACTTCTCTTTCTCTTTACGAAATCGTTTTGTTTGTTCTTTTAGATTAATTCTAATTTGATTGAAACTCTTCTTAGCAAATTATTTTTACTTTTACAATGCTGTACTTCTCCTTTTCTTTAAAAGCTTCTTTTGTTTAAATTATTCTTCTTACGATTTAAACATTTTTACATCTTCTTCTTATGATTCAACATTTTTCCATCTTCTTTTATTTGAAAATTTTCTTCTGATAATTTAAAAATCTTTACATCTTCTTCTTATGATTCAACATTTTTCCATCTTCTTTTATTTGAAATTATTCTTCTGATAATTTAAAAAATTTTTACATCTTCTTCTTATGATTCAAACATTTTTCCATCTTCTTTTATATTACTTCTTTTTTTTTTTTGAAATTATACTTCTGATAATTTAAAAAATTTTACATCTTCTTTTGAAACACTTCTCTTCTATAAGTTATTCTTCTTAAGATTCAAACTTTTACACTTTAACACTTTTACTAGCTGAACACTGCACGCTCTATACCAGATGTATGCCTTACACCTCCACGACGGACCAATTGTCTAATAACAGGCTTATAATATCCCTTGATGCTATCACGTAAAACTCCACGATGACGGTCAGCACCATCTTTACTTACTTTTCACTTCGTTCTGAACACTGCACGCTTTATTAAGACTCCCCGAATTTCTTCACCTATCAAACCAGATATACGCCTTACGCCTCCCCGACGAACCAAATGTTTGTTACTTCGTTCTGAACACTGCACGCTTTATTAAGATATACGCCTTACATCTCCACACCTTTATTTAAAACTTTTTCCAAGTCCTGGCTGAGCCCCCAATTTGTAGGATGTGACTTGTTTTATTGTTATAAACTTTACAATTAAAAATTACAATTTAAAAATTACTGGAAAAATACACTTGTTGTTTGTTTGACTGTCCGATGTTGAATGACTCGTTTTCTCGTCTTCTAGCTTTATAACGCTTCAAAGAATTCAACGCAAGCGTCCCAACGCTTCTAAGAACTCAACGCAAGCGTCCTAACGCTTCGCTGAGTTCTTGTTCTAGTCCATAGTTGCATTTTGTCTTCGTCGTGTTCAGTAACATAGTCGTGTTCAGTAACCTAGTCGTGTTCAGTACCCTAGTCGTGTTCAGTACTCTAGTCGTGTTAAGTACCTTAGTCGTGTTCAGTACCCTAGTCATGTTCAGTACTCTACACTCGACACCACATATATAAGATTACAGAATTCTTCCAAATGCACTGCCGTTATACCGTTAAGGCTTTATGTAGACTTCAGTAAGATAAACAAGGTTAATTAACTTAAATATGTTATACTAATGATTTGAAGCATACCGATATCGATTGCCAAATGCGTATGTACAACAAAATCGACTTTACACCTAAATATAAGATTACGAAATTCTACCAAATGCACTGCCGTTATGCCGCCATGGCTTTATGTCAACTTCAATTCGTTGAAGAAGGTTTATTTACTTAAATATGTCAAACTAATGATTTGAAGCATTTCGATATCGATTGCTAAATGTGTATATAAAAGAAAATCGTTTATATACCTGAATATAAATTTACGGAATTCTTCTAAATGCTCTGCCGTTATACCGTAAGGGCTTTATGTAAACTTCAGTAAGATAAAGAAGGTTAATTAAATTAAATATTTTAAACTAAAAATTTGAAGCATTTCAATATCGATTGCTAAATGTGTATATAGAAGAAAATCGACTTTATACCTAAATATAAGTTTACGGAATTCTTCTAAATGCACTGCCGTTATACCGTTAAGGCTTAATGTAGACTTCAGTAAGATAAAGAAGGTTAATTAACTTAAATATGTTAAACTAATTATTTGAAGCATTTCGATATCGATTACCAAATGTGGATATAGAAGAAAATCGACTTTATACCTGAATATAAGTTTACGGAATTCTTCTAAATGCACTGCCGTTATACCGTTAAGGCTTAATGTAAACTTCAGTAAGGTAAAGAAGGTTAATTAACTTAAATATGTTAAACTAATGATTTGAGGCATTTCGATTTCGATTGCTAAATGTGTATATAGAAGAAAACCGACTTTATACCTGAATATAAGTTTACGGAATTCTTCTAAATGCACTGCCGTTATACCGTTAAGGCTAAATGTAAACTTCAGTAAGGTAAAGAAGGTTAATTAACTTAAATATGTTAAACTAATGATTTGAGGCATTTCGATTTCGATTGCTAAATGTGTATATAGAAGAAAATCGACTTTATACCTAAATATAAGAATACGGAATTCTTCTAAATGCACTGCCGTTATACCATTAAGGCTTTATATGGACTTCAGTAAGATAAAGAAAGTTAATTAACTTAAATATGTTAATCTAATGATTCAGGTAGCATTTCGATATCGATTGCTTAATGTGTATATACAAGAAAATCGACTTTATACCTGAATATAAGTTTATTGCCGAGCCCCTGGTAGGAGCAGAAGATAGATTGAAGGCTTTCCTGAAAGCACTACAAATTATCTAACCAATGCTTTTTATTTAACTCACCTCGTTTAAATAGTTAAGCCAATAGAGCGTTCGCAAAGTTGAAACAAAAATGTGATTTTTCTGAAAATCCTTCGTTTTTCGTGAACACAATTACCACATTCCTGGTAGTAGTAGAAGAAAGATTGAAGACTTTCCTGAAAGCCCTTTAAATTATCTAACCAATGCTTTATAATTGACTCAACTTGATAAATAGTTTAGCCGCTAGAGCGTTTGCAAAGTTGAAACAAAAATGTGATTTTTCTGAAAAACCTTCGTTTTTCGTGAACACTATTGCCACGTTCCTGGTAGGAGTAGAAGAAAGATTGAAGGCTTTCCTGAAAGCACTACAAATTATCTAACCAATGCTTTTACTTAACCCACCTCGCTCAAACAGTTAAGTCGCTAGAGCGTTTGCAAAGTTGAAACAAAAATTTGATTTTTCTCAAAAACCTACGTTTTTCGTGAACACTATTGCCACATTCCTGGTAGCAGTAGAAGAAAGATTGAAGACTTTCCTGAAAGCACTACAAATTATCTAACCAATGCTTTATAATTGACTCACCTCGTTCAAACAGTTAAGCCGCTAGAGCGTTCGCAAAGTTGAAACCAAAATTTGACTATTGCCAAGCCCCTGGTAGGAGCAGAAGAAAGATTGAAGACTTTCCTGAAAGCACTACAAATTATATAACCAATGCTTGTTATTTAACTCACCTCATTCAAATAGTTTAGCCCCTATAGCGTTTGCAAAGTTGAAACGAAAATTAGACTATTGTCAAGCCCCTGGTAGGAGCAGAAGAAAGATTGAAGACTTTCCTGAAAGCACTACAAATTATATAACCAATGCTTGTTATTTAACTCAACTTGTTCAAACATATTAGGGTTTGCAAAGTTGAAACGAAAATTTGACTATTGCCAAGCCCCTGGTAGGAGTAGAAGAAAGATTGAAGGCTTTCCTGAAAGCACTCCAAATTATCTAACCAATGCTTTTTATTTAACTCACCTTGTTCAAACAGTTAAGCCACTAGAGCGTTTGCAAAGTTGAAACAAAAATGTGATTTTTCTCAAAAACCTACGTTTTTCGTGAACACTATTGCCACATTCCTGGTATCAGTAGAAGAAATTCTGAAGGCTTTCCTGAAAGAACTACAAATTATCTAACCAATGCTTTTATTTAACTCACCTCGTTCAATCAGTTAAGCCGCTAGAGCGTTTGCAAAGTTGAAACAAAAATGTGATTTTTCTCAAAAACCTACGTTTTCCGTGAACACTATTGCCACATTCCTGGTAGCAGTAGAAGAAAGATTGAAGACTTTCCTGAAAGCACTACAAATTATCTAACCAATGCTTTATAATTGACTCACCTCGTTCAAACAGTTAAGCCGCTAGAGCGTTCGCAAAGTTGAAAAGAATATTTGACTATTGCCAAGCCCCTGGTAGGAGCAGAAGAAAGATTGAAGACTTTCCTGAAAGCACTACAAATTATCTAACCAATGCTTTATAATTGACTCACCTCGTTCAAACAGTTAAGCCGCTAGAGCGTTCGCAAAGTTGAAACCAAAATTTGACTATTGCCAAGCCCCTGGTAGGAGTAGAAGAAAGATTGAAGGCTTTCCTGAAAGCACTACAAATTATCTAACCAATGCTTTTATTTAACTCACCTCGTTCAAACAGTTAAGCCGCTAGAGCGTTTGCAAAGTTGAAACAAAAATGTGATTTTTCTCAAAAACCTACGTTTTTCGTGAACACTATTGCCACATTCCTGGTAGCAGTAGAAGAAAGATTGAAGACTTTCCTGAAAGCCCTTTAAATTATCTAACCAATGCTTTTTATTTAACTCACCTCGTTCAAATAGTTTAGCCGCTAGAGCGTTTGTAAAGTTGAAACGAAAATTTGACTATTGTCAAGCCCCTGGTAGGAGCAGAAGAAAGATTGAAGGCTTTTCTGAAATCACTACAAATTATCTAACCAATGCTTTTTATTTAACTCACCTCGTTCAAATAGTTTAGCCCCTATAGCGTTTGCAAAGTTGAAACGAAAATTAGACTATTGTCAAGCCCCTGGTAGGAGCAGAAGAAAGATTGAAGACTTTCCTGAAAGCACTACAAATTATATAACCAATGCTTGTTATTTAACTCAACTTGTTCAAACATATTAGGGTTTGCAAAGTTGAAACGAAAATTTGACTATTGCCAAGCCCCTGGTAGGAGTAAAAGACAGATTGAAGGCTTTCCTGAAAGCACTCCAAATTATCTAACCAATGCTTTTTATTTAACTCACCTTGTTCAAACAGTTAAGCCACTAGAGCGTTTGCAAAGTTGAAACAAAAATGTGATTTTGCTCAAAAACCTACGTTTTTCGTGAACACTATTGCCACATTCCTGGTATCAGTAGAAGAAATTCTGAAGGCTTTCCTGAAAGAACTACAAATTATCTAACCAATGCTTTTATTTAACTCACCTCGTTCAAACAGTTAAGCCGCTAGAGCGTTTGCAAAGTTGAAACAAAAATGTGATTTTTCTCAAAAACCTACGTTTTTCGTGAACACTATTGCCACATTCCTGGTAGCAGTAGAAGAAAGATTGAAGGCTTTCCTGAAAGAACTACAAATTATCTAACCAATGCTTTTATTAAACTCACCTCGTTCAAACAGTTAAGCCGCTAGAGGGTTTGCAAAGTTGAAACAAAAATATGATTTTTCTAAAAATCCTTCGTTTTTCGTGAACACTATTGCCACAATCCTGGTAGGAGAAGAAGAAAGATTGAAAGTTGAAACGAAAATTTGACTATTGCCAAGCCCCTGGTAGCAGTAGAAGAAAGATTAAAGGCTTTCCTGAAAGAACTACAAATTATCTAACCAATGCTTTTATTAAACTCACCTCGTTCAAACAGTTAAGCCGCTAGAGCGTTCGCAAAGTTGAAACAAAAATATGATTTTTCTAAAAATCCTTCGTTTTTCGTGAACACTATTGCCACAATCCTGGTAGGAGAAGAAGAAAGATTGAAAGTTGAAACGAAAATTTGACTATTGCCAAGCCCCTGGTAGCAGTAGAAGAAAGATTGAAGGCTTTCCTGAAAGAACTACAAATTATCTAACCAATGCTTTTATTAAACTCACCTCGTCCAAACAGTTAAGCCGCTAGAGGGTTTGCAAAGTTGAAACAAAAATGTGATTTTTCTCAAAAACCTACGTTTTTCGTGAACACTATTACCACGTTCCTGGTAGGAGTGGAAGAATGATTGAAGACTTTCCTGAAAGCCCTTTAAATTATCTAATCAATGCTTTATGTTTGACTCACCTCGTTCAATTAGTTTAGACGCTAGAGCGTTTGCAAAGTTGAAACAAAAATGTGATTTTTCTCAAAAACCTTCGTTTATCGTGAACACTATTGCCACGTTCCTGGTAAGAGTAGAAGAATGATTGAAGACTTTCCTAAAAGCCCTTTAAATTACCTAACCAATGCTTTATGTTTGACTCACCTCATTCAAATAGTTTAGCCGCTAGAGCGTTTGCAAAGTTGAAACAAAAATGTGATTTTTCTCAAAAACCTTCGTTTCGCGTGAACACTATTGCCACATTCCTGGTAGCAGTAGAAGTAAGATTGAACACTTTCCCGAAAGCCCTTTAATTTATCTAACCAATGCTTTATGCTTGACTCACCTCCTTCAAATAGTTTAGCCGCTAGAGCGTTTGCAAAGTTGAAACCGAAATTTGACTATTGCCAAGCCCCTGGTAGGAGTAGAAGAAAGATTGAAGGCTTTTCTGAAAGCACTAAAAATTATCTAACCAATGCTCTATGTTTGACTCACCTCGTTCCAATAGTTTAGCCGCTAGAGGGTTTGCAAAGTTGAAACAAAATTTTGATTTTTCTGAAAAACCTTCGTTTTTCGTGAACACTATTGCCACGTTCCTGGTAGGAGTAGAAGAAAGATTGAAGGCTTTTCTGAAAGCACTACAAATTATCTAAGCAACGGTTTTTATTTTACTCACCTCGTTCAAATAGTTTAGCCACTAGAGCGTTTGCAAAGTTGAAACGAAAATTTGACTATTGCCAAGCCCCTGGTAGGAGCAGAAGAAAGATTGAAGGCTTTCCTGAAAGCACTCCAAATTATCTAACCAATGCTTGTTATTTAACTCACCTTGTTCAAACAGTTAAGCCGCTAGACCTTTCAAAGTTGAAACAAAAATGTGATTTTTCTCAAAAACATACGTTTTTCGTGAACACTATTGCCACATTCCTGGTAGGAGTAGAAGAATGATTGAAGACTTTCCTGAAAGCCCTTTCAAGTATCTAACCAATGCTCTATGATTGACTAACCTCGTTCCAATAGTTTAGCCGCTAGAGCGTTTGCAAAGTTGAAACAAAAATGTGATTTTCCTGAAAAACCTACGTTTTTCTTGAACACTATTGCCACATTCCTGGTAGCAGTAGAAGGAAAATTGAAGGCTTTTCTGAAAGCACTACAAACTATCGAACCAATGCTTTTTATTTAACTCACCTCGTTCAAATAGTTAAGCCGCTAGAGCGTTTGCGAAGTTGAAACAAAAATGTGATTTTTCTGAAAAACCTTCGTTTTTCGTGAACACTATTTCCACGTTCCCGGTAGAAGTAGAAGAAAGATTGAAGGCTTTCCTGAAAGCACTACAAATTATCTAACCAATGCTTTTATTTAACTCACCTCGCTCAAACAGTTAAGCCACTAGAGCGTTTGCAAAGTTGAAACAAAAATGTGATTTTTCTCAAAAACCTTCGTTTCGCGTGAATACTATTGCCACATTCCTGGTAGCAGTAGAAGAAAGATTGAACACTTTCCCCAAAGCCCTTTAATTTATCTAACCAATGCTTTATGCTTGACTCACCTCTTACAAATAGTTTAGCCGCTAGAGCGTTTGCAAAGTTGAAACAAAAATGTGATTTTTCTCAAAAACCTACGTTTTTCGTGAACACTATTGCCACATTCCTGGTAGCAGTAGAAGAATGATTGAAGACTTTCCTGAAAGCCCTTTAAATTATCTAACCAATGCTTTATGTTTGACTCACCTCCTTCAAATAGTTTAGCCGCTAGAGCGTTTGCAAAGTTGAAACCGAAATTTGACTATTGCCAAGCCAAGAAAGATTGAAGGCTTTTCTGAAAGCACTAAAAATTATCTAACCAATGCTCTATGTTTGACTCACCTCGTTCCAATAGTTTAGCCGCTAGAGCGTTTGCAAAGTTGAAACAAAATTTTGATTTTTCTGAAAAACCTTCGTTTTTCGTGAACACTGTTGCCACGCTCCTGGTAGGAGTAGAAGAAAGATTGAAGGCTTTTCTGAAAGCACTACAAATTATCTAAGCAACGTTTTTTATTTTACTCACCTCGTTCAAATAGCTTAGCCGCTAGATCGTTTGCAAAGTTGAAAAGAAAATTAGACTATTGTCAAGCCCCTGGTAGGAGCAGAAGAAAGATTGAAGACTTTCCTGAAAGCACTACAAATTATCTAACCAATGCTTGTTATTTAACTCAACTTGTTCAAACAGTTTAGCCGCTAGAGCGTTTGCAAAGTTGAAACGAAAATTTGACTATTGCCAAGCCCCTGGTAGGAGCAGAAGAAAGATTGAAGGCTTTCCTGAAAGCACTCCAAATTATCTAACCAATGCTTTTTATTTAACTCACCTTGTTCAAACAGTTAAGCCACTAGAGCGTTTGCAAAGTTGAAACAAAAATGTGATTTTTCTGAAAAGCCTTCATTTATCGTGAACACTATTGCCACGTTCCTGGTAGGAGTAGAAGAAAGATTTAAGGCTTTTCTGAAAGCACTACAAATTATTTAACCAATGCTTTTTATTTAACTCACCTTGTTCAAATAGTTTAGCCGCTAGAGCGATTGAAAAGTTGAAACAAAATTGTGATTTTTCTGAAAAACTTTCGTTTTTCGTGAACACTATTACCACGTTCCTGGTAGGAGCAGAAGAAAGATTGAAGGCTTTCCTGAAAGCACTGCAAATTATCTAACCAATGCTTGTTTTTTAACTCAACTTGTTCAAACAATTTAACCGCTAGAGCGTTTGCAAAGTTGAAACGAAAATTTGACTATTGTCAAGCCCCTGGTAGGAGCAGAAGAAAGATTGAAGGCTTTCCTGAAAGCACTACAAATTATCTAACCAATGCTTGTTATTCAACTCAACTTGTTCAAACAGTTTAGCCGCTAGAGCGTTTGCAAAGTTCAAAAGAAAATTTGACTATTGCCAAGCCCCTGGTAGGAGTAGAAGAAAGATTGAAGGCTTTCTCAAAAACCTACGTTTTTCGTGAACACTATTGCCACATTCCTGGTAGCAGTAGAAGAAAGATTGAAGACTTTCCTGAAAGCCCTTTAAATTATCCAACCAATGCTTTATAATTGACTCACCTCGTTCAAACAGTTAAGCCACTAGAGCGTTTGCAAAGTTGAAACAAAAATGTGATTTTTCTCAAAAACCTACGTTTTCCGTGAACACTATTGCCACATTCCTGGTAGCAGTAGAAGAAAGATGGAAGACTTTCCTGAAAGCCCTTTAAATTATCTAACCAATGCTTTATAATTGACTCACCTCGTTCAAACAGTTAAGCCGCTAGAGCCTTTGCAAAGTTGAAACAAAAATGTGATTTTTCTCAAAAACCTACGTTTTTCGTGAACACTATTACCACGTTCCTGGTAGGAGTAGAAGAATGATTGAAGACTTTCCTGAAAGAACTTTAATTTATCTAACCAATGCTTTATGTTTGACTCATCTGGGTCAAATAGTTTAGACGCTAGAGTGTTTGCAAAGTTGAAACAAAAATGTGATTTTTCTCAAAAACCTTCGTTTATCGTGAACACTATTGCCACGTTCCTGGTAGGAGTAGAAGAATGATTGAAGACTTTCCTTAAAGCCCTTTAAATTATCTAACCAATGCTTTATGTTTGAATCGCCTCGTTCAAATAGTTTAGCCGCTAGAGCGTTTGCAAATTTGAAACAAAAATGTGATTTTTCTCAAAAACCTACGTGTTTTGTGAGCACTACTGCCACATTCCTGGTAACAGTAGAAGAAAGATGGAAGACTTTCCTGAAAGCCCTTTAAATTATCCAACCAATGCTTTTTATTTAACTCACCTCGTTCAAATAGTTAAGCCGCTAGAGCGTTTGCGAAGTTGAAACAAAAATGTGATTTTTCTGAAAAACCTTCGTTTTTCGTGAACACTATTTCCCCGTTCCCGGTGGAAGTAGAAGAAAAATTGAAGGCTTTCCTGAAAGCACTAAAAATTATCTAACCAATGCTCTATGTTTGACTCACCTCGTTCAAACAGTTAAGCCACTAGAGCGTTTGCAAAGTTGAAACAAAAATGTGATTTTTCTCAAAAACCTTCGTTTCGCGTGAATACTATTGCCACATTCCTGGTAGCAGTAGAAGAAAGATTGAACACTTTCCCGAAAGCCCTTTAATTTATCTAACCAATGCTTTATGCTTGACTCACCTCTTACAAATAGTTTAGCCGCTAGAGCGTTTGCAAAGTTGAAACAAAATTTTGATTTTTCTGAAAAACCTTCGTTTTTCGTGAGCACTATTGCCACGTTCCTGGTAGGAGTAGAAGAAAGATTGAAGGCTTTTCAGAAAGCACTACAAATTATCTAAGCAACGGTTTTTATTTTACTCACCTCGTTCAAATAGTTTAGCCGCTAGAGCGTTTGCAAAGTTGAAAAGAAAATTAGACTATTGTCAAGCCCCTGGTAGGAGCAGAAGAAAGATTGAAGACTTTCCCGAAAGCACTACAAATTATCTAACCAATGCTTGTTATTTAACTCAACTTGTTCAAACAGTTTAGCCGCCAGAGCGTTTGCAAATTTGAAACGAAAATTTGACTATTGCCAAGCCCCTGGTAGGAGCAGAAGAAAGATTGAAGGCTTTCCTGAAAGCACTCCAAATTATCTAACCAATGCTTTTTATTTAACTCACCTTGTTCAAACAGTTAAGCCACTAGAGCGTTTGCAAAGTTGAAACAAAAATGTGATTTTTCTGAAAAGCCTTCGTTTATCGTGAACACTATTGCCACGTTCCTGGTAGGAGTAGAAGAAAGATTTAAGGCTTTTCTGAAAGCACTACGAATTATTTAACCAATGCTTTTTATTTAACTCACCTCGTTCAAATAGTTTAGCCGCTAGAGCGATTGAAAAGTTGAAACAAAATTGTGATTTTTCTGAAAAACTTTCGTTTTTCGTGAACACTATTGCCACGTTCCTGGTAGGAGCAGAATAAAGATTGAAGGCTTTCCTGAAAGCACTACAAATTATCTAACCAATGCTTGTTATTTAACTCAACTTGTTCAAACAATTTAACCGCTAGAGCGTTTGCAAAGTTGAAACGAAAATTTGACTATTGTCAAGCCCCTGGTAGGAGCAGAAGAAAGATTGAAGGCTTTCCTGAAAGCACTACAAATTATCTAACCAATGCTTGTTATTCAACTCAACTTGTTCAAACAGTTTAGCCGCTAGAGCGTTTGCAAAGTTCAAAAGAAAATTTGACTATTGCCAAGCCCCTGGTAGGAGTAGAAGAAAGATTGAAGGCTTTCCTGAAAGCACTCCAAATTATCTAACCAATGCTTTTTATTTAACTCACCTTGTTCAAACAGTTAAGCCGCTAGACCTTTCAAAGTTGAAACAAAAATGTGATTTTTCTCAAAAACCTACGTTTTTCGTGAACACTATTGCCACATTCCTGGTAGCAGTAGAAAAAAGATTGAAGACTTTCCTGAAAGCCCTTTAAATTATCCAACCAATGCTTTATAATTGACTCACCTCGTTCAAACAGTTAAGCCACTAGAGCGTTTGCAAAGTTGAAACAAAAATGTGATTTTTCTCAAAAACCTACGTTTTTCGTGAACACTATTGCCACATTCCTGGTAGGAGTAGAAGAATGATTGAAGAATTTCCTGAAAGCTCTTTAATTTATCTAACCAATGCTTTATGTTTGACTCATCTGGATCAAATAGTTTAGACGCTAGAGCGTTTGCAAAGTTGAAACAAAAATGTGATTTTTCTCAAAAACCTTCGTTTATCGTGAACACTATTGCCACATTCCTGGTAGCAGTGGAAGAAAAATGGAAGACTTTCCTGAAAGCTCTTTAAATTATCTAACCAATGCTTTATAATTGACTCACCTCGTTCAAACAGTTAAGCCGCTAGAGCCTTTGCAAAGTTGAAACAAAAATGTGATTTTTCTCAAAAACCTACGTTTTTCGTGAACACTATTACCACGTTCCTGGTAGGAGTAGAAGAATGATTGAAGAATTTCCTGAAAGCCTTTTAATTTATCTAACCAATGCTTTATGTTTGACTCATCTGGATCAAATAGTTTAGACGCTAGAGCGTTTGCAAAGTTGAAACAAAAATGTGATTTTTCTCAAAAACCTTCGTTTATCGTGAACACTATTGCCACGTTCCTGGTAGGAGTAGAAGAATGATTGAAGACTTTCCTTAAAGCCCTTTAAATTATCTAACCAATGCTTTATGTTTGAATCGCCTCGTTCAAATAGTTTAGCCGCTAGAGCGTTTGCAAAGTTGAAACAAAAATGTGATTTTTCTCAAAAACCTTCGTTTATCGTGAACACTATTGCCACGTTCCTGGTAGGAGTAGAAGAATGATTGAAGACTTTCCTTAAAGCCCTTTAAATTATATAACCAATGCTTTTTATTTAACTCTCCTCGTTCCAATAGTTTAGCCGCTAAAGCGTTTGCAAAGCTGAAACCAAAATTTGACTATTGCCAAGCCCCTGGTAGGAGTAGAAGAAAGATTGAGGGCTTTCCTGAAAGCACTACAAATTATCTAACCTATGCTTTTTATTTAACTCACCTCGTTCGAACGCTCGAGCAGCTAAATTATTTGAACGAGGTGAATCAAGCAAACATTATTGGTTAGATTATTCGAAAAGCTTTCAGGAAAGTCTTCAATCTTTTTCTACTCCTACCAAAAACGTGGGAACAGTGTTCGCAAAAAATTTAGGGTTTTGAGAAAATTCACATTTTTGTTTCAGATTTGCAAACGCTCTACTGGCTAAACTATATAAACGAGCTGAGTCAAACAAAAAGTATTGGTTAGACAATTTAACGAAGGATTTCAGGAAGGTCTTCAATCTTTCTTCTACTCCTTTTAGGGGCGTGGCAATAGTTTTCACAAAAATTTGGGGTTTTGAGAAAAATCACATTTTTGTTTCAACTTTGCAAACGATCTAGCGGCTAAATTATTTAAACGAGGTGAATCAAGCAAACAGTATTGGTTAGATTATTCGAAGAGCTTTCAGGAAAGTCTTTAATTTTTCATCTTCTCCTACCAGAAACGTGGCAACAGTGTTCACAAAGAATGTTGGGTTTTGAGAAAATTCACATTTTTGTTTCAACTTTGCAAACGCTCTAGCGGCTAAATTATTTGAACGGGTGAACCAAGCAAACAGTATTGGTTAGATTATTCGAAGAGCTTTCAGGAAAGTCTTCAATCTTTTTCTACTCCTACCAGAAACGTGGCAACAGTGTTCGCAAAAAAATTATGGTTTTGAGAAAATTCACATTTTTCTTTCAGATTTGCAAACGATCTAGCGGCTAAACTATTTGAACGAGGTGAATCAAGCAAACAGTATTGGCTAGATTATTCGAAAAGCTTTCACGAAAGTCTTCAATCTTTTTCTACTCCTACCAGAAACGTGGCAACAGTGTTCGCAAAAAAATTTAGTGTTTTGAGAAAATTCACATTTTTGTTTCAACTTTGCAAATGCTCTAGCGGCTAAATTATTTAAACGAGATGAATCAAGCAAACAGTATTGGTTAGAATATTCGAAAAGCTTTCAGGAAATTCTTTAATCTTTTTCTACTCCTGCCAGAAACGTGGCAACAGTGTTCGCAAAAAAATTTAGTGTTTTGTGAAAATTCACATTTTTGTTTCAACTTTGCAAATGCTCTAGCGGCTAAATTATTTGAACGAGGTGAATCAAGCAAACAGTATTGGTTAGATTATTCGAAGAGCTTTCAGGAAAGTCTTCAATCTTTTTCTACTCCTACCAGAAACGTGGCAACAGTGTTCGCAAAAAATTTAGTGTTTTGAGAAAATTCACATTTTTGTTTCAGATTTGCAAACGCTCTAGTGGCTAAACTATATAAACGAGCTGAGTCAAAGAAAAAGTATTGGTTAGACAATTTAAAGAGCTTTCAGGAAAGTCTTCAATCTTTCTTCTACTTCTTTCAGGGGCGTGGCAATAGTGTTCACAAAAATTTGGGGTTTTGAGAAAAATCACATTTTTGTTTCAGATTTGCAAACGCTCCAGCGGCTAAACTGTTTCAACAAGGTGAGTCAACCAAACAGAATTGTTAGATAATTGAATCTTTAATTTTTCTTCTACTCCTACCAGAAACGTGGCAACAGTGTTCACAAAAAATGTTGGGTTTTGAGAAAATTCACATTTTTGTTTCAACTTTGCAAACACTCTAGCGGCTTAACTATTTGAACGGGTGAATCAAGCAAACAGTATTGGTTGGATTATTCGAAGAGCTTTCAGGAAAGTCTTTAATTTTTCATCTACTCCTGCCAGAAACGTGGCGACAGTGTTCACAAGGAATGTTGGGTTTTGAGAAAATTCACATTTTTGTTTCAACTTTGCAAACACTCTAGCGGCTTAACTATTTGAACGGGTGAATCAAGCAAACAGTATTGGTTGGATTATTCGAAGAGCTTTCAGGAAAGTCTTTAATTTTTCATCTACTTCTACCAGAAACGTGGCAACAGTGTTCGCAAAAAAATTTAGTGTTTTGAGAAAATTCACATTTTTGTTTCAACTTTGCAAATGCTCTAGCGGCTAAATTATTTGAACGAGGTGAATCAAGCAAACAGTATTGGTTAGCTTATTCGAAAAGCTTTCAGGAAAGTCTTCAATCTTTTTCTACTCCTACCAGAAACGTGGCAACAGTGTTCGCAAAAAACTTTAATCTTTTGAGAAAATTCACATTTTTGTTTCAACTTTGCAAATGCTCTAGCGGCTAAATTATTTAAACGAGGTGAATCATGCAAACTGTATTGGTTAGATTATACGAAAAGCTTTCAGGAAAGTCTTCAATCTTTTTCTACTCCTACCAGAAACGTGGCAACAGTGTTCGCAAAAAATTTAGGGTTTTGAAAAAATTCACATTTTTGTTTCATCTTTGCAAACGCTCTAGTGTCTTAACTATATAAACGAGCTGAGTCAAACGAAAAGTATTGGTTAGACAATTTAAAGAGCTTTCAGGAGAGTCTTCAATCTTTCTTCTTTTCTTTTCAGGGGCGTGCCAATAGTGTTCACAAAAAATGTTGGGTTTTGATAAAAATCACATTTTTTTTTCATCTTTGCAAACGCTCCAGCGGCTAAACTATTTGAACAAGGTGAGTCAACCCAACAGAATTGGTTAGAAAATTTAATCTTTAATTTTTCTTCTACTCCTACCAGAAACGTGGCAGCAGTGTTCGCAAAAAATTTAGGGTTTTGGTTTTCACATTTTTGTTTTACCTTTGCAAACGCTCCAGCGGCTAAACTATTTGAACAAGGTGAGTCAACCAAACAGAATTGGTTAGATAATTTAATCTTTAATTTTTCTTCTACTCCTACCAGAAACGTGGCAACAGTGTTCACAAAAAATTTAGGGTTTTGAGAAAATTCACATTTTTTTTCAACTTTGCAAACGCTCTAGCGGCTAAACTATTTGAATGAGGTGGGTCAAACAAACAGAATTGGTTAGATAATTTAATCTTTAATTTTGCTTCTACTCCTACCAGAAACGTTGCAACAGTGTTCGCAAAAAATTTAGGGTTTTGGTTTTCACATTTCTGTTTCACCTTTGCAAACGCTCCAGCGGCTATACTATTTGAACAAGGTGAGTCAACCAAACAGAATTGGTTAGATAATTTAATCTTCAATTTTTCTTCTACTTCTACCAGAAACGTGGCAACAGTGTTCGCAAAAAATTTAGGGTTTTGGTTTTCACATTTTTGTTTCACCTTTGCAAACGCTCCAGCGGCTAAAATATTTGAACAAGGTGAGTCAACCAAACAGAATTGGTTAAATAATTTAATCTTTAATTTTTCTTCTACTCCTACCAGAAACGTGGCAACAGTGTTCACAAAAAATTTAGGGTTTTGAGAAAATTCACATTTTTGTTTCAACTTTGCAAACGCTCTAGCGGCTAAACTATTTGAACGGGGTGGGTCAAACATACAGAAATGGTTAGATAATTTAAACTTTAATTTTGCTTCTACTCCTACCAGAAACGTGGCAACAGTGTTCGCAAAAAATTTAGGGTTTTGAGAAAATTCACATTTTTGTTTCAGATTTGCAAACGCTCTAGTGGCTAAACTATTTGAACGAGGTGAGTCAAACAAACAGTATTGGTTAGATTATTCGAAGAGCTTTCAGGAAAGTCTTTAATTTTTCTTATACTCCTACCAGAAACGTGGCAACAGTGTTCGTAAAAAAATGTAGTGTTTTGAGAAAATTCACATTTTTGTTTCAAATTTGCAAATGCTCTAGCGGCTAAATTATTTGAACGAGGTGAATCAAGCAAACAGTATTGGTTAGATTATTCGAAGAGCTTTCAGGAAAGTCTTCAATCTTTTTCTCTTCCTACCAGAAACGCGGCAACAGTGTTCGCAAAAAATTTAGGGTTTTGAGAAAAACCACATTTTTGTTTCAACTTTGCAAACAATCTAGCGGCTAAACTATTGAAAGAGGTGAATCAAATGAAAAGCACTGGTTAGATAATTTAAAGAGCTTTCAGGAAAGTCTTCAATCTTTTTCTACTCCTGCCAGAAACGTGGCAACAGTGTTCACAAAAAATTTAGGGTCTTGAAAAAATTCACATTTTTGTTTCATCTTTGCAAACGCTCTAGTGGCTAAACTATATAAACGAGCTGAGTCAAACGAAAAGTATTGGTTAGACAATTTAAAGAGCTTTCAGGAGAGTCTTCAATCTTTCTTCTACTCCTTTCAGGGGCGTGGCAATAGTGTTCACAAAAAATGTTGGGTTTTGATAAAAATCACATTTTTTTTCATCTTTGCAAACGCTCAAGCGGCTAAACTATTTGAACAAGGTGAGGCAACCAAACAGAATTGGTTAGATAATTTAATCTTTAATTTTTCTTCTATTCCTACCAGAAACGTGGCAACAGTGTTCGCAAAAAATTTAGGGTTTGAGAAAAATCACATTTTTGTTTCAGATTTGCAAACGCTCCAGCGGCAAAGTTATTTGAACTAGGTGAATCAAACAAACAGTATTGGTTAGATTATTCGAAGGGTTTTCAGGAAATTCTTCAATCTTTCTTCTGCTCCTACCAGAAACGTGGCAACAGTGTTCACAAAAAATGTTGGGTATTGAGAAAATTCACATTTTTTTTTCAACTTTGCAAACGCTCTAGTGGCTTAACTATTCGAACGAGCTGAGTCAAACGAAAAGCATTGGTTAGACATTTTAAAGAGCTTTCAGGAAAATCTTCAATCTTTCTTCTACTCCTACCAGAAACGTGCCAACAGTGTTCACAAAAAATTTAGGGTTTGAGAAAATCACATTTTTCTTTCAACTTTGCAAACGCTCTAGCGGCAAAGTTATTTGAAATAGGTGAATCAAACAAACAGTATTGGTTAGATTATTCGAAGGGTTTTCAGGAAATTCTTCAATCTTTCTTCTGCTCCTACCAGAAACGTGGCAACAGTGTTCACAAAAAATGTTGGGTATTGAGAAAATTCACATTTTTTTTTCAACTTTGCAAACGCTCTAGTGGCTTAACTATTCGAACGAGCTGAGTCAAACGAAAAGCATTGGTTAGACATTTTAAAGAGCTTTCAGGAAAATCTTCAATCTTTCTTCTACTCCTACCAGCAGCGTGGCAATAGTGTTCACAAAAAATGTTGGGTTTTGATAAAAATCAAATTTTTGTTTCATCTTTGCAAACGCCCCAGCGGCTAAACTATTTGAACAAGGTGAGTCAACCAAACAGAATTGGTAAGATAATTTAATCTTTAATTCTTCTTCTACTCTTACCAGAAACGTGGCAACAGTGTTCGCAAAAAATTTAGGGTTTTTATCTTCACATTTTTGTTTCACCTTTGCACACGCTCCAGCGGCTAAACAGTTTCAACAAGGTGAGTCAACCAAACAGAATTGGTTAGATAATTTAACCTTTAATTTTGCTTCTACTCCTACCAGAAACGTGGCAACAGTGTTCGCAAAAAATTTAGGGTTTTGAGAAAATTCACATTTTTGTTTCAGATTTGCAAACGCTCTAGTAGCTAAACTATTTGAACGAGGTGAGTCAAACAAACAGAATTGGTTAGATAATTTTATCTTTAATTTTTCTTCTACTCCTACCAGAAACGTGGCAACAGTGTTCACAAAAAAAAAATGGGTTTTTGAGAAAATTCACATTTTTGTTTCAGATTTGCAAACGCTCTAGTGGCTTAATTATTTCAACGAGCTGAGTCAAGCAAAAAGCATTGGTTAAACAATTTAAAGAGCTTTCCGGAAAGTCTTCAATCTTTCTTCTACTCCTAAAGGAAACGTGGCAACAGTGTTCGCAAAAAATTTAGGGTCTTGAAAAAATTCACATTTTTGTTTCATCTTTGCAAACGCTCTAGTGGCTAAACTATATAAACGAGCTGAGTCAAATGAAAAGTATTGGTTAGATAATTTAAAGGGTTTTCAGGAAAGTCTTCAATCTTTTTTCTTCTCCTACCAGAAACATGGCAACAGTGTTCACAAAGAATGTTGGGTTTTTGAGAAAATTCACTTTTTTTTCAGTTTTGCAAACGCTCTAGTGGCTAAACTATTTGAACGAGCTGAGTCAACCAAAAAGCATTGGTTAAACAATTTAAAGAGCTTTCCGGAAAGTGTTCAATCTTTCTTCTACTCCTAAAGGAAACGGGGCAACAGTGTTCACAAAAAATGTTGGGTTTTGGTTTTCACATTTTTGTTTCACCTTTGCAAACGCTCCAGCGGCTAAACTATTTGAACAAGGTGAGTCAAGCAAACAGTATTTGTTAGATTATTCGAAGAGTTTTCAGGAAAGTCTTCAATCTTTTTCTAGTCCTACCAGAAACGTGGCAACAGTGTTCGCAAAAAATTTAGGGTTTTGAGATAATTCACATTTTTGTTTCAGATTTGCAAACGCCCTAGTGGCTAAACTATTTAATCGAGCTGAGTCAAACAAATAGCATTGGTTAGAAAATTTAAAGAGCTTTCAGGAAAGTCTTCAATCTTTCTTCTACTCCTACCAGGGGCGTGGCAATAGTGTTCACCAGAAATGTTGGGTTTTGATAAAAATCACATTTTTGTTTCACCTTTTACAAACGCTCTAGCAGCTAAATTATTTGAACGAGGTGAATCAAACGAACAATATTAGTTAGATAATTCGAAGAGTTTTCAGGAAAGTCTTCAATCTTTTTCTAGTCCTACCAGAAACGTGGCAACAGTGTTCGCAAAAAATTTAGGGTTTTGAGAAAATTCACATTTTTGTTTCAGATTTGCAAACGCACTAGTGGCTAAACTATTTGAACGAGCTGAGTCAAACAAAAAGCAGTGGTTAGACAATTTAAAGAGCTTTCAGGAAAGTCTTCAATCTTTCTTCTACTCCTACCAGGGGCGTGGCAATAGTGTTCACAAAAAATGTTGGGTTTTGATAAAAATCGCATTTTTGTTTCACCTTTGCAAACGCTCCAGCGGCTAAACTGTTTCAACAAAGTGAGTCAACCGGCACGATTCCGATTACTTTGGCGGAGGGGTAAAAAAAACCGAATTTCCGTATAAATGGGGTATGTGTGGTTAGGGGAGCTTCTCCAGAGGAGAAATATCTAAAAATAACATAAAAATAGCAAATACTTTTTGAAATATTCACGTTTAAAAATTCAAAAATTTGCACTAAGAAAACATGTTATTTCTCTATGTTTCACTAAATTTTTTCACGTTCTTCACACTGTATATTTAAATATACACTCTAAGCGTTGAAAGAAGCTTACATTTCACAATTACTTTGCAATTTTTCAACTAAATTTAGTAATTTAAAAATCACTTGTCAAATTTATGGCTGAAAAGTTTAGAGTGCTTATGTTTACAAGGAAAACCAGCATTGCCACACCTTAAAAACCAAAAGTGAAGGATTTTTCAGCGTTTCACAGCGCTTTCTTTGTTTCTACTTTCGAGTGATTCTTTTTTCTTTATTAACTATAAAAAAAACTATACAGAAGATTTTTCAAGCTAAAATTGAATATGTGAACACTTTTCCATATACATGCATATATGAATATATGAATATGTGATTTATATTTAATAAACACAGATAAGTAAAATCGTGTGATAACATTATAATATACATACATATATGTTTATGATTGTAATATAACATTTTCATATACATAATACCCGGGATGACTGAAGTACTTTCGCATAGTACTTCTTTCTGCGTTGGCGGCCTTCGGCGGCGCTTTAAAAAAATAACCCTGGCCGAGCGAATACCCGGGGTGACTGAAGTACTTTTGCATAGTACTCCTTTCTGCGTTGGCGGCCTTCGGCCGCGCTCTAAAAAAATAACCCTGGCCGAGCGAATACCCGGGGTGACTGAAGTACTTTCGCATAGTACTCCTTTCTGCGTTGGCGGCCTTCGGCCGCGCTTTCAAAAAATAACCCTGGCCGAGCGAATACCCGGGGTGACTGAAGTACTTTCGCATAGTACTCATTTCTGCGTTGGCGGCCTTCGGCCGCGCTTTAAAAAAATAACCCTGGCCAAGCGAATACCCGGGGTGACTGAAGTACTTTCGCATAGTACTCCTTTCTGCGTTGGCGGCCTTCGGCCGCGCTTTCAAAAAATAACCCTGGCCGAGCGAATACCCGGGGTGACTAAAGTACTTTCGCGTAGTACCCCTTTCTGCGTTGAAAATAAAAAAATATATTGACTTTTTGGTATAAAGTGGTTATAATTTATGGTTATCATGCACTCAAAATTTAAGTTTTCGTTATAAAATGGTAAATTTTGGTTATTATATCTGTCAGCAATTTCCATTTATTTTTGATGATAGATTGGTTTGTATTTTAAGTGAAAACATATATATTATTATATTTAAAATATGAGTTTGAGTGCATAATAACCAAAACTTATAACTACTTTATATCCAAAACTCAAATTTTGTTTCAATATGACTGCATAATAACCAAAAAATATAACCACTTTATATCCAATATTGAAATAAAATTTAAGTTTTCGTTATAAAATGGATAAATTTTTGTTATTATATCTGTCAGCGATTTCCATTTATTTTTGATGATACAATGGTTTAATTTATTTAAAATATGAGTTTTGGGTATGAAGCGGTTATAATTTTCGGTTATCATGCACTCATATTGAAATAAAATATGAGCTTTCGTACTGTACTCATGTACTGTACACTTTATTACGTAATATTATTATATAATATTACTTATACATATGTATATATAATATTATTATATATTATTACCAATTCATGTATATAATATTACTTATTTGCTTAATAAATTTAAAAAGGAAAATATCCATATGCATGAATAGAGGAATTTTTGCGAAAAAGAGGAATTTCAGCGAATTGCCTTATCATCACATGGCAGCGCTCCATTTCGTCGTAATTTTTAGTAAACAAATGAGGTTGAAACAAGTGTAAAATGTAATTTTTTAAATAAAGATTTTTTAGGGAAAAAACCTGCTAAAAGAGGAAAATGTTGATTTATTTAGAAGATTATAGTGCAATTTAATTAATTTGAAGCGAAAAATGTGAAAAAGTGTGTTTAATGTGGTGAAATAGCTCCTTGAAATGGTCCAATTTTGCGAATTTTTAAATTTTAAGGCCGAATATCTCCTAAACTAAGCGTTTGCGGACCCTATAACACTATAAGTTTTTTAATCAGGAGGACTTCCTCTTTCCAACGGTACCTTCAAATCGCGACGCCAAAGAGATCGGAATTGTGCCAGTCAACCAAACAGAATTGGTTAGATAATTGAATCTTTAATTTTTCTTCTACTCCTACCAGAAACGAGGCAACAGTGTTCACAAAAAATGTTGGGTTTTGAGAAAATTTACATTTTTGTTTCAGGTTTGCAAACGCTCTAGTGGCTAAACTATTTCAAAGAGCTGAGTCAAACAAAAAGCAATGGTTAGATAATTTAAAGAGCTTTCAGGAAAGTGTTCAACTTTTCTTCTACTCTTACCAGGGGCGTGGCAATAGTGTTCACAAAAATGAAGGGTTTTGATAAAAATCACATTTTTGTTTCAACTTTGCAAACGCTCTAGCGGCTAAACTATTTGAAAGAGGTGAGTCAAACAAACAGAATTGGATAGATAATTTGAAGAGCTTTCAGGAAAGTCTTCAATCTTTCTTCTACCCCTACCAGGAGCGTGGCAATAGTGTTCGCAAAAAATGTTGGGTTTTGATAAAAATCACATTTGTGTTTCACCTTTGCAAACGCCCTAGCGGCTAAACTATTGAAAGAGGTGAGTCAAATAAAAAGCACTGGTTAGATAATTAAAAGATCTTTCAGAAAACCTCGAGGTGAACGAGGTGAATCAAACGAACAATATTAGTTAGATAATTCGAAGAATTTTCAGGAAAGTCTTCAATCATTCTTCTACTCCTACCAGAAACGTGGCAACAGTGTTCACCAAGAATGTTGGGTTTTGAGAAAATTCACATTTTTGTTTCAATTTGCAAACGCTCTAGTGGGTTAACTATTTGAACGAGCTTAGTCAACGAAAAAACATTGGTTAGACTATTTAAAGAGCTTTCAGGAAAGTCTTCAATCTTTCTTCTACTCCTACCAGGAGCGTGGCAATAGTGTTCACAAAAAATGTTGGGTTTTGATAAAAATCACAATTTTGTTTCACCTTTGCAAACGCTCCAGCGGCTAAACTATTTGAACAAGGTGAGGCAACCAAACAGAATTGGTTAGATAATTTAATCTTTAATTTTTCTTCTACTCCTACCAGAAACGTGGCAACAGTGTTCGCAAAAAATTAAGGGTTTTGAGAAAAATCACATTTTTGTTTCAACTTTGCAATCGATCTAGCGGCTAAACTATTGAAAGAGGTGAGTCAAATAAAAAGCACTAGTTAGATAATTAAAAGAGCTTTCAGAAAAGTCTTCAATCTTTCTTCTACTCCTACAAGGAACGTGGTAATAGTGTTCACAAAATATGTTGGGTTTTGATAAAATTCACATTTTTGTTTCAACTTTGCAAACGCTTTACCGGCTAAACTATTTGAACGAGGTGAGTCAAACAAACAGAATTGGATAGATAATTTGAAGAGCTTTCAGGAAATTCTTTAATTTTTCATCTACTCCTACCAGAAACGTGGCAACAGTGTTCACAAAGAATGTTGGATTTTGAGAAAATTCACATTTTTGTTCAACTACGCAAACGCTCTAGCGGCTAAATTATTGGAACGAGGTGGATCAAACAAACAGTGAAAGTCTTCACTTTTTTTTTTTACTCCTACCAGAAACGTGGCAACAGTGTTCGCAAAAAATTTAGGGTTTTGAGAAAAATCCCATTTTTGTTTCATCTTTTCAAACGCTCCAGCGGCTAAACTATTTGAACAAGGTGAGTCAACCAAACAGAATTGTTTAGATAATTTAATCTTTAATTTTTCTTCTACTACTATCAGAAACGTGGCAACAGTGTTCGCAAAAAATTTAGGGTTTTGGTTTTCACATTTTTGTTTCACCTTTTCCAACGATCCAGCGGCTAAACTGTTTCAACAAGGTGAGTCAACCAAACAGAATTGGTTAGATAATTGAATCTTTAATTTTTCTTCTACTCTTACCAGAAACGTGGCAACACTGTTCACAAAAAATTTAGGGTTTTGGTTTTCGCATTTTTGTTTCACCTTTTCAAACGCTCCAGCGGCTAAACTGTTTCAACAAGGTGAGTCAACCAAACAGAATTGGTTAGATAATTGAATCTTTAATTTTTCTTCTACTCTTACCAGAAACGTGGCAACACTGTTCACAAAAAATTTAGGGTTTTGGTTTTCGCATTTTTGTTTCACCTTTGCAAACGCTCCAGCGGCTAAACTGTTTCAACAAGGTGAGTCAACCAAACAGAATTGGTTAGATAATTGAATCTTTAATTTTTCAGTGCAACAGTCTTCACAAAAAATGTTGGGTTTTGATAAAAATCACATTTTTGTTTCACCTTTGCAAACGCTCTAGCAGCTAAATTATTTGAACGAGGTGAAGCAGACAAACAATGTTAGTTAGATAACTCGAAGAGTTTTCAGGAAAGTCTTCAATTTTTCTTCTACTCCTACCAGAAATTTGGCAACAGTGTTCACAAAGAATGTTGGGTTTTGAGAAAATTCACATTTTTGTTCCAACTTTGCAAACGCTCTAGCGGCGAAGTTATTTGAACGAGGCGAATCAAACAAACAGAATTGGTTAGATAATTTTATCTTTAATTTTGCTTCTACTCCTACCAGAAACGTGGCAACAGTGTTCGCAAAAAATGTAGGGTTTTGAGAAAATTTACATTTTTGTTTCACCTTTGCAAACGTTCCAGCGGCTAAACTGTTTCAACAAGGTGAGTCAACCAAACAGAATTGGTTAGATAATTGAATCTTTAATTTTTCAGTGCAACAGTCTTCACAAAAAATGTTGGGTTTTGAGAAAATTCACATTTTTGTTTCAGATTTGCAAACGCTCTAGTAGCTAAACTATTTCAACGAGCTGAGTCAAACAAAAAGCAGTGGTTAGATAATTTAAAGAGCTTTCAGGAAAGTCTTCAATTTTTCTTCTGCCCCTACCAGGAGCGTGGCAATAGTTTCGCAAAAAATTTGGGGTTTTGATAAAAATCACATTTTTGTTTCACCTTTGCAAACGCTCTAGCAGCTAAATTATTTGAACGAGGTGAAGCAGACAAACAATGTTAGTTAGATAATTCGAAGAGTTTTCAGGAAAGTCTTCAATTTTTCTTCTACTCCTACCAGAAACGTGGCAACAGTGTTCGCAAAAAATTTAGGGTTTTGGTTTTCACATTTTTGTTTCACCTTTGCAAACGCTCTAGCGGCTTAACTATTTGAACAAGGAGAGTCAAGCAAAAAGCGTTGGTTAGGCATTTTAAAGAGCTTTCAGGAGAGTCTTATATCTTTCTGCTTCTTCTACCAGGAGCGTGGCAATAGTGTTCACAAAGAACGTTGGGTTTTGAGAAAATTCACATTTTTGTTTCAACTTTGCAAACGCTCTAGCAGCTAAATTATTTGAACGAGGTGAATCAAACGAAAAGCAGTGGTTAGATAATTTAAAGAGCTTTCAGGAAAGTCTTCAATTTTTCTTCTACTCCTACCAGAAACGTGGCAACAGTGTTCACAAAGAATGTTGGGTTTTGAGAAAATTCACATTTTTGTTCCAACTTTGCAAACGCTCTAGCGGCGAAGTTATTTGAACGA
Organism: Bactrocera zonata; assembly: GCA_037783105.1. NCBI lineage: Eukaryota > Metazoa > Arthropoda > Insecta > Diptera > Tephritidae > Bactrocera > Bactrocera zonata. Next base: position 535,683 of record JBAWJQ010005301.1, on the reverse strand, counting down.
GGCGAATCAAACAAACAGAATTGGTTAGATAATTTAATCTTTAATTTTGCTTCTACTCCTACCAGAAACGTGGCAACAATGTTCGCAAAAAATTTAGGGTTTTGAGAAAATTTACATTTTTGTTTCACCTTTGCAAACGTTCCAGCGGCTAAGCTGTTTCAACAAGGTGAGTCAACCAAACAGAATTTGTTAGATAATTGAATCTTTAATTTTTCTTCCACTCCTACCAGAAACGTGGCAACAGTGTTCACAAAAAATGTTGGGTTTTGAGAAAATTCACATTTTTGTTTCAGATTTGCAAACGCTCTAGTAGCTAAACTATTTCAACGAGCTGAGTCAAACAATAAGCAGTGGTTAGACAATTTAAAGAGCTTTCAGGAGAGTCTTCAATCTTTCTTTTTTCCTACCAGGAGCGTGGCAATAGTGTTCACAAAAAATGTTGAGTTTTGATAAAAATCACATTTTTGTTTCATCTTTGCAAACGCTCTAGCCGCTAAATTATTTGAACGAGGTGAAGCAGACAAACAATGTTAGTTAGATAATTCGAAGAGTTTTCAGGAATGTCTTCAACCTTTCTTCTACTCCTACTAGAAACAAGGCAACAGTGTTCACAAAGAATGTTGGGTTTTGAGAAAATTCACATTTTTGTTCCAACTTTGCAAACGCTCTAGCATCGAAGTTATTTGAACGAGGTGAATCAAACAAACAGAATTGGTTAGATAATTTAATCTTTAATTTTGCTTCTACTCCTACCAGACACGTGGCAACAGTGTTCACAAAAAATGTTGGGTTTTGAGAAAATTCACATTTTTGTTTCAGATTTGCAAACGCTCTAGTAGCTAAACGATTTCAACGAGCTGAGTCAAACAAAAAGCAGTGGTTAGACAATTTAAAGAGCTTTCAGGAGAGTCTTCAATCTTTCTTCTTTTCCTACCAGGAGCGTGGCAATAGTGTTCACAAAAAATGTTGGGTTTTGATAAAAATCACAGTTTTGTTTCATCTTTGCAAACGCTCTAGCCGCTAAATTATTTGAACGAGGTGAATCAAACGAACAATATTAGTTAGATAATTCAAAGGGTTTTCAGGAATGTCTTCAACCTTTCTTCTACTCCTACTAGAAACGTGGCAACAGTGTTCACAAAGAATGTTGGGTTTTGAGAAAATTCACATTTTTGTTCCAACTTTGCAAACGCTCTAGCGGCGAAGTTATTTGAACGAGGTGAATCAAACAAACAGAATTGGTTAGATAATTTAATCTTTAATTTTGCTTCTACTCCTACCAGAAACGTGGCAACAGTGTTCGCAAGAAATTTAGGGTTTTGAGAAAATTCACATTTTTGTTTAAGATTTGCAAACGCTCTAGTGGCTAAACTATATAAATGAGCTGAGCCAAACAAAAAGCTTTGGTTAGACAATTTAAAGAGCTTTCAGGAAAGTCTTCAATCTTTCTTCTACTCCTTTCAGGGGCGTGGCAATAGTGTTCACAAAAAATGTTGGGTTTTGATAAAAATCACATTTTTGTTTCACCTTTGCAAACGCTCAAGCGGCTAAACTATTTGAACAAGGTGAGGCAACCAAACAGAATTGGTTAGATAATCTAATCTTTAATTTTTCTTCTATTCCTACCAGAAACGTGGCAACAGTGTTCGCAAAAAATTTAGGGTTTGAGAAAAATCACATTTTTGTTTCAACTTTGCAATCGATCTAGCGGCTAAACTATTGAAAGAGGTTAGTCAAATAAAAAGCACTGGTTAGATAATTAAAAGAGCTTTCAGAAAAGTCTTCAATCTTTCTTCTGCTCCTACCAGGAACGTGGTAATAGTGTTCACAAAAAATGTTGGGTTTTGATAAAAATCATATTTTTGTTTCAACTTTGCAAACGCTTTAGCGGCTAAACTATTTGAACGAGGTGAGTCAAACAAACAGAATTGGATAGATAATTTGAAGAGCTTTCAGGAAATTCTTTAATTTTTCATCTACTCTCACCAGAAACGTGGCAACAGTGTTCGCAAAAAATGTTCGGTTTTGAGAAAATTCACATTTTTGTTCCAACTTTGCAAACGCTCTAGCGGCGAAGTTATTTGAACGAGGTGAATCAAACAAACAGAATTGGTTAGATAATTTAATCTTTAATTTTTCTTCTATTCCTACCAGAAACGTGGCAACAGTGTTCGCAAAAAATTTAGGGTTTTGAGAAAATTCACATTTTTGTTTAAGATTTGCAAACGCTCTAGTGGCTAAACTATATAAATGAGCTGAGTCAAACCAAAAGCTTTGGTTAGACAATTTAAAGAGCTTTCAGAAAAGTCTTCAATCTTTCTTCTGCTCCTACCAGGAACGTGGTAATAGTGTTCACAAAAAATGTTGGGTTTTGATAAAAATCACATTTTTGTTTCAACTTTGCAAACGGTTTAGCGGCTAAACTATTTGAACGAGGTGAGTCAAACAAACAGAATTGGATAGATAATTTGAAGAGCTTTCAGGAAATTCTTTAATTTTTCATCTACTCTCACCAGAAACGTGGCAACAGTGTTCGCAAAAAATTTAGGGTTTGAGAAAATTCACATTTTTGTTTCAACTTCGCAAACGCTCTAGCGGCTAAATTATTGGAACGAGGTGAATCAAACAAACAGTGAAAGTCTTCAGTTTTTTTTTTACTCCTACCAGAAACGTGGCAACAGTGTTCGCAAAAAATTTAGGGTTTTGAGAAAAATCCCATTTTTGTTTCATCTTTGCAAACGCTCCAGCGGCTAAACTATTTGAACAAGGTGAGTCAACCAAACAGAATTGTTTAGATAATTTAATCTTTAATTTTTCTTTTACTACTATCAGAAACGTGGCAACAGTGTTCGCAAAAAATTTAGGGTTTTGGTTTTCACATTTTTGTTTCACCTTTGCAAACGCTCCAGCGGCTAAACTATTTGAACGAGCTGAGTCAAACAAAAAGCAGTGGTTAGACAATTTAAATAGCTTTCAGGAAAGTCTTCAATCTTTCTTCTACTCCTACCAGGGGCGTGGCAATAGTGTTCACAAAAAATGTTGGGTTTTGATAAAAATCGCATTTTTGTTTCACCTTTGCAAACGCTCCAGCGGCTAAACTGTTTCAACAAAGTGAGTCAACCGGCACGATTCCGATTACTTTGGCGGAGGGGTAAAAAAACCGAATTTCCGTATAAATGGGGTATGTGCGGTTAGGGGAGCTTCTCCAGAGGAGGAATATCTAAAAATAACATAAAAATAGCAAATACTTTTTGAAATATTCACGTTTAAAAATTCAAAAATTTGCACTAAGAAAACATGTTATTTCTCTATGTTTCACTAAATTTTTTCACGTTCTTTACACTGTATATTTAAATATACACTCTAAGCTTTGAAAGAAGCTTACATTTCACAATTACTTTGCAATTTTTCAACTAAATTTAGTAATTTAAAAATCACTTGTCAAATTTATGGCTGAAAAGTTTAGAGTGCTTATGTTTACAAGGAAAACCAGCATTGCCACACCTTAAAAACCAAAAGTGAAGGATTTTTCAGCGTTTCACAGCGCTTTCTTTGTTTCTACTTTCGAGTGATTCTTTTTTCTTTATTAACTATAAAAAAACTATAAAGAAGATTTTTCATGTGTGTGATGTGAACACTTTTCCATATACATGCATATATGAATATATGAATATGTGATTTATATTTAATAAACACAGATAAGTAAAATCGTGTGATAACATTATAATATACATACATATATGTTTATGATTGTAATATAACATTTTCATATACATAATACCCGGGGTGACTGAAGTACTTTCGCATAGTACTTCTTTCTGCGTTGGCGGCCTTCGGCCGAGCGAATACCCGGGGTGACTGAAGTACTTTTGCATATTACTCCTTTCTGCGTTGGCGGCCTTCGGCCGCGCTCTAAAAAAATAACCCTGGCCGAGCGAATACCCGGGGTGACTGAAGTACTTTCGCATAGTACTCCTTTCTGCGTTGGCGGCCTTCGGCCGCGCTTTAAAAAAATAACCCTGGCCGAGCGAATACCCGGGGTGACTGAAGTACTTTCGCATAGTACTCATTTCTGCGTTGGCGGCCTTCGGCCGCGCTTTCAAAAAATAACCCTTGCCGAGCGAATACCCGGGGTGATTGAAGTACTTTCGCGTAGTACCCCTTTCTGCGTTGAAAATAAAAAAATATATTGACTTTTTGGTATAAAGTGGTTATAATTTATGGTTATCATGCACTCAAAATTTAAGTTTTCGTTATAAAATGGTAAATTTTGGTTATTATATCTGTCAGCGATTTCCATTTATTTTTGATGATAGATTGGTTTGTATTTTAAGTGAAAACATATATATTATTATATTTAAAATATGAGTTTGAGTGCATAATAACCAAAACTTATAACTACTTTATATCCAAAACTCAAATTTTGTTTCAATATGACTGCATAATAACCAAAAAATATAACCACTTTATATCCAATATTGAAATAAAATTTAAGTTTTCGTTATAAAATGGATAAATTTTTGTTATTATATCTGTCAGCGATTTCCATTTATTTTTGATGATACAATGGTTTAATTTATTTAAAATATGAGTTTTGGGTATGAAGCGGTTATAATTTTCGGTTATCATGCACTCATATTGAAACAAAATTTGAGCTTTCGTACTGTACTCATGTACTGTACACTTTATTACGTAATATTATTATATAATATTACTTATACATATGTATATATAATATTATTATATATTATTACTAATTCATGTATATAATATTACTTATTTGCTTAATAAATTTAAAAAGGAAAATATCCATATGCATGAATAGAGGAATTTTTGCGAAAAAGAGGAATTTCAGCGAATTGCCTTATCATCACATGGCAGCGCTCCATTTCGTCGTAATTTTTAGTAAACAAATGAGGTTGAAACAAGTGTAAAATGTAATTTTTAAAATAAAGATTTTTTAGGGAAAAAACCTGCTAAAAGAGGAAAATGTTGATTTATTTAGAAGATTATAGTGCAATTTAATTAATTTGAAGCGAAAAATGTGAAAAAAGTGTGTTTAATGTGGTGAAATAGCTCCTTGAAATGGTCCAATTTTGCGAATTTTTAAATTTTAAGGCCGAATATCTCCTAAACTAAGCGTTTGCGGACCCTATAACACTATAAGTTTTTTAATCAGGAGGACTTCCTCTTTCCAACGGTACCTTCAAATCGCGACGCCAAAGAAATCGGAATTGTGCCAGTCAACCAAACAGAATTGGTTAGATAATTGAATCTTTAATTTTTCTTCTACTCCTACCAGAAACGAGGCAACAGTGTTCACAAAAAATGTTGGGTTTTGAGAAAATTTACATTTTTGTTTCAGGTTTGCAAACGCTCTAGTGGCTAAACTATTTCAAAGAGCTGAGTCAAACAAAAAGCAATGGTTAGATAATTTAAAGAGCTTTCAGGAAAGTGTTCAACTTTTCTTCTACTCTTACCAGGGGCGTGGCAATAGTGTTCACAAAAATGAAGGGTTTTGATAAAAATCACATTTTTGTTTCAACTTTGCAAACGCTCTAGCGGCTAAACTATTTGAAGGAGGTGAGTCAAACAAACAGAATTGGATAGATAATTTGAAGAGCTTTCAGGAAAGTCTTCAATCTTTCTTCTACCCCTACCAGGAGCGTGGCAATAGTGTTCGCAAAAAATGTTGGGTTTTGATAAAAATCACATTTGTGTTTCACCTTTGCAAACGCTCTAGCGGCTAAACTATTGAAAGAGGTGAGTCAAATAAAAAGCACTGGTTAGATAATTAAAAGATCTTTCAGAAAAGCTCGAGATGAACGAGGTGAATCAAACGAACAATATTAGTTAGATAATTCGAAGAGTTTTCAGGAAAGTCTTCAATCATTCTTCTACTCCTACCAAAAACGTGGCAACAGTGTTCACCAAGAATGTTGGGTTTTGAGAAAATTCACATTTTTGTTTCAATTTGCAAACGCTCTAGTGGCTAAACTATTTCAACGAGCTGAGTCAAACAAAGAGCTTTGGTTAGACAATTTAAAGAGCTTTCAGGAAAGTCTTCAATCTTTCTTCTACTCCTTTCAGGGGCGTGGCAATAGTGTTCACAAAAAATGTTGGGTTTTGATAAAAATCACATTTTTGTTTCACCTTTGCAAACGCTCAAGCGGCTAAACTATTTGAACAAGGTGAGGCAACCAAACAGAATTGGTTAGATAATTTAATCTTTAATTTTTCTTCTATTCCTACCAGAAACGCGGCAACAGTGTTCGCAAAAAATTTAGGGTTTGAGAAAAATCACATTTTTGTTTCAACTTTGCAATCGATCTAGCGGCTAAACTATTGAAAGAGGTGAGTCAAATAAAAAGCACTAGTTAGATAATTAAAAGAGCTTTCAGAAAAGTCTTCAATCTTTCTTCTACTCCTACCAGGAACGTGGTAATAGTGTTCACAAAAAATGTTCGGTTTTGATAAAAATCACATTTTTGTTTCAACTTTGCAAACGCTTTAGCGGCTAAACTATTTGAACGAGGTGAGTCAAACAAACAGAATTGGATAGATAATTTGAAGAGCTTTCAGGAAATTCTTTAATTTTTCATCTACTCTCACCAGAAACGTGGCAACAGTGTTCGCAAAAAATTTAGGGTTTTGAGAAAATTCACATTTTTGTTTCAACTTCGCAAACGCTCTAGCGGCTAAATTATTGGAACGAGGTGAATCAAACAAACAGTGAAAGTCTTCAGTTTTTTTTTACTCCTACCAGAAACGTGGCAACAGTGTTCGCAAAAAATTTAGGGTTTTGAGAAAAATCCCATTTTTGTTTCATCTTTGCAAACGCTCCAGCGGCTAAACTATTTGAACAAGGTGAGTCAACCAAACAGAATTGTTTAGATAATTTAATCTTTAATTTTTCTTCTACTACTATCAGAAACGTGGAAACAGTGTTCGCAAAAAATTTAGGGTTTTGGTTTTCACATTTTTGTTTCACCTTTGCAAACGCTCCAGCGGCTAAACTGTTTCAACAAGGTGAGTCAACCAAACAGAATTGGTTAGATAATTGAATCTTTAATTTTTCTTCTACTACTATCAGAAACGTGGCAACAGTGTTCGCAAAAATTAGGGTTTGGTTTTCACATTTTTGTTTCACCTTTGCAAACGCTCCAGCGGCTAAACTGTTTCAACAAGGTGAGTCAACCAAACAGAATTGGTTAGATAATTGAATCTTTAATTTTTCTTCTACTCCTACCAGAAACGTGGCAACAGTGTTCACAAAAAATGTTGGGTTTTGAGAAAATTCACATTTTTGTTTCAGATTTGCAAACGCTCTAGCAGCTAAATTATTTGAACATGGTGAATCAAACGAACAATATTAGTTAGATAATTCGAAGAGTTTTCAGGAAAGTCTTCAATCTTTTTCTAGTCCTACCAGAAACGTGGCAACAGTGTTCGCAAAAAATTTAGGGTTTTGAGAAAATTCACATTTTTGTTTCAGATTTGCAAACGCACTAGTGGCTAAACTATTTGAACGAGCTGAGTCAAACAAAAAGCAGTGGTTAGATAATTTAAAGAGCTTTCAGGAAAATCTTCAATCTTTCTTCTACTCCTACCAGGGGCGTGGCAATAGTGTTCACAAAAAATTTTGGGTTTTGATAAAAATCGCATTTTTGTTTCACCTTTGCAAACGCTCCAGCGGCTAAACTGTTTCAACAAAGTGAGTCAACCGGCACGAGTCCGATTACTTTGGCGGAGGGGTAAAAAAACCGAATTTCCATATAAATGGGGTATGTGCGGTTAGGGGAGCTTCTCCAGAGGAGGAATATTTAAAAATAACATAAAAATAGCAAATACTTTTTGAAATATTCACGTTTAAAAATTCAAAAATTTGCACTAAGAAAACATGTTATTTCTCTATGTTTCACTAAATTTTTTCACGTTCTTTACACTGTATATTTAAATATACACTCTAAGCTTTGAAAGAAGCTTACATTTCACAATTACTTTGCAATTTTTCAACTAAATTTAGTAATTTAAAAATCACTTGTCAAATTTATGGCTGAAAAGTTTAGAGTGCTTATGTTTACAAGGAAAACCAGCATTGCCACACCTTACAAACCAAAAGTGAAGGATTTTTCAGCGTTTCACAGCGCTTTCTTTGTTTCTACTTTCGAGTGATTCTTTTTTCTTTATTATATATAAAAAAACTATAAAGAAGATTTTTCAAGCTAAAATTGAATATGTGAACACTTTTCCATATACATGCATATATGAATATATGAATATGTGATTTATATTTAATAAACACAGATAAGTAAAATCGTGTGATAACATTATAATATACATACATATATGTTTATGATTGTAATATAACATTTTCATATACATAATACCCGGGGTGACTGAAGTACTTTCGCATAGTACTTCTTTCTGCGTTGGCGGCCTTCGGCCGCGCTTTAAAAAAATAACCCTGGCCGAGCGAATACCCGGGGTGCCTGAAGTACTTTTGCATATTACTCCTTTCTGCGTTGGCGGCCTTCGGCCGCGCTTTCAAAAAATAACCCTGGCCGAGCGAATACCCGGGGTGACTGAAGTACTTTTGCATATTACTCCTTTCTGCGTTGGCGGCCTTCGGCCGCGCTCTAAAAAAATAACCCTGGCCGAGCGAATACCCGGGGTGACTGAAGTACTTGTGCATATTACTCCTTTCTGCGTTGGCGGCCTTCGGCCGCGCTCTAAAAAAATAACCCTGGCCGAGCGAATACCCGGGGTGACTGAAGTACTTTTGCATATTACTCCTTTCTGCGTTGGCGGCCTTCGGCCGCGCTTTCAAAAAATAACCCTGGCCGAGCGAATACCCGGGGTGACTGAAGTACTTTCGCATAGTACTCATTTCTGCGTTGGCGGCCTTCGGCCGCGCTTTAAAAAAATAACCCTGGCCAAGCGAATACCCGGGGTGACTGAAGTACTTTCGCATAGTACTCCTTTCTGCGTTGGCGGCCTTCGGCCGCGCTTTCAAAAAATAACCCTGGCCGAGCGAATACCCGGGGTGATTGAAGTACTTTCGCGTAGTACCCCTTTCTGCGTTGAAAATAAAAAAATATATTGACTTTTTGGTATAAAGTGGTTATAATTTATGGTTATCATGCACTCAAAATTTAAGTTTTCGTTATAAAATGGTAAATTTTGGTTATTATATCTGTCAGCGATTTCCATTTATTTTTGATGATAGATTGGTTTGTATTTTAAGTGAAAACATATATATTATTATATTTAAAATATGAGTTTGAGTGCATAATAACCAAAACTTATAACTACTTTATATCCAAAACTCAAATTTTGTTTCAATATGACTGCATAATAACCAAAAAATATAACCCCTTTATGTCCAATATTGAAATAAAATTTAAGTTTTCGTTATAAAATGGATAAATTTTTGTTATTATATCTGTCAGCGATTTCCACTTATTTTTGATGATACAATGGTTTAATTTATTTAAAATATGAGTTTTGGGTATGAAGCGGTTATAATTTTCGGTTATCATGCACTCATATTGAAACAAAATTTGAGCTTTCGTACTGTACTCATGTACTGTACACTTTATTACGTAATATTATTATATAATATTACTTATACATATGTATATATAATATTATTATATATTATTACTAATTCATGTATATAATATTACTTATTTGCTTAATAAATTTAAAAAGGAAAATATCCATATGCATGAATAGAGGAATTTTTGCGAAAAAGAGGAATTTCAGCGAATTGCCTTATCATCACATGGCAGCGCTCCATTTCGTCGTAATTTTTAGTAAACAAATGAGGTTGAAACAAGTGTAAAATGTAATTTTTAAAATAAAAATTTTTTAGGGAAAAAACCTGCTAAAAGAGGAAAATGTTGATTTATTTAGAAGATTATAGTGCAATTTAATTAATTTGAAGCGAAAAATGTGAAAAAAGTGTGTTTAATGTGGTGAAATAGCTCCTTAAAATGGTCCAATTTTGCGAATTTTTAAATTTTAAGGCCGAATATCTCCTAAACTAAGCGTTTGCGGACCCTATAACACTATAAGATTTTTAATCAGGAGGACTTCCTCTTTCCAACGGTACCTTCAAATCGCGGCGCCAAAGAAATCGGAATTGTGCCAGTCAACCAAACAGAATTGGTTAGATAATTGAATCTTTAATTTTTCTTCTACTCCTACCAGAAACGAGGCAACAGTGTTCACAAAAAATGTTGGGTTTTGAGAAAATTTACATTTTTGTTTCAGGTTTGCAAACGCTCTTGTGGCTAAACTATTTGAAAGAGGTGAGTCAAACAAACAGAATTGGATAGATAATTTGAAGAGCTTTCAGGAAAGTCTTCAATCTTTCTTCTACCCCTACCAGGAGCGTGGCAATAGTGTTCGCAAAAAATGTTGGGTTTTGATAAAAATCACATTTGTGTTTCACCTTTGCAAACGCTCTAGCGGCTAAACTATTGAAAGAGGTGAGTCAAATAAAAAGCACTGGTTAAATAATTAAAAGATCTTTCAGAAAAGCTCGAGGTGAACGAGGTGAATCAAACGAACAATATTAGTTAGATAATTCGAAGAGTTTTCAGGAAAGTCTTCAATCATTCTTCTACTCCTACCAAAACCGTGGCAACAGTGTTCACCAAGAATGTTGGGTTTTGAGAAAATTCACATTTTTGTTTCAATTTGCAAACGCTCTAGTGGCTAAACTATTTCAACGAGCTGAGTCAAACAAAAAGCATTGGTTAGACTATTTAAAGAGCTTTCAGGAAAGTCTTCAATCTCTCTTCTACTCCTACCAGGAGCGTGGCAATAGTGTTCACAAAAAATGTTGGGTTTTGATAAAAATCACACTTTTCAAACGCTCCAGCGGCTAAACTGTTTCAACAAGGTGAGTCAACCAAACAGAATTGGTTAGATAATTGAATCTTTAATTTTTCATCCACTCCTACCAGAAACGTGGCAACAGTGTTCACAAAAAATGTTGGGTTTTGAGAAAATTCACAATTTTGTTTCAGATTTGCAAACGCTCTAGTAGCTAAACTATTTCAACGAGCTGAGTCAAACAAAAAGCAGTGGTTAGACAATTTAAAGAGCTTTCAGGAGAGTCTTCAATCTTTCTTCTTTTCCTACCAGGAGCGTGGCAATAGTGTTCACAAAAAATGTTGGGTTTTGATAAAAATCACAATTTTGTTTCATCTTTGCAAACGCTCTAGCCGCTGAATTATTTGAACGAGGTGAAGCAGAGAAACAATGTTAGTTATATAATTCGAAGAGTTTTCAGGAATGTCTTCAACCTTTCTTCTACTCCTACTAGAAACGTGGCAACAGTGTTCACAAAGAATGTTGGGTTTTGTGAAAATTCACATTTTTGTTCCAACTTTGCAAACGCTCTAGCGGCGAAGTTATTTGAACGAGGTGAAGCAGACAAACAATGTTAGTTAGATAATTCGAAGAGTTTTCAGGAAAGTCTTCAATTTTTCTTCTACTCCTTAAGGAAACGTGTCAACAGTGTTCACAAAAAATTTATGGTTTTGGTTTTCGCATTTTTGTTTCACCTTTGCAAACGCTCCAGCGGCTAAACTGTTTCAACAAGGTGAGTCAACCAAACAGAATTGGTTAGATAATTGAATCTTTAATTTTTCAGTGCAACAGTCTTCACAAGAAATGTTGGGTTTTGAGAAAATTCACATTTTTGTTTCAGATTTGCAAACGCTCTAGTAGCTAAACTATTTCAACGAGCTGAGTCAAACAAAAAGCAGTGGTTAGATAATTTAAAGAGCTTTCAGGAAAGTCTTCAATTTTTCTTCTGCCCCTACCAGGAGCGTGGCAATAGTGTTCGCAAAAATGTTGGGTTTTAATAAAAATCACATTTTTGTTTCACCTTTGCAAACGCTCTAGCAGCTAAATTATTTGAACGAGGTGAAGCAGACAAACAATGTTAGTTAGATAATTCGAAGAGTTTTCAGGAAAGTCTTCAATTTTTCTTCTACTCCTTAAGGAAACGTGTCAACAGTGTTCACAAAAAATGTTGGGTTTTGAGAAAATTCACATTTTTGTTTCAACTTTGCAAACGCTCTAGCAGCTAAATTATTTGAACGAGGTGAATCAAACGAACAATATTAGTTAGATAATTCGAAGAGTTTTCAGGAAAGTCTTCAATTTTTCTTCTACTCCTACCAGAAACGTGGCAACAGTGTTCACAAAGAATGTTGGGTTTTGAGAAAATTCACATTTTTGTTCCAACTTTGCAAACGCTCTAGCGGCAAAGTTATTTGAACGAGGCGAATCAAACAAACAGAATTGGTTAGATAATTTAATTTTTAATTTTGCTTCTACTCCTACCAGAAACGTGGCAACAGTGTTCGCAAAAAATTGAGGGTTTTGAGAAAATTTACATTTTTGTTTCACCTTTGCAAACGTTCCAGCGGCTAAACTGTTTCAACAAGGTGAGTCAACCAAACAGAATTGGTTAGATAATAGAATCTTTAATTTTTCATCCACTCCTACCAGAAACGTGGCAACAGTGTTCACAAAAAATTTTGGGTTTTGAGAAAATTCACAATTTTGTTTCAGATTTGCAAACGCTCTAGTAGCTAAACTATTTCAACGAGCTGAGTCAAACAAAAAGCAGTGGTTAGACAATTTAAAGAGCTTTGAGGAGAGTCTTCAATCTTTCTTCTTTTCCTACCAGGAGCGTGGCAATAGTGTTCACAAAAAATGTTGGGTTTTGATAAAAATCACATTTTTGTTTCATCTTTGCAAACGCTCTAGCCGCTAAATTATTTGAACGAGGTGAAGCAGACAAACAATGTTAGTTAGATAATTCGAAGAGTTTTCAGGAATGTCTTCAACCTTTCTTCTACTCCTACCAGAAACGTGGCAACAGTGTTCACAAAGAATGTTGGGTTTTGAGAAAATTCACATTTTTGTTCCAACTTTGCAAACGCTCTAGCGGCGAAGTTATTTGAACGAGGTGAATCAAACAAACAGAATTGGTTAGATAATTTTATCTTTAATTTTTCTTCTACTCCTACCAGAAACGTGGCAACAGTGTTCACAAAAAATTTAGTGTTTTGAGAAAACTCACATTTTTGTTTCAACTTTGCAAATGCTCTAGCGGCTAAATTATTTGAACGAGGTGATTCAAGCAAACAGTATTGGTTAGATTATTCAAAGAGCTTTCAGGAAAGTCTTCAATCTCTCTTCTACTCCTACCAGGAGCGTGGCAATAGTGTTCACAAAAAATGTTGGGTTTTGATAAAAATCACACTTTTCAAACGCTCCAGCGGCTAAACTGTTTCAACAAGGTGAGTCAACCAAACAGAATTGGTTAGATAATTGAATCTTTAATTTTTCATCCACTCCTACCAGAAACGTGGCAACAGTGTTCACAAAAAATGTTGGGTTTTGAGAAAATTCACAATTTTGTTTCAGATTTGCAAACGCTCTAGTAGCTAAACTATTTCAACGAGCTGAGTCAAACAAAAAGCAGTGGTTAGACAATTTAAAGAGCTTTCAGGAGAGTCTTCAATCTTTCTTTTTTTCCTACCAGGAGCGTGGCAATAGTGTTCACAAAAAATGTTGGGTTTTGATAAAAATCACACTTTTCAAACGCTCCAGCGGCTAAACTGTTTCAACAAGGTGAGTCAACCAAACAGAATTGGTTAGATAATTGAATCTTTAATTTTTCTTCTACTCTTACCAGAAACGTGGCAACACTGTTCACAAAAAATTTAGGGTTTTGGTTTTCGCATTTTTGTTTCACCTTTGCAAACGCTCCAGCGGCTAAACTGTTTCAACAAGGTGAGTCAACCAAACAGAATTGGTTAGATAATTGAATCTTTAATTTTTCAGTGCAACAGTCTTCACAAAAAATGTTGGGTTTTGAGAAAATTCACATTTTTGTTTCAGATTTGCAAACGCTCTAGTAGCTAAACTATTTCAACGAGCTGAGTCAAACAAAAAGCAGTGGTTAGATAATTTAAAGAGCTTTCAGGAAAGTCTTCAATTTTTCTTCTGCCCCTACCAGGAGCGTGGCAATAGTGTTCGCAAAAATGTTGGGTTTTAATAAAAATCACATTTTTGTTTCACCTTTGCAAACGCTCTAGCAGCTAAATTATTTGAACGAGGTGAAGCAGACAAACAATGTTAGTTAGATAATTCGAAGAGTTTTCAGGAAAGTCTTCAATTTTTCTTCTACTCCTTAAGGAAACGTGTCAACAGTGTTCACAAAAAATGTTGGGTTTTGAGAAAATTCACATTTTTGTTTCAACTTTGCAAACGCTCTAGCAGCTAAATTATTTGAACGAGGTGAATCAAACGAACAATATTAGTTAGATAATTCGAAGAGTTTTCAGGAAAGTCTTCAATTTTTCTTCTACTCCTACCAGAAACGTGGCAACAGTGTTCACAAAGAATGTTGGGTTTTGAGAAAATTCACATTTTTGTTCCAACTTTGCAAACGCTCTAGCGGCAAAGTTATTTGAACGAGGCGAATCAAACAAACAGAATTGGTTAGATAATTTTATCTTTAATTTTGCTTCTACTCCTACCAGAAACGTGGCAACAGTGTTCGCAAAAAATTTAGGGTTTTGAGAAAATTTACATTTTTGTTTCACCTTTGTAAACGTTCCAGCGGCTAAACTGTTTCAACAAGGTGAGTCAACCAAACAGAATTGGTTAGATAATAGAATCTTTAATTTTTCATCCACTCCTACCAGAAACGTGGCAACAGTGTTCACAAAAAATTTTGGGTTTTGAGAAAATTCACAATTTTGTTTCAGATTTGCAAACGCTCTAGTAGCTAAACTATTTCAACGAGCTGAGTCAAACAAAAAGCAGTGGTTAGACAATTTAAAGAGCTTTGAGGAGAGTCTTCAATCTTTCTTTTTTTCCTACCAGGAGCGTGGCAATAGTGTTCACAAAAAATGTTGGGTTTTGATAAAAATCACAGTTTTGTTTCATCTTTGCAAACGCTCTAGCCGCTAAATTATTTGAACGAGGTGAATCAAACGAACAATATTAGTTAGATAATTCAAAGAGTTTTCAGGAATGTCTTCAACCTTTCTTCTACTCCTACTAGAAACGTGGCAACAGTGTTCACAAAGAATGTTGGGTTTTGAGAAAATTCACATTTTTGTTCCAACTTTGCAAACGCTCTAGCGGCGAAGTTATTTGAACGAAGTGAATCAAACAAACAGAATTGGTTAGATAATTTAATCTTTAATTTTGCTTCTACTCCTACCAGAAACGTGGCAACAGTGTTCGCAAAAAATTTAGGGTTTTGAGAAAATTCATATTTTTGTTCCAACTTTGCAAACGCTCTAGCGGCAAAGTTATTTGAACGAGGCGAATCAAACAAACAGAATTGGTTAGATAATTTTATCTTTAATTTTTCTTCTACTCCTACCAGAAACGTGGCAACAGTGTTCACAAAAAATTTAGTGTTTTGAGAAAATTCACATTTTTGTTTCAACTTTGCAAATGCTCTAGCGGCTAATTTATTTGAACGAGGTGATTCAAGCAAACAGTATTGGTTAGATTATTCAAAGAGCTTTCAGGAAAGTCTTCAATCTTTTTCTACTCCTACCAGAAACGTGGCAATAGTGTTCACAAAAAATGTTGGGTTTTGATAAAAATCACATTTTTGTTTCATCTTTGCAAACGCTCTAGCCGCTAAATTATTTGAAAGAGGTGAATCAAACGAACAATATTAGTTAGATAATTCGAAGAGTTTTCAGGAATGTCTTCAACCTTTCTTCTACTCCTACTAGAAACGTGCCAACAGTGTTCACAAAGAATGTTGGGTTTTGAGAAAACTGACATTTTTGTTCCAACTTTGCAAACGCTCTAGCGGCGAAGTTATTTGAACGAGGTGAATCAAACAAACAGAATTGGTTAGATAATTTAATCTTTAATTTTGCTTCTACTCCTACCAGAAACGTGGCAACAGTGTTCACAAAAAATGTTGGGTTTTGAGAAAATTCACAATTTTGTTTCAGATTTGCAAACGCTCTAGTAGCTAAACTATTTCAACGAGCTGAGTCAAACAAAAAGCAGTGGTTAGACAATTTAAAGAGCTTTCAGGAGAGTCTTCAATCTTTCTTTTTTTCCTACCAGGAGCGTGGCAATAGTGTTCACAAAAAATGTTGGGTTTTGATAAAAATCACACTTTTCAAACGCTCCAGCGGCTAAACTGTTTCAACAAGGTGAGTCAACCAAACAGAATTGGTTAGATAATTGAATCTTTAATTTTTCTTCTACTCTTACCAGAAACGTGGCAACACTGTTCACAAAAAATTTAGGGTTTTGGTTTTCGCATTTTTGTTTCACCTTTGCAAACGCTCCAGCGGCTAAACTGTTTCAACAAGGTGAGTCAACCAAACAGAATTGGTTAGATAATTGAATCTTTAATTTTTCAGTGCAACAGTCTTCACAAAAAATGTTGGGTTTTGAGAAAATTCACATTTTTGTTTCAGATTTGCAAACGCTCTAGTAGCTAAACTATTTCAACGAGCTGAGTCAAACAAAAAGCAGTGGTTAGATAATTTAAAGAGCTTTCAGGAAAGTCTTCAATTTTTCTTCTGCCCCTACCAGGAGCGTGGCAATAGTGTTCGCAAAAATGTTGGGTTTTAATAAAAATCACATTTTTGTTTCACCTTTGCAAACGCTCTAGCAGCTAAATTATTTGAACGAGGTGAAGCAGACAAACAATGTTAGTTAGATAATTCGAAGAGTTTTCAGGAAAGTCTTCAATTTTTCTTCTACTCCTTAAGGAAACGTGTCAACAGTGTTCACAAAAAATGTTGGGTTTTGAGAAAATTCACATTTTTGTTTCAACTTTGCAAACGCTCTAGCAGCTAAATTATTTGAACGAGGTGAATCAAACGAACAATATTAGTTAGATAATTCGAAGAGTTTTCAGGAAAGTCTTCAATTTTTCTTCTACTCCTACCAGAAACGTGGCAACAGTGTTCACAAAGAATGTTGGGTTTTGAGAAAATTCACATTTTTGTTCCAACTTTGCAAACGCTCTAGCGGCAAAGTTATTTGAACGAGGCGAATCAAACAAACAGAATTGGTTAGATAATTTTATCTTTAATTTTGCTTCTACTCCTACCAGAAACGTGGCAACAGTGTTCGCAAAAAATTTAGGGTTTTGAGAAAATTTACATTTTTGTTTCACCTTTGTAAACGTTCCAGCGGCTAAACTGTTTCAACAAGGTGAGTCAACCAAACAGAATTGGTTAGATAATAGAATCTTTAATTTTTCATCCACTCCTACCAGAAACGTGGCAACAGTGTTCACAAAAAATTTTGGGTTTTGAGAAAATTCACAATTTTGTTTCAGATTTGCAAACGCTCTAGTAGCTAAACTATTTCAACGAGCTGAGTCAAACAAAAAGCAGTGGTTAGACAATTTAAAGAGCTTTGAGGAGAGTCTTCAATCTTTCTTTTTTTCCTACCAGGAGCGTGGCAATAGTGTTCACAAAAAATGTTGGGTTTTGATAAAAATCACAGTTTTGTTTCATCTTTGCAAACGCTCTAGCCGCTAAATTATTTGAACGAGGTGAATCAAACGAACAATATTAGTTAGATAATTCAAAGAGTTTTCAGGAATGTCTTCAACCTTTCTTCTACTCCTACTAGAAACGTGGCAACAGTGTTCACAAAGAATGTTGGGTTTTGAGAAAATTCACATTTTTGTTCCAACTTTGCAAACGCTCTAGCGGCGAAGTTATTTGAACGAAGTGAATCAAACAAACAGAATTGGTTAGATAATTTAATCTTTAATTTTGCTTCTACTCCTACCAGAAACGTGGCAACAGTGTTCGCAAAAAATTTAGGGTTTTGAGAAAATTCATATTTTTGTTCCAACTTTGCAAACGCTCTAGCGGCAAAGTTATTTGAACGAGGCGAATCAAACAAACAGAATTGGTTAGATAATTTTATCTTTAATTTTTCTTCTACTCCTACCAGAAACGTGGCAACAGTGTTCACAAAAAATTTAGTGTTTTGAGAAAATTCACATTTTTGTTTCAACTTTGCAAATGCTCTAGCGGCTAATTTATTTGAACGAGGTGATTCAAGCAAACAGTATTGGTTAGATTATTCAAAGAGCTTTCAGGAAAGTCTTCAATCTTTTTCTACTCCTACCAGAAACGTGGCAATAGTGTTCACAAAAAATGTTGGGTTTTGATAAAAATCACATTTTTGTTTCATCTTTGCAAACGCTCTAGCCGCTAAATTATTTGAAAGAGGTGAATCAAACGAACAATATTAGTTAGATAATTCGAAGAGTTTTCAGGAATGTCTTCAACCTTTCTTCTACTCCTACTAGAAACGTGCCAACAGTGTTCACAAAGAATGTTGGGTTTTGAGAAAACTGACATTTTTGTTCCAACTTTGCAAACGCTCTAGCGGCGAAGTTATTTGAACGAGGTGAATCAAACAAACAGAATTGGTTAGATAATTTAATCTTTAATTTTGCTTCTACTCCTACCAGAAACGTGGCAACAGTGTTCACAAAAAATGTTGGGTTTTGAGAAAATTCACATTTTTGTTTCAGATTTGCTAACGCTCTAGTAGCTTAACGATTTCAACGAGCTAAGTCAAACAAAAAGCAGTGGTTAGACAATTTAAAGAGCTTTCAGGAGAGTCTTCAATCTTTCTTTTTTTCCTACCAGGAGCGTGGCAATAGTGTTCACAAAAAATGTTGGGTTTTGATAAAAATCACAGTTTTGTTTCATCTTTGCAAACGCTCTAGCCGCTAAATTATTTGAACGAGGTGAATCAAACGAACAATATTAGTTAGATAATTCAAAGAGTTTTCAGGAATGTCTTCAACCTTTCTTCTACTCCTACTAGAAACGTGGCAACAGTGTTCACAAAGAATGTTGGGTTTTGAGAAAATTCACATTTTTGTTCCAACTTTGCAAACGCTCTAGCGGCGAAGTTATTTGAACGAAGTGAATCAAACAAACAGAATTGGTTAGATAATTTAATCTTTAATTTTGCTTCTACTCCTACCAGAAACGTGGCAACAGTGTTCGCAAAAAATTTAGGGTTTTGAGAAAAATCACATTTTTGTTTCAACTTTGCAATCGATCTAGCGGCTAAACTATTGAAAGAGGTGAGTCAAATAAAAAGCACTGGTTAGATAATTTAATCCTTAATTTTTCTTCTACTACTATCAGAAACGTGGCAACAGTGTTCGCAAAAAATTTAGGGTTTTGGTTTACTCATTTTTGTTTCACCTTTGCAAACGCTCCAGCGGCTAAACTGTTTCAACAAGGTGAGTCAACCAAACAGAATTGGTCAGATAATTGAATCTTTAATTTTTCTTCTACTCCTACCAGAAACGTGGCAACAGTGTTCACAAAAAATGTTGGGTTTTGAGAAAATTCACATTTTTGTTTCAGATTTGCAAACGCTCTAGTAGCTAAACTATTTCAATGAGCTGAGTCAAACAAAAAGCAGTGGTTAGATAATTTAAAGAGCTTTCAGGAAAGTCTTCAATTTTTCTTCTGCCCCTACCAGGAGCGTGGCAATAGTGTTCGCAAAAATGTTGGGTTTTAATAAAAATCACATTTTTGTTTCACCTTTGCAAACGCTCTAGCAGCTAAATTATTTGAACGAGGTGAAGCAGACAAACAATGTTAGTTAGATAATTCGAAGAGTTTTCAGGAAAGTCTTCAATTTTTCTTCTACTCCTTAAGGAAACGTGTAAACAGTGTTCACAAAAAATGTTGGGTTTTGAGAAAATTCACATTTTTGTTTCAACTTTGCAAACGCTCTAGCAGCTAAATTATTTGAACGAGGTGAATCAAACGAACAATATTAGTTAGATAATTCGAAGAGTTTTCAGGAAAGTCTTCAATTTTTCGACTACTCCTAAAGGAAACGTAGTAATAGTGTTCACAAAGAATGTTGGGTTTTGAGAAAATTCATATTTTTGTTTCAACATTTCAAACGCTCTAGTGGGTTAACTATTTGAACGAGCTTAGTCAAACAAAAAGCATTGGTTAGACAATTTAAAGAGCTTTCAGGAAAGTCTTCAATCTTTCTTCTACTCTTTTCAGGGGCGTGGCAATAGTGTTCACAAAAAATGTTGGGTTTTGATAAAAATCACATTTTTGTTTCATCTTTGCAAACGCTCCAGCGGCTAAACTATTTGAACAAGGTGAGTCAACCAAACAGAGTTGGTTAGATAATATAATCTTTAATTTTTCTTCTACTCCTACCAGAAACGTGGCAACAGTGTTCACAAAAAATTTAGGGCTTTGAGAAAATTCACATTTTTGTTTCAACTTTGCAAACGCTGTAGCGGCTAAACTATTTGAACGAGGTGAGTCAAACAAACAGAATTGGTTAGGTAATTTAATCTTTAATTTTGCTTCTACTCCTACCAGAAACGTGGCAACAGTGTTCGCAAAAAATTTAGGGTTTTGAGAAAATTCACATTTTTGTTTCAGATTTGCAAACGCTCTATTGGCTAAACTATTTGAACGAGGTGAATCAAGCAAACAGTATTGGTTAGATTATTCGAAAAGCTTTCAGGAAAGTCTTCAATCTTTTTCTACTCTTTCCAGAAACGTGGCAACAGTGTTCGCAAAAAAATTGAGTGTTTTGAGAAAATTCACATTTTTGTGATTCAAGCAAACAGTATTGGTTAGATTATTCGAAGAGCTTTCAGGAAAGTCTTCAATCTTTTTCTACTCCTACCAGAAACGTGGCAACAGAGTTCGCAAAAAATTTAGGGTTTTGAGAAAATTCACATTTTTGTTTAAGATTTGCAAACGCTCTAGTGGCTAAACTATATAAACGAGCTGAGTCAAACAAAAAATATTGGTTAGACAATTTAAAGGGCTTTCAGGAAAGTCTTCAATCTTTCTTCTACTCCTTTCAGGGGCGTGGCAATAGTGTTCACAAAAATGTAGGGTTTTGATAAAAATCATATTTTTGTTTCAACTTTGCAAACGCTCTAGCGGCGAAGTTATTTGAACGAGGCGAATCAAACAAACAGAATTGGTTAGATAATTTAATCTTTAAATTTGCTTCTACTCCTACCAGAAACGTGGCAACAGTGTTCGCAAAAAATTTAGGGTTTTGAGAAAATTCACATTTTTGTTTCACCTTTGCAAACGCTCCAGCGGCTAAACTGTTTCAACAAGGTGAGTCAACCAAACAGAACTGGTTAGATAATTGAATCTTTAATTTTTCTTCTACTTCTACCAGAAACGTGGCAACAGTGTTCACAAAAAATGTTGGGTTTTGAGAAAATTCACATTTTTATTTCAGATTTGCAAACGCTCTAGTAGCTAAACTATTTCAACGAGCTGAGTCAAACAAAAAGCAGTGGTTAGATAATTTAAAGAGCTTTCAGGAAAGTCTTCAATTTTTCTTCTGGCCCTACCAGGAGCGTGGCAATAGTTTCGCAACAAATTTGGGGTTTTGATAAAAATCACATTTTTGTTTCACCTTTGCAAACGCTCTAGCAGCTAAATTATTTGAACGAGGTAAAGCAGACAAACAATGTTAGTTAGATAATTCGAAGAGTTTTCAGGAAAGTCTTCAATTTTTCTTCTACTCCTACCAGAAACGTGGCAACAGTGTTCACAAAGAATGTTGGGTTTTGAGAAAATTCACATTTTTGTTCCAACATTGCAAACGCTCTAGTAGCTAAACTATTTCAACGAGCTGAGTCAAACAAAAAGCAGTGGTTAGATAATTTAAAGAGCTTTCAGGAAAGTCTTCAATTTTTCTTCTACTCTTACCAGAAGCGTGGCAATAGTTTCGCAAAAAATTTGGGGTTTTGATAAAAATCACATTTTTGTTTCACCTTTGCAAACGCTCTAGCAGCTAAATTATTTGAACGAGGTGAAGCAGACAAACAATGTTAGTTAGATAATTCGAAAAGTTTTCAGGAAAGTCTTCAATTTTTATCTACTCCTACCAGAAACGTGGCAACAGTGTTCACAAAGAATGTTGGGTTTTGAGAAAATTCACATTTTTGTTCCAACTTTGCAAACGCTCTAGCGGCTAAACTATTTGAACAAGGTGAATCAAACGAACAATATTAGTTAGATAATTCGAAGAGTTTTCAGGAAAGTCTTCAATCATTCTTCTACTCCTACCAGAAACGTGGCAACAGTGTTCACAAAGAATGTTGGGTTTTGAGAAAATTCACATTTTTGTTCCAACTTTGCAAACGCTCTAGTAGCTAAACTATTTCAACGAGCTGAGTCAAACAAAAAGCAATGGTTAGATAATTTAAAGAGCTTTCAGGAAAGTGTTCAATCTCTCTTCTACTCCTACCAGGAGCGTGGCAATAGTGTTCACCAAGAATGTTGGGTTTTGATAAAAATCACACTTTTCAAACGCTCCAGCGGCTAAACTGTTTCAACAAGGTGTGTCAACCAAACAGAATTGGTTAGATAATTGAATCTTTAATTTTTCTTCTACTCTTACCAGAAACGTGGCAACACTGTTCACAAAAAATTTAGGGTTTTGGTTTTCGCATTTTTGTTTCACCTTTGCAAACGCTCCAGCGGCTAAACTGTTTCAACAAGGTGAGTCAACCAAACAGAATTGGTTAGATAATTGAATCTTTAATTTTTCAGTGCAACAGTCTTCACAAAAAATGTTGGGTTTTGAGAAAATTCACATTTTTGTTTCAGATTTGCAAACGCTCTAGTAGCTAAACTATTTCAACGAGCTGAGTCAAACAAAAAGCAGTGGTTAGATAATTTAAAGAGCTTTCAGGAAAGTCTTCAATTTTTCTTCTGCCCCTACCAGGAGCGTGGCAATAGTTTCACAAAAAATTTGGGGTTTTGATAAAAATCACATTTTTGTTTCACCTTTGCAAACGCTCTAGCAGCTAAATTATTTGAACGAGGTGAAGCAGACAAACAATGTTAGTTAGATAACTCGAAGAGTTTTCAGGAAAGTCTTCAATTTTTCTTCTACTCCTACCAGAAATTTGGCAACAGTGTTCACAAAGAATGTTGGGTTTTGAGAAAATTCACATTTTTGTTCCAACTTTGCAAACGCTCTAGCGGCGAAGTTATTTGAACGAGGCGAATCAAACAAACAGAATTGGTTAGATAATTTTATCTTTAATTTTGCTTCTACTCCTACCAGAAACGTGGCAACAGTGTTCGCAAAAAATTTAGGGTTTTGAGAAAATTTACATTTTTGTTTCACCTTTGCAAACGTTCCAGCGGCTAAACTGTTTCAACAAGGTGAGTCAACCAAACAGAATTGGTTAGATAATTGAATCTTTAATTTTTCATCCACTCCTACCAGAAACGTGGCAACAGTGTTCGCAAAAAATTTAGGGTTTTGAGAAAATTCACATTTTTGTTTAAGATTTGCAAACGCTCTAGTGGCTAAACTATATAAATGAGCTGAGTTAAACAAAAAGCTTTGGTTAGACAATTTAAAGAGCTTTCAGGAAAGTCTTCAATCTTTCCTCTACTCCTTTCAGGGGCGTGGCAATAGTGTTCACAAAAAATGTTTGGTTTTGATAAAAATCACATTTTTGTTTCACCTTTGCAAACGCTCCAGCGGCTAAACTATTTGAACAAGGTGAGGCAACCAAACAGAATTGGTTAGATAATTTAATCTTTAATTTTTCTTCTACTCCTACCAGAAACGTGGCAACAGTGTTCGCAAAAAATTTAGGGTTTTGAGAAAAATCACATTTTTGTTTCAACTTTGCAATCGATCTAGCGGCTAAACTATCGAAAGAGGTGAGTCAAATAAAAAGCACTGGTTAGATAATTAAAAGAGCTTTCAGAAAAGTCTTCAATCTTTCTTCTACTCCTACCAGGAACGTGGTAATAAAGGGTGATTTTTTAAGAGCTTGATAACTTTTTAAAAAAAAAAAACGCATAAAATTTGCAAAATCTCATCGGTTCTTTATTTGAAACGTTAGATTGGTTCATGACATTTACTTTTTGAAGATAATTTCATTTAAATGTTGACCGCGGCTGCGTCTTAGGTGGTCCATTCGGAAAGTCCAATTTTGGGCAACTTTTTCGAGCATTTCGGCCGGAATAGCCCGAATTTCTTCAGAAATGTTGTCTTCCAAAGCTGGAATAGTTGCTGGCTTATTTCTGTAGACTTTAGACTTGACGTAGCCCCACAAAAAATAGTCTAAAGGCGTTAAATCGCATGATCTTGGTGGCCAACTTACGGGTCCATTTCTTGAGATGAATTGTTGTCCGAAGTTTTCCCTCAAAATGGCCATAGAATCGCGAGCTGTGTGGCATGTAGCGCCATCTTGTTGAAACCACATGTCAACCAAGTTCAGTTCTTCCATTTTTGGCAACAAAAAGTTTGTTAGCATCGAACGATAGCGATCGCCATTCACCGTAACGTTGCGTCCAACAGCATCTTTGAAAAAATACGGTCCAATGATTCCACCAGCGTACAAACCAAACCAAACAGTGCATTTTTCGGGATGCATGGGCAGTTCTTGAACGGCTTCTGGTTGCTTTTCACCCCAAATGCGGCAATTTTGCTTATTTACGTAGCCATTCAACCAGAAATGAGCCTCATCGCTCAACGGACACGGACGCGAAACACATTTCGAACCGAACACTGATTTTGGTAATAAAATTCAATGATTTGCAAGCGTTGCTCGTTAGTAAGTCTATTCATGATGAAATGTCAAAGCATACTGAGCATCTTTCTCTTTGACACCATGTCTGACATCCCACGTGATCTGTCAAATACTACTGCATGAAAATCCTAACCTCAAAAAAATCACCCGTTAGTGTTCACAAAAAATGTTGGGTTTTGATAAAAATCACATTTTTGTTTCAACTTTGCAAACGCTTTAGCGGCTAAACTATTTGAACGAGGTGAGTCAAACAAACAGAATTGGATAGATAATTTGAAGAGCTTTCAGGAAATTCTTTAATTTTTCATCTACTCTCACCAGAAACGTGGCAACAATGTTCGCAAAAAATTTAGGGTTTTGAGAATATTCACATTTTTGTTTCAACTTCGCAAACGCTCTAGCGGCTAAATTATTGGAACGAGGTGAATCAAACAAACAGTGAAAGTCTTCAGTTTTTTTTTTTACTCCTACCAGAAACTTGGCAACAGTGTTCGCAAAAAATTTAGGGTTTTGAGAAAAATCCCATTTTTGTTTCATCTTTGCAAACGCTTCAGCGGCTAAACTATTTCAACAAGGTGAGTCAACCAAACAGAATTCTTTAGATAATTTAATCTTTAATTTTTCTTCTACTACTATCAGAAACGTGGCAACAGTGTTCGCAAAAAATTTAGGGTTTTGAGAAAATTTACATTTTTGTTTCACCTTTGCAAACGTTCCAGCGGCTAAACTGTTTCAACAAGGTGAGTCAACCAAACAGAATTGGTTAGATAATTGAATCTTTAATTTTTCATCCACTCCTACCAGAAACGTGGCAACAGTGTTCACAAAAAATGTTGGGTTTTGAGAAAATTCACAATTTTGTTTCAGATTTGCAAACGCTCTAGTAGCTAAACTATTTCAACGAGCTGAGTCAAACAAAAAGCAGTGGTTAGACAATTTAAAGAGCTTTCAGGAGAGTCTTCAATCTTTCTTCTTTTCCTACCAGGAGCGTGGCAATAGTGTTCACAAAAAATGTTGGGTTTTGATAAAAATCACATTTTTGTTTCATCTTTGCAAACGCTCTAGCCGCTGAATTATTTGAACGAGGTGAAGCAGAGAAACAATGTTAGTTATATAATTCGAAGAGTTTTCAGGAATGTCTTCAACCTTTCTTCTACTCCTACTAGAAACGTGGCAACAGTGTTCACAAAGAATGTTGGGTTTTGTGAAAATTCACATTTTTGTTCCAACTTTGCAAACGCTCTAGCGGCGAAGTTATTTGAACGAGGTGAATCAAACAAACAGAATTGGTTAGATAATTTTATCTTTAATTTTTCTTCTACTCCTACCAGAAACGTGGCAACAGTGTTCAGAAAAAATTTAGTGTTTTGAGAAAATTCACATTTTTGTTTCAACTTTGCAAATGCTCTAGCGGCTAAATTATTTAAACGAGGTGATTCAAGCAAACAGTATTGGTTAGATTATTCAAAGAGCTTTCAGGAAAGTCTTCAATCTTTTTCTACTCCTACCAGAAACGTGGCAATAGTGTTCACAAAAAATGTTGGGTTTTGATAAAAATCACATTTTTGTTTCATCTTTGCAAACGCTCTAGCCGCTAAATTATTTGAAAGAGGTGAATCAAACGAACAATATTAGTTAGATAATTCGAAGAGTTTTCAGGAATGTCTTCAACCTTTCTTCTACTCCTACTAGAAACGTGCCAACAGTGTTCACAAAGAATGTTGGGTTTTGAGAAAATTGACATTTTTGTTCCAACTTTGCAAACGCTCTAGCGGCGAAGTTATTTGAACGAGGTGAATCAAACAAACAGAATTGGTTAGATAATTTAATCTTTAATTTTGCTTCTACTCCTACCAGAAACGTGGCAACAGTGTTCACAAAAAATGTTGGGTTTTGAGAAAATTCACATTTTTGTTTCAGATTTGCAAACGCTCTAGTAGCTTAACGATTTCAACGAGCTAAGTCAAACAAAAAGCAGTGGTTAGACAATTTAAAGAGCTTTCAGGAGAGTCTTCAATCTTTCTTTTTTCCTACCAGGAGCGTGGCAATAGTGTTCACAAAAAATGTTGGGTTTTGATAAAAATCACGTTTTTGTTTCATCTTTGCAAACGCTCTAGCCGCTAAATTATTTGAACGAGGTGAATCAAACGAACAATATTAGTTAGATAATTCAAAGAGTTTTCAGGAATGTCTTCAACATTTCTTCTACTCCTACTAGAAACGTGGCAACAGTGTTCACAAAGAATGTTGGGTTTTGAGAAAATTCACATTTTTGTTCCAACTTTGCAAACGCTCTAGCGGCGAAGTTATTTGAACGAAGTGAATCAAACAAACAGAATTGGTTAGATAATTTAATCTTTAATTTTGCTTCTACTCCTACCAGAAACGTGGCAACAGTGTTCGCAAAAAATTTAGGGTTTTGAGAAAATTCACATTTTTGTTTAAGATTTGCAAACGCTCTAGTGGCTAAACTATATAAATGAGCTGAGTTAAACAAAAAGCTTTGGTTAGACAATTTAAAGAGCTTTCAGGAAAGTCTTCAATCTTTCTTCTACTCCTTTCAGGGGCGTGGCAATAGTGTTCACAAAAAATGTTTGGTTTTGATAAAAATCACATTTTTGTTTCACCTTTGCAAACGCTCCAGCGGCTAAACTATTTGAACAAGGTGAGGCAACCAAACAGAATTGGTTAGATAATTTAATCTTTAATTTTTCTTCTACTCCTACCAGAAACGTGGCAACAGTGTTCGCAAAAAATTTAGGGTTTTGAGAAAAATCACATTTTTGTTTCAACTTTGCAATCGATCTAGCGGCTAAACTATCGAAAGAGGTGAGTCAAATAAAAAGCACTGGTTAGATAATTAAAAGAGCTTTCAGAAAAGTCTTCAATCTTTCTTCTACTCCTACCAGGAACGTGGTAATAGTGTTCACAAAAAATGTTGGGTTTTGATAAAAATCACATTTTTGTTTCAACTTTGCAAACGCTTTAGCGGCTAAACTATTTGAACGAGGTGAGGCAAACAAACAGAATTGGATAGATAATTTGAAGAGCTTTCAGGAAATTCTTTAATTTTTCATCTACTCTCACCAGAAACGTGGCAACAGTGTTCGCAAAAAATTTAGAGTTTTGAGAATATTCACATTTTTGTTTCAACTTCGCAAACGCTCTAGCGGCTAAATTATTGGAACGAGGTGAATCAAACAAACAGTGAAAGTCTTCAGTTTTTTTTTTACTCCTACCAGAAACTTGGCAACAGTGTTCGCAAAAAATTTAGGGTTTTCAGAAAAATCCCATTTTTGTTTCATCTTTGCAAACGCTTCAGCGGCTAAACTATTTCAACAAGGTGAGTCAACCAAACAGAATTCTTTAGATAATTTAATCTTTAATTTTTCTTCTACTACTATCAGAAACGTGGCAACAGTGTTCGCAAAAAATTTAGGGTTTTGGTTTTCACATTTTTGTTTCACCTTTGCAAACGCTCCAGCGGCTAAACTGTTTCAACAAGGTGAGTCAACCAAACAGAATTGGTCAGATAATTGAATCTTTAATTTTTCTTCTACTCCTACCAGAAACGTGGCAACAGTGTTCACAAAGAATGTTGGGTTTTGAGAAAATTCACATTTTTGTTTCAGATTTGCAAACGCTCTAGTAGCTAAACTATTTCAACGAGCTGAGTCAAACAAAAAGCAGTGGTTAGATAATTTAAAGAGCTTTCAGGAAAGTCTTCAATTTTTCTTCTGCCCCTACCAGGAGCGTGGCAATAGTTTCGCAAAAAATTTGGGGTTTTGATAAAAATCACATTTTTGTTTCACCTTTGCAAACACTCTAGCAGCTAAATTATTTGAACGAGGTAAAGCAGACAAACAATGTTAGTTAGATAATTCGAAGAGTTTTCAGGAAAGTCTTCAATTTTTCTTCTACTCCTACCAGAAACGTGGCAACAGTGTCCACAAAGAATGTTGCGTTTTGAGAAAATTCACATTTTTGTTCCAACTTTGCAAACGCTCTAGCGGCGAAGTTATTTGAACGAAGTGAATCAAACAAACAGAATTGGTTAGATAATTTAATCTTTAATTTTGCTTCTACTCCTACCAGAAACGTGGAAACAGTGTTCGCAAAAAATTTAGGGTTTTGAGAAAATTCACATTTTTGTTTAAGATTTGCAAACGCTCTAGTGGCTAAACTATATAAATGAGCTGAGTTAAACAAAAAGCTTTGGTTAGACAATTTAAAGAGCTTTCAGGAGAGTCTTCAATCTTTCTTCTTTTCCTACCAGGGGCGTGGCAATAGTGTTCACAAAAAATGTTTGGTTTTGATAAAAATCACATTTTTGTTTCACCTTTGCAAACGCTCCAGCGGCTAAACTATTTGAACAAGGTGAGGCAACCAAACAGAATTGGTTAGATAATTTAATCTTTAATTTTTCTTCTACTCCTACCAGAAACGTGGCAACAGTGTTCGCAAAAAATTTAGGGTTTTGAGAAAAATCACATTTTTGTTTCAACTTTGCAATCGATCTAGCGGCTAAACTATTGAAAGAGGTGAGTCAATTAAAAAGCACTGGTTAGATAATTAAAAGAGCTTTCAGAAAAGTCTTCAATCTTTCTTCTACTCCTACCAGGAACGTGGTAATAGTGTTCACAAAAAATGTTGGGTTTTGATAAAAATCACATTTTTGTTTCAACTTTGCAAACGCTTTAGCGGCTTAACTATTTGAACGAGGTGAGTCAAACAAACAGAATTGGATAGATAATTGAAGAGCTTTCAGGAAATTCTTTAATTTTTCATCTACTCTCACCAGAAGCGTGGCAACAGTGTTCGCAAAAAATTTAGGGTTTTGAGAATATTCACATTTTTGTTTCAACTTCGCAAACGCTCTAGCGGCTAAATTATTGGAACGAGGTGAATCAAACAAACAGTGAAAGTCTTCAGTTTTTTTTTTTACTCCTACCAGAAACGTGGCAACAGTGTTCGCAAAAAATTTAGGGTTTTGAGAAAAATCCCATTTTTGTTTCATCTTTGCAAACGCTTCAGCGGCTAAACTATTTGAACAAGGTGAGTCAACCAAACAGAATTCTTTAGATAATTTAATCTTTAATTTTTCTTCTACTACTATCAGAAACGTGGCAACAGTTTCGCAAAAAATTTAGGGTTTTGGTTTTCACATTTTTGTTTCACCTTTGCAAACGCTCCAGCGGCTAAACTGTTTCAACAAGGTGAGTCAACCAAACAGAATTGGTCAGATAATTGAATCTTTAATTTTTCTTCTACTCCTACCAGAAACGTGGCAACAGTGTTCACAAAGAATGTTGGGTTTTGAGAAAATTCACATTTTTGTTTCAGATTTGCAAACGCTCTAGTAGCTAAACTATTTCAACGAGCTGAGTCAAACAAAAAGCAGTGGTTAGATAATTTAAAGAGCTTTCAGGAAAGTCTTCAATTTTTCTTCTGCCCCTACCAGGAGCGTGGCAATAGTTTCGCAAAAAATTTGGGGTTTTGATAAAAATCACATTTTTGTTTCACCTTTGCAAACACTCTAGCAGCTAAATTATTTGAACGAGGTGAAGCAGACAAACAATGTTAGTTAGATAATTCGAAAAGTTTTCAGGAAAGTCTTCAATTTTTATCTACTCCTACCAGAAACGTGGCAACAGTGTTCACAAAGAATGTTGGGTTTTGAGAAAATTCACATTTTTGTTCCAACTTTGCAAACGCTCTAGCGGCTAAACTATTTGAACAAGGTGAATCAAACGAACAATATTAGTTAGATAATTCGAAGAGTTTTCAGGAAAGTCTTCAATCATTCTTCTACTCCTACCAGAAACGTGGCAACAGTGTTCACAAAGAATGTTGGGTTTTGAGAAAATTCACATTTTTGTTCCAACTTTGCAAACGCTCTAGTAGCTAAACTATTTCAACGAGCTGAGTCAAACAAAAAGCAATGGTTAGATAATTTAAAGAGCTTTCAGGAAAGTGTTCAACTTTTCTTCTACTCTTACCAGAAGCGTGGCAATAGTGTTCACAAAAATGAAGGGTTTTGATAAAAATCACATTTTTGTTTCAACTTTGCAAACGCTCTAGCGGCTAAACTATTTGAAAGAGGTGAGTCAAACAAACAGAATTGGATAGATAATTTGAAGAGCTTTCAGGAAAATCTTTAATTTTTCATCTACTCCTACCAGAAACGTGGCAACAGTGTTCACAAAGAATGTTGGATTTTGAGAAAATTCACATTTTTGTTTCAACTACGCAAACGCTCTAGCGGCTAAATTATTGGAACGAGGTGAATCAAACAAACAGTGAAAGTCTTCAGTTTTTTTTTTTACTCCTACCAGAAACGTGGCAACAGTGTTCACCAAGAATGTTGGGTTTTGATAAAAATCACACATTTCAAACGCTCCAGCGGCTAAACTGTTTCAACAAGGTGAGTCAACCAAACAGAATTGGTTAGATAATTGAATCTTTAATTTTTCTTCTACTCTTACCAGAAACGTGGCAACACTGTTCACAAAAAATTTAGGGTTTTGGTTTTCGCATTTTTGTTTCACCTTTGCAAACGCTCCAGCGGCTAAACTGTTTCAACAAGGTGAGTCAACCAAACAGAATTGGTTAGATAATTGAATCTTTAATTTTTCTTCTACTCTTACCAGAAACGTGGCAACACTGTTCACAAAAAATTTAGGGTTTTGGTTTTCGCATTTTTGTTTCACCTTTTCAAACGTTCCACCGGCTAAACTGTTTCAACAAGGTGAGTCAACCAAACAGAATTGGTTAGATAGTTGAATCTTTAATTTTTCAGTGCAACAGTCTTCACAAAAAATGTTGGGTTTTGAGAAAATTCACATTTTTGTTTCAGATTTGCAAACGCTCTAGTAGCTAAACTATTTCAACGAGCTGAGTCAAACAAAAAGCAGTGGTTAGATAATTTAAAGAGCTTTCAGGAAAGTCTTCAATTTTTCTTCTGCCCCTACCAGGAGCGTGGCAATAGTTTCGCAAAAAATTTGGGGTTTTGATAAAAATCACATTTTTGTTTCACCTTTGCAAACGCTCTAGCAGCTAAATTATTTGAACGAGGTGAAGTAGACAAACAATGTTAGTTAGATAACTCGAAGAGTTTTCAGGAAAGTTTTAAATTTTTCTTCTACTCCTACCAGAAATTTGGCAACAGTGTTCACAAAGAATGTTGGGTTTTGAGAAAATTTACATTTTTGTTTCACCTTTGCAAACGTTCCAGCGGCTAAACTGTTTCAACAAGGTGAGTCAACCAAACAGAATTGGTTAGATAATTGAATCTTTAATTTTTCATCCACTCCTACCAGAAACGTGGCAACAGTGTTCACAAAAAATGTTGGGTTTTGAGAAAATTCACAATTTTGTTTCAGATTTGCAAACGCTCTAGTAGCTAAACTATTTCAACGAGCTGAGTCAAACAAAAAGCAGTGGTTAGACAATTTAAAGAGCTTTCAGGAGAGTCTTCAATCTTTCTTCTTTTCCTACCAGGAGCGTGGCAATAGTGTTCACAAAAAATGTTGGGTTTTGATAAAAATCACATTTTTGTTTCATCTTTGCAAACGCTCTAGCCGCTAAATTATTTGAACGAGGTGAAGCAGACAAACAATGTTAGTTAGATAATTCGAAGAGTTTTCAGGAATGTCTTCAACCTTTCTTCTACTCCTACTAGAAACGTGGCAACAGTGTTCACAAAGAATGTTGGGTTTTGAGAAAATTCACATTTTTGTTCCAACTTTGCAAACGCTCTAGCGGCGAAGTTATTTGAACGAGGTGAATCAAACAAACAGAATTGGTTAGATAATTTAATTTTTAATTTTGCTTCTACTCCTACCAGAAACGTGGCAACAGTGTTCACAAAAAATGTTGGGTTTTGAGAAAATTCACATTTTTGTTTCAACTTTGCAAACGCTCTAGCGGCGAAGTTATTTGAACGAGGTGAATCAAACAAACAGAATTGGTTAGATAATTTAATCTTTAATTTTGCTTCTACTCCTACCAGAAACGTGGCAACAGTGTTCGCAAAAAATTTAGGGTTTTGAGAAAATTCACATTTTTGTTCCAACTTTGCAAACGCTCTAGTAGCTAAACTATTTCAACGAGCTGAGTCAAACAAAAAGCAGTGGTTAGATAATTTAAAGAGCTTTCAGGAAAGTGTTCAACTTTTCTTCTACTCTTACCAGAAGCGTGGCAATAGTGTTCACAAAAATGAAGGGTTTTGATAAAAATCACATTTTTGTTTCAACTTTGCAAACGCTCTAGCGGCTAAACTAATTGAAAGAGGTGAGTCAAACAAACAGAATTGGATAGATAATTTGAAGAGCTTTCAGGAAAATCTTTAATTTTTCATCTACTCCTACCAGAAACGTGGCAACAGTGTTCACAAAGAATGTTGGATTTTGAGAAAATTCACATTTTTGTTTCAACTACGCAAACGCTCTAGCGGCTAAATTATTGGAACGAGGTGAATCAAACAAACAGTGAAAGTCTTCAGTTTTTTGTTTTACTCCTACCAGAAACGTGGCAACAGTGTTCACCAAGAATGTTGGGTTTTGATAAAAATCACACTTTTCAAACGCTCCAGCGGCTAAACTGTTTCAACAAGGTGAGTCAACCAAACAGAATTGGTTAGATAATTGAATCTTTAATTTTTCTTCTACTCTTACCAGAAACGTGGCAACACTGTTCACAAAAAATTTAGGGTTTTGGTTTTCGCATTTTTGTTTCACCTTTGCAAACGCTCCAGCGGCTAAACTGTTTCAACAAGGTGAGTCAACCAAACAGAATTGGTTAGATAATTGAATCTTTAATTTTTCTTCTACTCTTACCAGAAACGTGGCAACACTGTTCACAAAAAATTTAGGGTTTTGGTTTTCGCATTTTTGTTTCACCTTTGCAAACGCTCCAGCGGCTAAACTGTTTCAACAAGGTGAGTCAACCAAACAGAATTGGTTAGATAGTTGAATCTTTAATTTTTCAGTGCAACAGTCTTCACAAAAAATGTTGGGTTTTGAGAAAATTCACATTTTTGTTTCAGATTTGCAAACGCTCTAGTAGCTAAACTGTTTCAACGAGCTGAGTCAAACAAAAAGCAGTGGTTAGATAATTTAAAGAGCTTTCAGGAAAGTCTTCAATTTTTCTTCTGCCCCTACCAGGAGCGTGGCAATAGTTTCGCAAAAAATTTGGGGTTTTGATAAAAATCACATTTTTGTTTCACCTTTGCAAACGCTCTAGCAGCTAAATTATTTGAACGAGGTGAAGCAGACAAACAATGTTAGTTAGATAACTCGAAGAGTTTTCAGGAAAGTCTTAAATTTTTCCTCTACTCCTACCAGAAATTTGGCAACAGTGTTCACAAAGAATGTTGGGTTTTGAGAAAATTTACATTTTTGTTTCACCTTTGCAAACGTTCCAGCGGCTAAACTGTTTCAACAAGGTGAGTCAACCAAACAGAATTGGTTAGATAATTGAATCTTTAATTTTTCATCCACTCCTACCAGAAACGTGGCAACAGTGTTCACAAAAAATGTTGGGTTTTGAGAAAATTCACAATTTTGTTTCAGATTTGCAAACGCTCTAGTAGCTAAACTATTTCAACGAGCTGAGTCAAACAAAAAGCAGTGGTTAGACAATTTAAAGAGCTTTCAGGAGAGTCTTCAATCTTTCTTCTTTTCCTACCAGGAGCGTGGCAATAGTGTTCACAAAAAATGTTGGGTTTTGATAAAAATCACATTTTTGTTTCATCTTTGCAAACGCTCTAGCCGCTAAATTATTTGAACGAGGTGAAGCAGACAAACAATGTTAGTTAGATAATTCGAAGAGTTTTCAGGAATGTCTTCAACCTTTCTTCTACTCCTACTAGAAACGTGGCAACAGTGTTCACAAAGAATGTTGGGTTTTGAGAAAATTCACATTTTTGTTCCAACTTTGCAAACGCTCTAGCGGCGAAGTTATTTGAACGAGGTGAATCAAACAAACAGAATTGGTTAGATAATTTAATTTTTAATTTTGCTTCTACTCCTACCAGAAACGTGGCAACAGTGTTCACAAAGAATGTTGGGTTTTGAGAAAATTCACATTTTTGTTTCAACTTTGCAAACGCTCTAGCGGCGAAGTTATTTGAACGAGGTGAATCAAACAAACAGAATTGGTTAGATAATTTAATCTTTAATTTTGCTTCTACTCCTACCAGAAACGTGGCAACAGTGTTCGCAAAAAATTTAGGGTTTTGAAAAAATTCACATTTTTGTTTAAGATTTGCAAACGCTCTAGTGGCTAAACTATATAAATGAGCTGAGTCAAACAAAAAGCTTTGGTTAGACAATTTAAAGAGCTTTCACGAAAGTCTTCAATCTTTCTTCTACTCCTTTCAGGGGCGTGGCAATAGTGTTCACAAAAAATGTTTGGTTTTGATAAAAATCACATTTTTGTTTCACCTTTGCAAACGCTCCAGCGGCTAAACTATTTGAACAAGGTGAGGCAACCAAACAGAATTGGTTAGATAATTTAAACTTTAATTTTTCTTCTACTCCTACCAGAAACGTGGCAACAGTGTTCGCAAAAAATTTAGGGTTTTGAGAAAAATCACATTTTTGTTTCAACTTTGCAATCGATCTAGCGGCTAAACTATTGAAAGAGGTGAGTCAAATAAAAAGCACTGGTTAGATAATTAAAAGAGCTTTCAGAAAAGTCTTCAATCTTTCTTCTACTCCTACCAGGAACGTGGTAATAGTGTTCACAAAAAATGTTGGGTTTTGATAAAAATCACATTTTTGTTTCAACTTTGCAAACGCTTTAGCGGCTAAACTATTTGAACGAGGTGAGTCAAACAAACAGAATTGGATAGATAATTTGAAGAGCTTTCAGGAAATTCTTTAATTTTTCATCTACTCTCACCAGAAACGTGGCAACAGTGTTCGCAAAAAATTTAGGGTTTTGAGAAAATTCACATTTTTGTTTCAACTTCGCAAACGCTCTAGCGGCTAAATTATTGGAACGAGGTGAATCAAACAAACAGTGAAAGTCTTCAGTTTTTTTTTTTACTCCTACCAGAAACGTGGCAACAGTGTTCGCAAAAAATTTAGGGTTTTGAGAAAAATCCCATTTTTGTTTCATCTTTGCAAACGCTTCAGCGGCTAAACTATTTGAACAAGGTGAGTCAACCAAACTGAATTCTTTAGATAATTTAATCTTTAATTTTTCTTCTACTACTATCAGAAACGTGGCAACAGTGTTCGCAAAAAATTTAGGGTTTTGGTTTCCACATTTTTGTTTCATCTTTGCAAACGCTCCAGCGGCTAAACTGTTTCAACAAGGTGAGTCAACCAAACAGAATTGGTCAGATAATTGAATCTTTAATTTTTCTTCTACTCCTACAAGAAACGTGGCAACAGTGTTCACAAAAAATGTTGGGTTTTGAGAAAATTCACATTTTTGTTTCAGATTTGCAAACGCTCTAGTAGCTAAACTATTTCAATGAGCTGAGTCAAACAAAAAGCAGTGGTTAGATAATTTAAAGAGCTTTCAGGAAAGTCTTCAATTTTTCTTCTGCCCCTACCAGGAGCGTGGCAATAGTGTTCGCAAAAATGTTGGGTTTTAATAAAAATCACATTTTTGTTTCACCTTTGCAAACGCTCTAGCAGCTAAATTATTTGAACGAGGTGAAGCAGACAAACAATGTTAGTTAGATAATTCGAAGAGTTTTCAGGAAAGTCTTCAATTTTTCTTCTACTCCTACCAGAAACGTGGCAACAGTGTTCGCAAAAAATTTAGGGTTTTGGTTTTCACATTTTTGTTTCACCTTTGCAAACGCTCTAGCGGCTTAACTATTTGAACAAGGTGAGTCAAGCAAAAAGCGCTGGTTAGACATTTTAAAGAGCTTTCAGGAGAGTCTTATATCTTTCTGCTTCTTCTACCAGGAGCGTAGCAATAGTGTTCACAAAGAACGTTGGGTTTTGAGAAAATTCACATTTTTGTTTCAACTTTGCAAACGCTCTAGCAGCTAAATTATTTTAACGAGGTGAATCAAACGAACAATATTAGTTAGATAATTCGAAGAGTTTTCAGGAAAGTCTTCAATTTTTCTTCTACTCCTACCAGAAACGTGGCAACAGTGTTCACAAAGCATGTTGGGTTTTGAGAAAATTCACATTTTTGTTCCAAATTTGCAAACGCTCTAGCGGCGAAGTTATTTGAACGAAGCGAATCAAACAAACAGAATTGGTTAGATAATTTAATCTTTAATTTTGCTTCTGCTCCTACCAGAAACGTGGCAACAGTGTTCGCAAAAAATTTAGGGTTTTGAGAAAATTTACATTTTTGTTTCACCTTTGCAAACGTTCCAGCGGCTAAACTGTTTCAACAAGGTGAGTCAACCAGGCAACAGTGTTCACAAAAAATGTTGGGTTTTGAGAAATTTCACATTTTTGTTTCAGATTTGCAAACGCTCTAGTAGCTAAACTATTTCAACGAGCTGAGTCAAACAAAAAGCAGTGGTTAGACAATTTAAAGAGCTTTCAGGAGAGTCTTCAATCTTTCTTCTTTTCCTACCAGGAGCGTGGCAATAGTGTTCACAAAAAATGTTGGGTTTTGATAAAAATCACATTTTTGTTTCATCTTTGCAAACGCTCCAGCCGCTAAATTATTTGAAGGAGGGAAATCAAACGAACAATATTAGTTAGATAATTCAAAGAGTTTTCAGGAATGTCTTCAACCTTTCTTCTACTCTTACTAGAAACGTGGCAAGAGTGTTCACAAAGAATGTTGGGTTTTAAGAAAATTCATATTTTTGTTTCAACATTTCAAACGCTCTAGTGGGTTAACTATTTGAACGAGCTTAGTCAAACAAAAAGCATTGGTTAGACAATTTAAAGAGCTTTCAGGAAAGTCTTCAGTCTTTCTTCTACTCTTTTCAGGGGCGTGGCAATATTGTTCACAAAAAATGTTGGGTTTTGATAAAAATCACATTTTTGTTTCATCTTTGCAAACGCTCCAGCGGCTGAACTATTTGAACAAGGTGAGTCAACCAAACAGAGTTGGTTAGATAATTTAATCTTTAATTTTTCTTCTACTCCTACCAGAAACGTGGCAACAGTGTTCACAAAAAATTTAGGGTTTTGAGAAAATTCGCATTTTTGTTTCAACTTTGCAAACGCTGTAGCGGCTAAATTATTTGAACGAGGTGAGTCAAACAAACAGGATTGGTTAGGTAATTTAATCTTTAATTTTGCTTCTACTCCTACCAGAAACGCGGCAACAGTGTTCGCAAAAAATTTAGGGTTTTGAGAAAATTCACATTTTTGTTTCAGATTTGCAAACACTAGAGCGTTTGCAAATCTGAAACAAAAATGCTAAACTATTTGAACGAGGTGAATCAAGCAAACAGTATTGGTTAGATTATTCGAAAAGCTTTCAGGAAAGTCTTCAATCTTTTTCTACTCCTTCAGAAACGTGGCAACAGTGTTCGCAAAAAAATTTAGTGTTTTGAGAAAATTCACATTTTTGCTTCAACTTTGCAAATGCTCTAGCGGCTAAATTATTTGAACGAGGTGATTCAAGCAAACAGTATTGGTTAGATTATTAGATGGGTTTTCAGGAAAGTCTTCAATCTTTCTTTTGCTCCTACCAGAAACGTGGCAACAGTGTTCACAAAGAATGTTGGGTATTGAGAAAATTCACATTTTTTTTTCAACTTTGCAAACGCTTCAGCGGCTAAACTTTTTGAGCAAAGTGAGTCAACCAAACAGAATTGGTTAGATAATTTAATCTTTAATTTTTCTTCTGCTCCTACCAGAAACGTGGCAACAGTGTTCGCAAAAAGTTTAGGGTTTTGGAAAAAATCACATTTTTTTCAACTTTGCTAACGATCTAGCGGCTAAACTTTTCAAAGAGGTGAGTCAAATAAAAAGCACTGGTTAGATAATTAAAAGAGCTTTCAGGAAAATCTTCAATCTTTCTTCTACTCCTACCAGGAACGTGGTAATAGTGTTCACAAAAAAAGTTGGGTTTTGATAAAAATCACATTTTTGTTTCAACTTTGCAAACGCTCTAGCGGCAAGCTATTTGAACGAGGTGAGTAAATAAAAAGCACTGGTTAGATAATTTAAAGAGCTTTCAGGAAAAGGTTCAACTTTTCTTCTGCTCCTACCAGGGGCGTGGCAATAGTGTTCACAAAAATGTAGGGTTTTGATAAAAATCACATTTTTGTTTCAACTTTGCAAACGCTCTAGCGGCTAAACTATTTGAACGAGGTGAGTCAAGCAAGCAGAATTGGTTAGATAATCTAATCTTTAATTTGGTTTCTACTCCTACCAGAAACGTGGCAACAGTGTTCGCAAAAAATTTAGGGTTTTGAGAAAATTCACATTTTTGCTTCAGATTTGCAAACGCTTTAGTGGCTAAACTATTTGAACGAGGTGAATCAAGCAAACAGTATTGGTTAGATTATTCGAAAAGCTTTCAGGAAAGTCGTCAATCTTTTTCTACTCCTACCAGAAACGTGGCAACGGTGTTCGCAAAAAAATTTAGTGTTTTGAGAAAACTCACATTTTTGTTTCAACTTTGCAAATGCTATAGCGGCTAAATTATTTGAACGAGAAGAATCAAGCAAACAGTATTGGTAAGACTATTCGAAGAGCTTTCAGGAAAGTCTTCAATCTTTCTTCTACTCCTGTCAGGAACGTGGTAATTGTGTTCACAAGAAATGTTGGGTTTTGAGAAAAATCACATATTTGTTTCTACTTTGCAAACACTCTAGCGGCAAGCTACTTGAACGAGGTGAGTAAATAAAAAGCACTTGTTAGATAATTTAAGGAGCTTTCAGGAAATTCTTTAATTTTTCATCTACTCCTACCAGGGGCGTGGCAATAGTGTTCACAAAAATGTAGGGTTTTGATAAAAATCACATTTTTGTTTCAACTTTGCAAACGCTCTAGCGGCTAAACTATTTGAAAGAGGTGAGTCAAGCAAAAAGCATTGTTTACATAATTTAAAGAGCTTTCAGGAAAGTGTTCAACTTTTCTTCTACTCCTACCAGGGGTGTGGCAATAGTGTTCACAAATATGTAGGGTTTTGATAAAAATCACATTTTTGTTTCAACTTTGCAAACGATCTAGCGGCTAAATTATTTAAACGAGAAGAATCAAGCAAACAGTATTGGTTAGATTATTGGAAGAGCTTTCACGGAAGTCTTCAATCTTCTTTCTGCTCCTAGCAGAAACGTGGCAACAGTGTTCGCAAAAAATTTATTTAAACGAGGTGAATCAGGCAAACAGTGTTGGTTAGATTATTCGAAGAGCTTTTAGGAAAGTGTTCAATCTTTTTTCTACTCCTACCAGAAACGTTTTAATAGTGTTCACAAAAAATTTTGGGTTTTGATAAAAATCACATTTTTGTGTCAAATTTGCAAACGCTCTAGCGGCAAGCTACTTGAACGAGGTGAGTAAATAAAAAGCACTGGTTAGATAATTTAAAGAGCTTTCAGGTAATTGTTCATCTTTTCTTCCACTTCTACCAGGGGCGTGGCAATAGTGTTCACAAAAATTTAGGGTTTTGATAAAAATCACATTTTTGTTTCAACTTTGCAAACGCTCTAGCGGCTAAACTATTTGAACAAGGTGAGTCAAACGAACAGAATTGGATAGATAATTTGAAGAGCTTTCAGGAAAGCCTTTAATTTTTCATCTACTCCTACCAGAAACGTGGCAACCGTGTTCACAAAAAATGTTGGGTTTTGATAAAAATCACATTTTTGTTTCAAATTTGCAAACGCTCTAGCGGCAAGCTATTTGAACGAGGTGAGTAAATAAAAAGCACTGGTTAGATAATTTAAAGAGCTTTCAGGAAAGTGTTCAACTTTTCTTCTACTCCTACCAGGAACGTGGCAACAGTGTTCGCAAAAAATTTAGGGTTTTGAGAAAATTCACATTTTTGTTTCAACTTTGCAAACGCTCTAGCGGCTAAATTATTTAAACGAGGTGAATCAGGCAAACAGTCTTGGTTAGATTATTCGAAGAGCTTTCAGGAAAGTGTTCAATTTTTTTTCTACTCCTACCAGAAACGTGGCAACAGTGTTCGCAAAAAATTTAGGGTTTTGAGAAAAACCACATTTTTGTTTCATCTTTGCAAACGATCTAGCGGCTAAACTATTGAAAGAGGTGAGTCAAATAAAAAGCACTGGTTAGATAATTAAAAGAGCTTTCAGGAAAGTCTTCAATCTTTTTTCTATTCCTACCAGGAACGTGGTAATAGTGTTCACAAAAAAGGTTGGGTTTTGAGAAAATTCACGTTTTTGCTTCAAATTTGCAAACGCTCTAGTGGCTAAACTATTGAAAGAGGTGAGTCAAATAAAAAACACTGGTTAGATAATTAAAAGAGCTTTTAGGAAAGTCTTCAATCTTTCTTCTACTCCTACCAGAAACGTGGCAACAGTGTTCGAAAAAATTTAGGGTTTTGAAACGTGGCAACGGTGTTCGCAAAAAAATTTAGGGTTTTGAGAAAACTCACATTTTTGTTTCAACGTTGCAAATGCTATAGCGGCTAAATTATTTGAACGAGAAGAATCAAGCAAACAGTATTGGTAAGACTATTCGAAGAGCTTTCAGGAAAGTCTTCAATCTTTTTCTACTCCTTTCAGGGGCGTGGATATAGTGTTCACAAAAATTTAGGGTTTTGAGAAAAATCACATTTTTGTTTCAGACTTGCAAACGCTCTAGTGGCTAAACCATTTGAACGAGCTGAGTCAAACAAAAAGCATTGGTTAGAAAATTTAAAGAGCTTTCATGAAAGTCATCAATCTTTTTCTACTCCTTTCAGGGGCGTGGATATAGTGTTCACAAAAATTTAGGGTTTTGAGAAAAATCACATTTTTGTTTCAGACTTGCAAACGCTCTAGTGGCTAAACCATTTGAACGAGCTGAGTCAAATAAAAAGCACTGGTTAGATAATTAAAAGAGCTTTCAGGAAAGTCTTCAATCTTTTTTCTGCTCCTACCAGAAACGTGGTAATAGTGTTCACAAAAAATTTTGGGTTTTGATAAAAATCACATTTTTGTGTCAAATTTGCAAACGCTCTAGCGGCAAG
Organism: Bactrocera zonata; assembly: GCA_037783105.1. NCBI lineage: Eukaryota > Metazoa > Arthropoda > Insecta > Diptera > Tephritidae > Bactrocera > Bactrocera zonata. The sequence goes on along the minus strand of JBAWJQ010005301.1, from coordinate 493,943 downwards.
CTACTTGAACGAGGTGAGTAAATAAAAAGCACTGGTTAGATAATTTAAAGAGCTTTCAGGTAATTGTTCAACTTTTCTTCTACTTCTACCAGGGGCGTGGCAATAGTGTTCACAAAAATTTAGGGTTTTGATAAAAATCACATTTTTGTTTCAACTTTGCAAACGCTCTAGCGGCTAAATTATTTGAACAAGGTGAGTCAAACGAACAGAATTGGATAGATAATTTGAAGAGCTTTCAGGAAAGCCTTTAATTTTTCATCTACTCCTACCAGAAACGTGGCAACAGTGTTCACAAAAAATTTTGGGTTTTGATAAAAATCACATTTTTGTTTCAATTTTGCAAACGCTCTAGCGGCAAGCTACTTGAACGAGGTGAGTAAATAAAAAGCACTGGTTAGATAATTTAAAGAGCTTTCAGGAAAGTGTTCAACTTTTCTTCTACTCCTACCAGGAACGTGGCAACAGTGTTCGAAAAAATTTAGGGTTTTGAGAAAATTCACATTTTTGTTTCAACTTTGCAAACGATCTAGCGGCTAAACTATTGAAAGAGGTGAGTCAAATAAAAAGCACTGGTTAGATAACTAAAAGAGCTTTCAGGAAAGTCTTCAATCTTTCTTCTACTCCTACCAGAAACGTGGAAACAGTGTTCGAAAAAATTTAGGGTTTTGAGAAAATTCACATTTTTGTTTCAACTTTGCAAATGCTCTAGCGGCTAAATTATTTGAACGAGGTGAATCAAGCAAACAGTGGTGGTTAGATTATTCAAAGAGCTTTCAGGAAAGTGTTCAATCTTTTTTCTACTCCTACCAGAAACGTGGCAACAGTGTTCGCAAAAATTTAGGGTTTTGAGAAAATTCACATTTTTGTTTCAACTTTGCAAACGCTCTAGCGGCTAAACTATTTAAGCGAGGTGAATCAGGCAAACAGTATTGGTTAGATTATTCGAAGGGCTTTCAGGAAAGTGTTCAATCTTTTTCTACTCCTACCAGAAACGTGGCAACAGTGTTCGCAAAGTATTTAGGGTTTTGAGAAAATTCACATTTTTGTTTCGAATTTGCAAACGCTCTAGTGGCTAAACTATGTGAACGAGCTGAGTCAAACAAAAAGCATTGGTCAGACAATTTAAAGAGCTTTCATTAGAGTCTTCAATCTTTCTTCTACTCCTTTCAGGGGCGTGGCAATAGTGTTCACAAAAATTTAGGGTTTTGAGAAAAATCACATTTTTGTTTGAACTTAGCAAACGATCTAGCGGCTAAATTATTTAAACGAGGTAAATCAGGCAAACAGTATTGGTTAGATTATTCGAAGAGCTTTCAGGAAAGTGTTCAATCTTTTTCTACTCCTACCAGAAACGTGGCAACAGTGTTCACAAAAAATGTTGGGTTTTGACAAAATCACATTTTTGTTTCACCATTGCAAACGCTCTAGCAGCTAATTTATTTGAACGAGGTGAGTCAAATAAAAAGCACTGGTTAGATAATTAAAAGAGCTTTCAGGAAAGTTTTTAATTTTTCTTCTATTCTTTCCAGGAACGTGGTAATAGTGTTCACAAAAAAGGTTGGGTTTTGAGAAAATTCACATTTTTGTTTCAAATTTGCAAACACTCTAGCGGCAAGCTATTTGAACGAGGTGAGTAAATATAAAGCACTGGTTAGATAATTTAAAGAGCTTTCAGGTAATTGTTCAACTTTTCTTCTACTCCTACCAGGGGCGTGGAAATAGTGTTCACAAAAATTTAGGGTTTTGATAAAAATCACATTTTTGTTTCAACTTTGCAAACGCTCTAGCGGCTAAACTGTTTGAACGAGGTGAGACAAACAAACAGAATTGGATAGATAATTTGAAGAGCTTGCAGGAAAGTCTTAAATTTTTCATCTACTCCTACCAGAAACGTGGTAATAGTGTTCACAAAAAATGTTGGGTTTTGATAAAAATCACATTTTTGTTCCATTTTTGCAAATGCTCTAGCGGCAAGCTATTTGAACGAGGTGAGTAAATAAAAAGCACTGGTTAGATAATTTAAAGAGCTTTCAGGTAATTGTTCAACTTTTCTTCTACTCCTACCAGGACGTGGTAATAGTGTTCACAAAAAATGTTGGGTTTTGATAAAAATCACATTTTTGTTTCAACTTTGCAAACGCTCTAGCGGCAAGCTACTTGAACGAGGTGAGTAAATAAAAAGCACTGGTTAGATAATTTAAAGAGCTTTCAGGAAAGTGTTCAACTTTTCTTCTACTCCTACCAGGAACGTGGCAACAGTGTTCGAAAAATTTAGGGTTTTGAGAAAATTCACATTTTTGTTTCAACTTTGCAAACGCTCTAGCGGCTAAACTATTTAAGCGAGGTGAATCAGGCAAACAGTATTGGTTAGATTATTCGAAGAGCTTTCAGGAAAGTGTTCAATCTTTTTCTACTCCTACCAGAAACGTGGCAACAGTGTTCGCAAAGAATTTAGGGTTTTGAGAAAATTCACATTTTTGTTTCGAATTTGCAAACGCTCTAGTGGCTAAACTATTTGAACGAGGTAGGTCAAACAAACAGAATTGGTTAGATAATCTAATCTTTAATTTTGCTTCTACTCCTACCAGAAACGTGGCAACAGTGTTCGCAAAAAATGCAAATGCTCTAGCAGATAAATTATTTGAACGAGGTGAATCAAGCAAACAGTATTGGTTAGATTATTCGAAGAGCTTTCAGGAAAGTCTTCAATCTTTTTCTACTCCTACCAGAAACGTGGCAACAGTGTTCGCAAAAAATTTAGGGTTTTGAAAAAATTCACATTTGTGTTTCGGATTTGCAAACGCTCTAGTGGCTAAACCATTTGAACGAGCTGATTCAAACAAAAAGCATTGGTTAGACAATTTAAAGAGCTTTCATGAAAGTCTTCAATCTTTCTTCTACTCCTTTCAGGGGCGTGGCAATAGTGTTCACAAAAATTTAGGGTTTTGAGAAAAATCACATTTTTGTTTCAACTTTGCAAACGTTCTAGCGGCTAAACTATTTAAACGAGGTGAATCAAGCAAACAGTATTGGTTAGATTATTCAAAGAGCTTTCAGGAAAGTCTTCAATCTTTCTTCTACTCCTACCAGGAACGTGGTAATAGTGTTCACAAAAAAGGTTGGGTTTTGAGAAAATTCACATTTTTGTTTCAATATTGCAAACGCTCTAGTGTCTAAACTATTGAAAGAGGTGAGTAAATAAAAAGCACTGGTTAGATAATTTAAAGAGCTTTCAGGAAAGTGTTCAATTTTTCTTCTACTCCTACCAGGGGCGTGGCAATAGTGTTCACAAAAATTTAGGGTTTTGATAAAAATCACATTTTTGTTTCAACTTTGCAGACGCTCTAGCGGCTAAACCATTTGAACGAGGTGAGTCAAACAAACAGAATTGGTTAGATAATCTAATCTTTAATTTTGCTTCTACTCCTACCAGAAACGTGGCAACAGTGTTCGCAAAAAATTTAGGGTTTTGAGAACATTCCCACTTTTGTTTCAGATTTGCAAACGCTCTAGTGGCAAAACCATTTAAAAGAGGTGAGTCAAATAAAAAGCACTGGTTAGATAATTAAAAGAGCTTCCAGGAAAGTCTTCAATCTTTTTTCTGCTCCTACCAGAAACGTGGTAATAGTGTTCACAAAAAATTTTGGGTTTTGATAAAAATCACATTTTTGTGTCAAATTTGCAAACGCTCTAGCGGCTAAATTATTTGAACAAGGTGAGTCAAACGAACAGAATTGGATAGATAATTTGAAGAGCTTTCAGGAAAGCCTTTAATTTTTCATCTACTCCTACCAGAAACGTGGCAACAGTGTTCACAAAAAATTTTGGGTTTTGATAAAAATCACATTTTTGTTTCAATTTTGCAAACGCTCTAGCGGCAAGCTACTTGAACGAGGTGAGTAAATAAAAAGCACTGGTTAGATAATTTGAAGAGCTTTCAGGAAAGTGTTCAACTTTTCTTCTACTCCTACCAGGAACGTGGCAACAGTGTTCGAAAAAATTTAGGGTTTTGAGAAAATTCACATTTTTGTTTCAACTTTGCAAACGCTCTAGTGGCTAAACTATTTGAACGAGGTAGGTCAAACAAGCAGAATTGGTTAGATAATCTAATCTTTAATTTTGCTTCTACTCCTACCAGAAACGTGGCAACAGTGTTCGCAAAAAATGCAAATGCTCTAGCAGATAAATTATTTGAACGAGGTGAATCAAGCAAACAGTATTGGTTAGATTATTCGAAGAGCTTTCAGGAAAGTCTTCAATCTTTTTCTACTCCTACCAGAAACGTGGCAACAGTGTTCGCAAAGAATTTAGGGTTTTGAGAAAATTCACATTTTTGTTTCAAATTTGCAAACGCTTTAGTGGCTAAACTATTGAAAGAGGTGAGTCAAATAAAAAACACTGGTTATATAATTTAAAGAGCTTTCAGGAAAGTCTTCAATCTTTTTCTACTCCTACCAGGAACGTGGCAACAGTGTTCGAAAAAATTTAGGGTTTTGAGAAAATTCACATTTTTGTTTCAACTTTGCAAATGCTCTAGCGGCTAAATTATTTGAACGAGGTGAATCAAGCAAACAGTATTGGTTACATAATTTGAAGAGCTTTCAGGAAAGTCTTTAATTTTTCTTCTACTCCTTTCAGGGGCGTGGCAACAGTGTTCACAAAAATTTAGGGTTTTGAGAAAAATCACATTTTCGTGTCAAATTTGCAAACGCTCTAGTGGCTAAACTATTTGAACGAGGTAGGTCAAACAAACAGAATTGGTTAGATAATCTAATCTTTAATTTTGCTTCTACTCTTACCAAAAACGTGGCAACAGTGTTCGCAAAAAATTTAGGGTTTTGAGAAAATTCACATTTTTGCTAAAGATTTGCAAACGCTCTAGTGGCTAAACTATTTGAACGAGGTGAATCAAGCAAACAGTATTGGTTAGATTATTCGAAGAGCTTTCAGGAAAGTGTTCAATCTTTTTCTACTCCTACCAGAAACGTGGCAACAGTGTTCGCAAAAAAATTTAGGGTTTTGAGAAAACTCAAATTTTTGTTTCAACTTTTCAAATGCTATAACGGCTAAATTATTTGAACGAGAAGAATCAAGCAAACAGTATTGGTTAGACTATTCGAAGAGCTTTCAGGAAAGTCTTCAATCTTTTTCTACTCCTACCAGAAACGTGGCAACAGTGTTCGCAAAAAATTTAGGGTTTTTTAAAAAATTCACATTTGTGTTTCAGATTTGCAAACGCTCTAGTGGCTAAACCATTTGAACGAGCTGATTCAAACAAAAAGCATTGGTTAGACAATTTAAAGAGCTTTCATGAAAGTCTTCAATCTTTCTTCTACTCCTTTCAGGGGCGTGGCAATAGTGTTCACAAAAATTTAGGGTTTTGAGAAAAATCACATTTTTGTTTCAACTTTGCAAACGTTCTAGCGGCTAAACTATTTAAACGAGGTGAATCAAGCAAACAGTATTGGTTAGATTATTCAAAGAGCTTTCAGGAAAGTGTTCAATCTTTTTTCTACTCCTGCCAGAAACGTGGTAATAGTGTTCACAAAAAATGTTGGGTTTTGATAAAAATCACATTTTTGTTTCAACTTTGCAAACGCTCTAGCGGCAAGCTATTTGAACGAGGTGAGTAAATAAAAAGCACTGGTTAGATAATTTAAAGAGCTTTAAGGTAATTGTTCAACTTTTCTTCTACTCCTACCAGGGGCGTGGCAATAGTGTTCACAAAAATTTAGGGTTTTGATAAAAATCACATTTTTTTTCAACTTTGCAAACGCCCTAGCGGCTAAACTATTCGAACAAGGTGAGTCAAATAAAAAGCACTGGTTAGACAATTAAAAGAGCTTTCAGGAAAGTCTTCAATCTTTCTTCTACTCCTACCAGGAACGTGGTAATAGTGTTCACAAAAAATGTTGGGTTTTGATAAAAATCACATCTTTGTTTCAACTTTGCAAACGCTCTAGCGGCAAGCTACTTGAACGAGGTGAGTAAATAAAAAGAACTGGTTAGATAATTTAAAGAGCTTTCAGGAAATTGTTCAACTTTTCTTCTACTCTTACCAGGGGCGTGGCAATAGTGTTCGCAAAAATGTAGGGTTTTGATAAAAATCACATTTTTGTTTCAACTTTGCAAACGCTCTAGCGGCTAGACTATTTGAACGAGGTGAGTCAAACAAACAAAATTGGATAGATAATTTGAAGAGCTTTCAGGAGACTCCTTAATTTTTCATCTACTCCTACCAGAAACGTGGCAACAGTGGTCACAAAGAATTTTGGGTTTTGAGTAAATTCACATTTTTGTTTCAACTTTGCAAACGCTCTAGCGGCTATATTATTGAAACGAGGTGAATAAAACGAACAGTATTGGTGAGATTATTCGAAGAGCTTTCAGGAAAGTCTTCAATTTTTTTTTTCACTCCTACCAGAAACGTGGCAACAGTGTTCGCAAAAATTTTAGGGTTTTGAGAAAAATCCCATTTTTGTTTCAACTTTGCAAACGCTCTAGCGGCGAAGTTAAGAACGAGATGAATCAAACAAACAGTATTGGTTAGATTATTCGATGTGTTTTCAGGAAAGTCTTCAATCTTTCTTCTGCTCCTACCAGAAACGTGGCATTTGTGTTCACAAAGCATGTTGGGTATTGAGAAAATTCACTTTTTTTTCAACTTTGCAAACGCTCCAGCGGCTAAACTATTTGAACAAGGTGAATCAAACAAACAGTATTGGTGAGATTATTCGAAGAGCTTTCAGGAAAGTCTTCAGTTTTTTTTTTACTCCTACCAGAAACGTGGCAACAGTGTTCGCAAAAAATTTAGGGTTTTGAGAAAAATTCCATTTTTGTTTCAACTTTGCAAACGCTTTAGCGGCGAAGTTATTTGAACGAGGTGAATCAAACAAACAGTATTGGTTAGATTATTCGAAGGGTTTTCAGGAAAGTCTTCAATCTTTCTTCTGCTCCTACCAGAAACGTGGCAACAGTGTTCACAAAGAATGTTGGGTATTGAGAAAATTCACATTAAATTCACATTTTAGAACAAACGCTCTAGTGGCTAAACTATTTGAACGAGCTGAGTCAAACAAAAAGCATTGGTTAGATAATTTGAAGGGCTTTCAGGAAAGTCTTCAGTCTTTCTTCTACTCTTCCCAGGAGCGTGGCAATAGTGTTCACAAAAAATGTTTGGTTTTGTTAAAATCACATTTTTGTTTCACCTTTGCAAACGCTCCAGCGGCTAAACTGTTTGAACAAGGTGAGTCAACCAAACAGAATTGGTTAGGTAATTTAATCTTTAATTTTTCTTCTACTCCTACCAGAAACGTGGCAACAGTGTTCACAAAGAATGTTGGGTTTTGAGAAAATTCACATTTTTGTTTCAGATTTGCAAACGCTTTAGTGGCTAAACTATTTGAAAGAGCTGAGTCAAGCAAAAAGCAATGGTTAGATAATATAAAGAGCTTTCAGGAAAGTCTTCAGTCTTTCTTCTACTTCTACCAGGAGCGTGGCAATAGTGTTCACAAAAAATTTAGGGTTTTTATAAAAACTACATTTTTGTTTCAAGTTTACCAACGATCTAGCGGCAAACTTTTCGAAACAGATGAGTCAAATAAAAAGCACTGGTTAGACAATTAAAAGAGCTTTGAGGAAAGTCTTCAATCTTTCTTCTACTCCTTTCAGGGGCGTTGCAATAGTGTTCACAAAGAATGTTTGGTTTTGAGAAAATTCACATTTTTGTTTCAAAGTTGCAAACGCTCTAGCGGCAAACTGTTTGAAAGAGATGAGTCACATAAAAAGCATTGGTTAAATAATTTAAAGAGCTTTCAGGAGACTCCTTAATTTTTCATCTACTCCAACAGAAACGTGACAACAGTGTTCGCAAAAAATTTAGGGTTTTGAGAAAAATCCCATTTTTGTTTCAACTTTGCAAACGCTCTAGCGGCTAAATTATTTAAACGAGGTGAATCAAGCAAACAGTATTGGTTAGATTATTCGAAGAGCTTTCAGGAAAGTGTTCAATCTTTTTTCTACTCCTACCAGAAACGTGGCAACAGTGTTCACAAAGAATGTTGGGTTTTGAGAAAATTCACATTTTTGTTTCAACTTTGCAAACGCTCTAGTGGCTAAACTATTTGAAAGAGCTGAGTCAAGCAAAAAGCATTGCTTAGACAATTTAAAGAGCTTTCAGGAAAGTCTTCAATCTCTCTTCTACTCCTTTCAGGGGCGTGGCAATAGTGTTGACAAAAATGTAGGGTTTTGATAAAAATCACATTTTTGTTTCAACTTTGCAAACGCTCTAGCGGCAAGCTACTTGAACGAGGTGAGTAAATAAAAAGCACTGGTTACATAATTTGAAGAGCTTTCAGGAAAGGCTTTAATTTTACATCTGCTCTTGCCAGAAACGTGCCAACAGTGTTCACAAAGAATGTTGGGTTTTGAGAAAATTCACATTTTTGTTTCAACTTTGCAAACGCTCTAGCGGCTAAATTATTGAAACGAGGTGATTCAAGCAAACAGTATTGGTTAGATTATTCGAAGAGCTTTCAGGAAAGTCTTCAATTTTTCATCTTCACAAAGAATGTTGGGTTTTGAGAAAATTCACATTTTTGTTTCAACTTTGCAAACGCTCTAGCGGCTAAATTATTGGAACGAGGTGAATCAAGCGAACAGTATTGATGAGATTATTCGAAGAGCTTTGAGGAAATTCTTCAATCTTTTTTCTACTCCTACCAGAAACGTGGCAACATTGTTCACAAAGAATGTTCGGTTTTGAGAAAATTCAGATTTCTGTTTCACCTTTGCAAACGCTCTAAAAGCTAATTTCTTTGAACGAGGTGAATCAAACAAACAACATTAGTTAGATAATTTGAAGATTTTGCAAACGCTCTAGCGGCTAAACTATTGAAAGAGGTGCGTCAAATAAAAACACTGGTTAGATAATTAAAAGAGCTTTCAATAAAGTCTTCAATCTTTCTTCTACTCCTACCAGGAACGTGGTAATAGTGTTCACAAAAAATGTTGGGTTTTGATAAAAATCACATTTTTGTTTCAACTTTGCAAACGCTCTAGCGCCAAGCTATTTGAAAAAGGTGAGTAAATAAAAAGCACTGGTTAGATAATTTAAAGAGCTTTCAGGAAAGTGTTCAACTTTTCTTCTACTTCTACCAGGGGCGTGGCAATAGTGTTCACAAAAATGTAGGGTTTTGATAAAAATCACATTTTTGTTTCATCTTTGCAAACGCTCTAGCGGCTAAACTATTTGAAAGAGGTGAGTCAAGCAAAGAGCATTGTTTAGATAATTTAAAGAGCTTTCAGGAAAGTCTTCAACCTTTTTTCTACTTCTACCAGGAAGGTGGTAATAGTGTTCACAAAAAATGTTGGGTTTTGATAAAAATCACATTTTTGTTTCAACTTCGCAAACGTTCTAGCGGCAAGCTATTTAAACGAGGTGAGTAAACAAAAAGCACTGGTTAGATAATTTAAAGAGCTTTCAGGAAAGTGTTCAACTTTTCTTCTACTCCTACCAGGGGCGTGGCAATAGTGTTCACAAAAATGTAGGGTTTTGATAAAAATCACATTTTTGTTTCAAATTCGCGAACGCTCTAGCGGCAAGCTATTTGAACGAGGTGAGTAAATAAAAAGCACTGGTTACATAATTTAAAGAGCTTTCAGGAAAGTCTTCAACTTTTCTTCTACTCCTACCATGGGCGTGGCAGTAGTGTTCACAAAAATTTAGGGTTTTGATAAAAATCACATTTTTGTTTCAACTTTTCAAACGCTCTAGCGGCTAAACTATTTGAAAGAGGTGAGTCAAGCAAAGAGCATTGTTTAGATAATTTAAAGAGCTTTCAGGAAAGCCTTCAATCTTTCTTCTACTTCTACCAGGAACGTGGTAATAGTGTTCACAAAAAATGTTGGGTTTTGATAAAAGTCACATTTTTGTTTCAACTTTGCAAACGCTCTAGCGGCAAGCTATTTAAACGAGGTGAGTAAATAAAAAGCACTGGTTAGATAATTTAAAGAGCTTTCAGGAAAGTGTTCAGCTTTTCTTCTACTTCTACCAGGGGCGTGGCAATAGTGTTCACAAAGAATGTTTGGTTTTGAGAAAATTCACATTTTTATTTCAAAGTTGCAAACGCTCTAGCGGCAAACTGTTTGAAAGAGATGAGTCACATAAAAAGCATTGGTTAAATAATTTAAAGAGCTTTCAGGAAAGTGGTCAATCTTTTTTCTACTCCAACAGAAACGTGGCAACAGTGTTCGCAAAAAATTTAGGGTTTTGAGAAAAATCCCATTTTTGTTTCAACTTTGCAAACGCTCTAGCGGCTAAATTATTTAAACGAGGTGAATCAAGCAAACAGTATTGGTTAGATTATTCGAAGAGCTTTCAGGAAAGTGTTCAATCTTTTTTCTACTCCTACCAGAAACGTGGCAACAGTGTTCACAAAGAATGTTGGGTTTTGAGAAAATTCACATTTTTGTTTCAACTTTGCATACGCTCTAGTGGCTAAACTATTTGAAAGAGCTGAGTCGAGCAAAAAGCATTGCTTAGACAATTTAAAGAGCTTTCAGGAAAGTCTTCAATCTCTCTTCTACTCCTTTCAGGGGCGTGGCAATAGTGTTGACAAAAATGTAGGGTTTTGATAAAAATCACATTTTTGTTTCAACTTTGCAAACGCTCTAGCGGCTAAACTATTTGAACGAGGTGAGTCAAACAAACAGAATTGGATAGATAATTTGAAGAGCTTTCAGGAAAGGCTTTAATTTTACATCTGCTCTTGCCAGAAACGTGCCAACAGTGTTCACAAAGAATGTTGGGTTTTGAGAAAATTCACATTTTTGTTTCAACTTTGCAAACGCTCTAGCGGCTAAATTATTGAAACGAGGTGATTCAAGCAAACAGTATTGGTTAGATTATTCGAAGAGCTTTCAGGAAAGTCTTCAATTTTTCATCTTCACAAAGAATGTTGGGTTTTGAGAAAATTCACATTTTTGTTTCAACTTTGCAAACGCTCTAGCGGCTAAATTATTGGAACGAGGTGAATCAAGCGAACAGTATTGATGAGATTATTCGAAGAGCTTTGAGGAAAGTCTTCAATCTTTTTTCTACTCCTACCAGAAACGTGGCAACATTGTTCACAAAGAATGTTCGGTTTTGAGAAAATTCAGATTTCTGTTTCACCTTTGCAAACGCTCTAAAAGCTAATTTCTTTGAACGAGGTGAATCAAACAAACAACATTAGTTAGATAATTTGAAGATTTTGCAAACGCTCTAGCGGCTAAACTATTGAAAGAGGTGCGTCAAATAAAAACACTGGTTAGATAATTAAAAGAGCTTTCAATAAAGTCTTCAATCTTTCTTCTACTCCTACCAGGAACGTGGTAATAGTGTTCACAAAAAATGTTGGGTTTTGATAAAAATCACATTTTTGTTTCAACTTTGCAAACGCTCTAGCGGCAAGCTATTTGAACGAGGTGAGTAAATAAAAAGCACTGGTTAGATAATTTAAAGAGCTTTCAGGAAAGTGTTCAACTTTTCTTCTACTTCTACCAGGGGCGTGGCAATAGTGTTCACAAAAATGTAGGGTTTTGATAAAAATCTCATTTTTGTTTCATCTTTGCAAACGCTCTAGCGGCTAAACTATTTGAAAGAGATGAGTCAAGCAAAGAGCATTGTTTAGATAATTTAAAGAGCTTTCAGGAAAGTCTTCAATCTTTCTTCTACTTCTACCAGGAACGTGGTAATAGTGTTCACAAAAAATGTTGGGTTTTGATAAAAATCACATTTTTGTTTCAACTTTGCAAACGTTCTAGCGGCAAGCTATTTAAACGAGGTGAGTAAACAAAAAGCACTGGTTAGATAATTTAAAGAGCTTTCAGGAAAGTGTTCAACTTTTCTTCTACTCCTACCAGGAACGTGGTAATAGTGTTCACAAAAAATGTTGGGTTTTGATAAAAATCACATTTTTGTTTCAACTTTGCAAACGCTCTAGCGGCTAAACTATTTGAAAGAGGTGAGTCAAACGAACAGAATTGAATAGATCATTTGAAGAGCTTTCAGGAAAGTCTTTAATTTTTCATCTACTCCTACCAGAAACGTGACAACAGTGTTCGCAAAAAGTTTAGGGTTTTGAGAAAAACCACATTTTTGTTTCACCATTGCAAACGCTCTAGCGGCGAAGTTATTTAAGCGAGGTGAATCAAACAAACAGTATTGGTTAGATTATTCGAAGGGGTTTCAGGAAAGTCTTCAATCTTTCTTCTACTCCTACCAGGAACGTGGTAATAGTGTTCACAAAAAATGTTGGGTTTTGAGAAAATTCACATTTTTTTTTCAACTTTGCAAACGCTCTAGTGGCTAAACTATTTGAACGAGCTGAGTCAAACAAAAAGCATTGGTTTGACAATTTAAAGAGCTTTCAGGAAAGTCTTCAATCTTTCTTCTACTCCTACCAGGAGCGTGACAACAGTGTTAAAAAAAAATGTTGGGTTTTGATAAAAATCACATTTTTGTTTCACCTTTGCAAACGCTCCAGCGGCTAAACTATTTAAACAAGGTGAGTCAAGCAAACAGAATTGGTTAGATTATTTAATCTTTAATTTTTCTTCTACTCCTACCAGAAACGTGGCAACAGTGTTCACAAAGAATGTTGGGTTTTGAGAAAATTCACATTTTTGTTTCAGATTTGCAAACGCTCTAGCGGCTAAACTATTTGAACGAGCTGAGTCCAGCAAAAAGAATTGGTTAGATAATTTGAAGAGCTTTCAGGAAAGTCTTCAATCTTTCTTCTACTCCTACTAATAGCGTGGCAATAGTGTTCACAAAAAATGTAGGGTTTTTATAAAAACTACATTTTTGTTTAAAATTTACCAACGATCTAGCGGTAAACTGTTTGAAAGAGATGAGTCAAATAAAAAGCGCTGGTTAGATAATTAAAAGAGCTTTGAGGAAAGTCTTTAATTTTTCTTCTACTCCTTTCAGGGGCGTGGCAACAGTGTTCACAAAAATTTAGGGTTTTGAGAAAAATCACATTTTTGTTTCAATTTTGCAAACGCTCTAGCGGCTAAACTATTTGAACGAGGTGAGTCAAACAAACAGAATTGGTTAGATAATTTGACGAGCTTTCGGGAAAGTCTTGAATTTTTCTTCTTCTCCTACCAGAAACGTGGCAACAGTGTTCACAAAGAATGTTGGGTTTTGAGAAAACTCACATTTTTGTTTCAACTTTGCAAACGCTCTTGCGGCTAAACTATTTGAACGAGCTGAGCCAAACAAAAAGCATTGGTTAGACAATTTAAAGAGCTTTGAGGAAAGTCTTCAACCTTTCTTCTACTCTTACCAGAAGCGTGGCAATAGTGTTCACAAAAATGTTGGGTTTTGAGAAAATTCACATTTTTGTTTCAACATTGCAAACGCTCTAGTGGCTAAACTATTTGAACGAGTTAAGTCAAACAAACAGAATTGGTTTGACAATTTAAAGAGCTTTCAGGAAAGTCTTCAATCTTTCTTCTGCTCCTACCAGGAGCGTGACAACAGTGTTCAAAAAAAATGTTGGGTTTTGATAAAAATCACATTTTTGTTTCACCTTTGCAAACGCTTCAGCGGCTATACTATTTAAACAAGGTGAGTCAAGCAAACAGAATTGGTTAGATTATTTAATCTTTAATTTTTCTTCTACTCCTACCTGAAACGTGGCAACAGTGTTCACAAAGAATGTTGGGTTTTGAGAAAATTCACATTTTTGTTTCAGATTTGCAAACGCTCTAGCGGCTAAACTATTTGAACGAGCTGAGTCCAGCAAAAAGCATTGGTTAGATAATTTGAAGAGTTTTCAGGAAAGTCTTCAATCTTTCTTCTACTCCTACCAATAGCGTGGCAATAGTGTTCATAAAAAATGTAGGGTTTTTATAAAAACTACATTTTTGTTTAAAATTTACCAACGATCTAGCGGTAAACTGTTTGAAAGAGATGAGTCAAATAAAAAGCGCTGGTTAGATAATTAAAAGAGCTTTGAGGAAAGTCTTTAATTTTTCTTCTACTCCTACCAGGAACGTGGTAATAGTGTTCACAAAAAATGTTGGGTTTTGAGAAAATTCACATTTTTTTTTTCAACTTTGCAAACGCTCTAGTGGCTAAACTATTTGAACGAGCTGAGTCAAACAAAAAGCATTGGTTTGACAATTTAAAGAGCTTTCAGGAAAGTCTTCAATCTTTCTTCTGCTCCTACCAGGAGCGTGACAACAGTGTTCAAAAAAAATGTTGGGTTTTGATAAAAATCACATTTTTGTTTCACCTTTGCAAACGCTCCAGCGGCTAAACTATTTAAACAAGGTGAGTCAAGCAAACAGAATTGGTTAGATTATTTAATCTTTAATTTTTCTTCTACTCCTACCAGAAACGTGGCAACAGTGTTCACAAAGAATGTTGGGTTTTGAGAAAATTCACATTTTTGTTTCAGATTTGCAAACGCTCTAGCGGCTAAACTATTTGAACGAGCTGAGTCCAGCAAAAAGCATTGGTTAGATAATTTGAAGAGCTTTCAGGAAAGTCTTCAATCTTTCTTCTACTCCTACCAATAGCGTGGCAATAGTGTTCACAAAAAATGTAGGGTTTTTATAAAAACTACATTTTTGTTTAAAATTTACCAACGATCTAGCGGTAAACTGTTTGAAAGAGATGAGTCAAATAAAAAGCGCTGGTTAGATAATTAAAAGCACTTTGAGGAAAGTCTTTAATTTTTCTTCTACTCCTTTCAGGGGCGTGGCAACAGTGTTCACAAAAATTTAGGGTTTTGAGAAAAATCACATTTTTGTTTCAATTTTGCAAACGCTCTAGCGGCTAAACTATTTGAACGAGGTGAGTCAACCAAACAGAATTGGTTAGATAATTTGACGAGCTTTCGGAAAAGTCTTGAATTTTTCTTCTTCTCCTACCAGAAACGTGGCAACAGTGTTCACAAAGAACGTTGGGTTTTGAGAAAACTCACATTTTTGTTTCAACTTTGCAAACGCTCTTGCGGCTAAACTATTTGAACGAGCTGAGCCAAACAAAAAGCATATGTTAGACAATTTATAGAGCTTTGAGGAAAGTCTTCAACCTTTTTTCTACTCTTACCAAAAGCGTGGCAATAGTGTTCACAAAAATGTTGGGTTTTGAGAAAATTCACATTTTTGTTTCAACATTGCAAACGCTCTAGTGGCTAAACTATTTGAACGAGTTAAGTCAAACAAACAGAATTGGTTAGATAATTTGAAGAGCTTTCAGAAAAGTCTTTAAATTTTCATCTGCTCCTACCAGAAACGTGGCAATAGTGTTCACAAAAAATGTTGGGTTTTGATAAAAATCACATTTTTGTTTCAACTTTGCAAACGCTCTAGCGGCTAAATTAATTGAACGAGGTGAATCAAGCAAACAGTATTGGTTAGATCATTCGAAGAGCTTTCAGGAAAGTCTTTAATTTTTTATACTCCTACCAGAAACGTGGCAACAGTGTTCGCAAAAAATTTAGGGTTATGAGAAAAATCACATTTTTGTTTCAATTTTGCAAACGCTCTAGTGGGTTAACTATTTGAACGAGCTTAGTCAGACAAAAAGCATTGGTTAGA
This sequence comes from Bactrocera zonata, assembly GCA_037783105.1. Lineage (NCBI taxonomy): Eukaryota > Metazoa > Arthropoda > Insecta > Diptera > Tephritidae > Bactrocera > Bactrocera zonata. Next base: position 478,346 of record JBAWJQ010005301.1, on the reverse strand, counting down.
CAATTTAAAGAGCTTTGAGGAAAGTCTTCAATCTTTCTTCTACTTTTTTCAGGGGCGTAGCAATAGTATTCACAAAAATTTAGGGTTTTGAGAAAAATCACATTTTTGTTTCAACTTTGCAAACGCTCTAGCGGCTAAACTATTTGAACGAAGTGGGTCAAACAAACAGAATTGGTTAGATAATCTAATCTTTAATTTTGCTTCTACTCCTACCAGAAACGTGGCAACAGTGTTCGCAAAAAATTTAGGGTTTTGAGAAAATTCACATTTTTGCTTCAGACTTGCAAACGCTCTAGTGGCTAAACTATTTGAACGAGAAGAATCAAGCAAATAGTGTCGGTTAGACTATTAGAAGAGCTTTCAGGGAAGTCTTCAATCTTTTTCTACTCCTTCCAGAAACGTGGCAACAGTGTTCGCAAAAAATTTAGGGTTTTGAGAAAAATCACATTTTTGTTTCAACTTTGCAAACGATCTAGCGGCTAAACTATTGAAAGAGGTGAGTCAAAGAAAAAGCGCTGGTTAGATAATTAAAAGAGCTTTCAGGAAAGTCTTCAATTTTTCTTCTACTCCTACCAGGGGCGTGGCAATAGTGTTCACAAAAATTTAGGGTTTTGATAAAAATCACATTTTTGTTTCAAATTTGCAAACGCTCTAGCGGCAAGCTATTTGAACGAGGTGAGTAAATAAAAAGCACTGGTTAGATAATTTAAAGAGCTTTCAGGAAAAAGTTCAACTTTTCTTCTGCTCCTACGAGGGGCGTGGCAATAGTGTTCACAAAAATGTAGGGCTTTGATAAAAATCACATTTTTGTTTCAACTTTGCAAACGCTCCAGCGGCTAAACTATTTGAATAAGGTGAGTCATTCAAACAGAATTGGTTAGATAATTTAATCTTTAATTTTTCTTCTACTCCTACCAGAAACGTGGCAACAGTGTTCACAAAGAATGTTGGGTTTTGAGAAAATTCACATTTTTGTTTCAGATTTACAAACGTTGTAGTGGCTAAACTATTTGACCGAGCTGAGTCAAGCAAAAAGCAATGGTTAGATAATATAAAGAGCTTTCAGGAAAGTATTCAATCTTTCTTCTAATACTACCAGGAGCGTGGCAATAGTGCTCACAAAAAATTTAGGGTTTTTATAAAAACTACATTTTTGCTTCAAATTTACCAACGATCTAGCGGCAAACTGTTTGAAAAAGATGAGTCAAATAAAAAGCACTGGTTAGATAATTGAAAAAGCTTTCAGGAAAGTGGTCAACTTTTCTTCTACTCCTACCAGGGGCGTGGCAATAGTGTTCACAAAAATGTAGGGTTTTGATAAAAATCACATTTTTGTTTCAACTTTGCAAACGTTCTAGCGGCTAAACTATTTGAACGAGGTGAGTCAAACAAAAAGCATTGGTTAGATAATTTGAATAGCTTTCAAGAAAGTCTTCAATATTTCTTCTACTCCTTTCAGGGGCCTTGCAATAGTGTTCACAAAAAATGTTGGGTTTTGAGAAAATTCACATTTTTTTTTCAACTTTGCAAACGCTCTAGCGGCGAAGTTATTTGAACGAGGTGAATCAAACAAACAGTGTTGGTTAGACTATTAGAAGAGCTTTCAGGAAAGTCTTCAATCTTTCTTCTGCTCCTACCATAAACGTGGCAACAGTGTTCGCAAAAAATTTAGGGTTTTGAGAAAATTCACATTTTTGCTTCAACTTTGCAAACGCTCTAGCGGCGAAGTTATTTGAACGAGAAGAATCAAGCAAACAGTGTTGGTTAGACTATTAGAAGAGCTTTCAGGAAAGTCTTCAATCTTTCTTCTACTCTTACCAGGGGTGTGGCAATAGTCTCCACAAATATGTATGGTTTTGATAAAAATCACATTTTTGTTTCAACTTTGCAAACGATCTAGCGGCTAAATTATTTAAACGAGAAGAGGTTTTGAGAAAACTCACATTTTTGTTTCAACTTTGCAAATGCTATAGCGGCTAAATTATTTGAACGAGAAGAATCAAGCAAACGGTATTGGTTAGATTATTCGAAGAGCTTTCACGAAAGTCTTCAATCTTTATTCTACTCCTACCAGAAACGTGGCAACAGTGTTCGCAAAAAATTTAGGGTTTTGATAAAAATCACATTTTTGTTTCAACTTTGCAAACGCTCTAGCGGCTAAACTAGTTGAACGAGGTGAGTCAAACAAACAGAATTGGATAGATAATTTGAAGAGCTTTCAGGAAAGTCTTTAATTTTTCATCTACTCCTACCAGAAAGGTGGCAACAGTGTTCACAAAAAATTTTGGGTTTTCAGAAAATTCACATTAAATTCACATTTTAGAGCAAACGATTTAGTGGCTAAACTATTTGAACGAGCTAAGTCAAACAAAAAGCATTGGTTAGATAATTTGTAGAGCTTTCAAGAAAGTTTTCAATCTTTCTTCTACTCCTCCCAGGAGCGTGGCAATAGTGTTCACAAAAAATGTTGGGTTTTGAGAAAATTCACATTTTTTTTTTCAACTTTGCAAACGCTCTAGCGGCGAAGTTATTTGAAAGAGGTGAATCAAACAAACAGTATTGGTTAGATTATTCGAAAAGCTTTCAGGAAAGTCTTCAATCTTTCTTCTGCTCCTACCAGAAACGTGGCAACAGTGTTCACAAAGAATGTTGGGTATTGAGAAAATTCACATTAAATTCACATTTTAGAGCAAACGATCTAGTGGCTAAACTATTTGAACGAGCTAAGTCAAACAAAAAGCATTGGTTAGATAATTTGAAGAGCTTTCAGGAAAGTCTTTAATCTTTCTTCTACTCCTCCCAGGAGCGTGGCAATAGTGTTCACAAAAAATGTTGGGTTTTGATAAAAATCACATTTTTGTTTCAACTTTGCAAACGTTCTAGCGGCTAAACTATTTGAACGAGGTGAGACAAACAAACAGAATTGGATAGATAATTTGAAGAGCTTGCAGGAAAGTCTTAAATTTTTCATCTGCTCCTACCAGAAACGTGGCAACAGTGTTCACAATGAATGTTGGATTTTAAAAAAAATCCCATTTTTGTTTCAACTTTGCAAACGCTCTAGCGGCGAAGTTATTTGAACGAGGTGAATCAAACAAACAGTATTGGTTAGATTATTCGAAAGGTTTTCAGGAAAGTCTTCAATCTTTCTTCTGCTCCTACCAGAAACGTGGCAACAGTGTTCACAAAGTGTGTTAAGTATTGAGAAAATTCACATTTTTTTTCAACTTTGCAAACGCGTTAGTGGCTAAACTATTTGAACGAGCTGAGTCAAACGAAAAGCATTGGTTAGACAATTTAAAGAGCTTTCAGGAAAGTCTTCAATCTTTCTTCTACTCCTTTCAGGGTCGTGGCAATAGTGTTCACAAAAATTTGGGGTTTTGAGAAAAATCACATTTCTGTTTCAACTTTGCAAACGATCTAGCGGCTAAATTATTTAAACGAGGTGAATAAAGCAAACAGTATTGGTTAGATTATTCGAAGAGCTTTCAGGAAAGTCTTTAATTTTTCATCCACTCCTACCAGAAACGTGGCAACAATGTTCACAAAGAATGTTGGGTTTTGAGAAAATTCACATTTTTGTTTCAACTTTGCAAACGCTCTAGCGGCTAAACTATTTGAACAAGGTGAGTCAAACAAACAGAATTTGATAGATAATTTAAAGAGCATTCAGGAAAGTCTTTAATTTTTCATCTACTCCTACCAGAAACGTGGCAACAGTGTTCACAAAGAATGTTTGGTTTTGAGAAAATTCACATATTTGCTTCAACGTTACAAACGCTCTAGCGGCAAACTGTTTGAAAGAGATGAGTCAAATAAAAAGCACTGGTTAGATAATTTAAAGGGCTTTCAGGAAAGTGGTCAACTTTTCTTCTACTCCTACCAGGGGCGTGGCAATAGTGTTCACAAAAATGTAGGGTTTTGATAAAAATCACATTTTTGTTTCAACTTTGCAAACGCTCTAGCGGCTAAACTATTTGAACGAGGTGAGTCAAGCAAACAGTATTGATGAGATTATTCGAAGAGCTTTCAGGAAAGTCTTTAATTTTTCATCTACTCCTTCCAGAAACGTGGCAACAGTGTTCACAAAGAATGTCGAGTTTTGAGAAAATTCACACTTTTGTTTCAACATTGCAAACGCTCAAGCGGCTAAATTATTGGAACGAGGTGTATCACGCAAACAGTATTGATGAGATTATTCGAAGGGCTTTGAGGAAAGTCTTCAATCTTTTTTCTACTCCTACCAGAAACGTGGCAACATTGTTCACAAAGAATGTTCGGTTTTGAGAAAATTCACATTTTTGTTTCAACTTTGCAAACGCTCTAGCAGCTAATTTCTTTGAACGAGGTGAATCAAACAAACAATATTAGTTAGATAATTTGAAGAGCTTTCAGGCAAGTCTTAAATTGTTATCTACTCCTACCAGAAACGTGGAAACAGTGTTCACAAAGAATTTTGGGTTTTGAGAAAATTCACATTTTTGTTTCACCTTTGCAAACGCTCTAGCAGCTAATTTCTTTGAACGAGGTGAATCAAACGAACAATATTAGTTAGATAATTCAAAGAGTTTTCAGGAAAGTCTTCAATCTTTCTTCAACTCCTACCAGAAACGTGGCAACAGTGTTCACAAAGAAAGTTGGGTTTTGAAAAAATTCACATTTTTGTTTCAACTTTGCAAACGCTCTAGTGGGTTTACTATATGAACGAGCTTAGTCAAACAAAAAGCATTGGTTAGACAACTTAAAGAGCTTTGAGGAAAGTCTTCAATCTTTCTTCTACTCTTTTCAGGGGCGTGGCAATAGTATTCACAAAAATTTAGGGTTTTGAGAAAATTCACATTTTTGTTTCAACTTTGCAAACGCTCTAGCGGCTAAACTATTTGAACGAGGTGGGTCAAACAAACAGAATTGGTTAGATAATCTAATCTTTAATTTTGCTTCTACTCCTACCAGAAACGTGGCAACAGTGTTCGCAAAAAATTTAGGGTTTTGAGAAAATTCACATTTTTGCTTCAGATTTGCAAACGCTCTAGTGGCTAAACTATTTGAACGAGGTGAATCAAGCAAACAGTATTGGTTAGATTATTCGAAAAGCTTTCAGGAAAGCTTCAATCTTTTTCTACTCCTACCAGAAACGTGGCAACAGTGTTCGCAAAAAATTTAGGGTTTTGAGAAAACTCACATTTTTGTTTCAACTTTGCAAACGATCTAGCGGCTAAACTATTGAAAGAGGTGAGTCAAATAAAAAACACTGGTTAGATAATTAAAAGGGCTTTCAGGAAAGTCTTCAATCTTTCTTCTACTCCTACCAGGAACGTGGTAATAGTGTTCACAAAAAATGTTGGGTTTTGATAAAAATCACATTTTTGTTTCAACTTTGCAAACGCTCTAGCGGCAAGCTATTTGAACGAGGTGAGTAAATAAAAAGCAATGGTTAGATAATTTAAAGAGCTTTCAGGAAATTGTCCAACTTTTCTTCTACTCCTACCAGGGGCGTGACAATGGTGTTCACAAAAATTTAGGGTTTTGATAAAAATCACATTTTTGTTTCAACTTTGCAAACGCTCTAGCGGCTAAACTATTTGAAAGAGGTGAGTCAAGCAAAAAACATTGTTTAGATAATTTAAAGAGCTTTCAGGAAAGTGTTCAACTTTTCTTCTACTCTTACCAGGGGTGTGGCAATAGTGTTCACAAATATGTAGGGTTTTGATAAAAATCACATTTTTGTTTCAACTTTGCAAACGATCTAGCGGCTAAATTATTTAAACGAGAAGAGGTTTTGAGAAAACTCACATTTTGGTTTCAACTTTGCAAATGCTATAGCGGCTAAATTATTTGAACGAGAAGAATCAAGCAAACAGTATTGGTTAGATTATTCGAAAAGCTTTCAGGAAAGTCTTCAATCTTTTTTCTACTCCTACCAGAAACGTGGCAACATTGTTCACAAAAATTTGGGGTTTTGAGAAAAATCACATTTCTGTTTCAACTTTGCAAACGATCTAGCGGCTAAATTATTTAAACGAGGTGAATAAAGCAAACAGTATTGGTTAGATTATTCGAAGAGCTTTCAGGAAAGTCTTTAATTTTTCATCTACTCCTACCAGAAACGTGGCAACAATGTTCACAAAGAATGTTGGGTTTTGAGAAAATTCACATTTTTGTTTCAACGTTGCAAACGCTCTAGCGGCTAAACTATTTGAACAAGGTGAGTCAAACAAACAGAATTTGATAGATAATTTAAAGAGCATTCAGGAAAGTCTTTAATTTTTCATCTACTCCTACCAGAAACGTGGCAACAGTGTTCACAAAGAATGTTTGGTTTTGAGAAAATTCACATATTTGCTTCAACGTTACAAACGCTCTAGCGGCAAACTGTTTGAAAGAGATGAGTCAAATAAAAAGCACTGGTTAGATAACTTAAAGGGCTTTCAGGAAAGTGGTCAACTTTTCTTCTACTCCTACCAGGGGCGTGGCAATAGTGTTCACAAAAATGTAGGGTTTTGATAAAAATCACATTTTTGTTTCAACTTGCAAACGCTCTAGCAGCTAAACTATTTGAACGAGGTGAGTCAAGCAAACAGTATTGATGAGATTATTCGAAGAGCTTTCAGGAAAGTCTTTAATTTTTCATCTACTCCTTCCAGAAACGTGGCAACAGTGTTCACAAAGAATGTCGAGTTTTGAGAAAATTCACACTTTTGTTTCAACATTGCAAACGCTCAAGCGGCTAAATTATTGGAACGAGGTGAATCAAGCAAACAGTATTGATGAGATTATTCGAAGGGCTTTGAGGAAAGTTTTCAATCTTTTTTCTACTCCTACCAGAAACGTGGCAACATTGTTCACAAAGAATGTTCGGTTTTGAGAAAATTCACATTTTTGTTTCAACTTTGCAAACGCTCTAGCAGCTCATTTCTTTGAACGAGGTGAATCAAACAAACAATATTAGTTAGATAATTTGAAGAGCTTTCAGGCAAGTCTTAAATTGTTATCTACTCCTACCAGAAACGTGGAAACAGTGTTCACAAAGAATTTTGGGTTTTGAGAAAATTCACATTTTTGTTTCACCTTTGCAAACGCTCTAGCAGCTAATTTCTTTGAACGAGGTGAATCAAACGAACAATATTAGTTAGATAATTCAAAGAGTTTTCAGGAAAGTCTTCAATCTTTCTTCAACTCCTACCAGAAACGTGGCAACAGTGTTCACAAAGAAAGTTGGGTTTTGAAAAAATTCACATTTTTGTTTCAACTTTGCAAACGCTCTAGTGGGTTAACTATATGAACGAGCTTAGTCAAACAAAAAGCATTGGTTAGACAACTTAAAGAGCTTTGAGGAAAGTCTTCAATCTTTCTTCTACTCTTTTCAGGGGCGTGGCAATAGTATTCACAAAAATTTAGGGTTTTGAGAAAATTCACATTTTTGTTCCAACTTTGCAAACGCTCTAGCGGCTAAACTATTTGAACGAGGTGGGTCAAACAAACAGAATTGGTTAGATAATCTAATCTTTAATTTTGCTTCTACTCCTACCAGAAACGTGGCAACAGTGTTCGCAAAAAATTTAGGGTTTTGAGAAAATTCCCATTTTTGCTTCAGATTTGCAAACGCTCTAGTGGCTAAACTATTTGAACGAGGTGAATCAAGCAAACAGTATTGGTTAGATTATTCGAAAAGCTTTCAGGAAAGTCTTCAATCTTTTTCTACTCCTACCAGAAACGTGGCAACAGTGTTCGCAAAAAAATTTAGGGTTTTGAGAAAACTCACATTTTTGTTTCAACTTTGCAAACGATCTAGCGGCTAAACTATTGAAAGAGGTGAGTCAAATAAAAAACACTGGTTAGATAATTAAAAGGGCTTTCAGGAAAGTCTTCAATCTTTCTTCTACTCCTACCAGGAACGTGGTAATAGTGTTCACAAAAAATGTTGGGTTTTGATAAAAATCATATTTTTGTTTCAACTTTGCAAACGCTCTAGCGGCAAGCTATTTGAACGAGGTGAGTAAATAAAAAGTACTGGTTAGATAATTTAAAGAGCTTTCAGGAAATTGTCCAACTTTTCTTCTACTCCTACCAGGGGCGTGACAATGGTGTTCACAAAAATTTAGGGTTTTGATAAAAATCACATTTTTGTTTCAACTTTGCAAACGCTCTAGCGGCTAAACTATTTGAAAGAGGTGAGTCAAGCAAAAAGCATTGTTTAGATAATTTAAAGAGCTTTCAGGAAAGTGTTCAACTTTTCTTCTACTCTTACCAGGGGTGTGGCAATAGTGTTCACAAATATGTAGGGTTTTGATAAAAATCACATTTTTGTTTCAACTTTGCAAACGATCTAGCGGCTAAATTATTTAAACGAGAAGAGGTTTTGAGAAAACTCACATTTTGGTTTCAACTTTGCAAATGCTATAGCGGCTAAATTATTTGAACGAGAAGAATCAAGCAAACAGTATTGGTTAGATTATTCGAAGAGCTTTCACGAAAGTCTTCAATCTTTTTTCTACTCCTACCAGAAACGTGGCAGCAGTGTTCGCAAAAAATTTAGGGTTTTGAGAAAAATCACATTTTTGTTTCAACTTTGCAAACGATCTAGCGGCTAAACTATTGAAACAGGTGAGTCAAGTAAAAAGCACTGGTTAGGTAATTAAAAGAGCTTTCAGGAAAGTCTTCAATCTTTCTTCTTCTCCTACCAGGAACGTGGTAATCGTGTTCACAAAAAATGTTGGGTTTTGATAAAAATCACATTTTTGTTCCATATTTGCAAACGCTCTAGCGGCAAGCTATTTGAACGAGGTGAGTAAATAAAAAGCACTGGTTAGATAATTTAAAGAGCTTTCAGGAAATTGTTCAACTTTTCTTCTACTCCTACCAGGGGCGTGGCAATAGTGTTCACAAAAATTTTGGGTTTTGATAAAAATCACATTTTTGTTTCAACTTTGCAAACGCTCTAGCGGCTAAACTATTTGAACGAGGTGAGACAAACAGAATTGGATAGATAATTTGAAGAGCTTTCGGGAAAGTCTTTAATTTTTCATCTTCTCCTACCAGAAACGTGGCAACAGTGTTCACAAAAAATTTTGGGTTTTGAGAAAATTCACACTTTTGTTTCAACTTTGCAAACGCTTTAACGGCTATATTATTGAAACGAGGTAAATAAAACAAACAGTTTTGGTGAGATTATTTAAAGAGCTTTCAGAAAAGTCTTCAGTTTTTTTTTACTCCTACCAGAAACGTGGCAACAGTGTTCGCAAAAAATTTAGGGATTTGAGAAAAATCCCATTTTTGTTTCACCATTGCAAACGCTCTAGCGGCGAAGTTATTTAAGCGAGGTGAATCAAACAAACAGTATTGGTTAGACTATTCGAAGCGGTTTCAGGAAAGTCTTCAATCTTTCTTCTGCTCCTACCAGAAACTTGGCAACAGTGTTCACAAAGAATGTTGGGTATTGAGAATATTAAAATTTTTTTTTCAACTTTGCAAACGCTCTAGTGGCTAAACTATTTGAACGAGCTGAGTCAAACAAAAAGCATTGGTTTGTCAATTTAAAGAGCTTTCAGGAAAGTGTTCAACTTTTCTTCTACTCTTACCAGGGGTGTGGCAATAGTGTCCACAAATATGTAGGGTTTTGATAAAAATCACATTTTTGTTTCAACTTTGCAAACGATCTAGCGGCTAAATTATTTAAACGAGAAGAGGTTTTGAGAAAACTCACATTTTTGTTTCAACTTTGCAAATGCTATAGCGGCTAAATTATTTGAACGAGGTGAGTCAAACAAACAGAATTTGATAGATAATTTAAAGAGCTTTCAGGAAAGTCTTTAATTTTTCTTCTTCTCCTACCAGAAACGTGGCAACAGTGTTCACAAAGAATGTTTGGTTTTGAGAAAATTCACATATTTGCTTCAACGTTACAAACGCTCTAGCGGCAAACTGTTTGAAAGAGATGAGTCAAATAAAAAGCACTGGTTAGATAATTTAAAGAGCTTTCAGGAAAGTGGCCAACTTTTCTTCTACTCCTACCAGGGGCGTGGCAATAGTGTTCACAAAAATGTAGGGTTTTGATAAAAATCACATTTTTGTTTCAACTTTGCAAACGCTCTAGCGGCTAAACTATTTGAACGAGGTGAGTCAAGCAAACAGTATTGATGAGATTATTCGAAGAGCTTTCAGGAAAGTCTTTAATTTTTCATCTACTCCTTCCAGAAACGTGGCAACAGTGTTCACAAAGAATGTCGAGTTTTGAGAAAATTCACACTTTTGTTTCAACATTGCAAACGCTCAAGCGGCTAAATTATTGGAACGAGGTGAATCAAGCAAACAGTATTGATGAGATTATTCGAAGGGGTTTGAGGAAAGTCTTCAATCTTTTTTCTACTCCTACCAGAAACGTGGCAACATTGTTCACAAAGAATGTTCGGTTTTGAGAAAATTCACATTTTTGTTTCAACTTTGCAAACGCTCTAGCAGCTAATTTCTTTGAACGAGGTGAATCAAACAAACAATATTAGTTAGATAATTTGAAGAGCTTTCAGGCAAGTCTTAAATTGTTATCTACTCCTACCAGAAACGTGGAAACAGTGTTCACAAAGAATGTTGGGTTTTGAGAAAATTCACATTTTTGTTTCACCTTTGCAAACGCTCTAGCAGCTAATTTCTTTGAACGAGGTGAATCAAACGAACAATATTAGTTAGATAATTCAAAGAGTTTTCAGGAAAGTCTTCAATCTTTCTTCAACTCCTACCAGAAACGTGGCAACAGTGTTCACAAAGAAAGTTGGGTTTTGAAAAAATTCACATTTTTGTTTCAACTTTGCAAACGCTCTAGTGGGTTAACTATATGAACGAGCTTAGTCAAACAAAAAGCATTGGTTAGACAATTTAAAGAGCTTTGAGGAAAGCTTTCAATCTTTCTTCTACTCTTTTCAGGGGCGTGGCAATAGTATTCACAAAAATTTAGGGTTTTGAGAAAATTCACATTTTTGTTTCAACTTTGCAAACGCTCTAGCGGCTAAACTATTTGAACGAGGTGGGTCAAACAAACAGAATTGGTTATATAATCTAATCTTTAATTTTGCTATTTGAACGAGGTGAATCAAGCAAACAGTATTGGTTAGATTATTCGAAAAGCTTTCAGGAAAGTCTTCAATCTTTTTCTACTCCTACCAGAAACGTGGCAACAGTGTTCGCAAAAATATTTAGGGTTTTGAGAAAACTCACATTTTTGTTTCAACTTTGCAAACGATCTAGCGGCTAAACTATTGAAAGAGGTGAATCAAATAAAAAACACTGGTTAGATAATTAAAAGGGCTTTCAGGAAAGTCTTCAATCTTTCTTCTACTCCTACCAGGAACGTGGTAATAGTGTTCACGATAAACGAAGGTTTTTGAGAATATTAAAATTTTTTTTTCAACTTTGCAAACGCTCTAGTGGCTAAACTATTTGAACGAGCTGAGTCAAACAAAAAGCATTGGTTTGACAATTTAAAGAGCTTTCAGGAAAGTGTTCAACTTTTCTTCTACTCTTACCAGGGGTGTGGCAATAGTGTCCACAAATATGTAGGGTTTTGATAAAAATCACATTTTTGTTTCAACTTTGCAAACGATCTAGCGGCTAAATTATTTAAACGAGAAGAGGTTTTGAGAAAACTCACATTTTTGTTTCAACTTTGCAAATGCTATAGCGGCTAAATTATTTGAACGAGGTGAGTCAAACAAACAGAATTTGATAGATAATTTAAAGAGCTTTCAGGAAAGTCTTTAATTTTTCTTCTTCTCCTACCAGAAACGTGGCAACAGTGTTCACAAAGAATGTTTGGTTTTGAGAAAATTCACATATTTGCTTCAACGTTACAAACGCTCTAGCGGCAAACTGTTTGAAAGAGATGAGTCAAATAAAAAGCACTGGTTAGATAATTTAAAGAGCTTTCAGGAAATTGTCCAACTTTTCTTCTACTCCTACCAGGGGCGTGACAATGGTGTTCACAAAAATTTAGGGTTTTGATAAAAATCACATTTTTGTTTCAACTTTGCAAACGCTCTAGCAGCTAAATTATGTGAACGAGGGGAATCAAACAAACAATATTTATTAGATAATTCGAAGAGTTTTTAGCAATGTCTTCAATCTTTCTTCTACTCCTACCAGAAACGTGGAAACAGTGTTCACAAGAAATGTTGAGTTTTGATAAAAAGCACATTTTTGTTTCACCTTTGCAAACGCTCTAGCAGCTAAACTATTTGAACGAGGAGAGTCAACCAAACAGAATTGGTTAGATAATTTGAAGAGCTTTCACGAAGGTTTTCAGTCTTTCTTCTACTCCTTTCAGGGGCGTGGCAACAGTGTTCACAAAGAATGTTGGGTTTTGAGAAAATTCACATTTTTGTTTCAACTTTGCAAACGCTCTAGTGGCTAAACCATTTTAACGAGCTAAGTAAAACAAAAAGCACTGGTTAGATAATTTAAAGAGCTTTCAGGAAATTGTTCAACTTTTCTTCTACTCCTACCAGGGGCGTGGCAATAGTGTTCACAAAAATTTTGGGTTTTGATAAAAATCACATTTTTGTTTCAACTTTGCAAACGCTATAGCGGCTAAACTATTTGAACGAGGTGAGACAAACAGAATTGGATAGATAATTTGAAGAGCTTTCAGGAAAGTCTTTAATTTTTCATCTACTCCTACCAGAAACGTGGCAACAGTGTTCACAAAAAATTTTGGGTTTTGAGAAAATTCACACTTTTGTTTCAACTTTGCAAACGCTTTAACGGCTATATTATTGAAACGAGGTAAATAAAACAAACAGTATTGGTGAGATTTTTTAAAGAGCTTTCAGAAAAGTCTTCAGTTTTTTTTTACTCCTACCAGAAACGTGGCAACAGTGTTCGCAAAAAATTTAGGGATTTGAGAAAAATCCCATTTTTGTTTCACCATTGCAAACGCTCTAGCGGCGAAGTTATTTAAGCGAGGTGAATCAAACAAACAGTATTGGTTAGACTATTCGAAGCGGTTTCAGGAAAGTCTTCAATCTTTCTTCTGCTCCTACCAGGAACTTGGCAACAGTGTTCACAAAGAATGTTGGGTATTGAGAAAATTAAAATTTTTTTTTCAACTTTGCAAACGCTCTAGTGGCTAAACTATTTGAACAAGGTGAGTCAAACAAAAAGCATTGGTTTGACAATTTAAAGAGCTTTCAGGAAAGTGTTCAACTTTTCTTCTACTCTTACCAGGGGTGTGGCAATAGTGTCCACAAATATGTAGGGTTTTGATAAAAATCACATTTTTGTTTCAACTTTGCAAACGATCTAGCGGCTAAACTATTGAAAGAGGTGAGTCAAATAAAAAGCACTGGTTAGATAATTAAAAGAGCTTTCAGGAAAGTCTTCAATCTTTCTTCTACTCCTACCAAGCGCGTGGTAATAGTGTTCACAAAAAATGTTGGGTTTTGATACAAATCACATTTTTGTTCCATCTTTGCAAACGCTCTAGCGGCAAGCTATTTGAACGAGGTGAGTAAATAAAAAGCACTGGTTAGATAATTTAAAGAGCTTTTAGGAAATTGTTCAACTTTTCTTCTACTCCTACCAGGGGCGAGGCAATAGTGTTCACAAAAATTTAAGGTTTTGATAAAAATCACATTTTTGTTTCAACTTTGCAAACGCTCTAGCGGCTAAACTGTTTGAACGAGGTGAGTCAAACAAACAGAATTGGATAGATAATTTAAAAAGCTTTCAGGAACGTCTTTAATTTTTCATCTACTCCTACCAGAAACGTGGCCACAGTGCTCACAAAAAATTTTGGGTTTTGAGAAAATTCACACTTTTGTTTCAACTTTGCAAACGCTTTAACGGCTATTTTATTGAAACGAGGTAAATAAAACAAGCAGTATTGGTGAGATTATTTAAAGAGCTTTCAGAAAAGTCTTCAGTTTTTTTTTTACTCCTACCAGAAACGTGGCAACAGTGTTCGCAAAAAATTTAGGGATTTGAGAAAAATCCCATTTTTGTTTCACCATTGCAAACGCTCTAGCGGCGAAGTTGTTTAAGCGAGGTGAATCAAACAAAGAGTATTGGTTAAATTATTCGAAGCGGTTTCAGGAAAGACTTCAATCTTTCTTCTGCTCCTACCAGAAACTTGGCAACAGTGTTCACAAAGAATGTTGGGTATTGAGAAAATTAAAATTTTTTTTTCAACTTTGCAAACGCTCTAGTGGCTAAACTATTTGAACGAGCTGAGTCAAACAAAAAGCATTGGTTTGAATATTTAAAGAGCTTTTAGGAAAGTCTTCAATCTTTCTTCTACTCCTACCAGGAGCGTGACAACAGTGTTCAAAAAAATCACATTTTTGTTTCACCTTTGCAAACGCTCCAGCGGCTAAACTATTTGAACAAGGTGAGTCAAGCAAACAGAATTTGTTAGATTATTTAATCTTTAATTTTTCTTCTACTCCTACCAGAAATGTGGCAACAGTGTTCACAAAGAATGTTGGGTTTTGAGAAAATTCACATTTTTGTTTCAGATTTGCAAACGCTCTAGTGGCTAAACTATTTGAACGAGCTGAGTCCAGCAAAAAGCAGTGGTTAGATAATTTGAAGAGCTTTCAGGAAAGTCTTCAATCTTTCTTCTACTCCTACCAGGAGCGTGGCAATAGTGTTCACAAAAAATGTAGGGTTTTTATAACATTTACATTTTTGTTTCAACTTTACTAACGCTCTAGCGGTAAACTGTTTGAAAGAGATGAGTCAAATAAAAAGCGCTGGTTAGATAAATAAAAGAGCTTTGAGGAAAGTCTTTAATTTTTCTTCTGCTCCTTTCAGGGGCGTAGCAACAGTGTTCCCAAAATTTAGGGTTTTGAGAAAAATCACATTTTTGTTTCAATTTTGCAAACGCTCTAGTGGCTAAACTATTTGAACGAGGTGAGTCAAACAAACAGAATTGGCTAGATAATTTAAAGAGCTTTCAGGTAAGTCTTTAATGCTTCTTCTACTCCTACCAGAAACGTGGCAACAGTGCTCACAAAAAATGTTGGGTTTTGAGAAAATTCACAATTTTGTTTCAACTTTGCAAACGCTCTGGCGGCTAAACTATTTGAACAAGGTGATTCAAGCAAACAGAATTTGTTAGATAATTTGACGAGCTTTCGGGAAAGTCTTTAATTTTTCTTCTACTCCTACCAGAAACGTGGCAACAGTGTTCACAAAAAATGTTGAGTTTTGAGAAAATTCACATTTTTGCTTCAACATTGCAAACGCTCTAGTGGCTAAACTATATAAACGAGCTGAGTCAAACAAAAAGCGTTGGTTAGACAATTTAAAGAGCTTTCAGGAAAGTCTTCAATCTTTCTTCTACTCTTACCAGGAGCGTGGCAATAGTGTTCAAAAAAATGTTCGGTTTTGATAAAAATCACATTTTTGTTTCACTTTTGCAAACGCTCTAGCAGTTAAATTATTTGAACGAGGTGAATCAAACAAACAATATTAGTTAGATAATTCGAAGATTTTTTAAGGAAAGTCTTCAATCTTTCTTCTACTCCTACCAGGAACGTGGCAATAGTGTTCACGAGAAACGAAGGTTTTTGAGAAAAATCACATTTTTGTTTTACCTTTGCAAACGCTCTAGCGGCTAAACTACTAGAACGAGGTGATTGAAACAAAAAACGGTGTTTACACAATTTAAAGAGCTTTCAGGAAAGTCTTCAATTTTTCTTCTACTCCTACCAGAAACGTGGCAACAGTGTTCACAAAAAATGTTGGGTTTTGAGAAAATTCACATTTTTGTTTCAACTTTGCAAACGCTCTTGCGGCTAAATTATTTAAAC
Organism: Bactrocera zonata; assembly: GCA_037783105.1. Taxonomy (NCBI): domain Eukaryota; kingdom Metazoa; phylum Arthropoda; class Insecta; order Diptera; family Tephritidae; genus Bactrocera; species Bactrocera zonata. Next base: position 462,546 of record JBAWJQ010005301.1, on the reverse strand, counting down.
GAGGTGAATATAGCAAACAGTAATGGTTAGATTATTCGAAGAGCTTTTAGGAAAGTCTTCAATCTTTTTTCTAGTCCTACCAGAAACGTGGCAACAGTGTTCGCTAAAAATTTAGGGTTTTAAGGAAAATCACATTTTTGTTTCAGCTTTGCAAACGATCTAGCGGCTAAACTATTGAAAGAGGTGAGTCAAATAAAAAGCACTGGTTAGACAATTAAAAGAGCTTTCAGGAAAGTCTTCAATCTTTCTTCTACTCCTGCCAGGAACGTGGTAATAGTGTTCACAAAAAATTTTGGGTTTTGATACAAATCACATTTTTGTTTCAAATTTGCAAACGCTCTAGCGGCAAGCTATTTGAACGAGGTGAAAAAATAAAAAGCACTGGTTAGATAATTTAAAGAGCTTTCATGAAATTGTTCAACTTTTCTTCTACTCCTACCAGAGGCGTGGCAATAGTGTTCACAAAAATGTAGGGTTTTGATAAAAATCACATTTTTGTTTCAACTTTTCAAACGCTCTAGCGGCTAAACTATTTGAACGAGTTGAGTCAGACAAACAGAATTGGATAGATAATTTGAAGAGCTTTGAGGAATGTCTTTAATTTTTCATCTACTTCTACCAGAAACGTGGCAACAGTGTTCACAAAGAATGTTGGGTTTTGAGAAAATTCACATTTTTGTTTCAACTTTGCAAACGCTCTAGTGGCTAAACTATTTGAATGAGCTAAGTCATACAGGAAAGTCTTCAATCTTTCTTCCACTCTTTTCAGGGGCGTGGCTATATTGTTCACAAAACTTTAGGGTTTTGAGAAAAATCACATTTTTGTTTCAACTTTGCAAACGCACTAGCGGCTAAACTATTTGCACGAGGTGAGTCAAACAAACAGAATTGGTTAGATAAATTGAAGGGCTTTCAGGAAAGTCTTTAATTTTTCTTCTACTCTTACCAAAAGCGTGACAACAGTGTTCACAAAGAATGTTGGGTTTTGATACAAATCACATTTTTGTTTCAACTTTGCAAACGCTCTAGCGGCTAAATTAATTGAACGAAGTGAATCAAGCAAACAGTATTGGTTAGATAATTCGAAGAGCTTTCAAGAAAGTCTTCAATTTTTTTATACTCCTACCAGAAACGTGGCAACAGTGTTCGCAAAAAATTTAGGGTTTTGAGAAAAATCACATTTTTGTTTCAACTTTGCAAACGATCTAGCGGTTAAATTATTTGAACGAGGTGAGTCAAACAAACAGAATTGGTTAGATAAATTGAAGGGCTTTCAGGAAAGTCTTTAATTTTTCTTCTACTCTTACCAAAAGCGTGACAACAGTGTTCACAAAGAATGTTGGGTTTTGATACGAATCACATTTTTGTTTCAACTTTGCAAACGCTCTAGCGGCTAAATTAATTGAACGAAGTGAATCAAGCAAACAGCATTGGTTAGATTATTCGAAGAGCTTTCAGGAAAGTCTTCATTCTTTTTTCTGCTCCTACCAGAAACGTGGCAACAGTGTTCGCAAAAGATTTAGGGTTTTGAGAAAAACCACATTTTTGTTTCAACTTTGCAAACGATCTAGCGGCAAAACTATTGAAAGAGGTGAGTCAAATAAAAAGCATTGGTTAGATAATTTAAAGAGCTGTCAGGAAAGTCTTCAATCTTTCTTCTACTCCTACCAGAAACGTGGCAACAGTGTTCGCAAAAAAATTTAGTGTTTTGAGAAAATTCACATTTTTGTTTCGACTTTGCAAATGCTCTAGCTGCTAAATTATTTGAACGAGGTGAATCAAGCAATCAGTATTAGTTAGATTATTCGAAGAGCTTTCAGGAAAGTCTTCAATCTTTTTCTACTCCTACCAGAAACGCGGCAACAGTGTTCGCAAAAAATTTAAGGTTTTGAAAAAATTCACATTTTTGTTTCATCTTTGCAAACGCTCTAGTGGCTAAACTATTTGAACGAGCTGAGTCAAACAAAAAGCATTGGTTAGATAATTTCACGAGCTTTCGGGAAAGTCTTTAATTTTTCTTCTACTCCTACCAGAAATTGGCAACAGTGTTCACAAAGAATGTTGGGTTTTGAGAAAATTCACATTTTTGTTTCAACTTTGCAAACGCTCTAGGGGCTAAATTATTGGAACGAGGTAAATCAAGCAAAAAGTATTGGTGAGATTCTTCGAAGAGCTTTCAGGAAGGTCTTCAATCTTTTTTCTACTCCTACCAGAAACATGGCAACAGTGTTCACAAAGAATGTTGGGTTTTGAGAAAACTCACTTTTTTTTTCAACTTTGCAAACGCTCTAGTCTTCAATCTTTCTTCTACTCTTACCAGAAGCGTGGCAATAGTGTTCGCAAAAAATTTAGGGTTTTGAAAAAAATCACATTTTTGTTTCAACTTTGCAAACGATCTAGCTGTTAAATTATGGGAACGAGGTGAATCAAGCTAACAGTATTGGTTAGATTGTTTGAAGAGCTTTCAGGAAAGTCTTCAATCTTTTTTCTGTTCCTACCAGAAACGTGGCACAGTGTTCGCAAAAGATTTAGGGTTTTGAGAAAAACCACATTTTTGTTTCAACTTTGCAAACGCTCTTGCGTCTAAATTATTTAAACGAGGTGAATATATCAAACAGTAGTGGCTAGATTATTTGAAGGGCTTTCAGGAAAGTCTTCAATCTTTTTTCTACTCCTACCAGAAACGTGGCAACAGTGTTCACAAAGAATGTTGGGTTTGAGAAAATTCACATTTTTGTTTCAACTTTGCAAACGCTCTTGCGTCTAAATTATTTAAACGAGGTGAATATATCAAGCAGTAGTGGTTAGATTATTTGAAGGGCTTTCAGGAAAGTCTTCAATCTTTTTTCTGCTCCTACCAGAAACGTGGCAACAGTGTTCGCTAAAAATTTAGGGTTTTAAGAAAAATTACCTTTTTGTTTCAACTTTTCAAACGATCTAGCGGCTAAACTATTAAAAGAGGTGAGTCATATAAAAAGCACTGGTTAGATAATTAAAAGAGCTTTCAGGAAAGTCTTCAATCTTTCTTCTACTCCTACCAGGGGCGTGGCAATAGTGTTCACAAAAATGTAGGGTTTTGATAAAAGTCACATTTTTGTTTCAACTTTGCAAACGCTCTAGCGGTTAAACTATTTGAACGAGGTGAGTCAAACAAACAGAATTTGATAGATAATTTGAAGAGCTTTTAGGAAAGTCTTTAGTTTTTCATCTACTCCTACCAGAAACGTGGCAACAGTGTTCACAAAGAATGTTGGGTTTTGAGAAAATTCACATTTTTGTTTCAACTTTGCAAACGCTCTAGCGTTCTTGTTTTACCTTTGCAAACGCTCTAGCGGCTAAACAACTAGAACGAGGTGAGTGAAACAAAAAGCATTGTTTACACAATTTAAAGAGCTTTCAGGAAAGTCTTCAATTTTTCTTCTACTCCTACCAGAAACGTGGCAACAGTGTTCGCAAAAAATTTAGGGTTTTGAGAAAAATCATATTTTTGTTTCAACTTTGGAAACGCTCTAGCGGCTAAATTATTTGAACGAGGTGAATCAAGCAAACGGTATTGAAGAGATTATTCGAAGAGCTTTCATGAAAGTCTTCAATCTTTTTTCTGATCCTGCCAGAAACGTGGCAACAGTGTTCGCTAAAAATTTAGGGTTTTAAGAAAAATCACATTTTTGTTTCAACTTTGCAAACGATCTAGCGGCTAACCTATTAAAAGAGGTGAGTCAAATAAAAAGCACTGGTTAGATAATTAAAAGAGCTTTCAGGAAAGTCTTCAACCTTTCTTCTACTCCTACCGGGAACGTGGTAATAGTGTTCACAAAAAATGTTGGGTTTTGATACAAATCACATCTTTGTTTCAAATTTGCAAACGCTCTAGCGGCAAGCTATTTGAACGAGGTGAAAAAATAAAAAGCACTCGGTAGATAATTTAAAGAGCTTTCAGGAAAGTGTTCAACTTTTCTTCTACTCCTACCAAGCGCGTGGCAATAGTGCTCACATAAATGTAGGGTTTTGATAAAAATCACATTTTTGTTTCAACTTTGCAAACGCTGTAGCGGCTAAACTATTTGAACGAGGTGAGTCAAACAAACAGAATTGGATAGATAATTTGAAGAGCTTTGAGAAAAGTCTTTAATTTTTCATCTACTCTCACCAGAAACGTGGCAACAGTGTTCACAAAGAATGTTGGGTTTTGAGAAAATTCACATTTTTGTTTCAACTTTGCAAACGCTCTAGCGGCTAAATTATTGGAACGAGGTGAATCAAGCGAACAGTATTGGTGAGATTATTCGAAGAGCTTTCAGGAAAGTCTTCAATCTTTTTTCTACTCCTAACAGAAATGTGGCAACAGTGCTCACAAAGAATGTTGGGTTTTGAGAAAATTCACATTTTTGTTTCAACTTTGCAAACGCTCTAGTGGCTAAACTATTTGAACGAGCTTAGTCAAACAAAAAGGATTGGTTAGACAATTTAAAGAGCTTAAGAGCTTTCAGGAAAGTCTTCAATCTTTCTTCTACTCCTTTCAGCAGCGTGGCAATAGTGTTCACAAGGAATGTTGGGTTTTGAGAAAAATCACATTTTTGTTTCAACTTTGCAAACGCTCTAGTGGCTAAACTATTTGAAGGAGCTGAGTAAATCAAAAAGCATTGATTAGACAATTTAAAGAGCTTTCAGGAAAGTCTTCAACCTTTCTTCTTCTCCTACCAGAAACCTGGCAACAGTGTTCACAAAAAAATTTAGGGTTTTGAGAAAACTCACATTTTTGTTTCAACTTTGCAAACGATCTAGCGGCTAAACTATTGAAAGAGGTGAGTCAAATAAAAAGCACTGGTTAGGTAATTAAAAGAGCTTTCAGGAAAGTCTTCAATCTTTCTTCTTCTCCTACCAGGAGCGTGGTAATCGTGTTCACAAAAAATGTTGGGTTTTGATAAAAATCACATTTTTGTTTCAACTTTGCAAACGTTCTAGCGGCTAAACTATTTGAACGAGGTGAGACAAACAAACAGAATTGGATAGATAATTTGAAGAGCTTGCAGGAAAGTCTTAAATTTTTCATCTGCTCCTACCAGAAACGTGGCAACAGTGCTCACAAAGAATGTTGGGTTTTGAGAAAATTCACATTTTTGTTTCACCTTTGCAAACGCTCTAGCAGCTAAACTATTTTAACGAGGTGAATCAAACAAACAATATTAGTTAGATAATATGAAGAGTTTTCAGGAAAGTCTTCAATCTTTCTTCTACTCCTACCAGAAACGTGGCAACAGTGCTCACAAAGAATGTTGGGTTTTGAGAAAATTCACATTTTTGTTTCAACTTTGCAAACGATCTAGCGGCTAAATTATTTAAACGAGAAAAGGTTTTGAGAAAACTCACATTTTTGTTTCAACTTTGCAAATGCTATAGCGGCTAAATTATTTGAACGAGAAGAATCAAGCAAACAGTATTGGTTAGATTATTCGAAGAGCTTTCACGAAAGTCTTCAATCTTTATTCTACTCCTACCAGAAACGTGGCAACAGTGTTCGCAAAAAATTTAGGGTTTTGATAAAAATCACATTTTTGTTTCAACTTTGCAAACGCTCTAGCGGCTAAACTAGTTGAACGAGGTGAGACAAACAAACAGAATTGGATAGATAATTTGAAGAGCTTGCAGGAAAGTCTTAAATTTTTCATCTGCTCCTACCAGAAACGTGGCAACAGTGTTCACAATGAATGTTGGGTATTACAAAAAATCCCATTTTTGTTTCAACTTTGCAAACGCTCTAGCGGCGAAGTTATTTGAACGAGGTGAATCAAACAAACAGTATTGGTTAGATTATTCAAAGGGTTTTCAGGAAAGTCTTCAATCTTTCTTCTGCTCCTACCAGAAACGTGGCAACAGTGTTCACAAAGTTTGTTAAGTATTGAGAAAATTCACATTTTTTTTCAACTTTGCAAACGCGTTAGTGGCTAAACTGTTTGAACGAGCTGAGTCAAACGAAAAGCATTGGTTAGACAATTTAAAGAGCTTTCAGGAAAGTCTTCAATCTTTCTTCTACTCCTTTCAGGGTCGTGGCAATAGTGTTCACAAAAATTTGGGGTTTTGAGAAAAATCACATTTCTGTTTCAACTTTGCAAACGATCTAGCGGCTAAATTATTTAAACGAGGTGAATAAAGCAAACAGTATTGGTTAGATTATTCAAAGAGCTTTCAGGAAAGTCTTTAATTTTTCATCTGCTCCTACCAGAAACGTGGCAACAATGTTCACAAAGAATGTTGGGTTTTGAGAAAATTCACATTTTTGTTTCAACTTTGCAAACGCTCTAGCGGCTAAACTATTTGAACAAGGTGAGTCAAACAAACAGAATTTGATAGATAATTTAAAGAGCTTTCAGAAAAGTCTTTAATTTTTCATCTACTCCTACCAGAAACGTGGCAACAGTGTTCACAAAGAATGTTTGGTTTTGAGAATATTCACATATTTGTTTCAACGTTACAAACGCTTTAGCGGCAAACTGTTTGAAAGAGATAAGTCAAATAAAAAGCACTGGTTAGATAATTTAAAGAGCTTTCAGGAAAGTGGTCAACTTTTCTTCTACTCCTACCAGGGGCGTGGGAATAGTGTTCACAAAAATGTAGGGTTTTGATAAAAATCACATTTTTGTTTCAACTTTGCAAACGCTCTAGCGGCTAAACTATTTAAACGAGGTGAATCAAGCAAACAGTATTGATGAGATTATTCGAAGAGCTTTCAGGAAAGTCTTTAATTTTTCATCTACTCCTTCCAGAAACGTGGCAACAGTGTTCACAAAGAATGTCGAGTTTTGATAAAAATCACATTTTTGTTTCAACTTTGCAAACGCTCAAGCGGCTAAATTATTGGAACGAGGTGAATCAAGCAAACAGTATTGATGAGATTATTCGAAGGGCTTTGAGGAAAGTCTTCAATCTTTTTTCTACTCCTACCAGAAACGTGGCAACATTGTTCACAAAGAATGTTCGGTTTTGAGAAAATTCACATTTTTGTTTCAACTTTGCAAACGCTCTAGCAGCTAATTTCTTTGAACGAGGTGAATCAAACAAACAATATTAGTTAGATAATTTGAAGAGCTTTCAGGCAAGTCTTAAATTGTTATCTACTCCTACCAGAAACGTGGAAACAGTGTTCACAAAGAATGTTGGGTTTTGAGAAAATTCACATTTTTGTTTCACCTTTGCAAACGCTCTAGCAGATAATTTCTTTGAACGAGGTGAATCAAACGAACAATATTAGTTAGATAATTCAAAGAGTTTTCAGGAAAGTCTTTAATCTTTCTTCAACTCCTACCAGAAACGTGGCAACAGTGTTCACAAAGAAAGTTGGGTTTTGAAAAAACTCATATTTTTGTTTCAACTTTGCAAACGCTCTAGTGGGTTAACTATATGAACGAGCTTAGTCAAACAAAAAGCATTGGTTAGACAATTTAAAGAGCTTTGAGGAAAGTCTTCAATCTTTCTTCTACTCTTTTCAGGGGCGTGGCAATAGTATTCACAAAAATTTAGGGTTTTGAGAAAATTCACATTTTTGTTTTAACTTTGCAAACGCTCTAGCGGCTAAACTATTTGAACGAGGTGGGTCAAACAAACAGAATTGGTTAGATAATCTAATCTTTAATTTTGCTTCTACTCCTACCAGAAACGTGGCAACAGTGTTCGCAAAAAATTTAGGGTTTTGAGAAAATTCACATTTTTGCTTCAGATTTGCAAACGCTCTAGTGGCTAAACTATTTGAACGAGGTGAATCAAGCAAACAGTATTGGTTAGATTATTCGAAAAGCTTTCAGGAAAGTCTTCAATCTTTTTCTACGCCTACCAGAAACGTGGCAACAGTGTTCGCAAAAAAATTTAGGGTTTTGAGAAAACTCACATTTTTGTTTCAACTTTGCAAACGATCTAGCGGCTAAACTATTGAAAGAGGTGAGTCAAATAAAAAACACTGGTTAGATAATTAAAAGGGCTTTCAGGAAAGTCTTCAATCTTTCTTCTACTCCTACCAGGAACGTGGTAATAGTGTTCACAAAAAATGTTGGGTTTTGATAAAAATCACATTTTTGTTTCAACTTTGCAAACGCTCTAGCGGCAAGCTATTTGAACGAGGTGAGTAAATAAAAAGCACTGGTTAGATAATTTAAAGAGCTTTCAGGAAATTGTTCAACTTTTCTTCTACTCCTACCAGGGGCGTGGCAATGGTGTTCACAAAAATTTAGGGTTTTGATAAAAATCACATTTTTGTTTCAACTTTGCAAACGCTCTAGCGGCTAAACTATTTGAAAGAGGTGAGTCAAGCAAAAAGCATTGTTTAGATAATTTAAAGAGCTTTCAGGAAAGTGTTCAACTTTTCTTCTACTCTTACCAGGGGTGTGGCAATAGTGCTCACAAATATGTAGGGTTTTGATAAAAATCACATATTTGTTTCAACTTTGCAAACGATCTAGCGGCTAAATTATTTAAACGAGAAGAGGTTTTGAGAAAACTCACATTTTGGTTTCAACTTTGCAAATGCTATAGCGGCTAAATTATTTGAACGAGAAGAATCAAGCAAACAGTATTGGTTAGATTATTCGAAGAGCTTTCACGAAAGTCTTCAATCTTTTTTCTACTCCTACCAGAAACGTGGCAGCAGTGTTCGCAAAAAATTTAGGGTTTTGAGAAAAATCACATTTTTGTTTCAACTTTGCAAACGATCTAGCGGCTAAACTATTGAAAGAGGTGAGTCAAATAAAAAGCACTGGTTAGGTAATTAAAAGAGCTTTCAGGAAAGTCTTCAGTTGTGTAATCGTGTTCACAAAAAATGTTGGGTTTTGATAAAAATCACATTTTTGTTCCATCTTTGCAAACGCTCTAGCGGCAAGCTATTTGAACGAGGTGAGTAAATAAAAAGCACTGGTTAGATAATTTAAAGAGCTTTCAGGAAATTGTTCAACTTTTCTTCTACTCCTACCAGGGGCGTGGCAATAGTGTTCACAAAAATTTAGGGTTTTGATAAAAATCACATTTTTGTTTCAACTTTGCAAACGCTCTAGCGGCTAAACTATTTGAACGAGGTGAGACAAACAGAATTGGATAGATAATTTGAAGAGCTTTCAGGAAAGTCTTTAATTTTTCATCTACTCCTACCAGAAACGTGGCAACAGTGTTCACAAAAAATTTTGGGTTTTGAGAAAATTCACACTTTTGTTTCAACTTTGCAAAGGCTTTAACGGCTATATTATTGAAACGAGGTAAATAAAACAAACAGTATTGGTGAGATTATTTAAAGAGCTTTCAGAAAAGTCTTCAGTTTTTTTTTACTCCTACCAGAAACGTGGCAACAGTGTTCGCAAAAAATTTAGGGATTTGAGAAAAATCCCATTTTTGTTTCTCCATTGCAAACGCTCTAGCGGCGAAGTTATTTAAGCGAGGTGAATCAAACAAACAGTATTGGTTAGACTATTCTAAGCGGTTTCAGGAAAGTCTTCAATCTTTCTTCTGCTCCTACCAGAAACTTGGCAACAGTGTTCACAAAGAATGTTGGGTATTGAGAAAATTCACATTTTTTTTCAACTTTGCAAACGCTCTAGTGGCTAAACTATTTCAACGAGCTGAGTCAAACAAAAAGCATTGGTTTGACAATTTAAAGAGCTTTCAGGAAAGTGTTCAACTTTTCTTCTACTCTTACCAGGGGTGTGGCAATAGTGTCCACAATTATGTAGGGTTTTAATAAAAATCACATTTTTGTTTCACCATTGCAAACGCTCTAGCGGCGAAGTTATTTAAGCGAGGTGAATCAAACAAACAGTATTGGTTAGACTATTCGAAGCGGTTTCAGGAAAGTCTTCAATCTTTCTTCTGCTCCTATCAGAAACGTGGAAACAGTGTTCACAAAGAATGTTGGGTTTTGAGAAAATTCACATTTTTGTTTCACCTTTGCAAACGCTCCAGCAGCTAATTTCTTTGAACGAGGTGAATCAAACGAACAATATTAGTTAGATAATGTAAAGAGTTTTCAGGAAAGTCTTCAATCTTTCTTCAACTCCTACCAGAAACGTGGCAACAGTGTTCACAAAGAAAGTTGGGTTTTGAAAAAATTCACATTTTTGTTTCAACTTTGCAAACGCTCTAGTGGGTTAACTATATGAACGAGCTTAGTCAAACAAAAAGCATTGGTTAGACAATTTAAAGAGCTTTGAGGAAAGTCTTCAATCTTTCTTCTACTCTTTTCAGGGGCGTGGCAATAGTATTCACAAATATTTAGGGTTTTGAGAAAATTCACATTTTTGTTTCAACTTTGCAAACGCTCTAGCGGCTAAACTATTTGAACGAGGTGGGTCAAACAAACAGAATTGGTTAGATAATCTAATCTTTAATTTTGCTTCTACTCCTACCAGAAACGTGGCAACAGTGTTCGCAAAAAATTTAGGGTTTTGAGAAAATTCACATTTTTGCTTCAGATTTGCAAACGCTCTAGTGGCTAAACTATTTGAACGAGGTGAATCAAGCAAACAGTATTGGTTAGATTATTCGAAAAGCTTTCAGGAAAGTCTTCAATCTTTTTCTACTCCTACCAGAAACGTGGCAACAGTGTTCGCAAAAAAATTTAGGGTTTTGAGAAAACTCACATTTTTGTTTCAACTTTGCAAACGATCTAGCAGCTAAACTATTGAAAGAGGTGAGTCAAATAAAAAACACTGGTTAGATAATTAAAAGGGCTTTCAGGAAAGTCTTCAATCTTTCTTCTACTCCTACCAGGAACGTGGTAATAGTGTTCACAAAAAATGTTGGGTTTTGATAAAAATCACATTTTTGTTTCAACTTTGCAAACGCTCTAGCGGCAAGCTATTTGAACGAGGTGAGTAAATAAAAAGCACTGGTTAGATAATTTAAAGAGCTTTCAGGAAATTGTTCAACTTTTCTTCTACTCCTACCAGGGGCGTGGCAATGGTGTTCACAAAAATTTAGGGTTTTGATAAAAATCACATTTTTGTTTCAACTTTGCAAACGCTCTAGCGGCTAAACTATTTGAAAGAGGTGAGTCAAGCAAAAAGCATTGTTTAGATAATTTAAAGAGCTTTCAGGAAAGTGTTCAACTTTTCTTCTACTCTTACCAGGGGTGTGGCAATAGTGTTCACAAATATGTAGGGTTTTGATAAAAATCACATTTTTGTTTCAACTTTGCAAACGATCTAGCGGCTAAATTATTTAAACGAGAAGAGGTTTTGAGAAAACTCACATTTTTGTTTCAACTTTGCAAACGATCTAGCGGCTAAACTATTGAAAGAGGTGAGTCAAATAAAAAACACTGGTTAGATAATTAAAAGGGCTTTCAGGAAAGTCTTCAATCTTTCTTCTACTCCTACCAGGAACGTGGTAATAGTGTTCACAAAAAATGTTGGGTTTTGATAAAAATCACATTTTTGTTTCAACTTTGCAAACGCTCTAGCGGCAAACTATTTGAACGAGGTGAGTAAATAAAAAGCACTGGTTAGATAATTTAAAGAGCTTTCAGGAAATTGTTCAACTTTTCTTCTACTCCTACCAGGGGCGTGGCAATGGTGTTCACAAAAATTTAGGGTTTTGATAAAAATCACATTTTTGTTTCAACTTTGCAAACGCTCTAGCGGCTAAACTATTTGAAAGAGGTGAGTCAAGCAAAAAGCATTGTTTAGATAATTTAAAGAGATTTCAGGAAAGTGTTCAACTTTTCTTCTACTCTTACCAGGGGTGTGGCAATAGTGTTCACAAATAAGTAGGGTTTTGATAAAAATCACATTTTTGTTTCACCTTTGCAAACGCTCTAGCAGCTAAATTATTTAAACGAGGTGAATATAGCAAACAGTAGTGGTTAGATTATTGTAAGAGCTTTCAGGAAAGTCTTCAATCTTTTTTCTACTCCTACCAGAAACGTGGCAACAGTGCTCGCAAAAAATTTGGGGTTTTGAGAAAAATCACATTTTTGTTTCATCTTTGCAAACGCTCTAGTGGCTAAACTATTTGAACGAGCTGAGTCAAACAAAAAGCATTGGTTAGATAATTTCACGAGCTTTCGGGAAATTCTTTAATTTTTCTTCTACTCCTACCAGAAACGTGGCAACAGTGTTCACAAAGAATGTTGGGTTTTGAGAAAATTCACATTTTTGTTTCAACTTTGCAAACGCTCTAGGGGCTAAATTATTTGAACGAGGTGAGTCAAACAAACAGAATTGGTTAGATAGTTTGAAGACTTTTCAGGAAAGTCTTCAATCTTTATTCTACTCCTACCAGAAACGTGACAACAGTGTTCACAAAGAATGTTGGGTTTTGAGAAAACTCAGTTTTTTTTCAACTATGCAAACGCTCTAGTCTTCAATCTTTTTTCTACTCCTACCAGAAACGTGGCAACAGTGCTCGCAAAAAATTTAGGGTTTTGAGAAAAACCACATTTTTGTTTCAACTTTGCAAACGATCTAGCGGCTAAACTATTGAAAGAGGTGAGTCAAACAAAAGCATAGGTTAGACAATTTAAAGAGCTTTCACGAAAGTCTTCAATCTTTCTTCTACTCCTACCAGAAACGTGGCAACAGTGTTCACATAGAATGTTGGGTTTTGAGAAAAATCACATTTTTGTTTCAACTTTGCAAACGCTCTAGCGGCAAGCTACTTGAACGAGGTGAAAAAATAAAAAGCACTGGTTAGATAATTTAAAGAGTTTTCAGGAAAGTGTTCAAGTTTTCTTCTACTCCTACCAGGGGCGTGGCAATAGTGTTCACAAAAATGTAGGGTTTTGATAAAAATCACATTTTTGTTTCAACTTTGCAAACGCTCTAGCGGCTAAACTATTTGAACGAGGTGAGTCAAACAAACAGAATTGCATAGACAATTTGAAGAGCTTTCAGGAAAGTCTTCAATCTTTCTTCTACTGCTACCAGAAACGTGGCAACAGTGTTCACAAAGAATGTTGGCTTTTGATAAAATTCACATTTTCGTTTCACTTTGCAAACGCTCTAGCAGCTAAATTATTTAAACGAGGTGACTATAGCAAACAGTAGTGGTTAGATTATTGTAAGAGTTTTCAGGAAAGTCTTCAATCTTTTTTCTACTTTTACCAGAAACGTGGCAACATTGTTCACAAAAATTTAGGGTTTTGAGAAAAATCACATTTTTGTTTCAAATTTGCAAATGCTCTAGTGGCTAAACTGTTTGAACGAGCTGAGTCAAACAAAAAGCATTGATTAGACAATTTAAAGAGATTTCAGGAAAGTCTTCAATCTTTCTTCTACTCCTACCAGAAACGTGGCAACAGTGTTCGCTAAAAATTTAGGGTTTTAAGAAAAATCACATTTTTGTTTGAACTTTGCAAACGATCTAGCGGCTAAACTATTGAAAGAGGTGAGTCAAATAAAAGCTCTGGTTAGATAATTAAAAGAGCTTTCAGGAAAGTCTTCAATCTTTCTCCTACTTCTACCACAAACGTGGCAACAGTGTTCACAAAGAATGTTGGGTTTTGAGAAAATTCACATTTTTGTTTCAAATCTGCAAATGCTCTAGTGGCTAAACTATTTGAACAAACTGAGTCAAACAAAAAGCATTAATTAGACAATTTAAAGAGCTTTCAGGAAAGTGTTCAATCTTTTTTCCACTCCTACCAGAAACGTGGCAACGGTGTTCACAAAAAATGTTGGGTTTTGATAAAAATCACATTTTTGTTTCAACTTTGCAAACGATCTAGCGGCTAAATTATTTGAACGAGTTGAATCAGGCAAACAGTATTGGTGAGATTATTCGAAGAGCTTTTAGGAAAGTCTTCAATCTTTTTTCTACTCCTACCAGAAACGCGGCAACAGTGTTCGCCAAAAATTTAGGGTTTTAAGAAAAATCACATTTTTGTTTCAAATTTTCAAACGATCTAGCGGCTAAGCTATTGAAAGAGGTGAGTCAAATAAAAAGCATTGGTTAGATAATTTAAAGAGCTTTCAGGAAAGTGTTCAACTTTTCTTCTACTCCTACCAGGGGCGTGGCAATAGTCTTCACAAAAATGAAGAGTTTTGATAAAAATCACATTTTTGTTTCAACTTTGCAAACGCTCTAGCGGCTATACTATTTGAACGAGGTGAGTCAAACAAACAGAATTGGATAGATAATTTGAAGAGCTTTTAGGAAAGTCTTCAATCTTTCTTCTACCCCTACCAGGAGCGTGGCAACAGTGTTCACAAAAAATGTTGGGTTTTGAGAAAATTCACATTTTTGTTTCAAGTTTGCAAACGCCCTAGTGGCTAAACTATTTGAACAAACTATGTCAAACAAAAAGCATTGATTAGACAATTTAAAGAACTTTCAGGAAAGTCTTTAATCTTTCTTCTACTTTTTCCAGAAACGTGGCAACAGTGTTCACAAAAAATGTTGGGTTTTGAGAAAATTTACATTTTTGTTTCAAATTTGCAAACGCTCTAGGGGCTAAACTATTTGAACGAGCAAAGTCAAACCGACAGTATTGGTTAGATCATTCGAAGGGTTTTCAGGAAAGTCTTCAATCTTTCTTCTACCCCAACCAGGAGCGTGGCAACAGTGTTCACATAAAATGTTGGGTTTTGAGAAAATTCACATTTTTGTTTCAAGTTTGCAAACGCCCTAGTGGCTAAACTGTTTAAACAAACTATGTCAAACAAAAAGCATTGATTAGACAATTTAAAGAACTTTCAGGAAAGTCTTCCTCTTTTCTTCTACTCCTTGCAGGGGCGTGGCAACAGTGTTCACAAGAAATGTTGGGTTTTGAGAAAATTCACATTTTTGTTTCAAATTTGCAAACGCCCTAGTGGCTAAACTGTTTGAACGAGCTAAGTCAAAAAAAAGCATTGGTTAGACAATTTAAAGAGCTTTCAGGAAAGTCTTCATTTTTTCTACTACTCCTTTCAGGGGCGTGGCAACAGTGTTCACAAAGAATGTTGGGTTTTGAGAAAATTCACATTTTTGTTTCAACTTTGCAAACGCTCTAGCGGCTAAATTATTGGAACGAGGTGAATCAAGCAAACAGTATTGGTGAGATTATTCGAAGAGCTTTCAGGAAAGTCTTCAATCTTATTTCTACTCCTACCAGAAACATGGCAACAGTGTTCACAAAGAATGTTGGGTTTTTGAGAAAATTCACATTTTTTTTTTCAACTTTGCAAACGCTCTAGCGGCTAAACTATTTCAACGAGGTGAGTCAAACAAACAGAATTAGATAGATAATTTGAAGAGCTTTTAACAGAAACGTGGCAACAGTGTTCACAAAGAATTTTGGGTTTTGAGAAAATTCGCATTTTTGTTTCAACTTTGCAAACGCTCTAGCGGCTAAATTATTGGAACGAGGTGAATCAAGCAAACAGTATTGGTGAGATTATTCGAAGAACTTTCAGGAAAATCTTCAATCTTTTTTCTACTCCTACCAGAAACATGGCAACAGTGTTCTTAAAGAATGTTGGGTTTTTGAGAAAATTAAAATTTTTTTTTCAACTTTGCAAACGCTCTAGTGGCTAAACTATTTGAACGAGCTGAGTCAAACAAACAGCATTGGTTAGACAATTTAAAGAGCTTTCAGGAAAGTCTTCAATCTTTCTTCTACTCCTACCAGGAACGTGGTAATAGTGTTCACAAAAAATGTTGGGTTTAGATAAAAATCACATTTTGGTTTCACCTTTGCAAACGCTACAGCGGCTAAACTATTTGAACAAGGTGAGTCAACCAAGCAGAATTGGTTAGATAATTTAATCTTTAATTTTTCTTCCACTCCTACCAGAAACGCAGCAACAGTGTTCACAAAGAATGTTGGGTTTTGAGAAAATTCACATTTATGTTTCAGATTTGCAAACGCTCTAGTGGCTAAACTATTTGAGCGAGCTGAGTCCAACAAAAAGCAGTGGTTAGATAACTTAAAGAGCTTTCAGGAAAGTCCTCAATCTTTCTTCTACTCCTACCAAAAACGTGGAAACAGTGTTCACAAAAAATGTTGGGTTTTGAGAAAATTCACATTTTTGTTTCAGATTTGCAAACGCTCTAGTGGCTAAATTATTTGAAAGAGGTGAATCAGGCAAACAGTATTGGTGAGATTATTCGAAGAGCTTTCAGGAAAGTCTTCAATCTTATTTCTACTCCTACCAGAAACATGGCAACAGTGTTCTTAAAGAATGTTGGGTTTTTGAGAAAATTCACATTTTTGTTTCAACTTTGCAAACGCATTAGCGGCTAAACTGTTTGAACGAGCTAAGTCAAACAAAAAGCATTGGTTAGACAATTTAAAGAGTTTTCAGGAAAGTCTTCATTTTTTCTTCTACTTCTTTCAGGGGCGTGGCAACAGTGTTTACAAAGAATGTTGGGTTTTGAGAAAATTCACATTTTTGTTTCAACTTTGCAAACGCTCTAGCAGCTAATTTTTTTAAACGAGGTGAATCAAACAAACAATATTAGTTAGATAATTTGAAGAGCTTTCAGGCAAGTCTTTAATTTTTCATCTACTCCTACCAGAAACGTGGCAACAGTGTACACAAAGAATGTTGGGTTTTGAGAAAATTCACATTTTTGTTTCAACTTTGCAAACGTTCTAGCAGCTAAATTATTTGAACGAGTTGAATCAAACAAACAATTTTTGATTGTTGAATCTTCGTAAAGGCAAGAGCATAAAAAATTAGCCGCCAATTGCCGATAGTGAAAATCTCTTATTTTGTGCTTAATTTTGCAAAATAATACATTATTCGGACTTAAAACAATGCATTGAGTGTTTGTGCAAGAGTGTAAAGTGAAATGTTCAGTGGAACTATTAATTTGTGTGAAATATTCGCTTATGAAAATAATTGCGGTGGCGTCAGTCGAGTGCGCACAGTTACAAGAACAAATTGCAGCAAGGGACTACAGGCAAACGAAAGGTTGTGAACAATTGAAAGTGTGTGCAACGTGAGAAACACAATAAAATAACTAAAATTGCCTCGGTAGGCCTAGATATGGTTTAATATAAATCTGTAAATAAATGAATTAAAATTTAGCAATTGGCAAGTGGCTCGTGTGAGTATTCGTGCAGTTGGAGGTGTTCGTGTCTAATGCAGAAACAAAAACTCAACAGACGGGGAACAGTTGTAAAGCCAAAGTAGAATTTTGTGTTGGTTTGTGACCTACATAAATTTTTTCCGCTAGAGGGCGAGTAAAGAGAAAACTTTTCTACATATATTAAGTGTTTAAGTCACATAAGCTCTCGTTCATTGCAAGAAATATTACGTAGCATCATGCCGCCTTGCAACAACACAGGTGTAACCAAACATTATTGTCTCACGTGTAATGAGTACATTAAAGGAAATACATCCAGAATCCAATGTAGTGTTTGTAAAAATGGATTCAGGCTAAATGCCTGAATATTACGAAAGATGAATTCTCCACGCTGGTCAGTGAAATATGAAGTGGGGTACTGAAATGGAAATGTGCATCGTGTGTGTCCGAGACAAGTGTAATCGTATCTGAGGACATGCTGGATGACACCGAGGAGCCTGACACTGATGATATGGGTTCCATTACTGATAAAATCGATAAACTACTTAGTAAGCAAACGTGGCAACGGTGTTCACAAAAAATGTTGGGTTTTGATAAAAATCACATTTTTGTTTCAACTTTGCAAACGATCTAGCGGCTAAATTATTTGAACGAGTTGAATCAGGCAAACAGTATTGGTGAGATTATTCGAAGAGCTTTTAGGAAAGTCTTCAATCTTTTTCTACTCCTACCAGAAACGCGGCAACAGTGTTCGCCAAAAATTTAGGGTTTTAAGAAAAATCACATTTTTGTTTCAAATTTTCAAACGATCTAGCGGCTAAGCTATTGAAAGAGGTGAGTCAAATAAAAAGCATTGGTTAGATAATTTAAAGAGCTTTCAGGAAAGTGTTCAACTTTTCTTCTACTCCTACCAGGGGCGTGGCAATAGTCTTCACAAAAATGAAGAGTTTTGATAAAAATCACATTTTTGTTTCAACTTTGCAAACGCTCTAGCGGCTAAACTATTTGAACGAGGTGAGTCAAACAAACAGAATTGGATAGATAATTTGAAGAGCTTTTAGGAAAGTCTTCAATCTTTCTTCTACCCCTACCAGGAGCGTGGCAACAGTGTTCACAAAAAATGTTGGGTTTTGAGAAAATTCACATTTTTGTTTCAAGTTTGCAAACGCCCTAGTGGCTAAACTATTTGAACAAACTATGTCAAACAAAAAGCATTGATTAGACAATTTAAAGAACTTTCAGGAAAGTCTTTAATCTTTCTTCTACTCCTTCCAGAAACGTGGCAACAGTGTTCACAAAAAATGTTGGGTTTTGAGAAAATTCACATTTTTGTTTCAAATTTGCAAACGCTCTAGGGGCTAAACTATTTGAACGAGCAAAGTCAAACTGACAGTATTGGTTAGATCATTCGAAGGGTTTTCAGGAAAGTCTTCAATCTTTCTTCTACCCCTACCAGGAGCGTGGCAACAGTGTTCACAAAAAATGTTGGGTTTTGAGAAAATTCACATTTTTGTTTCAAGTTTGCAAACGCCCTAGTGGCTAAACTGTTTGAACAAACTATGTCAAACAAAAAGCATTGATTAGACAATTTAAAGAACTTTCAGGAAAGTCTTCCTCTTTTCTTCTACTCCTTGCAGGGGCGTGGCAACAGTGTTCACAAAAAATGTTGGGTTTTGAGAAAATTCACATTTTTGTTTCAAATTTGCAAATGCTCTAGTGGCTAAACTGTTTGAACGAGCTAAGTCAAAAAAAAGCATTGGTTAGACAATTTAAAGAGCTTTCAGGAAAGTCTTCAATCTTATTTCTACTCCTACCAGAAACATGGCAACAGTGTTCACAAAGAATGTTGGGTTTTTGAGAAAATTCGCATTTTTGTTTCAACTTTGCAAACGCTCTAGCGGCTAAATTATTGGAACGAGGTGAATCAAGCAAACAGTATTGGTGAGATTATTCGAAGAACTTTCAGGAAAATCTTCAATCTTTTTTCTACTCCTACCAGAAACATGGCAACAGTGTTCTTAAAGAATGTTGGGTTTTTGAGAAAATTAAAATTTTTTTTTCAACTTTGCAAACGCTCTAGTGGCTAAACTATTTGAACGAGCTGAGTCAAACAAACAGCATTGGTTAGACAATTTAAAGAGCTTTCAGGAAAGTCTTCAATCTTTCTTCTACTCCTACCAGGAACGTGGTAATAGTGTTCACAAAAAATGTTGGGTTTTGATAAAAATCACATTTTTGTTTCAACTTTGCAAACGCTACAGCGGCTAAACTATTTGAACAAGGTGAGTCAACCAAGCAGAATTGGTTAGATAATTTAATCTTTAATTTTTCTTCTACTCCTACCAGAAACGCAGCAACAGTGTTCACAAAGAATGTTGGGTTTTGAGAAAATTCACATTTATGTTTCAGATTTGCAAACGCTCTAGTGGCTAAACTATTTGAGCGAGCTGAGTCCAACAAAAAGCAGTGGTTAGATAACTTAAAGAGCTTTCAGGAAAGTCCTCAATCTTTCTTCTACTCCTACCAAAAACGTGGAAACAGTGTTCACAAAAAATGTTGGGTTTTGAGAAAATTCACATTTTTGTTTCAGATTTGCAAACGCTCTAGTGGCTAAATTATTTGAAAGAGGTGAATCAGGCAAACAGTATTGGTGAGATTATTCGAAGAGCTTTCAGGAAAGTCTTCAATCTTATTTCTACTCCTACCAGAAACATGGCAACAGTGTTCTTAAAGAATGTTGGGTTTTTGAGAAAATTCACATTTTTGTTTCAACTTTGCAAACGCATTAGCGGCTAAACTGTTTGAACGAGCTAAGTCAAACAAAAAGCATTGGTTAGACAATTTAAAGAGTTTTCAGGAAAGTCTTCATTTTTTCTTCTACTTCTTTCAGGGGCGTGGCAACAGTGTTTACAAAGAATGTTGGGTTTTGAGAAAATTCACATTTTTGTTTCAACTTTGCAAACGCTCTAGCAGCTAATTTTTTTAAACGAGGTGAATCAAACAAACAATATTAGTTAGATAATTTGAAGAGCTTTCAGGCAAGTCTTTAATTTTTCATCTACTCCTACCAGAAACGTGGCAACAGTGTACACAAAGAATGTTGGGTTTTGAGAAAATTCACATTTTTGTTTCAACTTTGCAAACGTTCTAGCAGCTAAATTATTTGAACGAGTTGAATCAAACAAACAATTTTTGATTGTTGAATCTTCGTAAAGGCAAGAGCATAAAAAATTAGCCGCCAATTGCCGATAGTGAAAATCTCTTATTTTGTGCTTAATTTTGCAAAATAATACATTATTCGGACTTAAAACAATGCATTGAGTGTTTGTGCAAGAGTGTAAAGTGAAATGTTCAGTGGAACTATTAATTTGTGTGAAATATTCGCTTATGAAAATAATTGCGGTGGCGTCAGTCGAGTGCGCACAGTTACAAGAACAAATTGCAGCAAGGGACTACAGGCAAACGAAAGGTTGTGAACAATTGAAAGTGTGTGCAACGTGAGAAACACAATAAAATAACTAAAATTGCCTCGGTAGGCCTAGATATGGTTTAATATAAATCTGTAAATAAATGAATTAAAATTTAGCAATTGGCAAGTGGCTCGTGTGAGTATTCGTGCAGTTGGAGGTGTTCGTGTCTAATGCAGAAACAAAAACTCAACAGACGGGGAACAGTTGTAAAGCCAAAGTAGAATTTTGTGTTGGTTTGTGACCTACATAAATTTTTTCCGCTAGAGGGCGAGTAAAGAGAAAACTTTTCTACATATATTAAGTGTTTAAGTCACATAAGCTCTCGTTCATTGCAAGAAATATTACGTAGCATCATGCCGCCTTGCAACAACACAGGTGTAACCAAACATTATTGTCTCACGTGTAATGAGTACATTAAAGGAAATACATCCAGAATCCAATGTAGTGTTTGTGAAAAATGGATTCAGGCTAAATGCCTGAATATTACGAAAGATGAATTCTCCACGCTGGTCAGTGAAATATGAAGTGGGGTACTGAAATGGAAATGTGCATCGTGTGTGTCCGAGACAAGTGTAATCGTATCTGAGGACATGCTGGATGACACCGAGGAGCCTGACACTGATGATATGGGTTCCATTACTGATAAAATCGATAAACTACTTAGTAAGCAAACGTGGCAACGGTGTTCACAAAAAATGTTGGGTTTTGATAAAAATCACATTTTTGTTTCAACTTTGCAAACGATCTAGCGGCTAAATTATTTGAACGAGTTGAATCAGGCAAACAGTATTGGTGAGATTATTCGAAGAGCTTTTAGGAAAGTCTTCAATCTTTTTTCTACTCCTACCAGAAACGCGGCAACAGTGTTCGCCAAAAATTTAGGGTTTTAAGAAAAATCACATTTTTGTTTCAAATTTTCAAACGATCTAGCGGCTAAGCTATTGAAAGAGGTGAGTCAAATAAAAAGCATTGGTTAGATAATTTAAAGAGCTTTCAGGAAAGTGTTCAACTTTTCTTCTACTCCTACCAGGGGCGTGGCAATAGTCTTCACAAAAATGAAGAGTTTTGATAAAAATCACATTTTTGTTTCAACTTTGCAAACGCTCTAGCGGCTAAACTATTTGAACGAGGTGAGTCAAACAAACAGAATTGGATAGATAATTTGAAGAGCTTTTAGGAAAGTCTTCAATCTTTCTTCTACCCCTACCAGGAGCGTGGCAACAGTGTTCACAAAAAATGTTGGGTTTTGAGAAAATTCACATTTTTGTTTCAAGTTTGCAAACGCCCTAGTGGCTAAACTATTTGAACAAACTATGTCAAACAAAAAGCATTGATTAGACAATTTAAAGAACTTTCAGGAAAGTCTTTAATCTTTCTTCTACTCCTTCCAGAAACGTGGCAACAGTGTTCACAAAAAATGTTGGGTTTTGAGAAAATTCACATTTTTGTTTCAAATTTGCAAACGCTCTAGGGGCCAAACTATTTGAACGAGCAAAGTCAAACTGACAGTATTGGTTAGATCATTCGAAGGGTTTTCAGGAAAGTCTTCAATCTTTCTTCTACCCCTACCAGGAGCGTGGCAACAGTGTTCACAAAAAATGTTGGGTTTTGAGAAAATTCACATTTTTGTTTCAAGTTTGCAAACGCCCTAGTGGCTAAACTGTTTGAACAAACTATGTCAAACAAAAAGCATTGATTAGACAATTTAAAGAACTTTCAGGAAAGTCTTCCTCTTTTCTTCTACTCCTTGCAGGGGCGTGGCAACAGTGTTCACAAAAAATGTTGGGTTTTGAGAAAATTCACATTTTTGTTTCAAATTTGCAAATGCTCTAGTGGCTAAACTGTTTGAACGAGCTAAGTCAAAAAAAAGCATTGGTTAGACAATTTAGAGAGCTTTCAGGAAAGTCTTCATTTTTTCTACTACTCCTTTCAGGGGCGTGGCAACAGTGTTCACAAAGAATGTTGGGTTTTGAGAAAATTCACATTTTTGTTTCAACTTTGCAAACGCTCTAGCGGCTAAATTATTGGAACGAGGTGAATCAAGCAAACAGTATTGGAGAGATTATTCGAAGAGCTTTCAGGAAAGTCTTCAATCTTATTTCTACTCCTACCAGAAACATGGCAACAGTGTTCACAAAGAATGTTGGGTTTTTGAGAAAATTCACATTTTTTTTTTCAACTTTGCAAACGCTCTAGCGGCTAAACTATTTCAACGAGGTGAGTCAAACAAACAGAATTAGATAGATAATTTGAAGAGCTTTTAACAGAAACGTGGCAACAGTGTTCACAAAGAATTTTGGGTTTTGAGAAAATTCGCATTTTTGTTTCAACTTTGCAAACGCTCTAGCGGCTAAATTATTGGAACGAGGTGAATCAAGCAAACAGTATTGGTGAGATTATTCGAAGAACTTTCAGGAAAATCTTCAATCTTTTTTCTACTCCTACCAGAAACACGGCAACAGTGTTCTTAAAGAATGTTGGGTTTTTGAGAAAATTCAAATTTTTTTTTCAACTTTGCAAACGCTCTAGTGGCTAAACTATTTGAACGAGCTGAGTCAAACAAACAGCATTGGTTAGACAATTTAAAGAGCTTTCAGGAAAGTCCTCAATCTTTCTTCTACTCGTACCAGAAACGCAGCAACAGTGTTCACAAAGAATGTTGGGTTTTGAGAAAATTCACATTTATGTTTCAGATTTGCAAACGCTCTAGTGGCTAAACTATTTGAGCGAGCTGAGTCCAACAAAAAGCAGTGGTTAGATAACTTAAAGAGCTTTCAGGAAAGTCCTCAATCTTTCTTCTACTCCTACCAAAAACGTGGAAACAGTGTTCACAAAAAATGTTGGGTTTTGAGAAAATTCACATTTTTGTTTCAGATTTGCAAACGCTCTAGTGGCTAAATTATTTGAGCGAGGTGAATCAGGCAAACAGTATTGGTGAGATTATTCGAAGAGCTTTCAGGAAAGTCTTCAATCTTATTTCTACTCCTACCAGAAACATGGAAACAGTGTTCACAAAAAATGTTGGGTTTTGAGAAAATTCACATTTATGTTTCAGATTTGCAAACGCTCTAGTGGCTAAACTATTTGAGCGAGCTGAGTCCAACAAAAAGCAGTGGTTAGATAACTTAAAGAGCTTTCAGGAAAGTCCTCAATCTTTCTTCTACTCGTACCAGAAACGCAGCAACAGTGTTCACAAAGAATGTTGGGTTTTGAGAAAATTCACATTTATGTTTCAGATTTGCAAACGCTCTTGTGGCTAAACTATTTGAGCGAGCTGAGTCCAACAAAAAGCAGTGGTTAGATAACTTAAAGAGCTTTCAGGAAAGTCCTCAATCTTTCTTCTACTCCTACCAAAAACGTGGAAACAGTGTTCACAAAGAATGTTGGGTTTTTGAGAAAATTCACATTTTTGTTTCAAATTTGCAAACGTTCTAGTGGCTAAACTGTTTGAACGAGCTAAGTCAAACAAAAGGCATTGGTTAGACAATTTAAAGAGTTTTCAGGAAAGTCTTCATTTTTTCTTCTACTTCTTTCAGGGGCGTGGCAACAGTGTTTACAAAGAATGTTGGGTTTTGAGAAAATTCACATTTTTGTTTCAATTTTGCAAACGCTCTAGCAGCTAATTTTTTTAAACGAGGTGAATCAAACAAACAATATTAGTTAGATAATTTGAAGAGCTTTCAGGCAAGTCTTTAATTTTTCATCTACTCCTACCAGAAACGTGGCAACAGTGTACACAAAGAATGTTGGGTTTTGAGAAAATTCACATTTTTGTTTCAACTTTGCAAACGTTCTAGCAGCTAAATTATTTGAACGAGTTGAATCAAACAAACAATTTTTGATTGTTGAATCTTCGTAAAGGCAAGAGCATAAAAAATTAGCCGCCAATTGCCGATAGTGAAAATCTCTTATTTTGTGCTTAATTTTGCAAAATAATACATTATTCGGACTTAAAACAATGCATTGAGTGTTTGTGCAAGAGTGTAAAGTGAAATGTTCAGTGGAACTATTAATTTGTGTGAAATATTCGCTTATGAAAATAATTGCGGTGGCGTCAGTCGAGTGCGCACAGTTACAAGAACAAATTGCAGCAAGGGACTACAGGCAAACGAAAGGTTGTGAACAATTGAAAGTGTGTGCAACGTGAGAAACACAATAAAATAACTAAAATTGCCTCGGTAGGCCTAGATATGGTTTAATATAAATCTGTAAATAAATGAATTAAAATTTAGCAATTGGCAAGTGGCTCGTGTGAGTATTCGTGCAGTTGGAGGTGTTCGTGTCTAATGCAGAAACAAAAACTCAACAGACGGGGAACAGTTGTAAAGCCAAAGTAGAATTTTGTGTTGGTTTGTGACCTACATAAATTTTTTCCGCTAGAGGGCGAGTAAAGAGAAAACTTTTCTACATATATTAAGTGTTTAAGTCACATAAGCTCTCGTTCATTGCAAGAAATATTACGTAGCATCATGCCGCCTTGCAACAACACAGGTGTAACCAAACATTATTGTCTCACGTGTAATGAGTACATTAAAGGAAATACATCCAGAATCCAATGTAGTGTTTGTGAAAAATGGATTCAGGCTAAATGCCTGAATATTACGAAAGATGAATTCTCCACGCTGGTCAGTGAAATATGAAGTGGGGTACTGAAATGGAAATGTGCATCGTGTGTGTCCGAGACAAGTGTAATCGTATCTGAGGACATGCTGGATGACACCGAGGAGCCTGACACTGATGATATGGGTTCCATTACTGATAAAATCGATAAACTACTTAGTAAGCATATTGAAGGTCTTAAACTTGATTTGGATAAAAAGTTCAGTAATTTTAAGAAGGATATTGAAAGCAAGCTGTCAACCTTAAGATCTGATATGGCCAAAATCTCAAAACAAAATAATTCGCTAACCAATCATTGCTCGTCATTGGACAAGAGGATTACCCAGGTCGAGGAAAGTTTAAAAAATACTACATTGGAGGCTCCTATGACTGAAGACGTTATAGCTGAGATAAATGAGCGTAAAAGACGCGAAGCAAATGTCATTTTGATGGGGATCACTGAGTCCAACAAGGCTTCTGGACAGGAACGTTTGGAGGATGATCGTGCAGCACTATCAACGATACTACCTCCAGAACTCTCAGTCAAGATCCCGAACTACAAATTGCGTCGTCTTGGGCGTCCAAATGCTGGTCGTAATCGTCCACTATTGGTCGAAACGATGTCCGTAGGTGAAGCTAAAACTATTTTGAAAACCAAAGCACCAGATAACTCACGTATAGCCTTTAAGTCCGACTTAACCCAAGCACAGCTTTCCTATCTCAAGAATCTTCGCTCTAAACTAGACTCACTGGCAGAGAATAGCACAACTAATAAAACAATTAAATACGTACAGGGAAAACCAAAAATCGTCGACAAGAATTTTCGCGCGTTCCGTGAGGAAAAAACAACCCGTAACTCTACAGTTCTACTATCAGAACACGAGAGGTCTCAGAACTAAACTAAGTAAATTCTTAACAGCCTCAGCGTGCAGTCAATCAGATGTCTTGTGCATAACGGAATCATGGCTTCAAACGTCAATAGCGGATGGTGAAGTTGTCGACAGGTCTTATAATATCTTTAGAAAGGATAGGGATCCTATGATCAGTGGTTTTAAACGTGGAGGGGAGTCTTCATTGCAGTAAAGCGTTCCATTCAGTCTGAGCTAGTTATCATAAACGACAACACCCTGGAACAGATATTTATTAAAATTAAAGGTAACAATACAGATATTGTCATTGGTTGTATATATATTCCTCCCCTGTCCTCTGTTGACACATATTTGCTCCATATAGATTCGTTGTCATATATCCGTGACAAACTACCGGATGCGAGTCTACTGATCATAGGTGACTATAATCTTCCCAGCAGTATATCAAGGACAGAATGCACAAAAATAATCTACGAAAATCTATCCATGCTTGGATGCCAGCAATTCAATAATGTCCTAAATAATCACCACAAAACCCTGGACTTGTGCTTCAGCAATGCTGGTATCGTGCTACGTAAAACACCAGCTATCATCGAGGAAGATAAACTTCACCCAGCAATAGATATTACCCTTGAGTTTAACACGCATCTTAGGCCAGAAGTGTCATCAAGTTATGTATTCAAGAAAGCAGATTATGACAGCTTAAATAATTTTTTCATCAGAACTAATTGGATCGATCTCTACAAAATTGATTATATAGATGATAAATTGAATTGGTTTCACCAAAAGGTGTACGAAGGCGTTGATAAATTCGTCCCGCTACACGCTAAAAAACCCAGTAACTATCCGTGTTGGTTTACCTTGGAACTTATACGTAAAATAAAATTAAAAAACAAGGCACACGCAATCTACAAACAAAGAAGCACAAGACTCAACTATAATAGGTTCGCCAGTTTAAGACACGAGTGTAAAGCATTAAGTGCTAGATGTTACCGGAATTATGTGATCCAGGTGGAAGACTCCATCAAGACAGACACCCAAGCCTTCTGGAAATTCATCAAGAACAAGAAAACAAATAATACAGAGATACCGGCGAAAGTACATTGGAACAATTCAACAGCGAACACTGGAGAAGATATTAGTAGCTTATTTGCATCCTTCTTTGAGGGTACCTATACATCCACTGATGCTGAATACACACAAGATTCAGAGGCCGTACATGCAGCTCCAACTAATCATGACGGCAATTTCGGAACAAACTGCAACTTATCCGACATGGATGCTACCTTTGACGTAGTCTTCAAACAGCTAACATTACTTGATATAAATAAAGGCGCAGGCCCCGATGGACTACCAAATATTTTTCTTCGAGGCTGTGCGGTAGGACTCTGTGAGCCAATATCTCATATATTTATTAAATCGCTATCACAAGGAATTTTCCCAACATGTTGGAAAAAGTCATACGTCTGTCCAATGCACAAATCTGGACATAGATCTGATGTTAAAAACTACCGTCCAATTTGCATTCAATCGTCACTGGCAAATCTCTTTGAAAAAGTAGTCTTAGCACAACTGGCAGCGTCATTCAAGGATATTGTCATCACCCGTCAGCATGGGTTTGTTGGCAGAAGATCCACAACAACCAATCTGTTTGTTTATGTTAATTACATACTTGAGTCTATAAATGCTGGTACTAGTGTTCATGCAGTGTACACTGACTTCAGTAAGGCATTCGACAAAGTTGACCATGATACATTACTGATGAAACTCAAAAACTATGGTGTAAACGGCACGGCACTCAAATGGTTCCATTCTTACCTAGTTAACAGACATCTTCAGGTCAGAGTTGATGGTCATCTGTCAAAAGAATACGATGTGCTGTCTGGAGTCCCTCAAGGTTCACATCTAGGTCCTTTGTTATTCAATATATTTGTTAATGATATTGGTAAACATTTCAAGTCGGAATACTTGCTTTACGCGGACGACCTTAAAATCTTCAGGACGATACATGATGAACAAGATAAAATCGGTTTGCAGCATGACTTAGATATTCTAAACACCTGGTGTAATACCAATAAATTATACTTAAATATCACTAAGTGCGCTGTAATGTCCTTCTCAAGAGCACGCTCACTTGAAGTCATGAACTACACAATAAACGGTCAAAAACTTCAGGAAGTTATCGAAACTAAATATCTCGGGATAAATATAGATAATAAGTTAACTTTTAACAAACACACTGATAAAATCGCCTTACAGGCTTACAAAGTGCTTGGACTTATCATTAGAGCAGCCAAAGACTTCAGTAATGCGTCCACTCTGGTTAAACTCTTTACGACGCTAGTCCTTCCTATCTTAGAATATGGGACGGTAATATGGTCACCATTTACTGATATTCAAGTCAATAGGCTTGAAAAAATTCAGAAAAAATTCTGCAAGTCACTGTCTTTCTTTATAACTCGGCAAACATCAACAGCAGCAGTGGAGGATGCAATGAAAAAGTTCCAGATTAACCCTCTATTGATTCGGCGTAAACTGCCGACTTAATGTTCTTTTATAAAGTTATGAATGGTCTCATCGATGCTCCGGAGGTACAAGACAGCTTTAAAATGATCACAGACGGCCCAAGTCTCAGGCGCAACCGCTTTATTAGAACAACCAAATCAACTAAAAATTATGTCATACATGGTCCCAGTAACAGGATAGCAAATTACGTCAATGATATGACTCCTCAGATCCAGTTCTTCGGAGGTTCCATCCATTCCTTCAACTTTAACCTGAGAAAACATCTGTACAACCACCACAATAGCTAAAACTCGGATTGCATTTTTTGAATTCTTTGTATTATATTTCATTTTCTGTGATATAGAGACTTAATTTATTCTTGCAATATTAATATTAATAATAACATTATAATTCTTTTTTACTGTATATTGCCGATTGGCGTTCATAAATAAATAAATAAATATTAGTTAGATAATTTGAAGAGCTTTAAGGCAAGTCTTTAATTTTTCATCTACTCCTACCAGAAACGTGGCAATAGTGTACACAACGAATGTTGGGTTTTGAGAAAATTCACATTTTTGTTTCAACTTTGCAAACGCTCTAGTGGCTAAACTGTTTGAACGAGCTAAGTCAAACAAAAAGCATTCGTTAGAAAATTCAAGGGGCTTTCAGGAAAGTCTTCACTTTTTCTTCTACCCCTTTCAGGGGCGTGGCAACAGTGTTCACAAAGAATATTGGGTTTTGAGAAAATTCACATTTTTGTTTCAACTTTGCAAACGCTCTAGCAGCTAAATTATTTGAACGAAGTGAATCAAACAAACAATATTAGTTAGACAATTCGAGGAGTTTTCAGGAAAGTCTTCAATCTTTCTTTTACTCCTACCAGAACTGTGGCAACCGTGTTCACAAAAAATGTTGGGTTTTGATAAAAATCACATTTTTGTTTCACCTTTGCAAACGCTCTAGCAGCTAAATTATTTGAACGAGTTCAATCAAACAAACAATATCAGTTAGATAATTCGAAGAGTTTTCAGGAAAGTCTTCATTCTGTCTTCTACTTCTACCAGAAACGTGGCAACAGTGTTCACAAGAAATGTTGGGTTTTGAGAAAATTCCCATTTTTGTTTCAACTTTGCAAACGCTCTAGCGGCTAAATTATTTGAACGAGGTGAATCAAGCAAACAGTATTGGTTAGATTATTCGAGGAGCTTTCAGGAAAGTCTTCAATTTTTTTCTATTCCTACCAAAAACGAGGCAACAGTGTTCGCAAAAAATTTAGGGTTTTGAGAAAAATCACATTTTTGTTTCAATTTTGCAAACGATCTAGCGGCTTAATTAATTGAACGAGGTGAATCAAGCAAACAGCATTGGTTAGTTTATTCAAAGAGCATTCAGGAAAGTCTTCAATCTTTTTTCTGCTCCTACCAGAAACGTGGCAACAGTGTTCGCAAAAAATTTAGGGTTTTGAGAAAAATCACATTTTTGTTTCAACTTTGCAATCGATCTAGCGGTTAAACTATTGAAAGCGGCGAGTCAAATAAAAAGCACTGGTTAGATAATTGAAGGAGCTTTCAGGAAAGTCTTCAATCTTTCTTCTACTCCTACCAGAAACGTGGCAACAGTGTCCACAAAGAATGTTGGGTTTTGAGAAAATTAACATTTTTGTTTCAACTTTGCAAACGCTTTAGTGGCTAAACTGTTTGAACGAGCTATGTCAAACGAAAAGCATTGGTTAGACAATTCAAAGGGCTTTCAGGAAAGTTTTCATTTTTTCTTCTACTCCTTTCAGGGGCGTGGCATTAGTGTTCACAAAGAATGTTGGGTTTTGAGAAAATTCACATTTTTGTTTCAACTTTGCAAACGCTCTAGCAGCTAAATTATTTGAACGAGGTGAATCAAACAAACAATATTTATTAGATTATTCGAAGAGTTTTCAGGAAAGTCTTCAATCTTTCTTCTACTCCTACCAGGAGCGTGGAAATAGTGTTCACAAAAAATTTTGAGTTTTGATAAAAATCACATTTTTGTTTCACCTTTGCAAACGCTCTAGCAGCTAAATTATTTGAACGAGATGAATCAGACAAACAATATTAGTTAGATAATTCGAAGAGTTTTCAGGAAATTCTTCAATCTTTTTTCTGCTCCTACCAGAAACATGGCAACAGTGTTCTTAAAGAATGTTGGGTTTTTGAGAAAACTCACATTTTTTTTTTTCAACATTGCAACCGCTCTAGTGGCTAAACTATTTGAACGAGCTGAGTCTAACAAAAAGCATTGGTTAGACAATTTAAAGAGCTTTCGGGAAAATCTTCAATCTTTCTTCTACTCCTACCAGGAACGTGGAAATAGTGTTCACAAAAAATGTTGGGTTTTTATAAAAATCACATTTTGGTTTCACCTCGCAAACGCTCCAGCGGCTAAACTATTTGAACAAGGTGAGTCAACCAAACAGAATTGGTTAGATAATTTAATCTTTAATTTTTCTTCTACTCCTACCAGCAACGTGGCAACAGTGTTCACAAAGAATGTTGGGTTTTGAGAAAATTCACATTTTTGTTTCAACTTTGCAAACGCTCTAGCAGCCAAATTATTTGAACGAGGTGAATTAAACAAACAATATTTATTAGATTATTCGAAGAGTTTTTAGGAAAGTCTTCAATCTTTCTTCTACTCCTACCAGGAGCGTGGAAATAGTGTTCACAAAAAATTTTGAGTTTTGATAAAAATCACATTTTTGTTTCACCTTTGCAAACGCTCTAGCAGCTAAATTATTTGAACGAGTTGAATCGAGCAAACAGTATTGGTGAGATTATTCGAAGAGCTTTCAGGAAAGTCTTCAATCTTTTTTTTACTCCTACCAGAAACGTGGCAACAGTGTTCGCTAAAAATTTAGGGTTTTAAGAAAAATCACATTTTTGTTTCAACTTTGCAAACGATTTAGCGGCTATACTATTTGTTTGATATCTTACTTTTGCACTGCACGGATTCAAGAAAAACACTTTGAAATGTTCAATTCAGCAAGACAAGAAGATGTCGTTTATTCAAAAGTTAAAATGCTAGTGAAAGAATGTTCTGGTTTTAGGGTTTCTTACAATACTAAAAATCAGGGTTACTCAAAAATGTAAGTTGCTAAAGGGTTGCATTTCAACACGCCACCTCAACGAACATATTTGAGCATTACAAGTAAATATATTTAACTCAAGTTCAACATTTTAGAAAATTTTTCATGATTAGGTCTGGCTAGGTTCTTAGTGAATATGTCTGCAATCATATTACTAGTGCTGCAGTAATTAAGTTCGATTTCGCCACCTCGATAGATATTTCTTATAAAATGATATTTAATATCAATGTGTTTACTTCGAGCGTGGTATACGGGGTTCTTCACTAAATTCATCGCGCTTAAATTATCTCCGTTCACTATCATCGCATCCGGGCATTCGAGTTCCATTTCAGTTAATAGCTGCTTCAAGTAAATAGCTTCTTTAACAACGCATGCTAGCGCCATGTATTCGGCTTCTGTGCTGCTAAGTGCTACCGTCGTCTGCTTTTTACACTCGTATGAAAACACTCCTCCGGCTAACATAACTGCATACCCACTATACGATTTCCGATCACCTGTGTCGCCACCCCAGTCGGAATCCACAAAACACTCAATTGGTTTACCGGTTTTGTTATACCTCAGTTGCATATCTTGTGTGGTGCATAAATACCTTAATATGCGCTTTGCTGCTGATAAGTGTTCTACATGTGGATCATTGTTACGCTGTGCTAGCTTACAAACCGAGTGCAAGATATCAGGTCGCGTGCACACAGCTAGATACATAAGTGACCCAATGAGTGATTGATACTGCACCTGATCTGCTTTTTTACAATTCTGGTCATTACACACAACTTGGTGTCCTGGATCTAAAGGAATGGCGATCGGTCGACAATTTTCCATTTGGTACTCGCGCAATAACCTTTTAATATGTCCCTTCTGACTAATAGCAATAGCTCCAGTTTCACCATCTCTCTCAACCTCCATGCTTAAAAAGTGCTGGACTTGACCCTTGTCCACAACTTCAACTTTATTTGATATCATATCCTTTATATGTTTTAAGTGACTGTAATCCGAGCTGGCAATCAGTAAGTCATCAACATAAACGGCTATAATATTCAACTGCTTGCCCCTGTGCATAACATATACGCACGGTTCACACTCACACTGTTTGAATCCTATCTGCTTCAATATGGAATCTAATTTCATATTCCATTGGCGACCGGATTGCTTAAGGCCATATAAAGCTTTCTTTAACTTTAAGCAATGATCAGGATAACGCTTATCCACAAACATTTCGGGTTGATTCATATAAATATCTTCAGACAAATCGCTATTCAAATAAGCGGTGGATACATCCATTTGATGTAAGTGCAAACGGTATTCCGCTGCTATCGCAAAAATCATTCGAATGGTATTGTAACGTACGACGGGTGAAAAAGTCTCGGTATAGTTTACACCGTAAATTTGCGAACACCCTTTCGCAACCAACCTCGCTTTAAACCGTTCTACATTTCCATCCTTATTTCTTTTGATCGCGA
Organism: Bactrocera zonata; assembly: GCA_037783105.1. Taxonomy (NCBI): domain Eukaryota; kingdom Metazoa; phylum Arthropoda; class Insecta; order Diptera; family Tephritidae; genus Bactrocera; species Bactrocera zonata. The sequence continues at coordinate 429,542 of JBAWJQ010005301.1, read as the reverse complement.
ACACCCATTTATTACGCACTGGTTTTTGCCCTCTTGGTAACTTCACAAGTTCCCAAGTCTTGTTCTTCAATAACGATTCGTATTCAACTTTCATTGCATTGTACCAATCGCCAGAAAGTTCACTTGATAACGCCTCATCTACTGTATCAGGTACTTTAATATTGTCATACGTCAACAAGCTTAAGTAATTATGCTGTTTTTTCGGCCTACCGCATCCACCAGTACGAATTAATCTAGGTCTACCTGGCCCACGTTTAAGCGGAGTTGGTTCATCTTCAGCAGACTCGAAATCGTCATCACTTTTCTCTGGCTGCATGCCACCATCATCTACTACTTCATCTTCGTTCGCGTTATCGTTTGCCTCATCAACTTGAATGACAGGTACCTGAGCCATCTGTTCATCATCGGAAACGTGTATCGGATTCAATACGTCTAAAATTGCCTCATGCTGTTGCTTGTGTTGCGTTTGCTCGATGAAGTATACATCCCTACTAATAATTAAACGCTTTGCTTCTTTATCGTACAATCTATACGCCTTTGAGGTGTCAGAATATCCTACCATAACATATTCTTTACCCTTTGGCTTGAATTTGTCTCGCTGCCGTTTATCAAGTGCCACTGCAAATGATCCAAACGCTCTTAAATGCGCCACCGTTGGCTTATGCCCATGCCATGCTTCATAAGGCGTTACACTATCTAACGCTTTGGTTGGACAACGATTCCTCAAATACGCGGACGTAGATACCGCTTCACCCCATAACGACTGTTCGAGACCTGCACCCAGCAACATACACCTTGCCATTTCAAGTAGAGTGCGATTTAACCTCTCAGCAGCACCATTTTGCTGTGGCGTATACGGGACTGTAAGTTGCCGTAAAATGCCATTCGCTTTTAAATATTCATCAAAAATATTGTTAACAAACTCTGTCCCATTGTCGCTTCTTAATATCTTTAATTTCTCCCCAGTTTGACGCTCTGCCATTGCTTTAAATTCCTTGAATTTTTCGAACACCTCGCTTTTGTGCCGTAAAAAATACACGAATATATAGCGCGTTTTATCATCCATGAAGGTTAAGAAGTATCGGGCTCCACCGATCGATGCAACATTTACCGGACCGCAAACATCAGTATGCACCACCCCCAATACATCGGCTGCATAATTTTGTGAGCTACTATATGGCCGCTGAATGCATTTACTCGACATGCACAAAGCGCAGTTGACATCAGTCGGTATGTTAATCGGAAGTCCAAACACCATCTGCTTATTACTAAGCTGCCGTAAGCTTGCGAAATTCAGATGGCCAAATCTATTATGCCACTTCATCACGTCGTCAGTAATTTTCCTCGCAAAGAACAATTTATTTTTATTTATTTTAATTAAATATAAATCTCTGACCTTTTGTGCACATAATATTATTCCTCCGTGCTTGTTGAAGATCTTCGCCGTGTTTCCCTTGAATTGGACAATGTAGCCACTGTTAACTGCTCTGGCAACTGACACAAAGTTGCACTGTAGACCCGGCACGAACAAAACATCTACGAGAGTCACATCAAACTCGTTTGTTCTCAATCGAACAACACCTCTGCCTTTTGCTAATATTTTGTGTTCCGCCGCTAACATAATTGCTTCTTCACACGGCTCGAACTCATCAAACATGTTGCGGTTACAACATAAGTGTGAAGAAGCGCCGCTGTCAACGCACCAAACATCGTTGTGTAAAACTCTGCTACTAACAGCAGCAAACAGTCCGTTTCTTGTTACATTTTGATGCGAAGATTTTTCTCGATCTTTTTCTTTACATTGTGCGGCGAAATGACCTTTTTTGCCACAACTGTAACATTTTAAATTTGATTTTTTGCTATTGTCATTGCGTTTGCTTGCGGTACTTGCGCTGTCGTTCGATTTTGCATGTTCAAAATAATTTTTTCTTGCGTTTGTGTTTGCGTGTGCTACGAAAGCTTGCACGCTACCCTCGGTATGCTCAGACTGGCATGTTTTACGTCGCTCGCCTTCTTCTATTAACTTAATTTTAACAGCAGTGAGATTTGGTAGCTCATCGCGAGACTCCAAAGCAACCACCAAACTCTCAAATGATTTCGGCAGACTCGCAAGAAGCATAATAACGAATAAATCATCCTGGAGACACGCTCCAATTTCAGCAAGCTTCTCTGCGACTGCCGTGAACTTGCAAACGTATTGCTGGACACACTCACCGTCATTCATTCGAATTCCAAGTAACTGTTTGAACAAAGTTACCTTTCTCACAGGCCCTTTTGGTCTATGCACTTCTTGTAGACATTTCCACGCCTCATTCGCCGATTTGCAGTTTTTAATGTGGCTTATCTGCATAGGCGTAATGCTGAGGATTATTGTCGCTTTTGCCTTATCATCTTTTGCCTTCCACAGCAACACAGCTTTTGCATCGGCATCTTCTTTTGGAGCGGGCAATTCTCCGCACGTAACAGGCCACAACTCTTGATGGACAAGCACACTTTGTAGCTGCAAGTTCCATGAGTCATAATTGGACTCATCCAATTTTTCTATGTTGAAAAGCGACGAACTCATATTTTATTAATTACTAAACGCGATTTACTAGGTTCCCAGGAATTTGCACCTGGGCCCATAACCTGTTTGATATCTTACTTTTGCACTGCACGGATTCAAGAAAAACACTTTGAAATGTTCAATTCAGCAAGACAAGAAGATGTCGTTTATTCAAAAGTTAAAATGCTAGTGAAAGAATGTTCTGGTTTTAGGGTTTCTTACAATACTAAAAATCAGGGTTACTCAAAAATGTAAGTTGCTAAAGGGTTGCATTTCAACACTATTGAAAGAGGTGAGTCAAATAAAAAGCTCTGGTTAGATAATTAAAAGAGCTTTCAGGAAAGTCTTCAATCTTTCTTCTACTCCTGCCAGGAACGTGGTAATAGTGTTAACAAAAAATGTTGGGTTCTGATACAAATCACATTTTTGTTTCAACTTTGCAAACGCTCTAGCGGCTAATCTATTTGAACGAGGTGAGTCAAACAAACAGAATTGCATAGATAATTTGAAGGAAGTCTTTAATTTTTCATCTACTCCTACCAGAAACGTGGCAACAGTGTTCACAAAGAATGTTGGGTTTTGAGAAAATTCACATTTTTGTTTCAACTTTGCAAACGCTCTAGCGGCTAAACTATTGGAACGAGGTGAATCAAGCAAACAGTATTGGTGAGATTATTCGAAGAGCTTTCAGGAAAGTCTTCAATCTTTTTTCTACTCCTACCAGAAACATGGCAACAGTGTTCTTAAAGAATGTTGGGTTTTTGAGAAAACTCACATTTTTTTTTTTCAACTTTGCAAACGCTCTAGTGGCTAAACTATTTGAACGAGCTGAGTCTTACAAAAAAAACATTGGTTAGACAATTTAAAGAGCTTTCGGGAAAGTCTTCAATCTTTCTTCTACTCCTACCAGGAACGTGGTAATAGTGTTCACAAAAAATGTTGGGTTTTGATAAAAATCACATTTTGGTTTCACCTTTGCAAACGCTCCAGCGGCTAAACTATTTGAACAAGGTGAGTCAACCAAACAGAATTGGTTAGATAATTTAATCTTTAATTTTTCTTCTACTCCTACCAGAAACGTGGCAACAGTGTTCACAAAGAATGTTGGGTTTTGAGAAAATTCACATTTTTGTTTCAAATTTGCAAACGTCCTAGTGGCTAAACTATTTGAACGAGCTGAGTCCAACAAAAAGCAATGGTTAGATAATTTAAAGAGCTTTCAGGAAAGTCTTCAATCTTTCTTATACTCCTACCAAAAAGGTGGCAACGGTGTTCACAAAGAATGTTGGGTTTTGAGAAAATTCACATTTTTGTTTCAACATTGCAAACGCTCTAGTGGCTAAACTGTTTGAACGAGCTACATCAAACAAAAAGCATTGGTTAGACAATTTAAAGAGCTTTCAGGAAAGTCTTCATTTTTTCTTCTACTCCTTTCAGGGGCGTGGCAACAGTGTTCACAAAGAATGTTGGGTTTTGATAAAAATCACATTTTTGTTTCACCTTTGCAAACGCTCTAGCAGCTAAACTATTTGAACGAGGTGTATCAAACAAACAATATTAGTTAGATAATTCGAAGAGTTTTCAGGAAAGTCTTCAACCTTTCTTCTACTCCTACCAGAAACGTGGCAACAGTGTTCACAAAGAAAGTTGGGTTTTGAGAAAATTCACATTTTTGTTTCAACTTTACAAACGCTCTAGCGGCTAAATTATTGGAACGAGGTTAATCAAGCAAACAGTATTGGTGAGATTATTCGAAGAGCTTTCAGGGAAGTCTTCAAGCGTTTTTCTACTCCTACCGGAAACGTGGCAACAGTGTTCACAAAAAATGTTGGGTTTTGAGAAAATTCACATTTTTGTTTCAAATTTGCAAACGCTCTAGCGGTTAAACTCTTTGAAAAAGGTAAGTCAAGCACACAGCATTGGTTAGACAATTTAAAGAGTTTTCAAGAAAGTCTTCAATCTTTCTTCTACTCCTACCATTAGTGTGGCAACAGTGTGCAAAAAATGTTGGGTTTTGACAAAATCACATTTTTGTTTCACCTTTGCAAACGCTCTAGCGGATAAAATTTTTGAACAAGTTGAGTCAAACAAAAAGCATTGGTTAGACAATTCAAAGAGCTTTCAGGAAAGTCTTCAATCTTTCTTCTACTCCTACCAGGAGCGTGGCAATAGTGTTCACAAAAAATGTTGGGTTTTGATAAAAATCACATTTTTGTTTCATCTTTGCAAACGCTCTAGCAGCTAAATTATTTGAACGAGGTGAATCAAACAAACAATATTAGTTAGATAATTCGAAGAAATTTCAGGAAAGTCTTCAGTCCTTTTTCTACTCTTTTCAGGGGCGTGGCATAAATTTTCACAAAGAATGTTGGGTCTTGAGAAAATTCACATTTTTGTTTCAACATTGCAAACGCTCTAGTGGCTAAACTATTTGAACGAGTTAAGTCAAACAAACAGAATTGGTTAGATAATTTGAAGGGCTTTCAGAAAAGTCTTTAAATTTTCATCTGCTCCTACCAGAAACGTGGCAATAGTGTTCACAAAAAATGTTGGGTTTTGATAAAAATCACATTTTTGTTTCACATTTGCAAACGCTCTAGCAGCTAAATTATTTCAACGAGGTGAATCAAACAAACAATATTAGTTAGATAATTCGAAGAGTTTTCAGGAAAGTCTTCAATCCTTTTTCTACTCTTTTCAGGGGCGTGGCAATAATTTTCACAAAGAATGTTGGGTCTTGAGAAAATTCACATTTTTGTTTCAACTTTGCAAACGCTCTAGTGGCTAAACTATTGGAACGAGGTGACTCAAACAAACAGAATTGGTTAGATAATTTGAAGAGCTTTCAGAAAAGTCTTTAATTTTTCATCTACTCCTACCAGAAACGTGGCAACAGCGTTCACAAAGAATGTTGGGTTTTGAGAAAATTCACATTTTTGTTTCACCTTTGCAAACGCTCTAGCGGCTAAACTATTAGAACAAGGTGAGTCAAACAAAAAGCATTGGTTAGACAATTCAAAGAGTTTTCAGGAAAGTCTTCAACTTTTCTTCTACTCTTACCAGGAGCGTGGCAACAGTGTTCACAAAAAATGTTGGGTTTTGACAAAATCACATTTTTTTTCACCTTTGCAAACGCTCTAGCAGCTAATTTATTTGAACGAGGTGAATCAAACAAACAGTATTAGTTAGATTATTAAAAGAGTTTTCGGGAAAGTCTTCAATCTTTCTTCTACTCCTACCAGAAACGTGGCAACAGTGTTCACAAAGAATGTTGGGTTTTGATAAAAATCACATTTTTGTTTCACCTTTGCAAACGCTCTAGCAGCTAAACTATTGGAACGAGGTGAGTCAGACAAACAGAATTGGTTAGATAATTTGAAGAGATTTCAGGAAAGTCTTTAATTTTTCATCTACTCCTACCAGAAAGGTAGCAACAGCGTTCACAAAGAATGTTGGGTTTTGAGAAAATTCACATTTTTGTTTCACCTTTGCAAACGCTCTAGCGGCTAAACTATTTGAACAAGGTGAGACAAACAAAAAGCACTGGTTAGACAATTTAATCTTTAACTTTTCTTCTACTTTTGGTATCGCTTGCTAAATGTGTATATACAAGAAAATCGGCCCTATACCTAAATATAAGATTACGGAATTCTTCCAAATGCACTGCCGTTATACCGCCATGGCTTTATGTCACCTTCAGTACGATAAAGAGGGTTAATTAATTTAAATATGTTAAACTAATGATTTGAAGCATTTCGATATGGATTACTAATTGTGTATATACAAGAAAATCAATTTTGTACCTAAATATATGTTTACGGAATTCTTCTAAATGCACTGCCGTTATACCGTTAAGGCTTTATGTAGACTTCAGTAAGTTAAAGGAAGTTAATTAACTTAAATATGTTATACTTATGATTTGAAGCATTTCGATATCGATTGCTAAATGTGTATATACAAGAAAATCGACTTTATACCTAAATATAAGGTTACGGAATTCTTCTAAATGCACTGCCGTTATGAAGCCAAGGCTTTATGTCAACTTCAGTTCGTTAACGAAAGTTTATTAACTTAAATATGTTAATCTTATGATTTGAAGCATTCCGACATCTATTGCTAAATGTGTATATACAAGAAAATCGACTTTATAGCTAAATATAAGATTACGGCATTCTTCTAAATGCACTGCCGTTATACCGTTAGGGCTTTATGTAGACTTCAGTAAGATAAAGAAAGTTAATTAACTTATATATGTTAAACTAATGATTTGAAGCATTTTGATATCTATTGCTAAATGAATATATACATATATACAAGAAAGTCGACTTTATACCTAAATATAAGATTACGGAATCCTTTTAAATGCACTGCCGTTATACCGTTAAAGCTTTATGTAGACTCCAGTAGGATATAGAAATTTAATTAACTTAAATATGTTAATCTAATGATTTGAAGCATTTCGGTATCGATTGCTAAATGTGTATATACAAGAAAATCGTTTTTATACCTAAACATAAGATTACGGAATTCTTCCAAATGCACTGCCGTTATACCGTTAAGGCTTTATGTAGACTTCAGTAAGATAAAAAAAGGTTAATTAACTTAAATATGTTATACTAATGATATGAAGTATTTCGATATCGATCGCTAAATGTATATATACAAGAAAATCGAATTCATAACTGAATATAAAATTACGGAATTTTTCCAAATGCACAGCCGTTATACCGCTAAGGCTTTGTGTAAACTTCAGTAAGATAAAGAAGGTTAATTATCTTAAATATGTTAAAGTAATGATTTGAAGCATTTCGATATCGATTGTTACATGAGTATATACAAGAAAATCAATTATATACTTAAATATAAGATTACGGAATTCTTCCAAATGCACTGCCGTTATGCTGCCATGGCTTTATGTCAACTTCAGTTCGTTCAAGAAGGTTTATTAACTTAAATATGTTATACTAATGATTTGAAGCATTTCGATATCGATTGCTTAATGTGTTTATACAAGAAAATCGACTTTATAACTAAATGTAAGATTACGGCATTCTTCCAAATGCACTGCCGTTATGCCGCCATGGCTTTATGTCACCTTCAGTACGTTAAAGAAGGTTTATTAACTTAAATATAATAATGATTTGAAGCATTTCGATATCGATTGCTAAATGTGTATATACAGAAGAAAACCGACTTTATACCTAAACATAAGATTACCGAATTTCATCCAAATATACTTCCGTTATGCCGTTGTGGCTTTATGTAAACTTCAGTAAGATAAAGAAGGTTAATTAACGTAAATATGTTAAATAAATGATTTGAAGCTTTTTGATATCGATTGCTAAATGTGTATATACAAGAAAATCGACTTTATACCTGAATATAAGATTACGGAATTCATCCAAATATACTGTCGTTATGCCGTTATGGCTTTATGTAAACTTCGGTAAGATAAAGATGGTTAATTAACGGAAAAATATGTTAAACTAATGATTTGAAGCATTTTGATATCGATTGCTAAATGTGTATATTCAAGAAAATCGACTTTATACCTAAATATAAGATTACGGAATTCGTCCGAATATACTGCCGTTATGCCGTTATGGCTTTATGTAAACTTCAGTAGGATAAGGAAGGTTAATTAACGTAAATATGTTAAATTAATGATTTGAAGCATTTCGATATCGATTTCTAAATGTGTATATACAAGAAAATCGACTTTATACCTAAATATAAGATTACGGAGTTTTTCTAAATGCACTGCCGTTATGCCGCCACGGTTTTATGTCAACTTTAGTTCTTAAAAGAAGGTTTATTAACTCAAATATGTTAAACTAATGTTTTGAGGCCTTTCGATATCGATTGCTAAATGTGTATATACAAGAAAATCGACTTTATACCAAAATATAAGATCACGGAATTCTTACAAATGCACTTCTGCTATGCCGCCATGGCTTTATGTCAACTTCAGTTTTTAAAGAAGGTTTATTAACTTAATATGTTAAACTAATGTTTTGAGGCATTTCGATATCGATTGTTAAATGTGTAAATGTGTAAATCGACTTTATACCAAAATATAAGATCACGAAATTCTTCCAAATGCACTGCAGTTATGCCGACATGGCTTTATGTAAACTTCAGTAAGTTAAAAAAAATTTGTTAACTTAAATGTGTAAAAGAAATGATTAGCAGCATTTGGATATCGATTGCTTAATGTGCAAACACAAGAAAATCGACTTCATACCTAAATATAAGACTACGGAATTCTTCCAAACGCACTGCCGTTATATCGTTAGGGCTTTATGTCAACTTCAGTTCTTTAAAGAAGGTTTATTAACTCAAATATGTTAAACTAATGATTTGAAGCATTTCGATATCGATTGCTAAACGTGTATATACAAGAAAATCGACTTTATACCAAAATATAAGATTACGGAATTCATCCAAATATACTGCCGTTATGCCGTTATGGCTTTATGTAAACTTCAGTAAGATAAAGAAGGTTAATTAACGTAATCATGTTAAATTAATGATTTGAAATCGACTTTATACCTAAATATAGGATTACGGAATTCATCCAAATGCACTGCCGTTATGCCGCCATGGCTTTATGTTAACGTCAGTGAGTTAATGAAAGTTAATTAACTTAAATATGTTAAACTAATGATTTGAGGAATTTCGGTATCGATTGCTAAATGTGTATATTCAAGAAATTCGACTTTATACCTAAATATAAGATTACGGAATTCATACAAATATACTGCCGTTATGGCTTTATGTAAACTTCAGTAGGATAAAGAAGGTTAATTAACGTAAATATGTTAAACTAATGATTTGGAGCATTTTGATATCGATTGCTAAATGTGTATATACAAGAAAATCGACTTTATACCTAAATATAAGATTACGGAATTCATACAAATATACTGCCGTTATGCCGTTATGGCTTTATGTAAACTTTAGTAAGATTAAGAATATTAATTAACGTAAATATGTTAAATTAATGATTTGAAGCATTTTGATATCGATTGCTAAATGTGTATATACAAGAAAATCTACTTTATACCTAAATATAAGATTACGGAATTCATACAAATATACTGCCGTTATGCCGTTATGGCTTTATGTAAATTTCAGTAGGATAAAGAAGGTTAATTAACATAAATATGTTAAACTAATGATTTGAAGCAATTCGATATCGATTGATAAATGCATATATACAAGAAAATCGACTTTATACCTAAATATAAGATTACGGAATTCATCCAAATATACTGCCGTTATGGCTTTATGTAAACTTCAGTAGGATAAAGAAGGTTAATTAACGTAAATATGTTAAACTAATGATTTGAAGCAATTCGATATCGATTGATAGATGCATATTTACAAGAAAATCGACTTTATACCAAAATATGAGATCACGGAATTCTTCCAAATGCACTGCCGTTATGCCGCCATGGCTTTATGTAAACTTCAGTAGGATAAAGAAGGTTAATTAACGTAAATATGTTAAATTAATGATTTGAAGCATTTCGATATCGATTGCTAAATGTGTATATAGAAGAAAATCGACTTTATACCTGAATATAAGTTTACAGAATTCTTCTAAATGCACTGCCGTTATGCCGCCATGGCTTTATGACAACTTCAGTTTTTAAAGAAGGTTTATTAACTCAAATATGTTAAACTAATGATTTGAAGCATTTTGATATCGATTGATAAATGTATATATACAAGAAATTCGACTTAATACCTAAATATAAGATTACGGAATTCATCTAAATGTACTGCCGTTATTCCGTTGTGGCATTATGTAAACTTCAGTAAGATAAAGAAGGTTAATTAACCTAAATATGTTAAAACAGTTATTTGAGGCATTTCGATATCGATTGTTAAATGTGTATATTCAAGAAAACCGACTTCATACCTAAACACAATGTTACGGAATTCTCCTAAATGCATTTCTGTTATGCCGCCATGGCTTTATGTCAACTTCTGTTCGTTAAAGAAGGTTAATTAACTTAAATATGTTAAACTAATGGTTTGAGGAATTTCGATATCGATTGCTAAATGTGTATATACAAGAAAATCGACCAAAATATAAGATCACGGAATTCTTCCAAATGCACTGCAGTTATGCCGCCATGGCTTTATGTTAACTTCAGTTCGTTAAAGAAGCTTTATTAACTTAAATATGTTAAAATAATGTTTTGAGGCATTTCGATTTCGATTGCTAAATGTGTATATACAAGAAAATCAAGTTTATACCTAAATATAAGATTACGGAATTCTTCCAAATGCACTGCCGTTATGCCGCCATGGCTTTCTGTTACCTTCAGTAGGTTAAAAAAGGTTATATAACTTAAATATGTTAAACTAATGATTTGAAGCATTTCCATATCGATTGCCAAATGTGTGTATACAAGAAATTTGATTTTAAACCTAAGTAAAAAATTACAGAACTCTTTCAAATGCACTGCAGTTAAGCCATTATGGCTTTATGTAGATCTAAGTTAGACGAAGAAGATTAATTAACTTAAAAATTTAAACTAATGATTTGAAGCATTTCCATATCGATTGCTGAATGTGTATATTCAAGAAAATCGAATTTATACCAAAATATGAGGTCACGGAATTCTTCCAACTTCACTGCTGTTATGCCGCCATGGCTTTATGTTAACTTCAGTGCGTTAAAGAAGATTTATTAACTTAAATATGTTAAACTATTGTTTTGAGGCATTTCGATATTGATTGCTAAATGTGTATATACAAGAAAATCGACTTTATACCAAAATATAAGATCACGGAATTCTTCCAAATGCACTTCTGTTATGCCGCCATGGCTTTATGCCAACTTCAGTTTTTAAAGAAGTTTTATTAACTTAAATATGTCAAACTAATGTTTTGAGGCATTTCGATATCGATTGCTTTATGTGTATATTCAAGAAAATCGAATTTATTCCAAAATATAAGATTAAGGAATTCTTCCAAATGCACTGCCGTTATGCCGCCATGGCTTCCTGTTACCTTCAGTAGGTTAAAGAATTTATACCAAAATATGAGATCACGGAATTCTTCCAACTTCACTGCTGTTATGCCGCCATGGCTTTATGTTAATTTCAGTGCGTTAAAGAAGATTTATTAACTTAAATATGTTAAACTATTGTTTTGAGGCATTTCGATATCGATTGCCAAATGTGTATATACAAGAAAGTCGACTTTATACCAAAATATAAGATCACGGAATTCTTCCAAATGCACTTCTGTTATGCCGCCATGGCTTTATGCCAACTTCAGTTTTTAAAGAAGGTTTATTAACTTAAATATGTCAAACTAATGTTTTGAGGCATTTCGATATCGATTGCTGAATGTGTATATTCAAGAAAATCGAAATTATACCAAAATATAAGATTAAGGAATTCTTCCAAATGCACTGCCGTTATGCCGCCATGGCTTTCTGTTACCTTCAGTAGGTTAAAGAAGGTTATATAACTTAAATATGTTAAACTAATGATTTGAAGCATTTCCATATCGATTGCCAAATGTGTGTATACAAGAAAATTGATTTTAAACCTAAGTAAAAAATTACAGAACTCTTTCAAATGCACTGCAGTTAAGCCATTATGGCTTTATGTAGATCTAAGTTAGATGAAGAAGATTAATTATCTTAAATATTTAAACTAATGATTTGAAGCATTTCGATATCGATTGCTAAATGTATATATTCAAGAAAATCGACTTTATACCAAAATATGAGATCACGGAATTCTTCCAAATGCACTGCCGTTATGCCGCCATGGGTTTATTTTAACTTCAGTGCGTTAAAGAAGGTTTATTAACTTAAATATGTTAAACTAATGATTTGAAGCATTTCCATATCGATTGCTGAATGTGTATATTCAAGAAAATCGACATTTATACCAAAATATAAGATCACGAAATTCTTCCAAACGCACTGCCGTTATACCGTTAAGGCTTTATGTAAACTTCAGTTCGTTAAAGAAGGTTTATTAACTTAAATATGTTAAGCTAATGATTTGAGGAAATTCGATATCGATTGCTAAATGTGTATATTCAAGAAAATCGAATTTATACCTAAATATAAAATTACGGAATTCTTTCAAATGCACTGCAGTGAAGCCATTATAGCTTTATGTAAATCTAAGTTCGATGAAGAAGATTAATTAACTTAAAAATTTAAACTAATGATTTGAAGCATTTCCATATCGATTGCTGAATGTGTATATTCAAGAAAATCGAATTTATACCAAAATATAAGATCACGAAATTCTTCCAAACGCACTGCCGTTATACCGTTAAGGCTTTAGGTAAACTTCAGTTCGTTAAAGAAGGTTTGTTAACTTAAATATGTTAAGCTAATGATTAGAGGAAATTCGATATCGATTGCTAAATGTGTATATTCAAGAAAATCGACTTTATACCTAAATATAAGATTACGGAATTCTTCTAAATGCACTGCCGGTATACCGTTAAGGCTTTATGTAGACTTCGGTAAGATAAAGAAGGTTAATTAACTTAAATATGTTAAACTAATGATTTGAAACATTTCGATATCGATTGCTAAATGTGTATATATAAGAAAATCATTTTTATACCTAAATATAAGAATAAGGAATTCTTCTAAATGCACTGCCGTTATGCCGCCATGGCCTTATGCTAACTTCAGTGCGTTAAAGAAGGTTTATTAACTTAAATATGTAAAAGGAATGATTTGGAGCATTTCGTTTTCGATTGCTTTATGCGTGCATACAAGAAAATCATTTTTATACCTAAATATAAGATTACGGAATTCTTCCAAATGCACTGCCGTTATGCCGCCATGGCTTTATGTTAACTTCAGTGCGTTAAAGAATTTTTAATAACTAAAATATGTTAAACTAATGATTGGAAGCATTTCGATATCGATTGCTAAATGTGTATATACAACAACATCGGCCTTATACCTAAATATAAGATTACGGAAATCTTCTAAATGCACTGCCGGTATACCGTTAAGGCTTTATGTAGACTTCGGTAAGATAAAGAAGGTTAATTAACTTAAATATGTTAAACTAATGATTTGAAACATTTCGATATCGATTGCTAAATGTGTATATATAAGAAAATCATTTTTATACCTAAATATAAGAATAAGGAATTCTTCTAAATGCACTGCCGTTATGCCGCCATGGCTTTATGTCAACTTCAGTTCGTTAAAGAAGGTTTATTAACTTGAATATGTTAAACTAATTATTTGTCGCATTTCGATATCGATTGCTAAATGTTTGTATACAAGAAAATCATTTTTATACTTAAATATAAGATTAAGGAATTCTTCCGAATGCCCTGCCGTTATGCCGCCATGGCTTTTTGTCACCTTCTAAAGGTCAAAGAAGTTTATATAACTTAAATATGTTAAATTAATGATTTGAAGCATTTCGATATCCTTTGCTAAATGTGTATATACAAGAAAATCAAGTTTATACCTAAATATAAGATTACGGAATTCTTCCAAATGCACTGCCGTTATGCCGCCATGGCTTTCTGTTACCTTCTAAAGGTTAAAGAAGGTTATATAACTTAAATATGTTAAACTAATGATTTGAAGCATTTCCATATCGATTGCCAAATGTGTGTATACAAGAAAATTGATTTTAAACCTAAGTAAAAAATTACAGAACTCTTTCAAATGCACTGCAGTTTAATGGCTTAACTGCAGTGGCTTTATGTAGATCTAAGTTAGATGAAGAAGATTAATTAACTTAAATATGTTAAGCTAATAATTTGAAGCATTTCGATATCGATTGCTAAATGTGTGTATACAAGAAACTCATTTTTATACCTAAATATAAGATTACGTAATTCTTCCAAATGCACTGCTGTTATGCCGCCATGGCTTTATGTAAACTTCAGTAGGATAAAAAAGGTTAATTAACGTAAATATGTTAAATTAATGATTTGAAGCATTTTGATATCGATTGCTAAATGTGTATATACAAGAAAATCGACCTTATACCTAAATATAAGATTACAGAATTCTTCCGAATGCACTGCCGTTATGCCGCCACGGCTTTATGACAATTTCAGTTTCTAGAGAAGGCTAATTAACTTAAATATGTTAAACTAATGATTTGAGGCATTTTGATATCGATTGCTAAATGTTTATATACAAGAAAATCGACTTTATACCAAAATATAAGATCACGGAATTCTTCCAAATGCACTGCAGTTATGCCGCTTTATGTAAAATTCAGTAAGTTAAAAAAAGTTTATTAACTTAAATGTGCAAAAGAAATGATAAGCAGCATTTCGATATCGATTGCTTAATGTGCAAACACAAGAAAATCGACTTCATACCTAAATATAAGGCTACGGAATTCTTCCAAACGCACTGCCGTTATACCGTTAAGGCTTTATATAAACTTCAGTTCGTTAAAGAAGTTTTATTAACTTAAATATGTTAAACTAATAATGTGAAGCATTTCGATATCGATTGCTTAATATGCATATACAATAAAATCTACTTTATACCTAAATATAAGATTAAGGAATTCTTCCAAATGCACTGCCGTTATGCCGCCATGGCTTTATGTTAACTTCAGTGCGCTAAAGAAGGTTTATTAACTTAAATATGTTAAACTAATGATTTGAAGCATTTCGACATCGATTGGTAAATGTGTATATACAAGAAAATTGACTTTATACCTAAATAGAAGATTACGGAATTCTTCAAAATGCACTGCCGTTATGCTGCCATGGCTTTATGTAAACTTCAGTAAGTTAAAAAAAGTTTGTTAACTTAAATATGTAAAAGGAATAATTTGGAGCATTTCGATATCGATTGCCAAATGTGTGTATACAAGAAAATTGATTTTAAACCTAAGTAAAAAATTACAGAACTCTTTCAAATGCACTGCAGTTAAGCCATTATGGCTTTATGTAGATCTAAGTTAGATGAAGAAGATTAATTAACTTAAATATGTTAAACTAATAATTTGAAGCATTTCGATATCGATTGCTGAATGTGTATATTCAAGAAAATCGAATTTATACCAAAATATGAGATCACGGAATTCTTCCAAATGCACTGCCGTTATGCCGCCATGGCTTTGTGTTAACTTCAGTGCGTTAAAGAAGGTTTATTAACTTGAATATGTTAAACTAATTAATCGACGGATTTCGATATCGATTGCTAAATGTGTGTATACAAGAAAATCATTTTTATACCTAAATATAAGATTACGGAATTCTTCCAAATGCACTGCCGTTATGCCGCCATGGCTTTATGTCAACTTCAGTTCGTTAAAGAAGGTTTATTAACCTAAATATGTTAAACTAATGATTTGAGGAAATTCGATATCGATACCTAAATATAAAATTACGGAATTCTTCTAAATGCACTGCCGGTATACGGTTAAGGCTTTATGTAGACTTCAGTAAGATAAAGAAGGTTAATTAACTTAAATATGTTAAACTAATGATTTGAAACATTTCGATATCGATTGCTAAATGTGTATATATAAGAAAATCATTTTTATACCTAAATATAAGAATAAGGAATTCTTCTAAATGCACTGCCGTTATGCCGCCATGGCCTTATGCTAACTTCAGTGCGTTAAAGAAGGTTTATTAACTTAAATATGTAAAAGGAATGATTTGGAGCATTTCGATTTCGATTGCTTTATGCGTGCATACAAGAAAATCATTTTTATACCTAAATATAAGATTACGGAATTCTTCCAAATGCACTGCCGTTATGCCGCCATGGCTTTATGTTAACTTCAGTGCGTTAAAGAATTTTTAATAACTAAAATATGTTAAACTAATGATTGGAAGCATTTCGATATCGATTGCTAAATGTGTATATACAACAACATCGGCCTTATACCTAAATATAAGATTACGGAAATTTTCTAAATGCACTGCCGGTATACCGTTAAGGCTTTATGTAGACTTCGGTAAGATAAAGAAGGTTAATTAACTTAAATATGTTAAACTAATGATTTGAAACATTTCGATATCGATTGCTAAATGTGTATATATAAGAAAATCATTTTTATACCTAAATATAAGAATAAGGAATTCTTCTAAATGCACTGCCGTTATGCCGCCATGGCTTTATGTCAACTTCAGTTCGTTAAAGAAGGTTTATTAACTTGAATATGTTAAACTAATTATTTGTCGCATTTCGATATCGATTGCTAAATGTTTGTATACAAGAAAATCATTTTTATACCTAAATATAAGATTAAGGAATTCTTCCGAATGCCCTGCCGTTATGCCGCCATGGCTTTTTGTCACCTTCTAAAGGTCAAAGAAGTTTATATAACTTAAATATGTTAAATTAATGATTTGAAGCATTTCGATATCCTTTGCTAAATGTGTATATACAAGAAAATCAAGTTTATACCTAAATATAAGATTACGGAATTCTTCCAAATGCACTGCCGTTATGCCGCCATGGCTTTCTGTTACCTTCTAAAGGTTAAAGAAGGTTATATAACTTAAATATGTTAAACTAATGATTTGAAGCATTTCCATATCGATTGCCAAATGTGTGTATACAAGAAAATTGATTTTAAACCTAAGTAAAAAATTACAGAACTCTTTCAAATGCACTGCAGTTTAATGGCTTAACTGCAGTGGCTTTATGTAGATCTAAGTTAGATGAAGAAGATTAATTAACTTAAATATGTTAAGCTAATAATTTGAAGCATTTCGATATCGATTGCTAAATGTGTGTATACAAGAAACTCATTTTTATACCTAAATATAAGATTACGTAATTCTTCCAAATGCACTGCTGTTATGCCGCCATGGCTTTATGTAAACTTCAGTAGGATAAAGAAGGTTAATTAACGTAAATATGTTAAATTAATGATTTGAAGCATTTTGATATCGATTGCTAAATGTGTATATACAAGAAAATCGACTTTATACCTAAATATAAGATTACAGAATTCTTCCGAATGCACTGCCGTTATGCCGCCAAGGCTTTATGACAATTTCAGTTTCTAGAGAAGGCTAATTAACTTAAATATGTTAAACTAATGATTTGAGGCATTTTGATATCGATTGCTAAATGTTTATATACAAGAAAATCGACTTTATACCAAAATATAAGATCACGGAATTCTTCCAAATGCACTGCAGTTATGCCGCTTTATGTAAAATTCAGTAAGTTAAAAAAAGTTTATTAACTTAAATGTGCAAAAGAAATGATAAGCAGCATTTCGATATCGATTGCTTAATGTGCAAACACAAGAAAATCGACTTCATACCTAAATATAAGACTACGGAATTCTTCCAAACGCACTGCCGTTATACCGTTAAGGCTTTATATAAACTTCAGTTCGTTAAAGAAGTTTTATTAACTTAAATATGTTAAACTAATAATGTGAAGCATTTCGACATCGATTGCTTAATATGCATATACAATAAAATCTACTTTATACCTAAATATAAGATTAAGGAATTCTTCCAAATGCACTGCCGTTATGCCGCCATGGCTTTATGTTAACTTCAGTGCGCTAAAGAAGGTTTATTAACTTAAATATGTTAAACTAATGATTTGAAGCATTTCGACATCGATTGGTAAATGTGTATATACAAGAAAATTGACTTTATACCTAAATAGAAGATTACGGAATTCTTCAAAATGCACTGCCGTTATGCTGCCATGGATTTATGTAAACTTCAGTAAGTTAAAAAAAGTTTGTTAACTTAAATATGTAAAAGGAATAATTTGGAGCATTTCGATATCGATTGCCAAATGTGTGTATACAAGAAAATTGATTTTAAACCTAAGTAAAAAATTACAGAACTCTTTCAAATGCACTGCAGTTAAGCCATTATGGCTTTATGTAGATCTAAGTTAGATGAAGAAGATTAATTAACTTAAATATGTTAAACTAATAATTTGAAGCATTTCGATATCGATTGCTGAATGTGTATATTCAAGAAAATCGAATTTATACCAAAATATGAGATCACGGAATTCTTCCAAATGCACTGCCGTTATGCCGCCATGGCTTTGTGTTAACTTCAGTGCGTTAAAGAAGGTTTATTAACTTGAATATGTTAAACTAATTAATCGACGGATTTCGATATCGATTGCTAAATGTGTGTATACAAGAAAATCATTTTTATACCTAAATATAAGATTACGGAATTCTTCCAAATGCACTGCCGTTATGCCGCCATGGCTTTATGTCAACTTCAGTTCGTTAAAGAAGGTTTATTAACCTAAATATGTTAAACTAATGATTTGAGGAAATTCGATATCGATTGTTAAATGTGTATATTCAAGAAAATCGAATTTATACCTAAATATAAAATTAAGGCTTTATGTAGACTTCAGTAAGATAAAGAAGGTTAATTAACTTAAATATGTTAAACTAATGATTTGAAACATTTCGATATCGATTGCTAAATGTGTATATACAACAACATCGACCTTATACCTAAATATAAGAGTAAGGAAATCTTCTAAATGCACTGCCGGTATACCGTTAAGGCTTTATGTAGACTTCAGTAAGATAAAGAAGGTTAATTAACTTAAATATGTTAAACTAATGATTTGAAACATTTCGATATCGATTGCTAAATGTGTATATACAACAAAATCATTTTTATACCTAAATATAAGAATAAGGAATTCTTCTAAATGCACTGCCGTTATGCCGCCATGGCTTTATGTCAACTTCAGTTCGTTAAAGAAGGTTTATTAACTTGAATATGTTAAACTAATTATTTGACGCATTTCGATATCGATTGCTAAATGTGTGTATACAAGAAAATCATTTTTATACGTAAATATAAGATTAAGGAATTCTTCCGAATGCCCTGCCAATATGCCGCCATGGCTTTCTGTCACCTTCTAAAGGTTAAAGAAGGTTATATAACTTAAATATGTTAAACTAATGATTTGAAGCATTTCCATATCGATTGCCAAATGTGTGTATACAAGAAAATTGATTTTAAACCTAAGTAAAAAATTACAGAACTCTTTCAAATGCACTGCAGTTTAAAGGCTTAACTGCAGTGACTTTATGTAGATCTAAGTTAGATGGAGAAGATTAATTAACTTAAATATGTTAAACTAATAATTTGAAGCATTTCGATATCGATTGCTAAATGTGTGTATACAAGAAAATCATTTTTATACCTAAATATAAGATAACGGAATTCTTCCAAATGCACTGCCGTTATGCCGCCATGTCTTTATGTCAACTTCAGTTCGTTAATAAAGGTTTATTAACCTAAATATGTTAAACTAATGATTTGAGGAAATTCGATATCGATTGCTAAATGTGTATATTCAAGAAAATCGAATTTATACCTAAATACAAAATTACGGAATTCTTTCAAATGCACTGCAGTTAAGCCATTATGGCTTTAGGTAAATCTAAGTTCGATGAAGAAGGTTATTTAACTTAAATATTTAAACTAATGATTTGAAGCATTTCCATATCGATTGCTGAATATGTATATTCAAGAAAATCGACTTTATACCAACATATGAGATCACGGAATTCTTCCAAATGCACTGCCGGTATACCGTTAGGGCTTTATGTAGACTTCAGTAAGATAAAGAAAGTTAATTAACTTAAATATGTTAAATTAATGATTTGAAGCATTTCGATATCCTTTGCTAAATGTGTATATACAAGAAAATCAAGTTTATACCTAAATATAAGAAAAAGGAATTCTTCTAAATGCACTGCCGTTATGCCGCCATGGCTTTATGTCAACTTCAGTTCGTTAAAGAAGGTTTATTAACTTGAATATGTTAAACTAATTATTTGACGCATTTCGATATCGATTGCTAAATGTGTGTATACAAGAAAATCATTTTTATACTTAAATATAAGATTAAGGAATTCTTCCGAATGCCCTGCGTTATGCCGCCATGGCTTTCTGTCACCTTCTAAAGGTCAAAGAAGTTTATATAACTTAAATATGTTAAATTAATGATTTGAAGCATTTCGATATCCTTTGCTAAATGTGTATATACAAGAAAATCAAGTTTATACCTAAATATAAGATTGCGGAATTCTTCCAAATGCACTGCCGTTATGCCGCCATGGCTTTCTGTTACCTTCAGTAGGTTAAAGAAGGTTATATAACCTAAATATGTTAAACTAATGATTTGAAGTATTTCCATATCGATTGCCAAATGTGTGTATATAAGAAAATTGATTTAAAACCTAAGTAAAAAATTACAGAACTCTTTCAAATGCACTGCAGTTTAATGGCTTAACTGCAGTGGCTTTATGTAGATCTAGTTAGATGAAGAAGATTAATTAACTTAAATATGTTAAACTAATAATTTGAAGCATTTCGATATCGATTGCTAAATGTGTGTATACAAGAAAATCATTTTTATACCTAAATATAAGATTACGTAATTCTTCCGAATGCACTGCCGTTATGCCGCCATGGCTTTATGTCAACTTCTAGTAGGTCAAAGAAGGTTTATATAACTTAAATATGTTAAATTAATGATTTGAAGCATTTCGATATCGATTGCTAAATGTGTATATACAAGAAAATCAAGTTTATACCTAAATATAAGATTGCGGAATTCTTCCAAATGCACTGCCGTTATGCCGCCATGGCTTTCTGTTACCTTCAGTAGGTTAAAGAAGGTTATATAACTTAAATATGTTAAACTAATAATTTGAAGCATTTCGATATCGATTGCTAAATGTGTGTATATAAGAAAATTGATTTAAAACCTAAGTAAAAAATTACAGAACTCTTTCAAATGCACTGCAGTTTAATGGCTTAACTGCAGTGGCTTTATGTAGATCTAGTTAGATGAAGAAGATTAATTAACTTAAATATGTCAAACTAATGATTTGACGCATTTCGATATCGAGTGCTAAATGTGTATATACAAGAAAATCAAGTTTATAACTAAATATAAGATTGCGGAATTCTTCCAAATGCACTGCCGTTATGCCGCCATGGCTTTCTGTTACCTTCAGTAGGTTGAAGAAGGTTATATAACTTAAATATGTTAAACTAATGATTTGAAGCATTTCCACATCGATTGCCAAATGTGTGTATACAAGAAAATTGACTTTAAACCTAAATACAAAATTACAGAACTCTTTCAAATGCACTGCAGTTAAGCCATTATGGCTTTATGTAGATCTAAGTTAGATGAAAAAGATTAATTAACTTAAATATTTTAAACTAATAATTTGAAGCATTTCGATATCGATTGCTAAATGTGTGTATAAAAGAAACTCATTTTTATACCTAAATATAAGATTACGTAATTCTTCCAAATACACTGCTGTTATGCCGCCATGGCTTTATGTAAACTTCAGTAGGATAAAGAAGGTTAATTAACGTAAATATGTTAAATTAATGATTTGAAGCATTTTGATATCGATTGCTAAATGTGTATATACAAGAAAATCGACTTTATACCTAAATATAAGATTACAGAATTCTTCCGAATGCACTGCCGTTATGCCGCTATGGCTTTATGACAATTTCAGTTTCTAGAGAAGGCTAATTAACTTAAATATGTTAAACTAATGATTTGAGGCATTTTGATATCGATTGCTAAATGTTTATATACAAGAAAATCGACTTTATACCAAAATATAAGATCACGGAATTCTTCCAAATGCACTGCCGTTATGCCGCCATGGCTTTATGTTAACTTCAGTGCGCTAAAGAAGGTTTATTAACTTAAATATGTTAAACTAATGATTTGAAGCATTTCGACATCGATTGCTAAATGTGTATATACAAGAAAATTGACTTTATACCTAAATAGAAGATTACGGAATTCTTCAAAATGCACTGCCGTTATGCTGCAATGGCTTTATGTAAACTTCAGTAAGTTAAAAAAAGTTTGTTAACTTAAATATGTAAAAGGAATAATTTGGAGCATTTCGATATCGTATTGCCAAATGTGTGTATACAAGAAAATTGATTTTAAACCTAAGTAAAAAATTACAGAACTCTTTCAAATGCACTGCAGTTAAGCCATTATGGCTTTATGTAGATCTAAGTTAGATAAAGAAGATTAATTAACTTAAATATGTTAAACTAATAATTTGAAGCATTTCGATATCGATTGCTAAATGTGTGTATACAAGAAAATCATTTTTATACCTAAATATAAGATTGCGGAATTCTTCCAAATGCACTGCCGTTATGCCGCCATGGCTTTATGTTAACTTCAGTGCGTTAAAGAAGGTTTATTAACTTAAATATGTTAAACTAATGATTGGAAGCATTTCGATATCGTTTGCTAAATGTGTATATACAACAAAATCGACCTTATACCTAAATATAAGATTAAGGAAATCTTCTAAATGCACTGCCGGTATACCGTTAGGGCTTTATGTAGACTTCAGTAAGATAAAGAAGGTTAATTAACTTAAATATGTTAAACTAATGATTTGAAACATTTCGATATCGATTGCTTAATGTGTATATACAAGAAAATCATTTTTATACCTAAATATAAGAATAAGGAATTCTTCTAAATGCACTGGCGTTATGCCGCCATGGCTTTATGTCAACTTCAGTTCGTTAAAGAAGGTTTATTAGCTTGAATATGTTAAACTAATTATTTGACGCATTTCGATATCGATTGCTAAATGTGTGTATACAAGAAAATCATTTTTATACCTAAATATAAGATTACGGAATTCTTCCAAATGCACTGCCGTTATGCCGCCATGGCTTTCTGTTACCTTCAGTAGGTTAAAGAAGGTTATATAACTTAAATATGTTAAACTAATAATTTGAAGCATTTCCATATCGATTGTTAAATGTGTGTTTACAAGAAAATTGATTTTAAACCTAAGTAAAAAATTACAGAACTCTTTCAAATGCACTGCAGTTAAGCCATTATGGCTTTATGTAGATCTAAGTTAGATAAAGAAGATTAATTAACTTAAATATGTTAAACTAATAATTTGAAGCATTTCGATATCGATTGCTAAATGTGTGTATACAAGAAAATCATTTTTATACCTAAATATAAGATTACAGAATTCTTCCGAATGCACTGCCGTTATGCCGCCATGGCTTTATGACAACCTCAGTTTCTAGAGAAGGCTTATTAATTTAAATATGTCAAACTAATGATTTGACGCATTTCGATATCGATTGCTAAATGTGTATATACAAGAAAATCAAGTTTATAACTAAATATAAGATTGCGGAATTCTTCCAAATGCACTGCCGTTATGCCGCCATGGCTTTCTGTTACCTTCAGTAGGTTGAAGAAGGTTATATAACTTAAATATGTTAAAATACAGATTGGAAGCATTTCCACATCGATTGCCAAATGTGTGTATACAAGAAAATTGACTTTAAACCTAAATACAAAATTACAGAACTCTTTCAAATGCACTGCAGTTAAGCCATTATGGCTTTATGTAGATCTAAGTTAGATGAAGAAGATTAATTAACTTAAATATTTTAAACTAATAATTTGAAGCATTTCGATATCGATTGTTAAATGAATATATACAAGAAAATCGACTTCATACCTAAATATAAGATTACGGAATTCATCCAAATATACTGCCGTTATGCCGTTGTGGCTTTATGTAAACTTCAGTAAGGTAAAGAAGGTTAATTAACCTAAATATTTTAAAACAGTTATTTGAGGCATTTCGATATCGATTGCTAAATGCGTATATTCAAGAAAACCGACTTTATACCTAAACATAAGATTACGGAGTTCTTCTAAACGCGCTGCCGTTATGCCACCAAGGCTTTATGTAGACTTCAGTAAGACAAAGAAGGTTAATTAACTTAAATATGTTATACTGATGATTTTTCGCATTTCGATATCGATTGCTAAATGTGCGTGTACAACAAAATCGACTTTATACCTAAACATAAGATTACGGAATTCTTCATATTGCACTGCCGTTATGCAACCATGGCTTTATGTCAACGTTATGCCGTCATGGCTTTATGTAAACTTCAGTTCATTAAAGAAGGTTTATTAACTTAAATATGTTAAACTAAAGATTTGAAGCATTTCGATATCGAGTGTTAAATGTGTGTTTACAAGAAAATCGACTTTATAACTAAATATAAGATTACGGAATTATTCCAAATGCACTGCCGTTATGCCGCCAAAGCTTAAAGTCAACTTCAGTTCGTTAAAGAAGTTTAATTAACGTAAATATGTTAAACTTATGATTTGAAGCATTTCGATATCGATTGCTAAATGTATATATACAAGAAAATCGATTTTTTCCCAAATATAAGATTACGGAATTCTTCCAAATGCACTGCCGTTATGCCGCCATGGCTTTATGTTAACTTCAGTTCGTTAAAAAAGGTTTATTAACTTAAATATGTTAAACTAAAGATTTCAAGCATTTCGATATCGATTGTTAATTGTGTGTTTACAAGAAAATCGACTTTATACCTAAATATAAGATTACGGAATTATTCCAATGCACTGCTGTTACGCCAAGGCTTTATGTTAACTTCAGTTCGTTAAGGAAGGTTTATTAACTTAAATATGTTAAACTAAAGATTTCAAGCATTTCGATATCGATTGTCAATTGTGTGTTTACAAGAAAATCGACTTTATACCTAAATATAAGATTACGAAATTATTCCAAATGCACTGCCGTTACGCCAAGGCTTTATGTCAACTTCAGTTCGTTAAAGAAGGTTAATTAACTTAAATATGTTAAACCAGTTATTTGAAGCATTTCGATATCGATTGCTAAATGTAAATATACAAGAAAATCGATTTTTTCCCAAATATAAGATTACGGAATTCTTCCAAATGCGCTGCCGTTATGCCGCCATGGCTTTATGTTAACTTCAGTTCGTTAAAGAAGGTTTATTAACTTAAATATGTTAAACTAAAGATTTCAAGCATTTCGATATCGATTGTTAATTGTGTGTTTACAAGAAAATCGACTTTATACCTAAATATAAGATAACGGAATTATTCCAAATGCACTGCCGTTACGCCAAGGCTTTATGTCAACTTCAGTTCGTTAAAGAAGGTTAATTAACTTAAATATGTTAAACCAGTTATTTGAAGCATTTCGGTATCGATTGCTAAATGTACATATACAAGAAAATCGATTTTTTCCCAAATATAAGATTACGGAATTCTTCCAACTGCACTGCCGTTATGCCGCCATGGCTTTATGTTAACTTCAGTTCGTTAAAGAAGGTTTATTAACTTAAATATGTTAAACTAATGATTTGAAGCATTCCGATGTCGATTGCTAAATGTGTATATACAATAAAATCGAATTTATACCAAAATAAAAGATAACGGAATTCTTCTAAATGCACTGCCGTTATGCCGCCATGGCTTTATGCAAACTTCAGTTCCTTAAAGAAGGTTTATTAACTTAAATATGTTAAACTAAGGATTTGAAGCATTTCGATGTCGATTGCTGAATGTGTATATACAAGAAAATCGACCTTATACCTAAATATAAGATTACGGAATTATTCCAAATGCACTGCCGTTATGCCGCCAAGGCTTTATGTCAACTTCAGTTCGTTACAGAAGTTTAATTAACTTAAATATGTTAAACTAATGATTTGAAGCATTTCGATATCGATTGCTAAATGTGAATATACAAGAAAATCGAATTTATACCAAAATAAAAGATAACGGAATTCTTCTAAATGCACTGTCGTCATGCTGCCATGGCTTTATGCAAACTTCAGTTCGTTAAAGAAGGTTTATTAACTTAAATATGTTAAACTAAGGATTTGAAGCATTTCGATATCGATTGCTAAATGTGTATATAGAAGAAAATCGACTTTATACCTAAATATAAGATTACGGAATTATTCCAAATGCACTGCCGTTATGCCGTCATGGCTTTATGTTAACTTCAGTTCGTTAAAAAAGGTTTATTAACTTAAATATGTTAAACTAAAGATTTCAAGCATTTCGATATCGATTGCTAAATGTGTGTGTACAAGAAAATTGACTTTACACCTAAATATAAGATTACGGAATTCTTCTAAATGCACTGCCGTTGTTCCGTTAAGGCTTTATGTAGACTTCAGTAAGACAAAGAAGGTTAATTAACTTAAATATGTTATACTGATGATTTTTCGCATTTCGATATCGATTGCTAAATGTGCGTGTACAACAAAATCGACTTTATACCTAAACATAAGATTACGGAATTCTTCATATTGCACTGCCGTTATGCAACCATGGCTTTATGTCAACTTCAGTTCGTTAAAGAAGGTTTATTAACTAATGATTTGAAGCATTTCGATATCGATTGCCAAATGTGTGTGTACAACAAATTTACTTTACTACTTTTACTTTAATATAAGAATAGGGAATTCTTCTAAATACACTGCCGTTATGCCGCCATGGCTTTATGTTAACTTCAGTTCGTTAAAGTAGGTTTATTAACTTAAATATGTTAAACTAAAGATTTGAACCATTTCGATATCGATTGTTAAATGTGTGTTTACAAGAAAATCGACTTTATACCTAAAAATGAAATTACGGAATTCTTCCAAATGCACTGCCGTTATACCGCTAAGGCTTTATGTAGACTTCAGTAAGACAAAAAAGTTAAATTAACTTAAATATGTTATACTTATGATTTGAAGCATTTCGATATCGATTGCTAAATGTGCGTATACAACAAAATCGAATTATGACTAAATAAGATTACGGAATTCTTCCAAATGCTCTGCCGTTATGCTGCCAAGGCTTTATGTCAACTTCAGTTCGTTGAAGAAGCTTTAATAACTTAAATATGTTAAACTAATGATTTGAAGCATTTTGATATCGATTGCTAAATGTGTGTGTACAAGAAAATTGACTTTACACCTAAATATAAGATTACGGAATTCTTCTAAAATCACTGCCGTTATGCCGTCATTGCTTTATGTAAACTTCAGTTCGTTAAAGAAGGTTTATTAACTTAAATATGTTAAAATAAAGATTTGAAGCATTTCGATATCGATTGTTAATTGTGTGTTTACAAGAAAATCGACTTTATACCTAAATATAAGATTACGGAATTATTCCAAATGCACTGCCGTTACGCCAAGGCTTTATGTCAACTTCAGTTCGTTAAAGAAGGTTAATTAACTTAAATATGTTAAACCAGTTATTTGAAGCATTTCGGTATCGATTGCTAAATGTACATATACAAGAAAATCGATTTTTTCCCAAATATAAGATTACGGAATTCTTCCAACTGCACTGCCGTTATGCCGCCATGGCTTTATGTTAACTTCAGTTCGTTAAAGAAGGTTTATTAACTTAAATATGTTAAACTAATGATTTGAAGCATTCCGATGTCGATTGCTAAATGTGCATATTCAAGAAAATCGACTTTATACCTAAACATAAGATTACGGAGTTCTTCAAAATGCACTGCCGTTATGCCGTCACGGCTTTATGTCAACTTCAGTTCGTTAAAGAAGGTTTGTTAACTTAAATATGTTAAACTAATGATTTGAAGCATTTCGATGTCGATTGCTGAATGTGTATATACAAGAAAATCGACCTTATACCTAAATATAAGATTACGGAATTATTCCAAAAGCACTGCCGTTATGCCGCCAAGGCTTTATGTCAACTTCAGTTCGTTACAGAAGTTTAATTAACTTAAATATGTTAAACTAATGATTTGAAGCATTTCGATATCGATTGCTAAATGTGAATATACAAGAAAATCGAATTTATACCAAAATAAAAGATAACGGAATTCTTCTAAATGCACTGTCGTCATGCTGCCATGGCTTTATGCAAACTTCAGTTCGTTAAAGAAGGTTTATTTACTTAAATATGTTAAACTAAGGATTTGAAGCATTTCGATATCGATTGCTAAATGTGTATATAGAAGAAAATCGACTTTATACCTAAATATAAGATTACGGAATTATTCCAAATGCACTGCCGTTATGCCGCCAAGGCTTTATGTCAACTTCAGTTCGTTAGAGAAGGTTAATTAACTTAAATATGTTAAACCAGTTATTTGAAGCATTTCGATATCGATTGCTAAATGTACATATACAAGAAAATCGATTTTTTCCCAAATATAAGATTACGGAATTCTTCCAAATGCGCTGCCGTTATGCCGCCATGGCTTTATGTCAACTTCAGTTCGTTAAAGAAGGTTTATTAACTAATGATTTGAAGCATTTCGATATCGATTGCCAAATGTGTGTGTACAACAAATTTACTTTACTACTTTTACTTTAATATAAGAATAGGGAATTCTTCTAAATACACTGCCGTTATGCCGCCATGGCTTTATGTTAACTTCAGTTCGTTAAAGTAGGTTTATTAACTTAAATATGTTAAACTAAAGATTTGAACCATTTCGATATCGATTGTTAAATGTGTGTTTACAAGAAAATCGACTTTATACCTAAAAATGAAATTACGGAATTCTTCCAAATGCACTGCCGTTATACCGCTAAGGCTTTATGTAGACTTCAGTAAGACAAAAAAGTTTAATTAACTTAAATATGTTATACTTATGATTTGAAGCATTTCGATATCGATTGCTAAATGTGCGTATACAACAAAATCGAATTATGACTAAATAAGATTACGGAATTCTTCCAAATGCTCTGCCGTTATGCTGCCAAGGCTTTATGTCAACTTCAGTTCGTTGAAGAAGCTTTAATAACTTAAATATGTTAAACTAATGATTTGAAGCATTTTGATATCGATTGCTAAATGTGTGTGTACAAGAAAATTGACTTTACACCTAAATATAAGATTACGGAATTCTTCTAAATGCACTGCCGTTATGCCGTCATGGCTTTATGTAAACTTCAGTTCGTTAAAGAAGGTTTATTAACTTAAATATGTTAAAATAAAGATTTGAAGCATTTCGATATCGATTGCTAAATGCGTATATACAGGAAAATCGTCTTTATATCTAGATATAAGTTGGCGGAATTCTTCTAAATGCACTGCCGTTATGCCGTCATGGCTTAATGTAAACTTCAGTTCATTAAAGAAGGTTTATTAACTTAAATATGTTAAACTAAAGATTTGAAGCATTTCGATATCGAGTGTTAAATGTGTGTTTACAAGAAAATTGACTTTACACCTAAATATAAGATTACGGAATTATTCCAAATGCACTGCCGTTATGCCGCCAAAGCTTAAAGTCAACTTCAGTTCGTTAAAGAAGTTTAATTAACGTAAATATGTTAAACTTATGATTTGAAGCATTTTGATATCGATTGCTAAATGTGTGTGTACAAGAAAATTGACTTTACACCTAAATATAAGATTACGGAATTCTTCTAAATGCACTGCCGTTATGCCGTCATGGCTTTATGTAAACTTCAGTTCGTTAAAGAAGGTTTATTAACTTAAATATGTTAAACTAAAGATTTCAAGCATTTCGATATCGATTGTTAATTGTGTCAACGATAGATGGCAAGCCTACTAAATAAGCAACAGGTGGCAAGACGAGGGATGCTTGCGAAGGAGTATTGAAAGTGAACGCGAGGAAGGAAGACGCGCAATAAACTACACACGAATAAAAACTCATTCTGCTAAGTACGATTTTACGCTTTAAATGTTTTTTTTCAACTCTTAAATAACTTCACATTTGTAAGAAGCTAAAAATTAAATAAACTTCACATCTCAGAAGTGGAATTTATTTATCCATACGCCTACAACAACATAAAACGTCGACGCAGTGGCAAGGGTGTACAAGTACAGTACACGAACGACGAGAATCTTCAACGATCAACGGCAGCGCAAACGTGCACGTAATAGCAAGACGGCGCATCGTCATTTGAAGAGAAGATTCTCAACGGCGCAGCCATATGTAAGTGCTGCAAAAGGAAGCCACAGCGAAACGCCAACGTCTTATTAGGACACACCGAGCAATTACAACGAATTGCAAAGCAGAAACAATAAAAGCGAGTACGAGTGTAGTACACAAATTACGAGAATCTCCAAGGAAAGGGACAGCGCAAATCGAGCACGTATTGGGTAAAACGCCGCGTTTGCCTCTGCAAAGAAGAGTTTCAACACGGCAGCCAAGTATTGCGGCAAAACAGTGCAACAGTGAAGCATTAACAACCTGAGTTTCAACGTACAGCGTGTTTGTATAGTTACGCAAAGAAAGAAGGCAATTGGACGAAGGCGCAAGCGTGCAACAAACGGAGCTGACTGCGCTGCATACAACAGTCTCGACTGAGCAGATACGAAACCACGCTAATTAAACTT
Source organism: Bactrocera zonata (assembly GCA_037783105.1). Lineage (NCBI taxonomy): Eukaryota > Metazoa > Arthropoda > Insecta > Diptera > Tephritidae > Bactrocera > Bactrocera zonata. Next base: position 398,778 of record JBAWJQ010005301.1, on the reverse strand, counting down.
CTCTGCGTCTACGAGTCAACGTTTAAATTTTAAAACGCATACACACGCTAGTTGGTTCGTGTGCAAGCAGAACTTCCAATTGGAATTGGCAAAACGAATTTGAAGCAGTACCAAGCAGCGAACAGCAAGAGTAAAACAACGAAATAAAGGCAAACAAATCACAGTGCAGGCTCTAAATAAAAGGACGGTGAAATAAATTGTTTTAGGAATATTGGGTTTCTACTAATAAAATATTTCTTTTACAAACATGATAAAGTTAAATACGCTAAAGGTCATTCAACTGAATGCACTATTAAGGGCTAACGATTTACCAACGACGGGTACCAAAATAGTTAAAGTAGCCAAACTGCAAGAAGTTTTGGGTGCTGATGAGTTAGATCCGATGGAGCTTGAAGACGATGGTGCGGTATCCACAAATGATGTACGAGTGCAACTGAATAGCTTGAGTGAGGCGATAGCAAGTTTAATGTCAGCTATTGGTACAATGAATCGTAACTCAGAACCGATACCAGCGAACGATGAAATTCAACAAGCGTCAAACAAAAACGATGGTGTTAGGCCAGATCCAAGCTTAGCGAGCTGGGAATCTGCTGATGATCTACGAACAGCATCACGTCCAAAGATGAGAATTCAGGATATGATAGGTGTAATGCCTGAATTCGACCCACTCAAAGGTTCAACGTCAGCAATGAAGTTCATAAATCGAACTCAGCAACTACAACAATGCTATGGCTGGAAGGAAGATATGGTTTTGATCGCGGTTCAGCACAAAATGAAAGGCATGGCCAAACAGTGGCTGGACGCACAAGATGTTTTCAGTTCCTGGTCACAATTCGTGCACGCATTTACTGCGGACTTTCCGTCAGCACACAACGCAGCTGAAACGCATAAGGCGCTTATGAAGCGCAAACGCAAACCCAACGAAGACTATTTAGAGTATTATTACTCCATGTTAACGATAGGTCGACAAGGTACGGTGGACGATGTTTCCATCAACACACATATTATCGGTGGACTCAACGATAGTGTACTAACTAAAACATTGGCAACAATGAATTTTGCGACGTGTAGTCAACTATTGGTGGCGCTCAAAAATTTAACGACAGTCAGCAACGTATCGGTGACTCCAACGGCGTTAACTCAGCAAACAGCGAAACCCGAATTGAAAGTAAATGCGAAGCCAACACAAATAAAATGTTTCAATTGTAATGATTACGGGCACATTGCAGCCAAGTGTCCGCAACCTCAACGGAAACAACGGTGTACTATATGTACAAAAATAGGTCATGAAGCGAAGAATTGCAACAAAAAGGCATCTGTTGCGAAGATTGGCGACCACGACGAACACGACGAAGCCCCTCCGGTTACAAAAATGGTGGAGCTTGAAGGAAGGCGACTGGAAGCTTTCATCGACACCGGCAGCGTATGCTCGCTGATACGCGCATCTGCAGCAAATGGTATGCAGACGAAGGAAGCTAAAAGATGTTTTACAGGATTCGGCGGATCCAAGGTGCAAGTTACTGAACAAGTTAACGTTAATGTGACTATTGACAAAGTCCAACGCGAAGCGACATTGTATATTGTTGCTGATGAGTTGCTGTCCTACGATATTTTATTAGGTCGCGACGTCCTAAAAAACAACGGGTATCACATGGTGATTGATAACGGAGTGCTACGGTTAGAAGAAAACGAGAAAGCGGACTTAAATATATCTAGCTGCTTAACGGAAGAAGACAAAGGCAAGACAAGGAATCTTTTAATAAATTTTAAACAATGTTTTGCAGAAGATATAAGTCAACTTGGTAGATGCAAGGACGTACAAAGGACCATAAATGTAACGACATCAGATCCTATCTTGGGCAAACGGTACCAGGTTCCGTTTTCACAACGACCAACGTTATCAAAAATTTTAAAGGAACTGCTGGACAATGATATAATCCGTCCAAGCAATTCCCCACACGCCGCATCAGTGCTTTTAGTAAAAAAATCCAACGGTGAGAGTCGAATGTGCATCGACTTTCGAGCATTGAATGAGGTCACGGTTAAGAAGAACTACGTTATGCCAATCGTGGAGGAACAGCTTTCACGTCTAGCTGGCAATAAATATTTTACGACGCTGGACATGACCTCCGGCTATTATCAAGTACCTATGAACGAAGAATCGAAAAAGTATACTGCGTTTTTGACGCATGAAGGGCTGTTTGAGCATAATGTTATGCCTTTCGGTCTAGTGAACGCTCCAATGGTTTTCCAGGAGGTAATGGTAAATTTAATTAAAACGCTTAAACAACGTGACAAAGTGGTCAACTACGTAGATGAGGTCATCATAGCCACGAAGTCAGTTGACGAAGGTATTGACGTACTTCGAGAATTTTTTGAAGCTGTAAACGCAACAGGTCTGACGCTTAGACCCTCGAAGTGTACATTTTTGACCCAGCAGGTGCAGTTTTTAGGTCATGACATAAATTCCGACGGCATACGTCCTGGTGAAAACAAAACGAAGGTGATCGAAGAGTTTCCGAAACCCACAACGATAAAATCAGTGCGACAATTTTTGGGAGTAACCGGCTATTTCCGGAAATTTGTCAAAGAATATAGCATCATAGCATATCCATTAACGACACTGCTGAAAAAGAATGCAACGTTTATCTGGAACAAAGAACAGAACGATGCTTTTGAGAAATTGAAATCGATTATAATTACAAAACCTGTGCTGACGATGTACGACGCAACGAAACCACACGAGGTACACACGGATGCGAGTTCCATGGGGTTATCTGGTATTCTAATGCAGAACGACAACGCTAATGAGTGGCGACCTGTGTTTTACTTTAGCAGGCAGTGCAACGACGCAGAACGTTACTATGCCAGCCACGAGCTAGAAGTTCTGGCAATAGCTGAAACTTTGCAGCGATATCGTATGTACTTAATTGGGCATAGCTTTAAGGTAATCACCGACTGCAACGCTGTAGCAGTAACTAAAGCAACTACGCCATTGTTACCACAAATCGCAAGGTGGTGGCTCAAACTTCAGGAGTTTGACTTCCAATGCATTCACCGCGCAGGTGCGAAGAATATGCTGGCTGATGGGTTAAGTAGATGCCCAACACTTCCCCCGATAGAACCGACAACAATTGCTGAGTCAATATATCGAGTGGTTGATATGGACAACGACTGGGTATCAGCAATGCAAAGACAAGACGAAACACTCAAAGATATCATCGAAGTTCTCAACGGAAAATCAGCATCAAACGAATGTCAGATTAAAGATGACTACGTATTGCAAGGTCAACGATTGTTTCGCAAAGTCAACGGAAACAAAAGACTAGTAGTACCACGAGGCGTCAAATGGCGTATAGTAAGAGCATGTCATGATGAAGCAGGTCACTTCGGACTGGACAAGACATGCGAGCGTATATCGAAAGACTTCTGGTTTGCACGGATGCGATCATATGTAAAATCCTATATTGCAGCATGTCCAGAATGTTGTATGAATTAAGTTACAGGAGGTAAAAAGGAAGCGCAGTTACATGTAAGCGAAGTTGTACCGATACCGTTTAGATGCGTGCATATAGACCATCTAGGGCCATTCGTACGAAGCAAACGAGGTAATTATTATATACTCGTAATTGTATGTGCTTTTACCAAGTATGTAATACTACGAGCATTACGCAACACGAAAACGACACCAGTGCTTACGACGCTACGAGAATATGTAAATGTATATGGAAGCCCCAGGCATATCGTTTCCGACAGGGGCACGGCCTTCACGTCAAAGGAGTTCCAGAACTTCATTCAAAGATACGAGATACGGCATGTTAAAGTGACAGTGCGCACGCCCCGTGCCAACGGCCAGGCCGAGCGTGTAAATAAGACCATTTTAGCATCACTTAAATGCAGCATCAAAAACGATAAAGAGTGGGACGAGGCACTACCGCAACTTCAATGGTGTCTAAACTCTCAAAGCAATGCAACAACTAGGCAGAGCCCGAATAGTTTAGTTTTCAACTTTAAACTACGCGACGTAACAGTAAACCGCTTGATTCAAGTTGTGCAAGATGACGATGAGGAGAACAAGATTCAACACGAAGACTTCCGAATGAATCTAGCAGCCGAACGAATAACCGCAGAAAGGGCTAAATGGAAGCAGAGGTTCGATGCGAAGCATCAAACACCAAGGAAGTACCATGAAGGAGATCTGGTGGTAATTGACTACGTACCTCCACCCACTGGTACCTCCCATAAGCTTGAACCATCATACAAAGGACCATATATCGTAACGAAGGTTTTACCCAACGACCGCTACGTCGTAGAAGATCTACCAGATGTGCCTAAGCAGCGGAAGCGTTATGCAGGGGTATTTACGAACGACAACATGAAACCATGGGTAAACCATAGTCTTGTAGATGACGACTATGAAACCGAAACACCAGATTATGGTGAGCAAAACACTACCGAAGAAGACGATAGCGAAAAATCGTCCAGGAGAGACGATCAATCAGGAGTGGCCGAGCTGTCAACGATAGATGGCAAGCCTACTAAATAAGCAACAGGTGGCAAGACGAGGGATGCTTGCGAAGGAGTATTGAAAGTGAACGCGAGGAAGGAAGACGCGCAATAAACTACACACGAATAAAAACTCATTCTGCTAAGTACGATTTTACGCTTTAAATGTTTTTTTTTCAACTCTTAAATAACTTCACATTTGTAAGAAGCTAAAAATTAAATAAACTTCACAATTGTGTGTTTACAAGAAAATCGACTTTATACCTAAATATAAGATTACGGAATTATTCCAAATGCACTGCCGTTACGCCAAGGCTTTATGTCAACTTCAGTTCGTTAAAGAAGGTTAATTAACTTAAATATGTTAAACCAGTTATTTGAAGCATTTCGATATCGATTGCTAAATGTACATATACAAGAAAATCGATTTTTTCCCAAATATAAGATTACGGAATTCTTCCAAATGCACTGCCGTTATGCAGCCATGGCTTTATGTTAACTTCAGTTCGTTAAAGAAGGTTTATTAACTTAAATATGTTAAACTAATGATTTGAAGCATTTCGATGTCGATTGCTAAATGTGTATATACAATAAAATCGAATTTATACCAAAATAAAAGATGACGGAATTCTTCTAAATGCACTGCCGTTATGCCGCCATGGCTTTATGCAAACTTCAGTTCGTTAAAGAAGGTTTATTAACTTAAATATGGTAAACAACTTTATGTCAACTTCAGTTCGTTAAGAAGGTTTGTTAACTTAAATATGTTAAACTAATGATTTGAAGCATTTCGATGTCGATTGCTAAATGTGTATATACAAGAAAATCGACCTTATACCTAAATATAAGATTACGGAATTATTCCAAATGCACTGCCGTTATGCCGCCAAGGCTTTATGTCAACTTCAGTTCGTTAAACAAGTTTAATTAACTTAAATATGTTAAACTAATGATATCAAGCATTTCGATATCGATTGCTAAATGTGCATATTCAAGAAAATCGACTTTATACCTAAACATAAGATTACGGAGTTCTTCAAAATGCACTGCCGTTATGCCGTCATGGCTTTATGTATACTTCAGTTCGTTAAAGAAGGTTTGTTAACTTAAATATGTTAAACTAATGATTTGAAGCATTTCGATATCGATTGCTAAATGTGAATATACAAGAAAATCGAATTTATACCAAAATAAAAGTTAACGGAATTCTTCTAAATGCACTGTCGTCATGCCGCCATGGCTTTATGCAAACTTCAGTTCGTTAAAGAAGGTTTATTAACTTAAATATATTATACTAAGGATTTGAAGTATTTCGATATCGATTGCTAAATGTGTATATAGAAGAAAATCGACTTTATACCTAAATATAAGATTACGGAATTATTCCAAATGCACTGCCGTTATGACGCCAAGGCTTTATGTCAACTTCAGTTCGTTACAGAAGTTTAATTTACTTAAATATGTTAAAGTAAGGATTTGAAGCATTTCGATATCGATTGCTAAATGTGAATATACAAGAAAATAGAATTTATACCAAAATAAAAGATAACGGAATTCTTCTAAATGCACTGTCGTCATGCTGCCATGGCTTTATGCAAACTTCAGTTCGTTAAAGAAGGTTTATTAACTTAAATATGTTAAACTAAGGATTTGAAGTATTTCGATATCGATTGCTAAATGTGTATATAGAAGAAAATCGACTTTATACCTAAATATAAGATTACGGAATTATTCCAAATGCACTGCCGTTATGCCGCCAAGGCTTTATGTCAACTTCAGTTCGTTAAAGAAGGTTAATTAACTTAAATATGTTAAACCAGTTATTTGAAGCATTTCGATATCGATTGCTAAATGTACATATACAAGAAAATCGATTTTTTCCCAAATATAAGATTACGGAATTCTTCCAAATGCACTGCCGTTATGCCGCCATGGCTTTATGTTAACTTCAGTTCGTTAAAGAAGGTTTATTAACTTAAATATGTTATACTGATGATTTGACGCATTTCGATATCGATTGCTAAATGTGCATATTCAAGAAAATCGACTTTATACTTAAACATAAGACTACGGAGTTCTTCAAAATGCACTGCCGTTATGCCGTCATGGCTTTATGTCAACTTCAGTTCGTTAAAGAAGGTTTGTTAACTTAAATATGTTAAACTTATGATTTGAAGCATTTCGATGTCGATTGCTAAATGTGTGTATACAAGAAAATCGACTTTATACCTAAATATAAGATTACGGAATTATTCCAAATGCACTGCCGTTATGCCGCCAAGGCTTTATGTCAACTTCAGTTCGTTAAAGAAGTTTAATTAACTTAAATATGTTAAACTAATGATTTGAAGTATTTCGATATCGATTGCTAAATGTGAATATACAAGAAAATCGAATTTATACCAAAATAAAAGTTAACGGAATTCTTCTAAATGCACTGTCGTCATGCCGCCATGGCCTTATGCAAACTTCAGTTCGTTAAAGAAGGTTTATTAACTTAAATATATTATACTGATGATTTGACGCATTTCGATATCGATTGCTAAATGTGCATATTCAAGAAAATCGACTTTATACCTAAACATAAGATTACGGAGTTCTTCAAAATGCACTGCCGTTATGCCGCCAAGTCTTTATGTCAACTTCAGTTCGTTAAAGAAGGTTAATTAACTTAAATATGTTAAACCAGTTATTTGAAGCATTTCGATATCGATTGCTAAATGTACATATACAAGAAAATCGATTTTTTCCCAAATATAAGATTACGGAATTCTTCCAAATGCACTGCCGTTGTGCCGCCATGGCTTTATGTTAACTTCAGTACGTTAAAGAAGGTTTATTAACTTAAATATGTTAAACTAATGATTAGAAGCATTTCGATGTCGATTGCTAAATGTGTATATACAATAAAATCGAATTTATACCAAAATAAAAGATAACGGAATTCTTCTAAATGCACTGCCGTTATGCCGCCATGGCTTTATGCAAACTTCAGTTCGTTAAAGAAGGTTTATTAACTTAAATATGTTAAACTAATGATTTGAAGCATTTCGATGTCGATTGCTAAATGTGTATATACAAGAAAATCGACCTTATACCTAAATATAAGATTACGGAATTATTCCAAATGCACTGCAGTTATGCCGCCAAGGCTTTATGTCAACTTCAGTTCGTTACAGAAGTTTAATTAACTTAAATATGTTAAACTAATGATTTGAAGCATTTCGATATGGATTGCTAAATGTGCATATTTAAGAAAATCGACTTTATACCTAAACATAAGATTACGGAGTTCTTCAAAATGCACTGCCGTTATGCCGTCATGGCTTTATGTCAACTTCAGTTCGCTAAGGTAGGTTTATTAACTTAAATATGTTAAGCTAAAGATTTGAAGCATTTCGATATCGATTGCTAAATGTGTATATACAAAAAAATCGACTTTAAACCTAAGTATAAAATTACAGAATTTTTCTAAATGCACTGCCGTTATACCGTTAAGGCTTTATGTAGACATCAGTAATATAAAGAAGGTTAATAAACTTAAATATTTTTAACTAATGATTTGAAGCATTTCGATATCGATTGCTAAATGTGTATATACAACAAAATTGACTTTATACCTAAATATAAGATTACGGAATTCTTCCCAATGCACTGCCGTTAAGCCGTCTTTGCTTTATGTTAACTTCAGTGCGTTAAAGAAGATTTAATAACTTAAATATGTTTAACTAATGATTTGAAGCATTTCGATATCGATTGCTAAATGTGTAGATACAAGAAAATCGAATTTATACCAAAATATGAGATCACGGAATTCTTCTAAATGCACTGCCGTTATGTCGCCATGGCTTGATGTAAACTTCGGTTCGTTAAAGAAGGTTTATTAACTTAAATATGTTAAACTAATGATTTGAAGCAATTCGACATCGATTGTTTAATGCGTATATACAAGAAAATCGAATTTATACCTTAATATAAGATTACGGAATTCTTCTAAATGCACTGCCGTTATGCCGCCATGGCTTTATGTAAATTTCAGTTCATTAGAGAAGGTTTTTTAACTTAAATATGTTAAACTAAAGATTTGAAGCATTTCGATATCGATTGCTAAATGTGTGTTTACAAGAAAATCGACTTTATACCTAAAAATAAGATTATGGAATTCTTCCAAATGCACTGCCGTTATACCGTTATGGCTTTATGTAGACTTCAGTAAGATAAAGAAGGTTTCTTAACTTAAATATGTTAAACTAATGATTTGAAGTATTTCGATATCGATTGCTAAATGTGCGTGTACAAGAAAATTGACTTTATACCTAAATGCGCTGCCGTTATTCCGCCATGGCTTTATGTCAACTTCGGTTCGTTAAGGAAGGTTTATTAACTTCAATATGTTAAACTAATGATTTGAAGCAATTCGATATCGATTGCTAAATGTGTAAATACAAGAAAAACGACTTTATACCAAAATATGAGATCACGGAATTCTTCTAAATGCACTGCCGTTATGCCGTTATGGCTTTGTGTAAACTTCAGTAAGTTAAAAAAAGTTTTTTAACTTAAATATGTAAAAGAAATGATTTGAAGCAATTCGATATCGATTGCTAAATGTGTAAATACAAGATAATCGAATTTATACCTAAATATAAGATCACGGAATTCTTCCAAATGCACTGCCGTTATGCCGCCATGGCTTTATGTTAACTTCAGTTCGTTAAGAAGGTTTATTAACTTAAATATGTTAAACTAATGATTTGAAGAATTCCGATGTAGATTGCTAAAGGTGTATATTCAAGAAAATCGACTTTACACCTAAACATAAGATTACGGAATTCTTCAAAATGCACTGCCGTTATGCCGTCATGGCTTCATGTCAACTTCAGTTCGTTAAAGGATGTTTATTAACTTAGATATGTTAAACTAATGATTTGAAGTATTTCGATATCGATTGCTAAATGTGTATATACAAGAAAATCGACTTTATACCTAAAAATAAGATAACGCAATTCTTCTAAATGCACTGCCGTTATGCCCCCAAGGCTTTATATCAACTTCAGTTCGTTAAAGAAGGTTTATTAACTTAAATATGTTAAACTAATGATTTGAAGCATTTTGATATCGTTTGCTAAATGTGTATATACAAGAAAATCGATTTTATACCTAAATTTAAGATTACGGAATTCATCTAAATGCACTGCCGTTATACCGTTAAAGCTTTATGTAAACTTCAGTAAGATAAAGATGGTTAGTTAAATTAAATATGTTAAACTAATTATTTGAAGCTTTTCGATGTCGATTGCTAAATGCTTATATACAACAAAATCGACTTTATACCTAAATATAAGATTACGGAATTCATCTAAATGCACTGCCGTTATACCGTTAAGGCTTTATGTGAACTTTAGTAAGATAAAGATGATTAGTTAACTTAAATATGTTAAACTAATTATGTGAAGCTTTTCGATATCGATTGCTAAATGTTTATATACAACAAAATCGACTTTATACCTAAATTTAAGATTACGGAATTCATCTAAATGCACTGCCGTTATACCGTTAAGGCTTTATGTGAACTTTAGTAAGATAAAGATGATTATATAACTTAAATATGTTAAACTAATTATGTGAAGCTTTTCGATATCGATTGCTAAATGTGCGTGTACAAGAAAATTGACTTTATACTTAAATATAAGATTACGGAATTCATCTAAATGTACTGCCGTTAACGTTAAGGCTTTATGTAAACTTCAGTAAGATAAAGATGGTTAGTTAAATTAAATATGTTAAACTAATTATTTGAAGCTTTTCGATATCGATTGCTAAATTTTTATATACAACAAAATCGACTTTATACTTAAATATAAGATTACGGAATTCATCTAAATGCACTGCCGTTATACCGTTAAGGCTTTATGTAAACTTCAGTAAGATAAAGATTGTTAGTTAACTTAAATATGTTAAACTAATGATTTGAAGCATTTCCATATCGATTGCTAAAAGAGTATATACAAGAAAATCGTCTTTATTATTATTATTGCCCAGACTTGAAAGTAAAAAAGACTTTAAACAATAATTTTTTTTAATTTCTTTTCTATAACTCACTTAAATTAATTTTTTTCATTTACATATGTTCTGACTAAATAAATTTCTTAAGAGAAAAAATAGATATTATTATAAATAAATAAATAAAAATAAAGAAAAAACATAGCAATTTAGCTGATTTTTTCATGTAAATCACCAAAAATGGTGATTTTTTGAAATTATTGTGTGGGAAACCCCCCAGGGGAGTTCCAGGGGGTGTGCCACTGGCATGGATTGGTCGGCCGTCCAAAGTTAGTGGGGGTCGGTCATACATTTGGACTCGATTGGAGCACTCTATTTGGGTCAAAGTGGGATTTTTCAAAATTTGCCCCTACCCAAAAGTTCGACCCAAATTGAGGGACATCAAAATTCGTTTTAGAGGTATGGTTCCTTCGGTAAAGTATCTTATTTTGATCCCTAGAATATGATTTTCATAGAGCAATGGGCGATTTTTTAATTGACCCGCTCTAATATATATACTTGTATATTGGTAATTATATGTGAGGTTCCTCAATGAAACCCAGGGAAATTTGTTTAGTATGTGGCATGATAATAGTATAGATAAAATCAGGTCAATACTACCCTAATTCCCACATACTACATATGTATGTGTAGTGATTTTCTAAGAAATCTTATGTGTCTGTCAGTGTATGAGTTAAACATAGTACATGTATTTATAGAATTGCCTTAAGGGGCTATACCAGTGTGACACTTAAAAAAAATTTTTATTTGCTTTTTCGATAGCTTATATTTCCATAAATATCCTGTGAAATCGGGAAGGTCGTATCGTGAATAGTTTTTGGATGGCGGCGTTCTAAAGAGCGACCACTCGGAGGTGCAAACATATATAAGTGAAGCCTTAAACGCGTTTTTCTCGAAACGATATTTTTCAAAATTACTAGCATCATTACGAGAAATTAACCGATTGACTTCAAATTAAAACTGAGTATTTTTAATACATTTGCTATACAATAGACTACGATCCTTTTGATTGATTGAAAATTGTCAATTTGGCACTAAAAAACGACAAGTTTTTACCTAAAAAACTATTTTTTTTTTAATTACGCCATTTTGTTAATTTTTGATATTTTTCAAAGATTGTAAGTCATTGTATGGGAAATATATTTAATAAACGTTTCAAAATTTTTTGTTTCATGTACTCATTCGGCCGGAATCATGCCAGCAGTTGAGGCACTTTTTTTCTCGGCCCCCCCGAAGACAGCCGATAACTCCGTTATTTTTAAACATTTTTCTAAAAAAATCTTAAAATATAGCTGCAAATATACTTTTTTACGTTCAAAGAAGTTCAAAATGTTCAATCGCGTACTTTCTCTTAAAAAAAAATGACGAAAATCGCCTAATTTTTCATGCGTCTCACTGGTATCGCCTCTTAAGGTATTTCCCTAGCTTTGATGCTTTGCAAGAGCATAAAATGTTCGGTTGCATCCGAAAGTCTAACCCTTCTTTACTTTTTATTTTTTGTTAACTATTTTAAAAAACTTTTTTTAGTTTCATTTCGTAAGCTTTATTACATTATTTTCAATTTACATTAAGTTTAATTTTAATGTATCTCACACTTGCAATATCCACCTGTAACGCTTTCATTTACACATTGTATACATTCTAAACTTTTCTGCAGCGCTTTACATTCCATTACACAAGTTCCTGCATTCCAACCGCATACCAGATTGTGCAGCGTGACGTAAAGATGCACTGCGCCAGAAGCGCGAGTCACAATTAAACTCACAAAGTTTTTTAGGCCAAACTGGAGAAATGAGAAAATGCAACAATCAGCAATCGACAATGTGTGGCATGCACAATACTTTCTTGCACACTTGCATGTTAGTTACCGCATCCTTAAAGCCGTGCCTTCCTCATCGCCGAACCCATCAGACAACCTGTCTGCATGTCATTATGGCGCACGCCTTTGGCAGTGCTGTCAATATATCCATGGTATGGGTAATTGCATTGCTGCTATACAACCTGCTCTCATGAAGCGCTCCACGCTCACGTACTCTTTCCACCAAATTCCATTTTAAACAGCTGTAGAGCGTGGCCTCTACGGCGGCGAAGGTTGGCGGTAAAGGTTGGCGATGACGTGTCTGTTACCTGTCGGTTGCGACTTGTTGCGGTTGCGGCTTCGTCGCTCACTTTTTGTTGTTTTAAATGTTTTATCCTTCCCATTCGTTGTTGCCAACCAGTTGCGAACTTCATTTCGTTTTACAATGTTTGTTTTACTGTTTTGCGCAAGTAGTTTTACGTACGCGTTAATGTTTTTCTCTTCGCTAATTTTTATTATTGCTTTTGCTCTTAGCTCTGTGTAAAATTTCGATCTTTCGCTATTCTTTGACATTTGCTCATTGGCAGTGACAAACAAATTTTTAACACAAAACATAGTATTGTCTTCATTTGTCGCATTGCTTTGTTGTATGTTTTGAGTTTTTAATCAATATTTAAATTCAGTTGCTACTAAGTAAAGCAAAATAGAGATAGATGCAGAGAAAGTTATTTATATTATGATTGTCTTCTAAAGGCGAGCTTAGAGTAGGTTTTCATACGTCTTTACTAGCTATAAGCTAACCGCTTGCTACAGAAAAGTTCACTACAGTTCCACATAAGAACCAATTTTCCACATATAAGCAGCCTTTCATAGACTTGAGGGCATTTGTATCCTATTACAGACAATTCTGTTTCAAAAAATTATTTATCCAGCTGACAGCACCATATGGTTTGACCGCAGAAAAGTTCCGTATGAAGCTTTCAACGGGCATACGTTTTACCAATCGCGTCTCTGACACCACAAGTCTCGCTATTTACCTGAGTTCGGTTCTCTTCTGTCACTCTTCTCGCTCAATTCTGCTTGAGCATCCATTCCTGAACCATTTTGTTTAAAGTGCGTGCGATATTCATCATTTTAAGAGCAGCTTGATTATCGCTTCATACGCTGATCTTTTGTAATCACCAACTTGCCTACATTATGATCTCAGCAGCTTTCATTAAATCGTCCATATTCCTTCATTTGTAGCTCTCATACTTGGCATATATTAATTTTGATTTTTACCCGTTAAGGTAACAACACTTAGGTGAACATCCTAAGCAACATGTTGAAAGAGTATGAAAATGCCTGCTTATTAGAAAGTCAACAGTTTGTAAAAGTTAATTTAAGTGTACACAACACCTTGAATAACGCTTAATCAGCGGAAAATGCATAATAGCTGTGAAATCACTTAATGGCTGCTTCACAACTGACAACTGACTTGCTGACACCAGTTAACTGCCGCAATTTTTCTTTGTGCAAATATATTAGCAGGCTTTGTAAACGATTTAGACATCAACTGGTTCATATGTATGAGCGTTTAAGGACATCTAACCGAGAGTGACATGTGAAGATGGTACAAAGAAGACACACTTACACTGACAATTTACTCAATGGCATATTATTCTATGACACAAGCAAGTACGAGCATTCACGCACGCAACTAAACAATATGTATGTCTGTAAACATTTGAGTGCAAATTTTTTAATATACGCAATCATTTCGCATCGCTGCACGTCGCTTGATATTCCACAGAATTGCACTAATGATGCCACTTAATGTTACAAATGGGAAAAAGTACAGAATATAAGCATATCTGTAAAGAAATGCAAAATGCGCACAAGCATTTGTGCTGATAAAGCGCTCTCGCGTATCGAAGAAGCAATTGAGCAGCTGTTGTACGTGGCGTAAGTCGCATAAGTGATAACTATGCATACGTTTGCATGTGTGTGCACGTGGCTGCAGCTGTGTGAACTCTATAATAATTGCTACGATTGCTGCAATCATATAAAGTGTTGTGGTATGCTTTGTAGTCGCAGGCATTGATTTCATACGTCAGCAGTAGTTGCATATTGAATGTTGCGCATACGTCCCAGTGGTATGAAAAGCGAAGTTAAAGAGTCTTTATGTAAATAATTTGTAGCAGCACGTGAATTTACATAACTTAGTTATTTTAGTTCCTTTGACTTCAGATTAAACTTATACTTAAACTTAAACTTAAATTTAAACTTAAACTTAAACTTAAACTTAAACTTAAACTTAAGCCTAAACTTACACTTAAACTTAAACTTAAACTTAAACTTAAACTTAAACTTAAACTTAAGCCTAAACTTACACTTAAACTTAAACTAAAACTTAAACTTAAACTTAAACTTAAACTTAAACTTAAACTTAAACTTAAACTTAAACTTAAACTTAAACTTAAACTTAAACTTAAACTTAAACTTAAACTTAAACTTAAACTTAAACTTAAACTTAAACTTAAACTTAAACTTAAACTTAAACTTAAACTTAAACTTAAACTTAAGCTTAAACTTAAACTTAAACTTAAACTTAAACTTAAACTTAAACTTAAACTTAAACTTAAACTTAAACTTAAACTTAAACTTAAACTTAAACTTAAACTTAAACTTAAACTTAAACTTAAACTTAAACTTAAACTTAAACTTAAACTTAAACTTAAACTTAAACTTAAACTTAAACTTAAACTTAAACTTAAACTTGAACCTAAACCTTAACTTAAACTTAAACTTAAAGTTAAACCTAAGCTTAAACTTAAACTTAAACTTAAACTTAAAGCTAAACTTAAACCTAAACAGAAACTTAAACTTAAACTTAAACTTAAAGTTAAACCTAAACTTAAACTTAAACTTAAACTTAAACTGAAACTTAAACTTAAACTCACTAGTATATATCACTAGTATGCGCTGTTCACATCGTAAATATTTCGTTATATAAACAGTCTTACAGAAGTGCCAATGATTTGCATGAGCGGCTAAGCTTTTTAATCGTGAATTGTTTTATTTACAGGGAATTAAAAAATTCATCTCGGCCAAAAAATGGAATTAATTCGTGAACATTTTCGTGTGATCATTTTTCACAACTTTCGCCGTGGATTATCACGACCAGAGTGCATCGATGAACTAAAATCTTTGTATGGCTATGAATCACCATCCTATAGCAATTTCATGTAACATACCTTCAGATAGAGGCATGCCTATGCATTTCTTCCACCAGCATACATTCGATATTGTACTTCAAAAGGCGTTTATAAGATCATCACAGGTGACGAATCATGAATCTATGCGTATGAGTCCGAAACAAAACAGCAATCGACCGTGTGGACCTTCCAAGACGAGCCAAATATCCAACGAAAAACAAAAAAAAAAAAAAAAGAAAACATTTTCGTTGATAAATGTGCCTATTTTCATTATTAGGCAAGAAATATATATAGCAGCCTTCGTAATATGTATGTTGAAAGTGCCAGTTGCGCATGCATAAGTTATTGATTCTTTATATGCTTTTATATGTCAATGTGCTTATTTCTTCATACTCAATTTCTAAATCTATGTAGCTCAGCTTAATCACTTCTTACGGCAATTCATCTTCGTTGTAGTTGGTAGTGAATAAAGTTTCTGCAAAGTAAAATGAATTCGATAATGAAAATGATTTTACTTCACTTCATCAACTATATATCAGTTCGTCAACTATAAGCCGTTAATCTTGCGAATAATACTAACCTCAACATTTATTTAGAAAGCTTTCAAAATGAATATTATAAGTTATAAAGAAAAAAACAACTTTTTTCTTAACATAATAATATTGTGAATTAATTTCTTCTTCTTAAAACTTGAACTGAAACTGAACTGAACTGAAACGGAACTGAAACAGAAACTGAACTGAAACTGAACTGAAACTGAACAGAAACTGAAACTGAAAAGAAACTGAAACTGAAACGGAACTGAAACTGAACAGAAACTGAAACTGAAACTGAACTCAAACTGAGCAGAAACTGAAACTGAACAGAAACTTAACAGAAACTGCACTAAAGCTGAAACTGAAACTGAAAACTGAAACTGTAGTAATTCTAAAAGAAAATTATATATGTAAATGGCACCCTACAACAACAATTAGCAATTGATACTGCCCGAACATTTATTGGGAATGACCTTCATTGGAAAGGTATGATAATGGCATGCTGCGTTGGAAAGTTTGCACACGGCACACTAAGCGATATCAACTTGCGGTAACTAAATCAATGGAAAGCGTCCGCTGATCGCATACCTGACACCATCAACAACAACCTGTTTTTTCCATTTGGTATTTGCGTAGGCTTGGTAGGCTTAGTTTTTTAAGTAGAAGAAAAAATTCAGAATAAATGTGACTGCCGAAGTGAGAAAGTGTCTGGTCTTTTAATTGGCGCCCAACGTGGGACCTGTTCCCCAACAAGGATAATCTCGAATCGAAGGATAGCCCGGCAGGCTAAGGACCTCATCAACTGAAGGAATTATAAAATTTAAAGGGCTCAACCATCCTCGCTTCAATCATCAGATCTCAACATACCCAAAAATTTTCATAAAAAATACTTGTAAATAATTATTCAAGATTATTTCTTGTGGTGATTAAGTGTTATTATTAGTGAAAAAAAATATCAAAGTGAAAGTTTAAAAAATAAATTTAATTTCGTATGGCATCTTAAATTTGATTTTTTCATTTTTTTAGAAAAATTGCTGAAACCACAGTAATTTGCCCTGTAAAGAGTTTGAATAATTTTCACCCAAGTCCTTGCTTTAGGAGTGCCTTTTCAAAGGGCATACCGTTTCGGTTTGAAATAAGAAAATTGTGTTTTATAAGTTACGTGATTAAAAATGAGTGTTACGCGTGAACAAGTAATAGAAATAGTGAAAAAAAGCAATTTTTGGTCCTACAGTTAGTTCAGATAATTTAAGTTTAGATTTAATAAAATCTCTCCCAGAATTTAAAGGGGAAGCCTCAGCGTATCCCGCTTGGCGCACTGCAGCTCATTTTGCTATGAGCTATTATAAAGAACATTCAGAAAAATATTATGTCGCTATGGGAATTTTCAGAAATAAAATTACAGATTCAGCTAATACATCCCTTTCTTCCTTTAACACGGTGGTTATTAATTTTAAGGCAATAATCGCAAGGTTGGATCAGACATACGCGGATAAGAGACCGTTGTATGTTTTAAAAAATGAATTAAGTATCTTGAGGCAAGGCAATCTATCGATTGCTGATTATTACGATACAGCTGATAAACAACTGACACTAATTATTAATAAGCACATTAAGTCCCATAATGGTAACTCTGAAGTTGTCGCTGCTCGCAATGAGAGAGCAAGGGAAAACGCACTTCGTGTATTCGTTTCGGGTCTTCGTAGACCATTATGTGACATACTCTTTTCCACCAGGCCAAAGGACCTTCCAACTGCGCTTGCAGTTGCTCAGGAGCTCGAAACTAGCCACAAAAGGTACGATTTTGCGCGTATATTTGCCGTAGGAAATTCGCAGACGCCGAATATTCCTGTTACATCTCAGGGCCGTCAGTCTTTTTAGGAATCAGCTAAATCATCGCACTTATTCAAGTCACAACAATAGACCAACTCTTATGGAAGTCGATCGTAGTATCCCTTCTACTCGGCAACATGCTAATCCTTACACCAACAACGCTCTTCAAAAGCGAGACAGCAACCATTTGCCCAATTCAAATCCTCCCATTAATACTTCTCGACCACAATAGAAACCAATCCTTTTCCAGCCCACAGTTTTTAAGCGTGGTCGCGATCAAACATACTCTAATAGATCACCATTCCCTAAGGTACAAAGGGTAAACTAAATGCCACATGAAATAGAATATCTATCAATAATTACATAGAAGGAGATCAGGATAACTATGAGTACGATTATGGTCGCGAGCATCAGGAAAATGATTACAACACCAATGACTGTCATGAAGATATTGAGAGTAACTTTGCAGACGAAATCAACCATTTAAATTAAGTTCGCTCCTACCATATATTACGAAAAAAATGGCAAATGGTCAGGAGCTACGCATTTTAATAGACACAGGTACTTCTAAAAATTATGTCAAAAACTATTCTTTCTTAAAAGGCGTGAAATCAATGGCCTCAATCTGATTGATAAACAATGTTTAATAAATATCCTAGATTCTAAGATCATCACAGGTGACGAATCATGAATCTATGCGTATGAGTCCGAAACAAAACAGCAATCGACCGTGTGGACCTTCCAAGACGAGCCAAATATCCAACGAAAAACAAAAAAAAAAAAAAAAAGAAAACATTTTCGTTGATAAATGTGCCTATTTTCATTATTAGGCAAGAAATATATATAGCAGCCTTCGTAATATGTATGTTGAAAGTGCCAGTTGCGCATGCATAAGTTATTGATTCTTTATATGCTTTTATATGTCAATGTGCTTATTTCTTCATACTCAATTTCTAAATCTATGTAGCTCAGCTTAATCACTTCTTACGGCAATTCATCTTCGTTGTAGTTGGTAGTGAATAAAGTTTCTGCAAAGTAAAATGAATTCGATAATGAAAATGATTTTACTTCACTTCATCAACTATATATCAGTTCGTCAACTATAAGCCGTTAATCTTGCGAATAATACTAACCTCAACATTTATTTAGAAAGCTTTCAAAATGAATATTATAAGTTATAAAGAAAAAAACAACTTTTTTCTTAACATAATAATATTGTGAATTAATTTCTTCTTCTTAAAACTTGAACTGAAACTGAACTGAACTGAAACGGAACTGAAACAGAAACTGAACTGAAACTGAACAGAAACTGAAACTGAAAAGAAACTGAAACTGAAACGGAACTGAAACTGAACAGAAACTGAAACTGAAACTGAACTCAAACTGAGCAGAAACTGAAACTGAACAGAAACTTAACAGAAACTGCACTAAAGCTGAAACTGAAACTGAAAACTGAAACTGTAGTAATTCTAAAAGAAAATTATATATGTAAATGGCACCCTACAACAACAATTAGCAATTGATACTGCCCGAACATTTATTGGGAATGACCTTCATTGGAAAGGTATGATAATGGCATGCTGCGTTGGAAAGTTTGCACACGGCACACTAAGCGATATCAACTTGCGGTAACTAAATCAATGGAAAGCGTCCGCTGATCGCATACCTGACACCATCAACAACAACCTGTTTTTTCCATTTGGTATTTGCGTAGGCTTGGTAGGCTTAGTTTTTAAGTAGAAGAAAAAATTCAGAATAAATGTGACTGCCGAAGTGAGCAAGTGTCTGGTCTTTTAATTGGCGCCCAACGTGGGACCTGTTCCCCAACAAAGATAATCTCGAATCGAAGGATAGCCCGGCAGGCTAAGGACCTCATCAACTGAAGGAATTATAAAATTTAAAGGGCTCAACCATCCTCGCTTCAATCATCAGATCTCAACATACCCAAAAATTTTCATAAAAAATACTTGTAAATAATTATTCAAGATTATTTCTTGTGGTGATTAAGTGTTATTATTAGTGAAAAAAAATATCAAAGTGAAAGTTTAAAAAATAAATTTAATTTCGTATGGCATCTTAAATTTGATTTTTTCATTTTTTTAGAAAAATTGCTGAAACCACAGTAATTTGCCCTGTAAAGAGTTTGAATAATTTTCACCCAAGTCCTTGCTTTAGGAGTGCCTTTTCAAAGGGCATACCGTTTCGGTTTGAAATAAGAAAATTGTGTTTTATAAGTTACGTGATTAAAAATGAGTGTTACGCGTGAACAAGTAATAGAAATAGTGAAAAAAAGCAATTTTTGGTCCTACAGTTAGTTCAGATAATTTAAGTTTAGATTTAATAAAATCTCTCCCAGAATTTAAAGGGGAAGCCTCAGCGTATCCCGCTTGGCGCACTGCAGCTCATTTTGCTATGAGCTATTATAAAGAACATTCAGAAAAATATTATGTCGCTATGGGAATTTTCAGAAATAAAATTACAGATTCAGCTAATACATCCCTTTCTTCCTTTAACACGGTGGTTATTAATTTTAAGGCAATAATCGCAAGGTTGGATCAGACATACGCGGATAAGAGACCGTTGTATGTTTTAAAAAATGAATTAAGTATCTTGAGGCAAGGCAATCTATCGATTGCTGATTATTACGATACAGCTGATAAACAACTGACACTAATTATTAATAAGCACATTAAGTCCCATAATGGTAACTCTGAAGTTGTCGCTGCTCGCAATGAGAGAGCAAGGGAAAACGCACTTCGTGTATTCGTTTCGGGTCTTCGTAGACCATTATGTGACATACTCTTTTCCACCAGGCCAAAGGACCTTCCAACTGCGCTTGCAGTTGCTCAGGAGCTCGAAACTAGCCACAAAAGGTACGATTTTGCGCGTATATTTGCCGTAGGAAATTCGCAGACGCCGAATATTCCTGTTACATCTCAGGGCCGTCAGTCTTTTTTAGGAATCAGCTAAATCATCGCACTTATTCAAGTCACAACAATAGACCAACTCTTATGGAAGTCGATCGTAGTATCCCTTCTACTCGGCAACATGCTAATCCTTACACCAACAACGCTCTTCAAAAGCGAGACAGCAACCATTTGCCCAATTCAAATCCTCCCATTAATACTTCTCGACCACAATAGAAACCAATCCTTTTCCAGCCCACAGTTTTTAAGCGTGGTCGCGATCAAACATACTCTAATAGATCACCATTCCCTAAGGTACAAAGGGTAAACTAAATGCCACATGAAATAGAATATCTATCAATAATTACATAGAAGGAGATCAGGATAACTATGAGTACGATTATGGTCGCGAGCATCAGGAAAATGATTACAACACCAATGACTGTCATGAAGATATTGAGAGTAACTTTGCAGATGAAATCAACCATTTAAATTAAGTTCGCTCCTACCATATATTACGAAAAAAATGGCAAATGGTCAGGAGCTACGCATTTTAATAGACACAGGTACTTCTAAAAATTATGTCAAAAACTATTCTTTCTTAAAAGGCGTGAAATCAATGGCCTCAATCTGATTGATAAACAATGTTTAATAAATATCCTAGATTCTAAGATCATCACAGGTGACGAATCATGAATCTATGCGTATGAGTCCGAAACAAAACAGCAATCGACCGTGTGGACCTTCCAAGACGAGCCAAATATCCAACGAAAAACAAAAAAAAAAAAAAAGAAAACATTTTCGTTGATAAATGTGCCTATTTTCATTATTAGGCAAGAAATATATATAGCAGCCTTCGTAATATGTATGTTGAAAGTGCCAGTTGCGCATGCATAAGTTATTGATTCTTTATATGCTTTTATATGTCAATGTGCTTATTTCTTCATACTCAATTTCTAAATCTATGTAGCTCAGCTTAATCACTTCTTACGGCAATTCATCTTCGTTGTAGTTGGTAGTGAATAAAGTTTCTGCAAAGTAAAATGAATTCGATAATGAAAATGATTTTACTTCACTTCATCAACTATATATCAGTTCGTCAACTATAAGCCGTTAATCTTGCGAATAATACTAACCTCAACATTTATTTAGAAAGCTTTCAAAATGAATATTATAAGTTATAAAGAAAAAAACAACTTTTTCTTAACATAATAATATTGTGAATTAATTTCTTCTTCTTAAAACTTGAACTGAAACTGAACTGAACTGAAACGGAACTGAAACAGAAACTGAACTGAAACTGAACAGAAACTGAAACTGAAAAGAAACTGAAACTGAAACGGAACTGAAACTGAACAGAAACTGAAACTGAAACTGAACTCAAACTGAGCAGAAACTGAAACTGAACAGAAACTTAACAGAAACTGCACTAAAGCTGAAACTGAAACTGAAAACTGAAACTGTAGTAATTCTAAAAGAAAATTATATATGTAAATGGCACCCTACAACAACAATTAGCAATTGATACTGCCCGAACATTTATTGGGAATGACCTTCATTGGAAAGGTATGATAATGGCATGCTGCGTTGGAAAGTTTGCACACGGCACACTAAGCGATATCAACTTGCGGTAACTAAATCAATGGAAAGCGTCCGCTGATCGCATACCTGACACCATCAACAACAACCTGTTTTTTCCATTTGGTATTTGCGTAGGCTTGGTAGGCTTAGTTTTTTAAGTAGAAGAAAAAATTCAGAATAAATGTGACTGCCGAAGTGAGCAAGTGTCTGGTCTTTTAATTGGCGCCCAACGTGGGACCTGTTCCCCAACAAAGATAATCTCGAATCGAAGGATAGCCCGGCAGGCTAAGGACCTCATCAACTGAAGGAATTATAAAATTTAAAGGGCTCAACCATCCTCGCTTCAATCATCAGATCTCAACATACCCAAAAATTTTCATAAAAAATACTTGTAAATAATTATTCAAGATTATTTCTTGTGGTGATTAAGTGTTATTATTAGTGAAAAAAAATATCAAAGTGAAAGTTTAAAAAATAAATTTAATTTCGTATGGCATCTTAAATTTGATTTTTTCATTTTTTTAGAAAAATTGCTGAAACCACAGTAATTTGCCCTGTAAAGAGTTTGAATAATTTTCACCCAAGTCCTTGCTTTAGGAGTGCCTTTTCAAAGGGCATACCGTTTCGGTTTGAAATAAGAAAATTGTGTTTTATAAGTTACGTGATTAAAAATGAGTGTTACGCGTGAACAAGTAATAGAAATAGTGAAAAAAAGCAATTTTTGGTCCTACAGTTAGTTCAGATAATTTAAGTTTAGATTTAATAAAATCTCTCCCAGAATTTAAAGGGGAAGCCTCAGCGTATCCCGCTTGGCGCACTGCAGCTCATTTTGCTATGAGCTATTATAAAGAACATTCAGAAAAATATTATGTCGCTATGGGAATTTTCAGAAATAAAATTACAGATTCAGCTAATACATCCCTTTCTTCCTTTAACACGGTGGTTATTAATTTTAAGGCAATAATCGCAAGGTTGGATCAGACATACGCGGATAAGAGACCGTTGTATGTTTTAAAAAATGAATTAAGTATCTTGAGGCAAGGCAATCTATCGATTGCTGATTATTACGATACAGCTGATAAACAACTGACACTAATTATTAATAAGCACATTAAGTCCCATAATGGTAACTCTGAAGTTGTCGCTGCTCTCAATGAGAGAGCAAGGGAAAACGCACTTCGTGTATTCGTTTCGGGTCTTCGTAGACCATTATGTGACATACTCTTTTCCACCAGGCCAAAGGACCTTCCAACTGCGCTTGCAGTTGCTCAGGAAGCTCGAAACTAGCCACAAAAGGTACGATTTTGCGCGTATATTTGCCGTAGGAAATTCGCAGACGCCGAATATTCCTGTTACATCTCAGGGCCGTCAGTCTTTTTAGGAATCAGCTAAATCATCGCACTTATTCAAGTCACAACAATAGACCAACTCTTATGGAAGTCGATCGTAGTATCCCTTCTACTCGGCAACATGCTAATCCTTACACCAACAACGCTCTTCAAAAGCGAGACAGCAACCATTTGCCCAATTCAAATCCTCCCATTAATACTTCTCGACCACAATAGAAACCAATCCTTTTCCAGCCCACAGTTTTTAAGCGTGGTCGCGATCAAACATACTCTAATAGATCACCATTCCCTAAGGTACAAAGGGTAAACTAAATGCCACATGAAATAGAATATCTATCAATAATTACATAGAAGGAGATCAGGATAACTATGAGTACGATTATGGTCGCGAGCACCAGGAAAATGATTACAACACCAATGACTGTCATGAAGATATTGAGAGTAACTTTGCAGACGAAATCAACCATTTAAATTAAGTTCGCTCCTACCATATATTACGAAAAAAATGGCAAATGGTCAGGAGCTACGCATTTTAATAGACACAGGTACTTCTAAAAATTATGTCAAAAACTATTCTTTCTTAAAAGGCGTGAAATCAATGGCCTCAATCTGATTGATAAACAATGTTTAATAAATATCCTAGATTCTACCTCTACTTTTTATTTATTAAAAAATTTAAAAACGGTTGATGGTATCATTGGATACGACTTTTAAAAAAAAAAATTAACGCTATAATTGATATAGAGAGGGGATACTTATTTTACCGCAATGGCCAAGTAAAACTTCAGCATATTTCTTGCAGCCAAGTACATAAATTTGATAACCATAGAGGATTCGGTTCCAACTAGTATCCGAAACCAATTCAATGATATGATTAGTAGCAATATTAATGCCTTTGCCGATACAGATAGAGCACTGCCTTATAACACCAAAGTACAGGGTAGAATTCGTACGATTACGAATGAGCCAATTTATACCAAAAGCTAACCCTATCCTGTTTCCGCAGCAGAGTTCATAAACACAGAATTATAAGCTCTTCTTAAAGATAAAATAATTCGCAAATCTTGCTCTCCATATAACTCGCCTGTTCATGTGGTTACAAAAAAGGGCTTAGACGAAAATGGTAGGCAAAACTTACGGATGGTGATAGACTTTAGAAACTTAATGAGAAACCAATTTCAGATAGATATCCCATTCCTGACTCGTCAGTAATTTTGGCAAACTTAGGGAAATCTAAATATTATACCACCCTCGACTTAAAATCGGGATTTCACCAGATAATTTGAAGATCGGGAAAAAACCGCTTTCAGTGTCAACAATGGAAAGTACGAGTTCTGTCGTCTGCCATTTGGCCTGAAAAATGCTCCCAGCATTTTCCAGCGAGCTATCGATGATGTCCTTCGTGAATACATAGGAAAATGTTGCCACGTTTATATGGATGACATCATTATTTTCCCTCCTGACGAACAATCCCATTTAGTTGACATAAACATAATTTTACAAAGTTTAGAAAAAGCAGGAATGAGAATTTCGTCCGAAAAATCAAAGTTTTTTAAAATAGAAGTTGAATTTTTGGGATTTTTAGTTTCACGAAATGGTATCCGAACATGCCCAACTAAAGTGAATGATATACTCAATTATAAAATTCCAAACACTCTTCGAGCACTACGATCATTCCTTGGGCTATCAGGATATTATCGAAGATTTGTGAAAGATTACGCTAGAATTGTGAAATCGCTCACAAAATATCTGAGAGGGGAAAACGGAAATGTAAGTGCGAATAAATCAAAAGCCGTTGTCATAGAACTTGACCATGAAGCTATAAGGGCATTCTAGAAAATAAAACAGGTATTGGCATCTGAAGACGTACTCCTGCAACACCCGGATTATAGCCAACCTTTCGAACTTACTATAGATGCCTCTTCAAGTGCGTTGGGAGCAGTTTTGTCACAAAATGGTAGACCAATCACTATGATTTCTCGTACTTTGTCTGCCACAGAACAAAATTATGCTACAAATGAACGAGAGCTCATCGCAATAGTATGGGCATTAAAAAATTTGCGCCATTACTTGTACGGTATTAGTAATATTAACATTTTTACCGATCACCAGCCCCTTATTTTCGCTGTATCTGATAAGGATCCTAACTCAAAATTGAAAAGATGGCGTGCTTTTATCGAAGAGTTTTCACCAAAACTTCACTACAAGCCAGGAAAAGAAAATAAAGTAGCCGACGCCTTATCTAGACAGTTCATCCACAACTTGAGTGAATCAGGAAAGATGGAAACAGTTCATAGCGAACAGTCTTCTAGTGATGCCATTAAAACTATTAAATATCCTGTAAACCAATTTAAAAATCAGTTAGTGTTATCTAAATCCGACCATTTTAGCAAAATAAGTAAAATTTTATTTTAAAAAGCTCCGACGTCATATTATTTGTTTTGACACCATCGAAAACTTAATGCGCTATCTAAAGGAAGCTATCAATCCAAATGTCACAAACGGCTTACAATGTGAACATAAAGTTTTGGCAGAAATACAAAATGAATTAGTGAGGCAATATCCTGGGGTTAAATTTGTACACACGGAAAAACTTGCAATTGATTTAACCAACAAGAGTGACCAACTAGAAACAATCGCTACGGAACATAATCGAGCTCATCGATGTCTGTACGAAAATTTTCAACAAATCTCAAATGAATATTATTTTCCAAACATGAGAAAAATGCTAAAATCTTTAATTGTGAACTGCAGAATTTGTTTGCAAAACAAATATCAAAGAAAACCATTTGATCCTGGTATTTGAAAAACCCCCATACCAAAATACCCCGGAGAAATACTCCATATTGATATTTTTATCACAGCCAAACAGTATTTTTTAACTTGTATTGACAAGTTTTCTAAATACGCCATTGTTAAGCAAATAGCGTCACGTTCCACAGTTGACAAAAAGATGCAATGCTAGAAATACTGCTAATTTTTAAAAATACCAAAACTATAGTATCTGATAATGAAAAAGCTTTCCATTCCATCTTTCCTAAAAGTCTTCACAGGGATAATTTTTCAATCGAACAGTTTTTTATTCCTACACTTCATAGCGAGAGTAATGGACAGGTTGAGAGGTTCCACTCCACACTGCTGGAAATTGCCCGCTGCATCAAGGAATAACAACAAATAAGTGAGACTAATGACTTAATGTTATTAGCCACACATAAATATAATACTAGTATCCATTCTGTCACAAACTTGTAGCCAATTGAAGCTCTCTATGGCTCATCAATAGAAACACTAGAAACGATAAGAAATAAATTGAAACTTGCACAAGAAAAAACGCTAGACAGATTTAATAAAAACAAAAATACTAAAACGTATAAGCCTGGCGAAAAGGTGTTTCTTAAAGGGCATAAAAGACTGGGAAACAAGTTCAGCAGTATTTATATTGAAAAGGTTATTGAAAAGGACTTGGGAACAACGGTACTAATAGATGGTAAAAAGATTCACAAAAGCAATATACGTTAGACATTTTTTGTATGTAAACTCATTATTCATGCTGTTATAATCAACTTATATGCCAGAAATTAAAAAAAGTATACATCTAAAAAATTATAATAATTAGTGTTAAAATAAAATCCACAAGCATCTAATCTTGAATATTTACCTTTATTTTAAGTTCAAGATAAAAAATGTAAAAATGAAATACTACTTTTTGTTATTTGGATATTTGTATGCCAAACCAATTAAAAAAAGGCACACTGTCACAACAATTGTTAACATCTGCATCACAACCTATTGATGGCATTGCACTTTTAAATGATACATTACAAATGCAATGTTGATGGAGTAACGAAACCATCCTATTGAACTGTAGCCTAAAACAAGAGCTGGTCATAGTGGATCGACCCTCATCTCAACTCCCCTAAAGGCATCATTGAATCCGCTCGTGTCTTTTTCTTCATTATTACCATTCATAGCTGTAGTAATTCTAAAAGAAAATCATAAAAATCACAACATTTATTGCGGATGACCTTCATTGGAAAGGTATGATAAAGGCACGCTGCGTTGGAAAGTTTGCACACGGCAAGCTAAGCGACATCAACTTGCGGTAACTAAATCTATGGAAAGCGTCCGCTGATCGCATACCTGACACCATCAACAACAACCTGTTTTTTCCATTTGGTATTTGCGTAGGCTTGGTAGGCTTAGTTTTTTAAGAAGAAGAAACTGTATCGAATCAGAAAAAATTCAGAATTAATGTGACTGCCGAAGGATTCCGTAATCTTATATTTAGTTATAAAGTCGATTTTGTTGTATATACACATTAAGCAATCGATATCGAAATGCTTCAAATCATTATTTTAACATATTTAAGTTAATAAACCTTCCTTAACGAACTGAAGTTGACATAAAGCCAAAACATCATAACGGCAGTGCATTTGGAAGAATTCCATAATCTTATATTTAGGTATAAAGCTGATCTTCTTGTATATTCTCATTTAGCAATCGATATCGAAATGCTTTGAATCATTATTTTAACATATTTAAATTAATAAACCTTCTTTAACGAACTGAAGTTGACATAAGGCCAAAACATCGTAACGGCAGTGTACTTGGAAGAATTCCATAATCTTATATTTAGGTATAAAGCCGATTTTCTTGTATATACTCATTTAGCAACCGATATCGAAATGCTTTAAATCATTAGTTTAACATATTTAAGTTAATTAACTTTCTTTAACGATTTGAAGTTGACATAAAGCCAAAACATCATAAGGGCAGTGCATTTGGAAGAATTCCATTATTTTATATTTAGGTATTAAGTCGATTTTGTTGTATATGCACATTTAGCGATCGATATGGAAATGCTTCAAATAATTAGTTTAACATATTTAAGTTAATTAACCTTCTTTATCTTACTGAACTTTACACAAAGCCTTAAAGGTATAAAGGCAGTGCATTTAGAACAATTCCGTAATACTATGTTTTGGTATAAAGTCGATTTTCTTGAGTAAACACATTTAGCAATCGATATCGAAATGCTTCAAATCATTAGTTTAACATATTTATGTTAATTAACCTTCTGTAACGAACTGAATTTGACATAAAGCCATGGCGGCATAACGGCAGTGCATTTAAAAGAATACCGTAATTTTATGTTTAGGCCGGTTTTCTTGAACATACCCATTAAGCAATCGATGTCGGAATTCCTCAAATCATTAGTTTAACATATTTAAGTTAATTAACCTTCTTTATCTTACTGAAGTTAACACAAAGCCTTAATTTATAACGGCAGTGCCTTTGGAAGAAACACGCAGTCTTATATTTAGGTATAAAGTCGATTTTCTTGTATATACTCATTTAGTAATCGATATCGAAATGCTTCAAATCATTAGTTTAACTTATTTAAGTTAATTAATCGGAAAAATTCCGTTATCTTATGTTTAGGTATAGAAACGTTATTCTTGTATATACACATTTGGTAATCGATATCGAAATGCTTCAAATCATTAGTTTAACATATTTAAATTAATTAACCTTCTTTAACGTACTGAAGGTGACATAAAGCCATGGCGGCATAACGGCAGTGCAAATTGGAAAAATTCCGTTATCTTATGTTTAGGTATAGAAACGTTATTCTTGTATATACACATTTAGCAATCGATATCGAAATGCTTCAAATCATAAGTTTAACATATTTAAGTTAATAAACCTTCTTCAATGAACTGAAGTAGACATAAAGCCAAAGCGGCATAACGGCAGTGCATCTGGAAGATTTCCCTAATCTTATGTATAGTTATAAAGTCGATTTTGTTGTATATACACATTTAGCAATCGACATCGAAATGCTTCAAATCATTAGTATAACATATTTAAGTTAATTAACCTTCTTTATCTTACTGAAGTCTACATAAAGCCTTAACGGTATAACGGCAGTGCATTTGGAAGAATTCCGAAATCTTATATATAAAGTCGATTTTCTTGTATATACACATTATGCAATCGATATCGAAATGCTTCAATTAATTAGATTAACATATTGAAGTTAATTAACTTTCTTTATCTTACTGGAGTCTACATAAAGCCTTAAGGTTATAACGGCAGTGCATTTAGAAGAATTCCGTAATCTTATATTTAGGTATAAAGTCGACTTTCTTGTATATACACATTTAGCAATCGATATCGAAATGCTTCAAATCATTTCTTTTACATATTTAAGTTAATAAACTTTCTTTAACTAAATGAAGTTTACATAAAGCCGTAAAGGCATAACGGCAGTGCATTTAGAAAAATTCCGTAATCTTATATTTAGGTATAAAGTCGATTTTCTTGTATATACACATTTAGCAATCGATATCGAAATTCTTCAGATCTTTAGATTAACATATTTAAGTTTATAAACCTTCTTTAACGAACTACAGTTTACATAAAGCCATGACGGCATAACGACAGTGCATTTAGAAGAATTCCGTAATCTTATATTTAATTATTAAGTCGATTTTCTTGTATTTACATCTTTAGCAATCGATATCGAAATGCTTCAAATCATTTCTTTTACACATCTAAGTTATTAAATTTTTTTTATCGTACTGAAGTTTACATAAAGCCATAATGGCATAACGGCAGTGCATTTAGAAGAATTCCATAATCTTATATTTCAGAATAAGTCGTTTTTCTTGTATTTGCACCTTTAGCAATCGATATCAAAATGCTTTAAATCATTTCTTTTACATATTTAAGTTAATAAACTTTCTTTAACTTACTGAAGTTTACATAAAGACATGGCCGCAAAACGGCAGTGCATTTGGAAGAATTCCGTAAGCTTATGTTTAGGTATAAAAACGATTTTCTTGTATATACACATTAAACAATCGATACCGAAATGCTTCAATTCATTAGTTTAACATACTTAAGTTAATAATCCTTCTTCAATGAACTGAAGTTGACATAAAGCCATGGCGGCATAACGGCAGTGCATTTGGAAGAATTTCGTAATCTTATATTTAGTTATAAAGTCGATTTTGTTGTATATACACATTTAGCAATCGATATCTAAATGCTTCAAATCATTAGTATAACATATTTCAGTTAATTAACCTTCTTTATCTTACTGAAGCTTACACAAAGCCTTAACGGTATAGCGGCAGTGCATTTGGAAAAAACCCGCAGTCTTATATTTAGGTATAAAGTCGATTTTCTTGTATATACACATTTAGCAATCGATTTCGAAATGCTTCAAATCATTAGTTTAACATATTTAAGTTAATAAACCTTCTTTAACGAACTGAAGTTGACATAAAGCCTTAACGGTATAACGGCAGTGCATTTAGAAGAATTCCGTAATCTTATATTTAGGTATAAAGTCGATTTTGTTGTATATACACATTTAGCAATCGATATCGAAATGCCTCAAATCATTAGTATAACATATTTAAGTTAATTAACCTTCTTTATCTTACTGAAGGTGACATAAAGCCATGGCGGCATAACGGCATTGCATTTGGAAAAATTCCGTAATCTTATGTTTAGGTATAAAGTCGATTTTCTTGTATATACGCATTTGGTAATAGATATCGAAATGCTTCAAATCATTAGTTTAACATATTTAAGTTAATTAACCTTCTTTAACGTACTGAAGGTGACATAAAGCCATGGCGGCATAACGGCATTGCATTTGGAAAAATTCCGTAATCTTATGTTTAGGTATAAAGTCGATTTTCTTGTATATACGCATTTAGTAATCGATATCGAAATGTTTCAAATCATTAGATTAACATATTTAAGTTAATAAACCTTCATTAACGAACTGAAGTTGACATAGAGCCTTGGCGGCATAACGGCAGTGCATTTAGAAGAATTCCGTAATCTTATATTTAGGTATAAAGTCGATTTTGTTGTATATACACATTTAGCAATCGACATCGAAATGCTTCAAATCATTAGTATAACATATTTAAGTTAATTAACCTTCTTTATCTTACTGAAGTCTACATAAAGCCTTAACGGTATAACGGCAGTGCATTTGGAAGAATTCCGAAATCTTATATACGAAGTCGATTTTCTTGTAGTTACACATTTAGTAATCGATATCGAAATGCTTCAAATCATTAGTTTAACATATTTAAGTTAATAAACCTTCTTCAATGAACTGATGTCTACATAAAACCTTAACGGCATAACGGCAGTGCATTTGGAAGAATTCCGAAATCTTATATATAAAGTCGATTTTCTTGTATATACACATTATGCAATCGATATCGAAATGCTTCAAATCATTAGTTTAACACAATTAAGTTAATAAACCTTATTTAAAATTCTGAAGGTGTTATAAAGCCATGGCGGCATAACGGCAGTGCATTTGGAAAAATTGGAAAAATTCCGTTATCTTATGTTTAGGTATAGAAACGTTATTCTTGTATATACACATTTAGCAATCGATATCGAAATGCTTCAAATCATTAGTTTAACATATTTAAGTTAATAAACCTTCTTCAATGAACTGAAGTAGACATAAAGCCAAAGCGGCATAACGGCAGTGCATCTGGAAGATTTCCCTAATCTTATGTATAGTTATAAAGTCGATTTTGTTGTATATACACATTTAGCAATCGACATCGAAATGCTTCAAATCATTAGTATAACACATTTAAGTTAATTAACCTTCTTTATCTTACTGAAGTCTACATAAAGCCTTAACGGTATAACGGCAGTGCATTTGGAAGAATTCCGAAATCTTATATATAAAGTCGATTTTCTTGTATATACACATTATGCAATCGATATCGAAATGCTTCAATTAATTAGATTAACATATTGAAGTTAATTAACTTTCTTTATCTTACTGGAGTCTACATAAAGCCTTAAGGGTATAACGGCAGTGCATTTAGAAGAATTCCGTAATCTTATATTTAGGTATAAAGTCGACTTTCTTGTATATACACTTCAAATCATTTCTTTTACATATTTAAGTTAATAAACTTTCTTTAACTAAATGAAGTTAAATGAAAAGGCATAACGGCAGTGCATTTAGAAAAATTCCGTAATCTTATATTTAGGTATAAAGTCGATTTTCTTGTATATACACATTTAGCAATCGATATCGAAATTCTTCAGATCTTTAGATTAACATATTTAAGTTTATAAACCTTCTTTAACGAACTACAGTTTACATAAAGCCATGACGGCATAACGACAGTGCATTTAGAAGAATTCCGTAATCTTATATTTAATTATTAAGTCGATTTTCTTGTATTTACATCTTTAGCAATCGATATCGAAATGCTTCAAATCATTTCTTTTACACATCTAAGTTATTAAATTTTTTTTATCGTACTGAAGTTTACATAAAGCCATAATGGCATAACGGCAGTGCATTTAGAAGAATTCCGTAATCTTATATTTCGGAATAAGTCGTTTTTCTTGTATTTGCACCTTTAGCAATCGATATCAAAATGCTTTAAATCATTTCTTTTACATATTTAAGTTAATAAACTTTCTTTAACTTACTGAAGTTTACATAAAGACATGGCCGCATAACGGCAGTGCATTTGGAAGAATTCCGTAACCTTATGTTTAGGTATAAAAACGATTTTCTTGTATATACACATTTAGCAATCGATACCGAAATGCTTCAATTCATTAGTTTAACATACTTAAATTAATAATCCTTCTTCAATGAACTGAAGTTAACATAAAGCCATGGCGGCATAACGGCAGTGCATTTGGAAGAATTCCGTAATCTTATATTTAGTTATAAAGTCGATTTTGTTGTATATACACATTTAGCAATCGATATCTAAATGCTTCAAATCATTAGTATAACATATTTAAGTTAATTAACCTTCTTTATCTTACTGAAGTTTACACAAAGCCTTAACGGTATAGCGGCAGTGTATTTGGAAAAAACCCGCAGTCTTATATTTAGGTATAAAGTAGATTTTCTTGTATATACACATTTGGCAATCGATATCGAAATGCTTCAAATCATTAGATTAACATATTTAAGTTAATTAACTTTCTTTATCTTACTGAAGTCTACATTAAGCCTTAACGGTATAACGACAGTGCATTTGGAAGAAACCCGCAGTCTTATATTTAAGGTATAAAGTCGATTTTCTTGTACATACACATTTAGCAATCGATATCGAAATGCTTCAAATCATTAGATTAACATATTTTAGTTAATAAACTTTCTTTATCTTATTGGAGTCTACATAAAGCCTTAACGGTATAACGGCAGTGCACTTAGAAGAATTTCGCAATCTTATATTTATTTGTTAAGTCGACATTTAGCAATCGATATCGAAATGCTTCAAATCATTAGATTAACATATTTAAGTTAATACACGTTCTTGAAAGAACTGAAGTTGACATAAAGCCATGGGAGCATAACGGCAGTGCATTTGGAAGAATTCCGTAATTTTATGTTTAGGTATAAAAACGATTTTCTTGTATATACACATTTAGCCATCGATATTGAAATGCTTCAAATCATTAGTTTAACATATTTATGTTAATTAACCTTCTTTACCTTACTGAAGTTTACAT
The DNA here is from genome assembly GCA_037783105.1 of Bactrocera zonata. NCBI lineage: Eukaryota > Metazoa > Arthropoda > Insecta > Diptera > Tephritidae > Bactrocera > Bactrocera zonata. The sequence continues at coordinate 364,467 of JBAWJQ010005301.1, read as the reverse complement.
GAAGCCTTAACGGTATAACGGCAGTGCATTTGGAAGAACTCCGTAATTTTATATTTAGTTATAAAGTCGATTTTCTTGTATATACACATTTAGCAATCGATATCGAAATGCTTCAAATCTTTAGTATAACATATTTAAGTTACTTAAACTTCTTTAACTTACTGATGTCTACATAAAACCTTAACGGCATAACGGCAGTGCATTTGGAAGAATTCCGAAATCTTATATATAAAGTCGATTTTCTTGTATATACACATTAAGTAATCGACATCGAAATGCTCCAAATCATTAGATTAACATATTTAAGTTAATTAACTTTCTTTATCTTACTGGAGTCTACATAAAGCCTTAAGGGTATAACGGCAGTGCATTAAGAAGAATTCCTTAATCTTATATTTAAGTATAAAGTCGACTTTCTTGTATATACGTATTTAGCAATCGATATCGAAATGCTTTAAATCATTTCTTTTACATATTTAAGTTAATAAACTTTCTTTAACGCACACAAGCTAACATAAAGCCATGGCCGCATAACGGTGTTGCATTTGGAAGAATTTCGTTATCTTATATTTAGGTATAAGGTCGATTTTCTTGTATATACACATTAAGCGGTCGATATCGAAATGCTTCGAATAATTACTTTAACATATTTAAGTTAAATAACCTTATTTAACTTACTGAAGTTTACATAAAGCCTCAACGGCATAACGGCAGTGCATTTAGAAGAATTCCGTATACTTATATTTAGTTATAAAGTGGATTTTCTTGTATATACACATTTAGCAATCGATATCGAAATGCTTTAAATCATTAGTATAACATATTTAAGTTAATTAACCTTCTTTATCTTACTGATGTCTACATAAAACCTTAACGGTATAACGGCAGTGCATTTGGAAAAATTCCGAAATCTTATATACGAAGTCGATTTTCTTGTATTTACACATTTAGTAATCGATATCGAAATGCTTCAAATCATTAGATTAACATATTTAAGTTAATACACGTTCTTGAAAGAACTGAAGTTGACATAAAGCCATGGCAGCATAACGGCAGTGCATTTCGAAGAATTTTGTAATCTTATGTTTAGGTATATAAACGATTTTCTTGTATATACACATTTAGCAATCGATATTGAAATACTTCAAATCACTAGTTTAACATATTTATGTTAATTAACCTTCTTTACCTTACTGAAGTTTACATGAAGCCTTAACAATGTAACGGCAGTGCATTTGGAAGAATTCCGTAATCTTATATTTAGTTATAAAGTCGATTTTCTTGTATATATACATTTGGCAATCGATATCGAAATGCTTCAAATCATTGGTATAACATATTTAAGTTAATTAACCTTCTTTATCTTACTGAAGTCTACATAAAGCCTCAACGGTATAACGGCAGTGCATTTGGAAGAATTCCGAAATCTTCTTTATAAAGTCGAATTTCTTGTATATACACATTTAGTAATCGATATCGAAATGCTTCAAATCATCAGTTTAACATATTTAAGTTAAGAAACCTCGCTTAAAGTACTGAAGGTGACATAAAGCCATGGCGGCAAAACCGCAGTGCATTTGGAAGAATTCCGTAATCTTGTGTTTAGTTATAAAGTCGATTTTGTTGAATATACACATTTAGCAATCGATATCGAAATGCTTCAAATCATTAGTTTAACATATTTTAGTTAATAAACCTTCTTCAATGAACTGAAGTTGACATAAAGCCATAGCGGCATAACGGCAGTGCATTTGGAAGAATTCCGTAATCTTATATTTAGTTATAAAGTCGATTTTGTTGTATATACATATTTAGCAATCGATATCGAAATGCTTCAAATCATTAGTATAACATATTTAAGTTACTTAAACTTCTTTATCTTACTGATGTCTACATTATACCTTAACGGCATAACGGCAGTGCATTTGGAAGAATTCCGAAATCTTATATACGAAGTCGATTTTCTTGTATTTACACATTTAGTAATCGATATCGAAATGCTTCAAATCATTAGTTTAACACATTTAAGTTAATAAACCTTCTTTAACGTACTGAAGGTGACATAAAGCCATGGCGGCAAAACGGCAGTGTATTTGGAAGATTTCCGTAATCTTATGTTTAAGTATAGAAACAATTTTCTTATATATACACATTTAGCAATCGATATTGAAATGTTTCAAATCATTAGTTTAACATATTTATGTTAATTAACCTTCTTTACCTTACTGAAGTTTACATGAAGCCTTAACAGTGTAACGGCAGTGCATTTGGAAGAATTCCGTAATCTTATATTTAGTTATAAAGTCGATTTTCTTGTATATTTACATTTGGCAATCGATATCGAAATGCTTCAAATCATTAGTATAACATATTTAAGTTAATTAACCTTCTTTATCTTACTGAAGTCTACATAAAGCCTCAACGGTATAACGGCAGTGCATTTGGAAGAATTCCGAAATCTTATATATAAAGTCGAATTTCTTGTATATACACATTTAGTAATCGATATCGAAATGCTCCAAATCATTCTTCTTCTTTACTGGCGTAGGCTCCGCTTACGCGATTATAGCCGAGTCAACAACAGCGCGCCAGTCGCTTCTTCTCTTCGCTACTTGGCGCCAATTGGATATTCCAAGCGAAGCCAGGTCCTTCTCCACTTGGTCCTTCCAACGGAGTGGAGGTCCTCCTATTCCTCTGCTTCCCGCGGCGGGTACTGCGTCGAATACTTTCAGAGCTGGAGTGTTTTCATCCATCCGAACAACATGACCTATCCAGCGTAGCCTCTGTTTTTTAATTCGCTGAACTATGTCAATGTCGTCGTATATCTCGTACAGCTCATCGTTCCATCGAATGCGATATTCGCCGTGGCCAACGCGCAAAGGACCAAAAATCTTTAGCAGAACTTTTCTCTCGAAAACTCTTAAGGTCGACTCATCGGTTGTTGTCATCGTCCAAGCCTCTGCACCGTATAGCAGGACGGGAATTATGAGCGACTTATAGAGTTTGGTTTTTGTTCGTCGAGAGAGGACTTTACTTTTCAATTGCCTACTCAGTGCAAAGTAGCACCCTTTGGCAAGAGTAATCCTGCGTTGGATTTCCAGGCTGACATTAATGGTGGTGTTTACGCTGGTTCCAAGATAGACGAAATTATCTACAACTTCAAAGTTATGACTGTCAACAGTGACGTGAGTGCCAAGTCGCGAGTGCGACGACTGTTTGTTTGATGACAGGAGATATTTCGTCTTGCCCTCGTTCACTGCCAGACCCATTTCTTTTGCTTCCTTATCCAGTCTGGAGAAAGCAGAACTAACGGCGCGGGTGTTGAGGCCGATGATATCAATATCATCGGCATACGCCAGCAGTTGTACACTCTTATAGAAGATGGTACATTCTCTGTTGAGTTCTGCAGCTCGAACTATTTTCTCCAGAAGCAGGTTGAAAAAGTCGCACGATAGGGAGTCGCCTTGTCTGAAACCTCGTTTGGTATCGAACGACTCGGAGAGGTCCTTCCCGATCCTGACGGAGCTTTGAGTGTTGCTCAGCGTCAGTTTACACAGCCGTATTAGTTTTGCGGGGATACCAAATTCAGACATCGCGGCATAGAGGCAGCACCTTTTCGTGCTGTCGAAAGCAGCTTTGAAATCGACGAAGAGGTGGTGTCTTCGATTCTCCTTTCACGGGTATTTTCCAAGATTTGGCGCATGGTGAATATCTGGTCGGTGGTTGATTTACCAGGTCTAAAGCCACACTGATAAGGTCCAATCAGTTTGTTGACGGTGGGCTTTAATCTTTCACACAATACGCTCGACAGAACCTTATATGCGATGTTGAGGAAGCTAATCCCACGGTAGTTGGCGCAGATTGTGGGGTCTCCTTTTTTATGGATTGGGCATAGCATACTTAAATTCCAATCGTTGGGCATGCTTTCGTCCGACCATATTTTACAAAGAAGCTGATGCATGCTCCTTACCAGCTCTTCGCCGCCGTGTTTGAATAGCTCGGCTGGCAATCCGTCGGCCCCTGCCGCTTTGTTGTCCTTCAGGCGGGCAATTGCTATTCGAACCTCTTCATGGTCGGGCAATGGAACGTCTGCTCCATCATCATCGATTGGGAAATCGGGTTCGCCTTCTCCTGGCGTTGTACGTTCACTGCCATTCAGCAGGCTGGAGAAGTGTTCCCTCCATAATTTAAGTATGCTTTGGGCATCGGTGACTAGATCACCTTTGGGGGTTCTACAAGAGTATGCTCCGGTCTTGAAACCTTCTGTAAGCCGCCGCATCTTTTCGTAGAATTTTCGAGCATTACCCCTGTTGGCCAGCTTATCAAGCTCTTCGTACTCACGCATTTCGGCCTCTTTCTTTTTCTGTCTACAAATGCGTCTTGCTTCCCTCTTCAACTCTCGGTATCTATCCCATCCCGCACGTGTTGTGGTCGATCGTAATGTTGCGAGGTAGGCAGCCTGTTTTTTCTCCGCTGCGACACGGCACTCCTCGTCGTACCAGCTGTTCTTTTGCACTTTCCGAAAACCAATGGTTTCGGTTGCAGCTGTACGTAAGGAGTTTGAGATGCCGTCCCACAGTTCCCTTATACGGAGTTGTTGACGAGTGCTCTCAGAGAGCAGGAGTGCAAGCCGAGTAGAAAATCGTTCGGCTGTCCGTTGTGATTGCAGCTTCTCGACGTCGAACCTTCCTTGTGTTTGTTGGCGTGCGTTTTTTGCTGCACAGAGGCGGGTGCGAATTTTGGCTGCAACAATATAGTGATCCGAGTCGATGTTAGGACCTCGGAGCGCACGCACATCTAAAACACTGGAGACGTGTCTTCCGTCTATCACAACATGATCGATCTGGTTGGTGGTTTTTCGATCCGGAGACAACCAGGTAGCTTGATGTATCTTCTTATGCTGGAATCTAGTACTACAGATAACCATATTTCGGGCCCCGGCGAAGTCGATCAGCCTCAACCCATTTGGGGATGTTTCCTCGTGGAGGCTGAATTTACCGACCGTAGTGCCAAAGATACCTTCTTTGCCCACCCTGGCGTTGAAGTCGCCAAGCACGATTTTGACATCGTGGCGGGGGCATCTCTCATAAGTGCGCTCCAAGCACTCATAAAAGGTATCTTTGGTCACATCGTCCTTCTCTTCCGTCGGGGCGTGGGCGCAAATCAGCGATATGTTGAAGAACCTCGCTTTGATGCGGATTGTGGCTAGACGTTCATTCTCCGGAGTGAATGATAGTACTCGGCGACGGAGTCTCTCTCCCACCACGAATCCAACACCAAACTTGCGCTCCTTTATATGGCCACTGTAGTAGATGTCACAAGGACCTACCCGTCTCTGTCCTTGTCCCGTCCATCGCATTTCTTGGACGGCGGTGATGTCAGCCTTTATTTTCACGAGGACATCAACCAGCTGGGCAGCGGCACCTTCCCAATTAAGGGACCGGTCATTCCAGGTGCATGCCCTCAATTCGTAGTCCTTATTTCGTTTGCCAGGGTCGTCATCAAAAGGGGGGTCTCTCATCCGAGGCTGTTTGGTTGTTTTCATTGGTGCGTTTTTTTACGTGGCGGTTCCCAAACCCAGCGCAAAACCCTAAGTAGGGGATATTTCGCCTTCTCACTTTAGCTCGCCTTCAAACGGATGTTCTTAGGCTACCCAGAGGATACTTGGTCAGAGACCGGAAGTCGTGAGCTGCTTGAGTCATATGTAAAAGAATCGTTTCTGGCCACTCCCAAGTAAATGGCGATTAGAGAACTTTCCTCACTTGCGTGAACTTCTACACATGACTCCATCCTCCGATCCAAATCATTAGATTAACATATTTAAGTTAATACACTTTCTTGAAAGAACTGAAGTTGAAATAAATCCATGGCAGCATAACGGCAGTGCATTTGGAAGAATTCCGTTATCTTATATTTAGGTATATAAACGATTTTCTTGTATATACACATTTAGCAGTCGATATCGAAATGCTTCAAATAAATAGTTTACCATATTTAAGTTAATTAACTTTCTTTATCTTAGTGAAGTTTACACAAAGCCTTAACGGTATAACGGCAGTGCATTTGGAAGAATTCCGTAATCTTATATTTAGGTACAAAGTCGATTTTCTTGTATATATTCATTTAGCAATAGATATCGAAATGCTGCAAATCTTTAGACTAACATATTTAAGTTTATAAACCTTCGTTAAAGAACTTAAGTTTACATAAAGCCATGACGGCATAACGGCAGTGCATTTAGAAGAATTCCGTAATCTTATATTTAAGTATAAAGTCGATTTTCTTGTATATACACATTTAGCAGTCGATATCGAAATGCTTCAAATAAATAGTTCAACATATTTAAGTTAATTAACTTTCTTTATCTTAGTGAAGTCTACATAAAGCCTTAACGGTATAACGGCAGTGCATTTAGAGGAATTCCGCAATCTTATATTTAATTGTAAAGTCAATTTTCTTGTTTACACACATTAAGCAATGGATATCGAAGTGCTTCAAATCAATAGACTAACATATTTAAGTTAATAAACCTTCTTTAACGCACACAAGCTAACATAAAGCCATGGCCGCATAACGGCAGTGCATTTGGAAGAATTCCGTTATTTTATATTTAGGTATATAAACGATTTTCTTGTATATATACATTTAGCAATCGATATCGAAATGCTTCAAATCATTAGTATAACATATTTAAGTTAATTAACCATCTTTACCCTACTGAAGTATACGTAAAGCCTTAACAGTATAACGGCAGTGCATTTGGAAGAATTCCGTAATCTAATATATAAAGTCGAATTTAGCAATCGATAGCTAATTGCTTCAAATAATTTTTTTTACATATTTAAGTTAATAAACTTTCTTTAACTTACTGAAGTATACATAGAGCCATAACGGCATAATGGCAGTGCATTTAGAAGAATTCCGTAATCTTATATTTAAGTATAAGTCGATGTAATAAAGTCGATCTTTCTTGTATTTACACCTTTAGCAATCGATATGCGAAATGCTTCAAATCATTAGTATAACATATTTAAGTTAATTAATCTTCTTTATCTTACTGAAGTCTGCATAAAGCCTTAACGGTATAACGGCAGTGCATTTGGAAGAATTCCGAAATCTTATATATAAAGTCGATTTTCTTGTATACACACATTATGCAATCGATATCGAAATGCTTCAAGTCATTAGTTTAACACATTTAAGTTAATAAACCTTCTTTAACGTACTGAAGGTGACATAAAGCCATGGCGGCAAGACGGCAGTGCATTTGGAAGATTTCCGTAATCTTATGTTTAGGTATAGAAACGATTTTCTTGTATTTACAAATTTAACAATCGATATCGAAATGCTTCAAATCATTTTTTTTACATATTTAAGTTAATAAACTTTCTTTAACTTACTGAAGTTTACATAAAGCCATAACGGCATAATGGCAGTGCATTTAGAAGAATTCCGTAATCTTATATTTAGGTATAAAGTCGATTTTCTTGTATTTACACCTTTAGCAATCGATATCGAAATGCTTCAAATCATTTCTTTTATAAATTTAAGTTAATAAACTTTCTTTAACTTACTGAAGTTTACATAAAGCCATAAAGGCATAACGGCAGTGCATTTAGAAGAATTCCGTAATCTTATATTTAGGTATAAGGTCGATTTTCTTGTATATACACATTAAGCAATCGATATCGAAATTCTTCAAATCTTTAGATTAACATATTTAAGTTTAAAAACCTTCTTTAAAGAACTGAAGTTTACATAAAGCCTTGACGGCATAACGGCAGTGCATTTAGAAGAATTTCGTAATCTTATATTTAAGTATAAAGTCGATTTTCTTGTATTTAGATCTTTAGCAATCGATATCGAAATGCTTCAAATCATTAGTTTAACACATTTAAGTTAATAAACCTTCTTTAACGTACTGAAGGTGACATAAAGCCATAACGGCAGTGCATTTAGAAGAATTCCGTAATCTTATATTTCGGAATAAAGTCGTTTTTCTTGTATTTACACCTTTAGCAATCGATATCAAAATGCTTCAAATCATTTCTTTTACATATTTAAGTTAATAAACTTTCTTTAACTTACTGAAGTTTACATAAAGACACGGCCGCATAACGGCAGTGCATTTCGAAAAATTTCGTAATCTTATGTTTAGGTATATAAACGATTTTCTTGTATATACACATTTAGTAATCGATATTGAAATGCTTCAAATCGTTAGTTTAACATATTTATGTATATTAACCTTCTTTACCTTACTGAAGTTTACATGAAGCCTTAACAGGGTAACGGCAGTGCATTTGGAAGAATTCCGTAATTTTATATTTAGTTATAAAGTCGATTTTCTTGTATATATACTTTTGGCAATCGATATCGAAATGCTTCAAATAATTAGTATAACATATTTAAGTTAATTAACCTTCTTTACCTTACTGAAGTTTACATAAAGCCATGGCCGCATAACGGCAGTGCATTTGGAAGAATTCCGAAATCTTAGATACGAAGTCGATTTTCTTGTATTTACACATTTTGTAATCGATATCGAAATGCTTCAAATCATTAGATTAACATATTTAAGTTAATACACGTTCTTGAAAGAGCTGAAGTTGACATAAAGCCATGGCAGCATAACGGCAGTGAATTTCGAAGAATTTTGTAATATTATGTTTAGGTATATAAACGATTTTCTTGTATATACACAGTTAGCAATCTTATATTTAATTATAAAGTCGATTTTGTTGTATGTATATACACACTTAGCAATCGATATCGAAATGCTTCAAATCATTAGTATAACATATTTAAGTTAATTAATATTCTTTATCTTACTGAAGTCTACATAAAGCCTTAACGGTATAACGGCAGTGCATTTGGAAGAATTCCGAAATCTTATATATAAAGTCGATTAGATAATTTAAGGAGCTTTCAGGAAAGTCTTCAATATTTTTCTACTCCTACCAGAGGCGTGGCAATAGTGTTCACAAAAAATGTGGGGTTTTCATAAAAATCACATTTTTGTTACAACTTTACAAACGCTCTAGCGGCAAACTGTTTGAAAGAGGTGAGTCAAATAGATAGATGGTTAGATCATTAAAAGAGCTTTCAGGAAATTCTTCAATCTTTCTTTTACTCCTACCAGGAACGTGGTGATAAAAATCACATTTTTCTTTAAACTTTGCAAACGGTCTATGGGCTAAACTATTTGAACGAGCTGAGTCAAACAAAAAGCATTGGTTAGATAATTTAAAGAGCTTTCAGGAAAGTCTTCAATTTTTCTCCTACTCCTACCTAGAACGTGGCAGCAGTGTTTACAAAGAATGTCGGGTTTTGAGAAAATACTCATTTTTGTTTCAGCTATTTGAAAGAGGTGAGTCAAACAAACAGAATTGCTTAGATAATTTGAAGAGCTTTCAGGAAAGTCTTCAATTTTTCTTCTACTCCTAAAAGAAACGTGGCAACAGTGTTCACAAAAAATGTTGGGTTTTAAGAAAATTCACATTTTTGTTTCAACTATTTGAAAGAGGTGAGTCAAACAAACAGAATTGGTTAGATAATTTGAAGAGCTTTCAGGAAAGTCCTCAATCTTTCTTCTACTCCAACCAGTAACGTGGTAATAATGTTCACAAGAAATGTTGGGTTGTGATAAAAGTCAAATTTTTCTTTGAAATTTGAAAACGGTCTAGGGGCTAAACTATTTGAACGAGCTGAGTCAAATAAAAGGCATCGGTTAGATAATTTAAAGAGCTTTCAGGAAAGTCCTCAATCTTTCTTCTAATCCTACCAGGAACGTGGTAATACTGTTCGCAAAAATTGTTGGGTTGTGATAAAAATCAAATTTTTCTTTGAAATTTGCAAACGGTCTAGGGGCTAAACTATTTGAACGAGCTGAGTCAAACAAACAGTATTGGCTAAATAATTCGAAGAGCTTTCAGGAAAGTCTACAATCTTTCGTCTACTCCTTTCAAGGGAGTGGCAATATTGTTCACAAATAATATTGGGTTTTGGGAAAATTCACATTTTTGTTTCCCTTTGCAAACGCTCTAGCGGCTAAACTATTTGAACCAGCTGAGTTAAACAAAGAGCAATGGTTCGATAATTTAAAGAGCTTTCAGGAAAGTCTTTAATTTTTCTTCTACTCCTACCAGAAACGTAGCAACAGTATTCACAAAGAATGTTGGGTTTTAAGAAAATTCACATTTTTGTTTTAACTATTCTATAAAGGTGAATGAAACAAACAGAATTGATTAGATAATTTGAAGAGCTTTCAGGAAAGTCTTCAATTTTTCTTCTACTCCGAAAAGAAAAGGGGAACAGTGTTCACAAAGAATGTTCGGTTTTGAGAAAATTCACATTTTTGTTTCAACTATTCTAAAAAGGTGAGTGAAACAAACAGAATTGGTTAGATAATTTGAAAAGCTTTCAGGAAAGTCTTCAAGTTTTCTTCTACTCCTACCAGAGGCGTGGCAAAAGTGTTCACAAAAAATGTAGGGTTTTCATAAAAATCACATTTTTGTTTCAACTTTACAAACGATGTAGCGGCAAACTGTTTGAAAGAGGTGATTCAAATATATAGATGTTTAGATAATTAAAAGAGCTTTTAGGAAAGTTTTCAATTTTTCTTCTACTCTTAAAAGAAACGTGGCAACAGTGTTCACAAAGAATGTTGGGTTTTGAGAAAAATTACATTTTTGTTTCAACTTTGCACATTTTTGTTTCAACTTTGCAAACGCTCTAGCGGCTAAACTACTAGAATGAGGTGAGTCAAACAAACAGTATTGGTTAAATGATTCGAAGAATTTTCAGGAAAGCTTTCAATCTTTCTTCTACTCCTACCAGGAACGTGGTAATAGTGTTCACAAAAAATGGTGGGTTTTAATAAAAATGACATTTTTGTTTCAACTTTGCACATTTTTGTTTCAACTTTGCAAACGCTCTAGCGGCTAAATTATTTGAAAGTGGTGAGTCTACTAAAAAGCATTGGTTATGTAATTTAAAGGGCTTTCAGGATAGTCTTCAATATTTTTATACTCCTTTCAAAGGCGTGGCAATATTGTTCACAAAAACTTTTGGGTTTTGAGAAAATTCACATTTTTGTTTCAACTTTTGTCAAACGTTCTATGCAGCTAAACTATTAGAATGAGGTGAATCAAACAAACAGTATTGGTTAGATTATTCGAATAGTTTTCAGGAAAGTCTTCAATCTTTCTTATACTCTTACCGGAACGTGGTAATAGTGATCACAAAAAATGTTCGGTTTTGATAAAAATCACATTTTTGTTTCAACTTTGCAAACGATCTAGCGGCTAAACTATCTGAAAGAGCAGAGTCAAACAAATAGCATTGGTTAGATAATTAAAAGAGCTTTTAGGAAAGTTTTCAATTTTTCTTCTACTCCTACCTAGAAACGTGGCAACAGTGTTTACAAAGAATGTCGGGTTTTGAGAAAATTCACATTTTTGTTTCAGCTTTGTCAATCTATGACTAAACGAGGTGAGTCAAACAAACAGAATTTGTTAGATAATTTGAAGAGCTTTCAGCAAAGTCCTCAATCTTTCTTCTACTCCAACCAGGAACGTAGTAATAATGTTCACAAGAAATGTTGGGTTTTCATTAAAATCACATTTTTCTTTAAACTTTGCAAACGGTCTATGGGCTAAACTATTTGAACGAGCTGAGTCAAACAAAAAGCATTGGTTAGATAATTTAAAGAGCTTTCAGGAAAGTCTTCAATTTTTCTCCTACTCCTACCTAGAACGTGGCAGCAGTGTTTACAAAGAATGTCGGGTTTTGAGAAAATACTCATTTTTGTTTCAGCTATTTGAAAGAGGTGAGTCAAACAAACAGAATTGCTTAGATAATTTGAAGAGCTTTCAGGAAAGTCTTCAATTTTTCTTCTACTCCTAAAAGAAACGTGGCAACAGTGTTCACAAAAAATGTTGGGTTTTAAGAAAATTCACATTTTTGTTTCAACTATTTGAAAGAGGTGAGTCAAACAAACAGAATTGGTTAGATAATTTGAAGAGCTTTCAGGAAAGTCCTCAATCTTTCTTCTACTCCAACCAGTAACGTGGTAATAATGTTCACAAGAAATGTTGGGTTGTGATAAAAGTCAAATTTTTCTTTGAAATTTGCAAACGGTCTAGGGGCTAAACTATTTGAACGAGCTGAGTCAAATAAAAGGCATCGGTTAGATAATTTAAAGAGCTTTCAGGAAAGTCCTCAATCTTTCTTCTAATCCTACCAGGAACGTGGTAATACTGTTCGCAAAAATTGTTGGGTTGTGATAAAAATCAAATTTTTCTTTGAAATTTGCAAACGGTCTAGGGCTAAACTATTTGAACGAGCTGAGTCAAACAAACAGTATTGGCTAAATAATTCGAAGAGCTTTCAGGAAAGTCTACAATCTTTCGTCTACTCCTTTCAAGGGAGTGGCAATATTGTTCACAAATAATATTGGGTTTTGGGAAAATTCACATTTTTGTTTCCCTTTGCAAACGCTCTAGCGGCTAAACTATTTGAACCAGCTGAGTTAAACAAAGAGCAATGGTTCGATAATTTAAAGAGCTTTCAGGAAAGTCTTCAATTTTTCTCCTGCTCCTACCTAGAAACGTAGCAACAGTGTTCACAAAGAATGTTGGGTTTTGAGAAAATTCACATTTTTGTTTCAACTATACTAAAAGAGGTGAGTCAAACAAACAGAATTGGTTAGATAATTTGAAGAGCTTTCAGGAAAGTCTTCACTTTTTCTTCTACTCCTAAAAGAAACGTGGCAACAGTGTTCACAAAGAATGTTGGGTTGTGAGAAAATTGACATTTTTGTTTCAACTATTCTGAAATTGGTGAGTCAAACAAACAGAATTTGTTAGATAATTTGAAGAGCTTTCAGGAAAGTCCTCAAGTCTTTCTTCTGCTCCTACCAGAAACGTGTCAACAGCGTTCACAAAGAATGTTGAGTTCTGAGAAAAATTACTTTGCACATTTTTGTTTAAACTTTGCAAACGCTCTAGCGGCTAAACTACTAGAATGAGGTGAGTCAAACAAACAGTATTGGTTAGATAATTCGAAGAGTTTTCAGGAAAGCTTTCAATCTTTCTTCTACTCCTACCAGGAACGTGATAATAAGTGTTCTCAATAAATGTTGGGTTTTGATAAAATGACATTTTGTTTCAACTTCACATTTTTTTCAACTTAGCAAACGCTCTAGCGGCAAACTATTTGAAAATAGTGAGTCAAATAAAAAGTATTGGTTAGGTAATTTAAAGTGCTTTCAGCAAATTCTTCAATCTTTTTCTACTCCTACCAGGAGCGTGGCAATAGTGTTCGCAAGAAGTGTAGGGTTTTGAGAAAAATCACATTTTGGTTTCAACTTTGCAAAGGCTCTAGCGGCAAAACTATTTGAACGAGGTAAATCAAACAAACAGTATTGCTTAGATAATTCGAAGAGTTTTCAGGAAAGTCTTCAATCTTTCTTCTACTCTTACCAGGAACGTGGTAATAGTGTTCACAAAAAATTGTGGGTTTTAATAATAATCACAGTTTTGTTTCAACCTTGCAAATGCTCTATCGGCTAAACTATTTGAACGAGGTAAGTCAAACAAACAGAATTGGTTAGATAATTCGATGAGTTTTCAGGAAATTCTTCAATCTTTCTTCTGCTCCTACCAGGAACGTGATAATGGTGTTCACAAGAAATGTTGGGTTTTGATAAAATTCACATTTTTTTTTCAATTTTGCGAACGCTCTAGAGGCAAACTATTTGAAAGAAGTGAGTCAAATAAAAAGCATTGGTTAGGTAATTTAAAGAGCTTTCAGGAAAGTCTTCAATCTTTTTCTACTCCTACCAGGAACGTGGCAATAGTGTTCTCAAGAAGTGTAGGGTTTTGAGAAAAATCACATTTTTGTTTCAACTTTGCAAAGGCACTAGCGGCTAAACTATTTGAACGAGGTAAATCAAACAAACAGTATCGGTTAGATAATTCGAAGAGTTTTCAGGAAAGTCTTCAATTTGTCTTCTACTCCTAAAAGAAACGTGGCAACAGTGTTCACAAAGAATGTGGGGTTTTCATAAAAATCAGATTTTTGTTTCAACTTTACAAACGATCTAGCGGCAAACTTTGAAAGAGGTGAGCCAAATAAATAGATGGTTAGATCATTAAAAGAGCTTTCAGTAAAGTCTTCAATCTTTCTTCTACTCCTACCAGAAACGTGGTAATAGTGTTCACAAGAAATGTTCGGTTTTGATAAAAATCACATTTTTCTTTCAACTTTGCAAACGGTCTAGGGGCTAAACTATTTGAACGAGCTGAGTCAAACAAAAAGCATTGGTTAGATAATTTAAAGAGCTTTCAGGAAAGTCTTCAATTTTTCTCCTACTCCTACCTAGAACGTGGCAACAGTGTTTACAAAGAATGTCGGGTTTTGAGAAAATTCACATTTTTGTTTCTGCTATTTGAAAGAGGTGAGTCAAACAAGCAGAATTTGTTAGATAATTTGAAGAGCTTTCAGCAAAGTCCTCAATCTTTCTTCTACTCCAACCAGGAACGTAGTAATAATGTTCACAAGAAATGTTGGGTTTTGATTAAAATCACATTTTTCTTTCAATTTTGCAAACGGTCTAGGGGCTAAACTATTTAAACGAGTTGAGTCAAACAAAAAGCATTGGTTGATAATTTAAAGAGCTTTCAGGAAAGTCTTCAATTTTTCTCCTGCTCTTACCTAGAACGTGGCAACAGTGTTTACAAAGAATGTTGGGTTTTGAGAAAATTCACATTTTTGTTTCAGCTATATGAAAGAGGTAAGTCAAACAAACAGAATTTGTTAGATAATTTGAAGAGCTTTTAGCAAAGTCCTCAATCTTTATTCTACTCCAACCAGGAACGTAGTAATAATGTTCACAAGAAATGTTGGGTTTTGATTAAAATCACATTTTTCTTTCAATTTTGCAAACGGTCTAGGGGCTAAACTATTTAAACGAGTTGAGTCAAACAAAAAGCATTGGTTGATAATTTAAAGAGCTTTCAGGAAAGTCTTCAATTTTTCTCCTGCTCTTACCTAGAACGTGGCAACAGTGTTTACAAAGAATTTTGGGTTTTGAGAAAATTCACATTTTTGTTTCAGCTATATAAAAGAGGTGAGTCAAACAAACAGAATTGGTTAGATAATTTGAAGAGCTTTCAGGAAAGTCTTCACTTTTTCTTCTACTCCTAAAAGAAACGTGGCAACAGTGTTCACAAAAAATGTTGGGTTGTGAGAAAATTGACATTTTTGTTTCAACTATTTGAAATTGGTGAGTCAAACAAACAGAATTTGTTAGATAATTTGAAGAGCTTTCAGGGAAGTCCTCAATCTTTCTTCTGCTCCTACCAGAAACGTGTCAACAGCGTTCACAAAGAATGTTGGGTTCTGAGAAAATTCCCATTTTTGTTTAAACTTTGCAAACGCTCTAGCGGCTAAACTACTAGAATGAGGTGAGTCAAACAAACAGTATTGGTTAGATAATTCGAAGAGTTTTCAGGAAAGCTTTCAACCTTTCTTCTACTCCTACCAGGAACGTGATAATAAGGTTCTCAAGAAATGTTGGGTTTTGATAAAATTCACATTTTTTTTCAACTTTGCAAAGGCACTAGCGGCTAAACTATTTGAACGAGGTAAATCAAACAAACAGTATCGGTTAGATAATTTGAAGAGTTTTCAGGAAAGTCTTCAATTTGTCTTCTACTCCTAAAAGAAACGTGGCAACAGTGTTCACAAAGAATGTGGGGTTTTCATAAAAATCAGATTTTTGTTTCAACTTTACAAACGATCTAGCGGGAAACTTTGAAAGAGGTGAGCCAAATAAATAGATGGTTAGATCATTAAAAGAGCTTTCAGTAAAGTCTTCAATCTTTCTTCTACTCCTACCAGAAACGTGGTAATAATGTTCACAAGAAATGTTGGGTTTTGATTAAAATCACATTTTTCTTTCAACTTTGCAAACGGTCTAGGGGCTAAACTATTTGAACGAGCTGAGTCAAACAAAAAGCATTGGTTAAATAATTTAAAGAGTTTCAGAAAAATCTTCAATTTTTCTGCTACTCCTACCTAGAACGTGGCAACAGTGTTTACAAAGAATGTCAGGTTTTGAGAAAATTCACATTTTTGTTTCAGCTATTTGAAAGAGGTGAGTCAAACAAACAGAATTGGTTAGATAATTTGAAGAGCTTTCAGGAAAGTCGTCAATCTTTCTGCTACTCCTACCAGGAACGTGGCAATAGTGTTCGCAAGATGTGTAGGGTTTTGAGAAAAATCACATTTTTGTTTCAACTTTGCAAAGGCTCTAGCGGCTAAACTATTTGAACGAGGTAAATCAAACAAACAGTGTTGGTTAGATAATTCGAAGAGCTTTGAGGAAAGTCCTCAATCTTTCTTCTACTCTATCCAGGAACGTGGTAATAATGTTCACAAGAAATGTTGGGTTTTCATAAAAATCACATTTTTCTTTCAACTTTACAAACGGTCTAGGGGCTAAACTATTTGAACGAGCTGAGTCAAACAAAAAGCATTGGTTAAATAATTTAAAAAGCTTTCAGGAAAATCTTCAATTTTTCTGCTACTCCTAAAAGAAACGTGGCAACAGTGTTCACAAAAAATGTTGGGTTGTGAGAAAATTCACATTTTTGTTTCAACTTTGCCAACGCTCTATCAGCTAATCTATTTGAACGAGGTGAATCAAATAAAAAGCATTGGTTAGGTAATTTAAAGAGCTTTCAGGAAAGTCTTCAATCTTTCTTAAACTCCTACCAGGAACGTGGTAATAGTGATCACAAGAAATGTTGGCATTTGATAAAAATCACATTTTTGTTTCAATTTTCAAACGCTCTAGCGGCAAATTATTTGAAAGTGGTGAGTCTTCTAAAAAGCATTGGTTATGCAATTTAAAGCGCTTTCAGGAAAGTCCTCAATCTTTCTTCTGCTCCTACCAGAGGCGTGCCAATAGTGTTCACAAAAATGTAGGGTTTTAACAAATTCACATTTTTGTTTCAACTTTGCCAACGCTCTATCAGCTAATCTATTTGAACGAGGTGAATCAAACAAACAGTATTGGTTAGATAATTCGATGAGTTTTCAGGAAAGTCTTCAATCTTTCTTCTGCTCCTACCAGGAACGTGATAATAGTGTTCACAAGAAATGTTGGGTTTTGATAAAATTCACATTTTTTTTTCAATTTTGCAAACGCTCTAGCGGCAAACTATTTGAAAGAGGTGAGTCAAATGAAAAGCATTGGTTAGGTAATTTAAAGAGCTTTCAGGAAAGTCTTCAAACTTTTTCTACTCCTACCAGAAACGTGTCAACAGTGTTCACAAAGAATGTTGGGTTCTGAGAAAATTCCCATTTTTGTTTAAACTTTTCAAACGCTCTAGCGGATAAACTATTTGAACGAGCTGAGTTAAACTAAAATCATTGGTTAGATAATTTAAGGAGCTTTCAGGATAGTCTTCAATATTTTTATACTCCTACCAGAGTCATGGCAATAGTGTTCACAAAAAATGTGGGGTTTTCATAAAAATCAGATTTTTGTTTCAACTTTACAAACGATCTAGCGGCAAACTGTTTGAAAGAGGTGAGTCAAATAGATAGATGGTTAGATCATTAAAAGAGATTTCAGGAAAGTCTTCAATCTTTCTTCTACTCCTACCAGTAACGTGGTAATAGTGTTCACAAGAAATGTTCGGTTTTGATAAAAATCACATTTTTCTTTCAACTTTGCAAACGGTCTAGGGGCTAAACTATTTGAACGAGCTGAGTCAAAGAAAAAGCATTGGTTAGATAATTTAAAGAGCTTTCAGGAAAGTCTTCAATTTTTCTCCTACTCCTACCTAGAACGTGGCAACAGTGTTTACAAAGAATGTCGGGTTTTGAGAAAATTCACATTTTTGTTTCAACTATTTGAAAGAGGTGAGTCAAACAAACAGAATTGGTTAGGTAATTTGAACAGCTTTCATGAAAGTCTTCAATTTTTCTTCTACTCCTAAAAGACATGTGGCAACAGTGTTCACAAAGAATGTTGGGTTTTGAAAAAATTCACATTTTTGTTTCAACTATTTGAAAGAGGTGAGTCAAACAAACAGAATTTGTTAGATAATTTGAAGAGCTTTCAGCAAAGTCCTCAATCTTTCTTCTATTCCAACCAGGAACGTAGTAATAATGTTCAAAAGAAATTTTGGGTTTTGATTAAAATCACATTTTTCTTTCAATTTTGCAAACGGTGTAGGGGCTAAACTCTTTAAACGAGTTGAGTCAAACAAAAAGCATTGGTTGATAATTTAAAGAGCTTTCAGGAAAGTCTTCAATTTTTCTCCTGCTCTTACCTAGAACGTGGCAACAGTGTTTACAAAGAATGTTGGGTTTTGAGAAAACTCACATTTTTGTTTCAGCTATATGAAAGAAGTGAGTCAAACAAACAGAATTGGTTAGATAATTTGAAGAGCTTTCAGGAAAGTCTTCACTTTTTCTTCTACTCCTAAAAGAAACGTGGCAACAGTGTTCACAAAGAATGTTGGGTTTTGATAATAATCACATTTCCGTTTCACCCATGCAAACGCTCTATCGGCTAAACTATTTGAACGAGCTAAGTTAAACAAAAAGCATTGGTTAGATAATTTAAGGAGCTTTCAGGAAAGTCTACAATATTTTTCTACTCCTACCAGAGGCGTGGCAATAGTGTTCACAAAAATGTAGGGTTTTCATAAAAATCACATTTTTTTTCAACTTTGCAAAGGCTCAAGCGGCTAAACTATTTGAACGAGGTAAACCCAACAAACAGTATTGGTTAGATAATTCGATGAGTTTTCAGGAAAGTCTTCAATCTTTCTTCTGCTCCTACCAGGAACGTGATAATAGTGTTCACAAGAAATGTTGGGTTTTGATAAAATTCTTATTTTTTTTCAATTTTGCAAACGCTCTAGCGGCAAACTATTTGAAAGAAGTGAGTCAAATAAAAAGCATTGGTTAGGTAATTTGAAGAGCTTTCAGGAAAGTCTTCACTTTTTCTTCTACTCCTAAAAGAAACGTGGCAACAGTGTTCACAAAGAATGTTGGGTTTTGATAATAATCACATTTCCGTTTCACCCATGCAAACGCTCTATCGGCTAAACTATTTGAACGAGCTAAGTTAAACAAAAAGCATTGGTTAGATAATTTAAAGAGCTTTCAGGAAAGTCTTCAATATTTTTCTACTCCTACCAGAGGCGTGGCAATAGTGTTCACAAAAAATGTAGGGTTTTCATAAAAATCACATTTTTGTTTCAACTTTACAAACGATCTAGCGGCAAACTGTTTGAAAGAGGTGAGTCAGATAGATATATGGTTAGATCATTAAAAGAGCTTTCAGGAAAGTCTTCAATCTTTCTTATACTCCTACCAGGAACGTGGTAATAGTGTTCACAAAAAATGTTGGGTTTTGATAAAAATCACATTTTTTTTTCAACTTTGCAAACGGTCTAAGGACTAAACTATTTGAACGAGCTAAGTCAAACAAAAAGCATTGGTTAGATAATTTAAAGAGCTTTCAGGAAAGTCTTCAATTTTTCTCCTACTCCTACCTAGAACGTGGCAACAGTGTTTACAAAGAATGTCGGGTTTTGAGAAAATTCACATTTTTGTTTCAGCTATTTAAAAGAGGTGAGTCAAACAAACAGATTTGGTTAGGTAATTTGAAGAGTTTTCAGGAAAGTCTTCAATTTTTCTTCTACTCCTAACAGAAACGTAGCAACAGTGTTCACAAAGAATGTTGGGCTTTGAGAAAATTCACATTTTTGTTTCAACTATTTGAAAGAGGTGAGTCAAACAAACAGAATTTGTTAGATAATTTGAAGAGCTTTCAGGAAAGTCTTCAATCTTTCTTCTACTCCAACCAGGAACGTGGTAGTAATGTTCACAAGAAATGTTGGGTTTTGATTAAAATCACATTTTTCTTTCAACTTTGCAAACGGTCTAAGGGCTAAACTATTTGAAAGAGCTGAGTCAAACAAAGAACATTGGTTAGAAAATTTAAGGAGCTTTCAGGAAAGTCCTCAATCTTTCTTCTACTTCTACCAGGAGCGTAGCAATAATGTTCACAAGAAATGTTCGGTTGTGATAAAAATCAAATTTTTCTTTCAAATTTGCAAACGGTTTACGGGCTAAACTATTTGAGCGAGCTGAGTCAAACAAACAGCATTGGTTAAATAATTCGAAGAGTTTTCAAGAAAGTCGTCAATCTTTCTTCTACTCTTGCCAGAAACGTGGTAATAGTGTTCACAAAAAATGTTGAGTTTTGATAAAAACACATTTTTGTTTCACCTTTGAAAACGCTCTGGCGGCTAAACTATTTGAAAGAGGTGAGTGAAACAAACAGTATTGTTTATGTAATTTAAAGAGCTTTCAGGTAAGTCTTCAATATTTTTCTACTCCTACCAGAGGCGTGGCAATAGTGTTCACAAAAAATGTAGGGTTTTCATAAAAATCACATTTTTGTTTCAACTTTACAAACGATCTAGCGGCAAACTGTTTGAAAGAGGTGATTCAAATATATAGATGGTTAGATAATTAAAAGAGCTTTTAGGGAAGTTTTCAATTATTCTTCTACTCCTAAAAGAAACGGGGCAACCATGTTCACAAAGAATGTTGGGTTTTGAGAAAAATCACAAATTTGTTTGACCTTTGCAAACGTTCTAGCGGCTAAACTACTAGAATGCGGAGAGTCAAACAAACAGTATTGGTTAGATTATTCGAAGAGTTTTCAGGAAAGCCTTCAACCTTTCTTCTACTCCTACCAGGAACGTGGTAATAGTGTTCACAAAAAATGGTGGGTTTTAATAAAAATGACATTTTTGTTTCAATTTTGCACATTTTTGTTTCAACTTTGCAAACGCTCTAGTGGCTAAATTATTTGAACGAGGTGAGTCTACTAAAAAGCATTGGTTAGGTAATTTAAAGGTCTTTCTGGAAAGTCTTCAGTCTTTCGTCTACTCCTTTCAGGGGCGTGGCAATATTGTTCAAAAAAACTATTGGGTTTTGAGAAAATTCACATTTTTGTTTCCCATTGCAAACGCTATAGCGGCTACGTTATTTGAGCGAGGTGAATCAAACAAACAGTATTGGTTAGATTATTCGAATAGTTTTCAGGAAAGTCTTCATTCTTTCTTCTACTCCTACCAGAAACGTGGCAACAGTGTTCACAAAGAATGTTGGGTTTTGAGAAAATTCAAATTTTTGTTTCAACTATTTGAAAGAGGTGAGTCAAACAAACAGAATTGGATAGATAATTTGAAGAGCTTATAGGAAAGTCTTCAATTTTTCTTGCACTCCTAAAAGAAACGTAGCAACAGTGTTCACAAAGAATGTTGGGTTTTGAGAAAATTCACATTTTTGTTTCAACTATTTGAAAGAGGTGAGTCAATCAAACAGAATTGGTTAGATAATTTGAAGAGCTTCCAAGAAAGTCTTAAATTTTTCTTTTACTCCTACCTAGAACGTGGCAACAGTGTTCACAAAGAATGTTGGGTTTTGAGAAAATTCACATTTTTGTTTCAACTATTTCAAAGAGGTGAGTCAAACAAACAGAATTGGTTAGATAATTTGAAGAGCTTTCAGGAAATTCCTCAATTTTTTTTCTACTCGTAAATGAAATGTGGCAACAGTGTTCACAAAAATGTTGGGTTGTGAGAAAATTCACATTTTTGTTTCAACTTTGCCAACGCTCTATCAGCTAATCTATTTGAACGAGGTGAACCAAACAAACAGTATTAGTTAGATAATTCGAAGAGTTTTCGGGAAAGTCTTCAATCTTTCTTCTGCTCCTACAAGAAATGATGGGTTTTGATAAAATTCACTTTTTTTTCAATTTTGCAAACGCTCTGGCGGCTAAACTATTTGAACGAGGTTAGTCAAACATACAGAATTGGTTAGATAATTCGAAGAGTTTTCAGGAAAGTCTTCAATCCTTCTTCTACTCTTACCAGGAACGTGGTAATAGTGTTCACAAAAAATGGTGGGATTTGATAATATTCACATTTTTGTTACAACCTTGCAAACGCTCTATCGGCTAAACTATTTGAACGAGGTTTTCAGGAAAGTCCTCAATCTTTCTTCTACTCCAACCAGGAACGTGGTAATAAAGTTCACAAGAAATGTTGGGTTTTCATTAAAATCACATTTTTCTTTCAACTTTGCAAACGGTCTACGGGCTAAACTATTTGAACAAGCTGAGTCAGACAAAAAGCATTGGTTAAGTAATTTAAAGAGCTTCAATTTTTCTCCTACTCCTTCCTAGAACGTGGCAACAGTGTTTACAAAGATTGTCGGGTTTTGAGAAAATTCACATTTTTGTTTCAGCTATTTGAAAGAGGTGAGTCAAACAAACAGAATTGGTTAGATAATTTGAAGAGCTTTCAGGAAAGTCTTCAATTTTTCTTCTCCTCCTAAAACAGACGTGGCAACAGTGTTCACAAAGAATGTTGGGTTTTCAGAAAATTCACATTTTTGTTTCAACTATTTGAAAGAGGTGAGTCAAACAAACAGAATTTGTTAGATAATTTGAAGGGTTTTCAGGAAAGTCGTCAATCTTTCTTCTACTCCTGCCAGAAACGTGGTAATAGTGTTCACAAAAAATGTAGAGTTTTGATAAAAACACATTTTTGTTTCACCTTTGAAAACGCTCTGGCGGCTAAACTATTTGAAAGAGGTGAGTGAAACAAACAGTATTGTTTAAGTAATTTAAAGCGCTTTCAGGTAAGTCTTCAATATTTTTCTACTTCTACCAGGAACGTGGCAATAGTGTTCACAAAAAATGTAGGGTTTTCATAAAAATCACATTTTTGTTTCAACTTTACAAACGATCTAGCGGCAAACTGTTTGAAAGAGGTGATTCACATATATAGATGGTTAGATAATTAAAAGAGCTTTTAGGAAAGTTTTCAATTATTCTTCTACTCCTAAAAGAAACGGGGCAACCATGTTCACAAAGAATGTTGGGTTTTGAGAAAACTCACAAATTTGTTTGACCTTTGCAAACGTTCTAGCGGCTAAACTACTAGAATGCGGAGAGTCAAACAAACAGTATTGGTTAGATTATTCGAAGAGTTTTCAGGAAAGCCTTCAACCTTTCTTCTACTCCTACCAGGAACGTGGTAATAGTGTTCACAAAAAATGGTGGGTTTTAATAAAAATGACATTTTTGTTTCAATTTTGCACATTTTTGTTTCAACTTTGCAAACGCTCTAGCGGCTAAATTATTTGAACGAGGTGAGTCTACTAAAAAGCATTGGTTAGGTAATTTAAAGGTCTTTCTGGAAAGTCTTCAGTCTTTCGTCTACTCCTTTCAGGGGCGTGGCAATATTGTTCAAAAAAACTATTGGGTTTTGAGAAAATTCACATTTTTGTTTCCCATTGCAAACGCTATAGCGGCTACGTTATTTGAGCGAGGTGAATCAAACAAACAGTATTGGTTAGATTATTCGAATAGTTTTCAGGAAAGTCTTCATTCTTTCTTCTACTCCTACCAGGAACGTGGCAATAGTGTTCACAAAAAATGTAGGGTTTTCATAAAATTCAAATTTTTGTTTCAACTATTTGAAAGAGGTGAGTCAAACAAACAGAATTGGATAGATAATTTGAAGAGCTTATAGGAAAGTCTTCAATTTTTCTTGCACTCCTAAAAGAAACGTAGCAACAGTGTTCACAAAGAATGTTGGGTTTTGAGAAAATTCACATTTTTGTTTAAACTATTTGAAAGAGGTGAGTCAATCAAACAGAATTGGTTAGATAATTTGAAGAGCTTCCAAGAAAGTCTTAAATTTTTCTTTTACTCCTACCTAGAACGTGGCAACAGTGTTTACAAAGAATGTTGGGTTTTGAGAAAATTCACACTTTTGTTTCAACTATTTCAAAGAGGTGAGTCAAACAAACAGAATTGGTTAGATAATTTGAAGAGCTTTCAGGAAATTCCTCAATTTTTTTTCTACTCGTAAATGAAATGTGGCAACAGTGTTCACAAAAATGTTGGGTTGTGAGAAAATTCACATTTTTGTTTCAACTTTGCCAACGCTCTATCAGCTAATCTATTTGAACGAGGTGAATCAAACAAACAGTATTAGTTAGATAATTCGAAGGGTTTTCGGGAAAGTCTTCAATCTTTCTTCTGCTCCTACTAGGAACGGGATAATAGTGTTCACAAGAAATGATGGGTTTTGATAAAATTCACTTTTTTTCAATTTTGCAAACGCTCTAGCGGCAAACTATTTGAAAGAGGTGAGTCAAATAAAAAGCATTGGTTAGATAATTTAAAGAGCTTTCAGGAAAGTCTTCAATCTTTTTCTACTCCTACCAGGAACGTGGCAATAGTGTTCGCAAGAAGTGTAGGGTTATGAGAAAAATCACATTTTTGTTTCAACATTGCCAACGCTCTATCAGCTAATCTATTTGAACGAGTTGAATCAAACAAACAGTACTTGTTAGATAATTCGATGAGTTTTCGGGAACGTCTTCAATCTTGCTTCTGCTCCTACCAGGAACGGGATAATAGTGTTCACAAGAAATGATGGGTTTTGATAAAATTCACTTTTTTTTCAATTTTGCAAACGCTCTGGCGGCTAAACTATTTGAACGAAGTTAGTCAAACATACAGAATTGGTTAGATAATTCGAAGAGTTTTCAGGAAAGTCTTCAATCCTTCTTCTACTCTTACCAGGAACGTGGTAATAGTGTTCACAAAAAATGGTGGGATTTGATAATATTCACATTTTTGTTTCAACCTTGCAAACGCTCTATCGGCTAAACTATTTGAACGAGGTGAGTCAAACAAACAGAATTGGTTAGATAATTTGAAGAGATTTCAGAAAAGTCTTCAATTTTTCTCCTACTCCTACCTAGAACGTGGCAACAGTGTTTACAAAGAATGTCGGGTTTTGAGAAAATTCACATTTTTGTTTCAGCTATTTGAAAGAGGTGAGTCAAACAAACAGAATTGGTTAGATAATTTGAAGAGCTTTCAGGAAAGTCTTCGATTTTTCTACTCCTCCTAAAACAGACGTGCCAACAGTGTTCACAAAGAATGTCGGGTTTTCAGAAAATTCACATTTTTGTTTCAACTATTTGAAAGAGGTGAGTCAAGCAAATAGAATTTGTTAGATAATTTGAAGGGTTTTTAGGAAAGTCCTCAATCTTTTTTCTACTCCAACCAGGAACGTGGTAATAAAGTTCACAAGAAATGATGGGTTTTGATTAAAATCACATTTTTCTTTCAACTTTGCAAATTGTCTAGGGGCTAAACTATTTGAACGAGGTTGGCCAAACAAACAGAATTGGTTAAACAATTTGAAGAGCATTCAGGAAAGTCTTAAATTTTTCTTCTACTCCTACCAGGAACGTGGCAACAGTGCTTAAACAGAATGTCGGGTTTTGAGAAAATTCACATTTTTGTTTCAGCTATTTGAAAGATGTGAGTCAAACAAACAGAATTGGTTAGATAATTTGAAGAGCTTTCAGGAAAGTCTTCAATTTTTCTCCTACTCCTACCAGAAAAGTGGCAACAGTGTTCGCAAAGAATGTTGGGTTATGAGAAAATTCACAGTTTTGTTTCAACTTTGCAAACGCTCTAGCGGCTTAGTTATTTGAGAGAGGTGAATCAAACAAACAGTACTGGTTAGATTACTCGAATAGTTTTCAGGAAAGTCTTCAATCTTTCTTATGCTCCTACCAGGAACGTGGTAATAGTGTTCACAAGAAATGTTGGGTTTTGATAAAATTCACATTTTGGTTTCAACTATTTCAAAGAGGTGAGTCAAACAAACAGAATTGGTTAGATAATTTGAAGAGCTTTCAGGAAAGTCTTCAATCTTTCTTCTACTCCTACCAGGAACGTGGCAATAGTATTCACGAAAAAAAGAGGTTTTTGAGAAAATCACAGATTTGTTTCAACTTTGCAAACGCTCTAGCGGCAAACTGTTTGAACGAGGTGAGCCAAATAAACAGAATTGGATAAATAATTTGAAGAGCTTTCAGGAAAGTCTTTAATTTTTCTTCTACTCCTACCAGAAACGTGGCAACAGTGTTTACAAAGAATGTCGGGTTTTGAGAAAATTCACATTTTTGTTTCAACTATTTCAAAGAGGTGAGTCAAACAAACAGTATGGTTAGATAATTCGATGAGTTTTCAGGAAAGTCTTCAATCTTTCTTATACTCCTACCAGAAACGTGGCAACAGTGTTCACAAAGAATGTTGGGTTTTGAGAAAATTCACATATTTGTTTCAACTATTTCAAAGAGGTGAGTCAAACAAACAGTATTGGTTAGATAATTCGATGAGGTTTCAGGAAAGTCTTCAATCTTTCTTATACTCTTACCAGGAACGTGGTAATAGTGATCACAAGAAATGTTGGGTTTTGATTAAAATCACATTTTTGTTTCAATTTTGCAAACGCTCTAGCGGCTAAACTATTTGAAAGAGCTGAATTAAACAAAAAGCACAGGTTAGATAATTTAAGGAGCTGTCAGGAAAGTCTTCAATATTTTTCTACACCTACCAGAGGCGTGGCAATAGTGTTCACAAAAAATGTAGGGTTTTCATAAAAATCACATTTTTGTTTCAACTTTACAACCGAACTAGCGGCAAACTGTTTGAAAGAGGTGAGTCAAATAGATAGATGGTTAGATCATTTAAAGAGCTTTCAGGAAAGTCTTCAATCTTTCTTCTACTCCTACCAGGAACGTGGTAATAGTGTTCACAAAAAATGTGGGGTTTTGATAAAAATCACATTTTTCTTTCAATTTTGCAAACGCTCTAGCGGCAAACTATTTGAACGAGCTGAGTCAAACAAAAAGCATTGGTTAGATAATTTAAAGAGCTTTCAGGAAAGTCTTTAATTTTTCTTCTACTCCTACCAGAAACGTGGCAACAGTGTTTACAAAAAAAAGTCGGGTTTTGAGAAAATTCACATTTTTGTTTCAGCTATTTGAAAGAGGTGAGTCAAACAAACAGAATTGGTTAGATAATTTGAAGAGCTTTCAGGATAGTCTTCAATTTTTCTTCTACTCCTAAAAGAAACGTGGCAACAGTGTTCACAAAGAATGTTGGGTTTTGAGAAAATTCACATTTTTGTTTCAACTATTTGAAAGAGGTGAGTCAAACAAACAGAATTTGTTAGATAATTTAAAGAGCTTTTAGGAAAGTCCTCAATCTTTCTTCTACTCCAACCAGGAATGTGGTAATAATGTTCACAAGAAATGTTGGGTTTTGATTAAAATCACATTTTTCTTTCAACTTTGCAAACGGTCTAGGGGCTAAATTATTTAAACGAGCTGAGTCAAACAAAAAGCATTGGTTAAATAAATTAAAGAGCTTTCAGGAAAGTCTTAAATTTTTCTCCTACTCCTACCTAAAACGTGGCAACAGTGTTTACAAAGAATGTCGGGTTTTAAGAAAATTCACATTTTTGTTTCAGCTTTTTAAAAGAGTTGAGTCAAACAAACAGAATTGGTTAGATAATTTGAAGAGCTTTCAGGAAAGTCTTCAATTTTTCTTCTACTCCTAAAAGAAACGTGGCAACAGTGTTCACAAAAAATGTTGGGTTGTGAGAAAATTCACATTTTTGTTTCAACTTTGCCAACGTTCTATCAGCTAATCTATTTGAACGAGGTGAATCAAACAAACAGTATTGGTTAGATAATTCGATGAGTTTTCAGGAAAGTCTTCAATCTTTCTTCTGCTCCTACTAGGAACGTGATAATAGTGTTCACAAAAAATGTTGGGTTTTGATAAAATTCACATTTTTTTTTTCAATTTTGCAAACGCTCTAGCGGCAAACTATTTGAAAGAGGTGAATCAAATAAAAAGCATTGGTTAGGTAGTTTAAAGAGCTTTCAGGAAAGTCTTCAACCTTTCTTCTGCTCCTACCAGGAACGTGGCAATAGTGTTCGCAAGAAGTGTAGGGCTTTGAGAAAAATCACATTTTTCTTTCAACTTTGCACACGGTCTAGGGGCTAAACTATTCGAACGAGCTGAGTCAAACAAAAAGCATTGGTTAGATAATTTAAAGAGCTTTCAGGAAAGTCTTAAATTTTTCTCTTACTCCTACCTAGAACGTGGCAACAGTGTTTACAAAGAATGTCGGGTTTTGAGAAAATTCACATTTTTGTTTCAGCTATTTGAAAGAGGTGAGTCAAACAAACAGAATTGGTTAGATAATTTTAAGAGCTTTCAGGAAGGTCCTCAATCTTTCTTCTACTCCTACCAGGAACGTGGTAATAATGTTCACAAGAAATGTTGGGTTTAGATAAAAATCAAATTTTTCTTTCAAATTTGCAAACGGTCTAGGGGCTAAACTATTTGAACGAGCTGAGTCAAACAAACAGAATGGGATAAATAATTCGAAGAGCTTTCAGGAAAGTCTTCAATCTTTCTTCTACTTCTACCAGGCACGTGGTAATAGTGTTCACAAAAAATGTTGGGTTTTGATAAAAATCACATTTTTCTTTCAACTTTGCTCACGGTCTAGGGGTTAAACTATTCGAACGAGCTGAGTCAAACAAAAATCATTGGTTAGATAATTTAAAGAGCTTTCAGGAAAGTCTTAAATCTTTCTCCTACTCTTACCAGGAAGGTGGTAATAGTGTTCACGAAAAACGTAGGTTTTTGATAATAATCACATTTTTGTTTCAACCTTGCAAACGCTCTATCGGCTAAACTATTTGAACAAGGTGAGTCAAACAAACATAGTTGGTTAGATAATTTAAAGTGCTTTGAGGAAAGTCCTTAATCTTTCTTCTACTCCAACCAGGAACGTGGTAATAATGTTCACAAGAAATGTTGGGTTTTGATTAAAATCACATTTTTCTTTCAACTTTGCCAACGATCTAGGGGCTAAACTATTTGAACGAGCTGAGTCAAACAGAAAGCATTGGTTAGATAATTTTAAGAGCTTTCAGGAAAGTCCTCAATCTTTCTTCTACTCCTACCAGGAACGTGGTAATAATGTTCACAAGAAATGTTGGGTTTAGATAAAAATCAAATTTTTCTTTCAAATTTGCAAACGGTCTAGGGGCTAAACTATTTGAACGAGCTGAGCCAAACAAACAGTATTGGTTAAATAATTCGAAAAGCTTTCAGGAAAGTCGTCAATCTTTCTTCTACTCCTGCCAGGAACGTGGTAATATTGTCACAAAAACTATTGGGTTTTGAGAAAATTCACATTTTTGTTTCCCTTTGCAAACGCCCTAGCGGCTAAGTTATTTGAGCGAGATGAATCAAACAAACAGTATTGGTTAGATTATTCGCATAGTTTTCAGGAAAGTCTTCACTCTTTCTTCTACTCCTACCAGAAACGTGGCAACAGTGTTCACAAAGAATGTTGGGTTTTGAGAAAATTCACATTTTTGTTTCAACTATTTGAAAGAGGTGAGTCAAACAAACAGAATTGGTTAGATAATTTGAAGAGCTTTCAGGAAAGTCTTCAATTTTTCTTCTACTCGTAAATGAAACGTGGCAACAGTGTTCACAAAGAATGTTGGGTTTTGAGAAAATTCACATTTTTGTTTCAACTATTTGAAAGAGGTGAGTCAAACAAATAGCATTGATTAGATAATTCGATGAGTTTTCAAGAAAGTCTTCACTCTTTCTTCTGCTCCTAGCAGGAACGTGATAATAGTGTTCACAAGAAATAATAGGTTTTGATAAAATTCACATTTTTTTTTCAATTTTGCAAACGCTCTAGCGGCAAACTATTTGAAAGAGGTGAGTCAAATAAAAAGCATTGGTTAGGTAATTTAAAGAGCTTTCAGGAAAGTCTTCAATCTTTTTCTACACCTACCAATAGTGTTCGCAAGAAGTGTAGGGGTTTGAGAAAATTCACATTTTTGTTTCCCTTTGCAAACGCCCTAGCGGCTAAACTATTTGAACGAGGTAAATCAAACAAACAGTATTGGTTAGATAGTTCGAAGAGCTTTCAGGAAAGTCTTCAAAATATCTTCTACTAACCAGGAACGTGGTAATAGTGTTCACAAAAAATGGTGGGTTTTGATAATAATCACATTTTTGTTTCAGCTTTGCAAACGCTCTATCGGCTAAACTATTTGAACGAGGTGAGTCAAGCATGCAGAATTGGTTAGATTATTCGAATAGTTTTCAGGAAAGTCTTCATTCTTTCTTCTACTCCTTCCAGAAAAGTGGCAACAGTGTTCACAAAGAATGTTGGGTTATGAGAAAATTCACAGTTTTGTTTCAACTTTGCAAACGCTCTAGCGGCTAAGTTATTTGAGCGAGGTGAATCAAACAAACAGTGCTGGTTATATTATTTGAATAGTTTTCAGGAAAGTCTTCAATCTTTTTATACTTCTACCAGGAACGTGGTAATAGTGATCACAAGAAATGTTGGGTTTTGATAAAAATCACATTTTTGTTTCACCTTTGCAAACGCTCTAGCGGCTAAACTACTAGAACGAGGAGAGTCAAACAAAAAGCATTTTTTACATAATTTAAGAAGCTTTCAGAAAAGTCCTCAATCTTTCTTCTACTCCTACCAGCACCGTGGTAATAATGTTCACAATAAATGTTGGGTTTTGATAAAAATCACATTTTTGTTTCACCTTTGCAAACGCTTTAGCGGCTAAACTACTAGAACGAGGAGAGTCAAACAAAAAGCATTTTTTACATAATTTAAGAAGCTTTCAGGAAAGTCTTCAATCTTTCTTCTACTCCTACCAGAAACGTGTCAACAGTGTTCACAAAGAATGTTGGGTTCTGAGAAAATTCCCATTTTTGTTTAAACTTTGCAAACGCTCTAGCGGCTAAACTATTTGTACGAGCTGAGTTAAACAGAAAGGATTGGTTAGATAATTTAAGGAGCTTTCAGGAAAGTCTTCAATATTTTTCTATTCCTACCAGAGGCGTGGCAATAGTGTTCACAAAAAATGTGGGGTTTTCATAAAAATCACATTTTTGTTTCAACTTTACAAACGATCTAGCGACAAACTGTTTGAAAGAGGTGAGTCAAATAGATAGATGGTTAGATAGATGGTTAGACCATTAAAAGAGCTTTCAGGAAAGTCTTCAGTCTTTCTTCTACTCCTAAAAGAAACGTGGCAACAGTGTTCACAAAGGATGTTGGATTTTGAGAAAATTCACATTTTTGTTTCAGCTATTTGAAAGAGGTGAGTCAAACAAACAGAATTGGAAAGATAATTTGAAGAGCTTTCAGGAAAGTCTTCAATTTTTCTTCTACTCGTAAATGAAACGTGGCAACAGTGTTCACAAAGAATGTTGGGTTTTGAGAAAATTCACATTTTTGTTTCAACTATTTGAAAGAGGTGAGTCAAACAAACAGCATTGGTTAGATAATTCGATGAGTTTTCAGGAAAGTCTTCACTCTTTCTTTTGCTCCTAGCAGGAACGTGATAATAGTGTTCACAAGAAATAATAGGTTTTGATAAAATTCACATTTTTTTTTTCAATTTTGCAAACGCTCTAGCGGCAAACTATTTGAAAGAGGTGAGTCAAATAAAAAGCATTGGTTAGGTAATTTAAAGAGCTTTCAGGAAAGTCTTCAATCTTTTTCTACTCCTACCATTAGTGTTCGCAAGAAGTGTAGGGTTTTGAGAAAATTCACATTTTTGTTTCCCTTTGCAAACGCCCTAGCGGCTAAACTATTTGAACGAGGTAAATCAAACAAACAGTATTGGTTAGATAGTTCGAAGAGCTTTCAGGAAAGTCTTCAAAATATCTTCTACTCACCAGGAACGTGGTAATAGTGTTCACAAAAAATGGTGGGTTTTGATAATAATCACATTTTTGTTTCAGCTTTGCAAACGCTCTATCGGCTAAACTATTTGAACGAGGTGAGTCAAGCATGCAGAATTGGTTAGATTATTCGAATAGTTTTCAGGAAAGTCTTCATTCTTTCTTCTACTCCTTCCAGAAAAGTGGCAACAGTGTTCACAAAGAATGTTGGGTTATGAGAAAATTCACAGTTTTGTTTCAACTTTGCAAACGCTCTAGCGGCTAAGTTATTTGAGCGAAGTGAATCAAACAAACAGTGCTGGTTATATTATTTGAATAGTTTTCAGGAAAGTCTTCAATCTTTTTTATACTTCTACCAGGAACGTGGTAATAGTGATCACAAGAAATGTTGGGTTTTGATAAAAATCACATTTTTGTTTCACCTTTGCAAACGCTCTAGCGGCTAAACTACTAGAACGAGGAGAGTCAAACAAAAAGCATTTTTTACATAATTTAAGAAGCTTTCAGAAAAGTCCTCAATCTTTCTTCTACTCCTACCAGGAACGTGGTAATAATGTTCACAATAAATGTTGGGTTTTGATAAAAATCACATTTTTGTTTCACCTTTGCAAACGCTCTAGCGGCTAAACTACTTGAACGAGGAGAGTCAAACAAGAAGCATTTTTTACATAATTTAAGAAGCTTTCAGGAAAGTCTTCAATCTTT
Source organism: Bactrocera zonata (assembly GCA_037783105.1). Classification (NCBI taxonomy): domain Eukaryota; kingdom Metazoa; phylum Arthropoda; class Insecta; order Diptera; family Tephritidae; genus Bactrocera; species Bactrocera zonata. Next base: position 332,012 of record JBAWJQ010005301.1, on the reverse strand, counting down.
CTTCTACTCCTACCAGAAACGTGTCAACAGTGTTCACAAAGAATGTTGGGTTCTGAGAAAATTCCCATTTTTGTTTAAACTTTGCAAACGCTCTAGCGGCTAAACTATTTGTACGAGCTGAGTTAAACAGAAAGGATTGGTTAGATAATTTAAGGAGCTTTCAGGAGAGTCTTCAATATTTTTCTATTCCTACCAGAGGCGTGGCAATAGTGTTCACAAAAAATGTGGGGTTTTCATAAAAATCACATTTTTGTTTCAACTTTACAAACGATCTAGCGACAAACTGTTTGAAAGAGGTGAGTCAAATAGATAGATGATTAGATAGATGGTTAGACCATTAAAAGAGCTTTCAGGAAAGTCTTCAGTCTTTCTTTTACTCCTAAAAGAAACGTGGCAACAGTGTTCACAAAGGATGTTGGATTTTGAGAAAATTCACATTTTTGTTTCAGCTATTTCAAAGAGGTGAGTCAAACAAACAGAATTGGAAAGATAATTTGAAGAGCTTTCAGGAAAGTCTTCAATTTTTCTTCTACTCCTAAAACTTTCTTCTACTCCTACCAGGAACGTGGTAATAGTGTTCACAAAAAATGGTGGGTTTTAGTAAAAATCACATTTTTGTTTCAACTTTGCAAATGCTCTAGCGGCAAACTGTTTGAACGAGGTGAGTCAAATAAAAAGCATTGGTTAGTTAATTTAACCGTTATGTCAACAGAGCGTTACCCGGGTAACTTTGTTGCCTTTAAAGTGCCATATCTCTAGATCCGTAAGTTCGATCAACTTGAAATTTCATGATTGCCTAGTCGGATTGAAGATTGCCTAGTTTTTACGTATTGTGGTTAAATCTGAGCCGGACTGGACCACCTGGAACTGAGATATGACCAAAAGATAACAACTAACCCTTACGTCAACAGAGAGCATACCCGGGTAACACATTGAATTTTCAAGCAATAATACTGAAAAAAGCGAAAAAATACATTTTTTTTGAAATTCATTAATTTTTATTTAATTTATTAATAATAATATTATTTAATTTGACAATAAATTGAAAAAAATTGAAATTTAAAATAATTTTATTACTATTTATGGGCAATTCAGGCAGCGCGGCATATCCTTTGAGTGCTCTGAACAAATGGGTTTGCCGCAGAATGAGCATGCTTTTCGAGTCTGGCGTCTTCTGAGACATAAGTAGCAGCAACCCTTCAACTTTAGTCAACCAGTGTTGTCCCGCTCCTCTGCATCTGGTGGTGCCGTTGCCAGTCGCAAAGGTGCACCAGTTATAGCTTCTATTGTGTTGCGCATTGAGAAAATTTTAGATATTTGCGGATTGGGGCACCTGAGATCTACCTCCGTACGGGCCAATTGCTCGCTGAGATTGTGCCGAAATTCCCTGCGCCGTGCTGTTGACACCTTCATGTGTGGATTTTTCTCCATGTACATAATATATGCGGCAAAGGCTGCGACATCCAGAATATTATAAAAAAACGCCAAAGGCCATCTATTTGTACGCCGTTTGGTGGAATACTCAGCAAGGCATTTGTCCATATTGTCAACACCACCTTTGTACTTGTTGTAATCCATTATCATAGCTGGTTTACGTCTAGGACCAACAATTTGCGTATCATAGTGCATTGTAGATAGAAGCACAACAGCTTTGTTCTTTTTAGCAACATATGAGCACATGGCAACGCTCTCACTGAATGCAAATATGGTGGATTCTGGTTGGCGCCCTTTTGCAATGGACAATTGTTTTGGCACAAATCTGCGGCGCTTATTGACTGTGCCCAGTATGGACAATTTGTGATCGTTCATCAATTGTTTTGCTAAGTTGTGTGTTGTGAAAAAGTTGTCACAAACAATGTTGCGTCCACTTCCTCGCAACATGCCCACGCATAAGTCTTTGACCACTCTTTCACGCACATTTCCCTCACGTTCGCCGGACGCTGCCTTTCCTGTGTAGATTTGGCCTTTGAGTGGATACGACGTAATCGAGTCGCACATCCACCACACTTTTATGCCGTATTTGGCTGGCTTTGATGGAATATATTGCGTAAAGGCAGTGCCTCCGCGGAACGGGTACAGCTGCTCATCAATTGTCACGTTGGCTGATGCGGTGTAATATTTTCGTAAATTGCTATTCAGCATCACAAATATGTCAGATATGGCAGCCGCTTTGTCATATTGTTTGCGATGCTCCCGCGTGATTCCATTATCAAAACGGATGAAACGACTTATTTCGCAAAATCGTCTGACGCTCATTGAAGCTCGAAACACAAATATTTTGTGTGAACGTAGCCAGAGTGAGTAACGCCACCAAGCAGCAACAATCCCAAATATGCGTCGAATTCTGTTTCTGTTACTGCTTTCCAAACACGTCGTTCTGATGTTGGGTTGCATTCATTCATCATATCAAACACTCTATTGGCTTTTTTGTTTATTTATTTCATTATTAGCTTGAACGTTTCCATTATAGTTTTATCATCAGTTAGGCGACTTGGCCCGTTCACTCCAGATCTTAGCACGTTGTGCGCTCTTACTCTGGTGTTTTGTGGTTGTGTGCCACTCCAAATTGTCTGATCACTGCTCGTGTAATTAGCAGAATTTCCTAGTTCCACTGGCTCTTCATATATATCATCGTCACTATCATACTCTGGATTGTATTCAGGCGGCTGTACGTCTTCTACATCAGAGTCAGCTGAATTTATAACAGGCTCATTGTCGTTTTCACTTTCAAATGTCATCGGCTCTTCATCGCTATCTGGACACCCATACTCCTCTCTTCTCTCCCAGATATTTTCATGAGATTCATATTCAAATTCAGGCTCTAACCAATCTCCATCTGCCATTTTGTAATTATTTTTGCACAACACAATCTTCACTTTTCACTTTGAAATTAAAAATGTAACTGCAAACATGTAAAAATGTGAAGCGATCCTTCTTTTCACCATACGCTACACTAATCTTCATACAAAATGTATGGTTTTACCGGGGTATGATGAATGCTGACGTGCGTATATAAAATTCTCTGTTGACATAAATGTTAAAGAGCTTTCAGGAAAGTCCTCAATCATTCTTCTACTCTTACCAGGAAGTTGGCAATAGTGTTCACAAAAAATGTAGGGTTTTGCTAAAAATCACATTTTTGTTTCACCTTTGAAAACGCTCTAACGGCTAAACTATTTAAAAGATGTGAGTCAAACAAACAGAATTGGTTAGGTGATTTGAAGAGCTTTCAGGAAAGTCTTCAATTTTTCTTCTACTCCTACCAGAAACGTGGCAACAGTGTTCACAAAGAATGTTGAGTTTTGAGAAAATTCACATTTTTGTTTCAACTTTGCAAACGCACTTGCGGAAGTGAATGAAACAAACAGAATTGTTCAGATAATTCAAAGCGCTTTCAGAAAAGTATTCAATCTTTCTTCTACTCCTACCAGGAACGTGGTAATAGTGATCACAAGAAATGTTGGGTTCTGATAAAAATCACATTTTTTTTTCAACTTTGCAAACGCTCCAGCGGCTAAGTTATTTGAACGAGGTGAATCAAACAAAGGGCATTGGTTAGATAATTCAAATAGTTTTCATAAAAGTCTTCAATCTTTCTTCTGCTCTTACCAGGAACGTGGTAATAGTGATCACAAGAAATGTGGGGTTTTGATAAAAATCACATTTTTGTTTCAACTTTGCAAACGCTCTAGCGGCTAAATTATTTGATCGAGGTGAGTCAAACAAACAAATTGGTTAGATAATTTGAAGAGCTTTCAGGAAAGTCTTCAACTTTTTTTCTACTCCTACCAGAAACGTGGCAACAATGTTCACAAAGAATGTTGGGTTTTGAGAAAATTCACATTTTTGTTTCAACTTTTCAAACGCTCTAGCGGAGGTGAATCAAACAAACAGTATTGTTCAGATAGTTCAAAGAGCTTTCAGAAAAGTCTTCAATCTTTCTTCTACTCCTACCAGGAACGTGGTAATAGTGTTCACATAAAATGGTGGGTTTTGATAAAAATAACATTTTTGTTTCAAATTTGCAAACGTCTAGCGGCTAAACTATTTGAACAAGCATTGGTTAGATAATTTAAAGGGCTTTCAGGAAAGTCTTCAATCATTCTTCTACTCCTACCAGGAACGTGGTAATAGTGTTCACGAAAAACGTAGGTTTTTGAGAAAAATCCAATTTTTGTTTCAACTTGCAAACGCTCTAGCGTCTTAACTGTTTGAACGAGGTGAGGTAAACAAAAAGTATTGGTTAGATAATTTGTAGTGCTTTCAGGAAAGCTTTCAATCTTTCTTCTACCCCTACCAGGGGCTTGGCAATAGTCAAATTATCGTTTCAACATTGCAAACGCTCTAGCGGGTAAACTGTTTGAAAGAGGTAAGTCAAAAAAAAACATTGGTTAGATAATTTAAAGAGCTTTCAGTAACGTCTTCAATCTTTCTCCTACTCCTACCAGGAACGTGTCAGTGGTATTCACGAAAAAAGTAGGTTTTTGAGAAAAATCATATTTTAGTTTCAACTTTCCGAACGTCTAGCGGCTAAACTATTGGAACGAGGTAAATCAAACATAAAGTTTTGTTTAGATAATCTAAAGAGCTTTCAGGAAAGTCTCCAACCTTTCTTCTACTTTTACAAAGAACGTGGCAATAGTGTTCACGAAAAACGTAGGTTTTTTAGAAAAATCATATATTTTGTTTCAACTTTGCAAACGCTCTAGTGGCTAAACTATTTGAACGTGATTTGATAATTTAAAGGGCTTTCAGGAAAGTCTTCAATCATTCTTCTACTCATACCAGGAACGTGGTAATAGTGTTCACGAAAAACGTACGTTTTTGAGAAAAATCACATTTTTGTTTCAACTTAACAACTGCTCTAGGGGCTAAGCTATTTGAACGAGGTGAGTTGAATAAAAATCATTGGTTAGATAATTTGTAGAGCTTTCAGGAAAGCCTTCAATCTCTCTTCTACCTCTAGCAGGGGCTTGGCAATAGTCAAATTTTCGTTTCAATTTTGCAAACGCTCTAGCGGGTAAACTGTTTGAAAGAGGTAAGTCAAATAAAAAGCATTTGTTAGATAATTTAAAGAGCTTTCAGTAAAGTCTTTAATCTTTCTTCTACTCCTGCCAGTAACGTGTTAATGGTGTTCACGAAAAACGTAGGTTTTTTCGAAAAATCATATATTTTGTTTCAACATTGCAAACGCTCTAGCGACTAAACTATTGGAACGAGGTACATAAATCAAACATGAAGCATTCGTTAGATAATCTAAAGAGCTTTCAGGAAAGTCTGCAGTCTTTCTTCCACTTTTACCAAGAACGTAGCACTAGTGTTCACGAAAAACGTAGGTTTTTAAGAAATATCACATTTTTGTTTCAACTTTGCAAACGCTCTAGCGGCTAAACTATTTGAACGAGGTGAGTCAAATAAAACGCATTGGTTAGATAATTTAAACGGCTTTCAGGAAAGTCTTCAATCATTATTCTACTCCTACCAGGGGCTTGGCAATAGTCACATTTTTTTTTCAACTTTGCAAATGCTCTAGAGGCTAAACTATTGGAACGAGGTGAGTCAAACATAAAGCATTGGTTAGATATCTTAAAGGGCTTTCAGGAAAGTCTTCAATCTTTTTTCTGCTCCTACCAGGAACGTGGCAATAGTATTCACGAAAAACGTAGGTTTTTAAGAAATATCACATTTTTGTTTCAACTTTGCAAACGCTCTAGCGGCTAAACTATTGGAACGAGGTGAGTCAAACATAAAGCATTGGTTAGATATCTTAAAGGGCTTTCAGGAAAGTCTTCAATCTTTTTTCTGCTCCTACCAGGAACGTGGCAATAGTATTCACGAAAAAAGTAGGTTTTTGAGAAAAATCACATTTTTGTTTCAACTTTGCAAATGCTCTAGCGGCTAAACAATTTGAACGAGGTGACTCAAACATAAAGCATTGGTTAGCTAATTTAAAGGGATTTCAGGGAAGCCTTCTATCTTTCTTCTACTCCTACCAGGGTCTTGGCAATAGTCACATTTTTGTTTCAACGTTGCAAACGCTCTAGCGCCTAAACTATGTATTGGAACGAGGTAAATCAAAAATCACATTTTTGTCTCAACTTTGCAAAGGCTCTAGCGGGTAAACTGTTTGAAAGAGGTAAATCAAATAAAAAGCATTGGTTAGACAATTTAAAGAGCTTTCAGGGAAGCCTTCTATCTTTCTTATACTCCTACCAGGGTCTTGGCAATAGTCACATTTTTGTTTCAACTTTGCAAACGCTCTAGCGGCTAAACTATTGGATCGAGGTGAGTTAAATAAAACTCATTGGTTAGATAATTAGTAGTGCTTTCAGGAATGCCTTCAAACTTTCTTCTACCTCTACCAGGGGCTTGGCAATAGTCATATTTTCGTTTCAACTTTGCAAACGCTCTAGCGGGTAAACTGTTTGAAAGAGGTAAGTCAAGTAAAAAGCATTGGTTATATAATTTAAAGAGCTTTCAGGAAAGTCTTCAATCTTTCTTCTACTCCTACCAAGAACGTGGCAATAGTATTCACGAAAAACCAAGGTTTTTGAGAAAAATCACATTTTTGTTTCAATTTTGCAGACGCTCTAGCGGCTTAACTATTGGAACGAGGTAAATCAAAAATCACATTTTTGTTTCAACTTTGCAAAGGCTCTAGCGGTTTAACTGTTTGAACGAGGTGAGCTAAATAAAAAGCATTGGTTAGATAATTTGTAGTGCTTTCAGGAAAGCATTCAATCCTTCTTCTACTCCTACCAGGAACGTGTTAATAGTGTTCGCGAAAAACTTAGGTTTTTTCGAAAAATCATATATTTTGTTTCAACATTGCAAACGCTCTAGCGACTAAACTATTGGAAAGATGTGAGTTAAACTTAAAGCATTGGTTAGATAATTTAAAAGGCTTTCAGGAAGGTCTTCAATCATTCTTCTACTGCTACCAGGAATATGCCAATAGTGTTCACGAAAGACGTAGGTTTTTGAGAAAAATCACATTTTTGTTTCAACTTTGCAAACGTTCTAGCGGCTACTGTATTTGAACGAGGTAAACCAAAAATCACATTTTTGTTTCAACTTTGCATAGGCTCTAGCGGCTTAACTGTTTGAATGGGGTGAGTCAAACATAAAGCATTGGTTAGATAATTTAAGGGCTTTCAGGAAAGTCTTCAATCATTCTTCTACTTCTACCAAGAACGTAAGAACGTTGTAATAGTGTTTGCAAACGCTCTAGCGGCTAAACAATTGAAAAGAGGTTAATCAAACATAAAGCTTTCGTTAGATAATTTAAAGGGCTTTCAGGAAAGCCTTCAATATCTCTTCTACTCCTGCCAGGAACGTGTTATAGTGTTCACGAAAAACGAAGGTTTTTGAGAAAAATCACATTTTTGTTTTAACTTTGCAAACGCTCTAGCGGCTAATCTATTTGAACGAGGTGAGTCAAACATAAATCATTGGTTAGATAACTTAAGGTCTTTCAGGAAAGTCTTCAGTTATTCTTCTGCTCCTATCAGGAACGTGGCAATAGTGTTCACGAAAAAAGTTGGTTTTTGAGAAAAATGACATTTTTGTTTCAACTTTGCAAACGCTCTAGCGGCTTAACTGTTTGAATGAGGTGAGTCAAACATAAAGCGTTGATTAGATAATTTAAAGGGCTTTCAGGAAAGTCTTCAATCTTTTGGTTTTTGAGAAAAATCACATTTTTGTTTCAACTTTGCAAACGCTCTAGCGGCTAAACTATTGGAGCGAGGTGAGTCAAACATAAACCATTATTTAGATAACTTAAGGTCTTTCAGGAAAGTCTTCAGTCATTCTTCTGCTCCTATCAGGAACGTTGCAATAGTGTTCACGAAAAAGTAGGTTTTTGAGAAAAATCACATTTTTGTTTCAACTTTGCAAACGCTCTAGCGGCTTAAATGTTTGAATGAGGTGAGTCAAACATAAAGCGTTGATTAGATAATCTAAAGAGCTCTCAGGAAGGTCTTCAATCTTTCTTCTACTTCTACCAGAAACGTGGCAATAGTGTTCACGAAAAACGTAAGTTTTTGAGAAAAATCACTTTTTTGTTTCAGATTTGCAAACGCTCTAGCGGCTAAACTATTTGAAAGAGGTGAGTCAAACATAAAGCATTGGTTAGATAATTTAAGGGCTTTCAGGAAAGTCTTCAATATTTCTTCTACTCCTACCAAGAACGTGGTAATAGTGTTCACGAAAAACGTAGGTTTTTGAGAAAAATCACATTTTTGTTTCAACTTTGCAAACGCTTTAGACGCTAAACTATTTAAACGAGGTGAGTCAAATAAAACGCATTGGTTAGATAATTTAAAGGGCTTTCAGGAATGTCTTCAATCATTCTTCTACTCCTACCAGGAACGTGGCAATAGTGTTCACGAAAAACGTACGTTTTTAAGAAAAATCACATTTTTGTTTCAACTTTGCAAACGCTCTAGCGGCTAAACTTTGAAGGAGGTGAGTCAAACATAAAGCATTGGTTAGATAATTTAAGGGCTTTCAGGAAAGTCTTCAATATTTCTTCTACTCCTAGTAAGAACGTGGTAATAGTGTTCACGAAAAACGTAGGTTTTTGAGAAAAATTACATTTTTGTTTCAACTTTGCAAACGCTCTAGCGGCTACACTATTTGAACGAGGTGAGTCAAACATAAGGCATTGGTTAGATAATTTAAGGGCTTTCAGGAAAGTCTTCAATCATTCTTCTACTCCTACCAGGAACGTGGCAATAGTGTTCACGAAAAACGTAGGTTTTTAAGAAAAATCACATTTTTGTTTCAACTTTGCAAACGCTCTAGCGTCTTAACTGTTTGAACGAGGTGAGGTAAACAAAAAGCATTGGTTAGATATTTTGTAGTGCTTTCAGGAAAGCTTTCAATATTTCTTCTACCCCTACCAGGGGCTTGGCAATAGTCAAATTTTCGTTTCAACATTGCAAACGCTCTTGCGGGTAAACTGTTTGAAAGAGGTAAGTCAAATAAAAAGCATTGGTTAGATAATTTAAAGAGTTTCAGTAAAGTCTGCAATTTTTCTTCTATTCCTACCAGGAACGTGTCAGTGGTATTCACGAAAAAAGTAGGTTTTTACTATTTGAAAGAGATGAGTCAAACATTAAGCACTGGTTAGATAATTTAAAGAGCTTTCAGGAAAGTCTTCAATCTTTCTTCTACTCCTACCAGTAACGTGTTAATAGTGTTCACGAAAAACGTAGGCTTTTTAGAAAAATCATATATTTTGTTTCAACTTTGCAAACGCTCTAGCGGCTAGACTATTTGAACGAGGTGAGCCAAATAAAAAGCATTGGTTAGATAATTTAAAGTACTTTCAGGAAAGAGTTCAATCTTTCTTCTGCTCCTACCAGGGGCTTGGCAATAGTAACATTTTTTTTTCAACTTTGCAAATGCTCTAGATGCTAAACTATTGTAACGAGGTAAGGCAAACATAAAGCAATGCTTAGATAATTTAAAGGGCTTTCAGGAAAGTCTTCAATCATTCATCTACTCCTACAAGCAACGTGGTAATAGTGTTCACGAATAACGTAGGTTTTTGAGAAAAATCATATTTTTTGTTTCAACTTTGCAAATGCTCTAGCGGCTTAACTATTGGAACGAGGTAAATCAAACATAAAGCATTGGTTAGATAATTTAAGGGGCTTTCAGGAAAGTCTTCAATCATTCTTCTACTCCTACCAAGAACGTAGTAGTAGTGTTTACGAAAAACGTAGGTTTTTGAAAAAAATCACATTTTTGTTTCAACTTTGCAAACGCTCTAGCGGCTAAACGATTTGATCGAGATGAGTCGAACATAAAGCATTGGTTATATAATTTAAAGTTCTTTCAGGAAAGTCTTCAACCAGAAGAGTGGTCCTACCAAGGGCTTGGCAATAGTCACATATTTTTCAACTTTGCAAACTCTCTAGCGGCTAAACTATTGGAACGAGGTGAGTCAAACATAAAGCATTGGTTAGATAGTTTAAAGGGCTTTCAGGACAGTCTTCAATCATTCTTCTTCTCTTACCAAGAACGTGGTAATGGTGTTCACGAAAAACGTAGGTTTTGAAAAAAATCACATTTTTTTCAACAGTGCAAACGCTCTAGCGGCTAAACTATTTGAGCGAGGTGAGTCGGACATAAAGCATTGGTTAGATAATTTAAAGGGCTTTCAGGAAAGTCTTTAACCATTCTCCTACTGCTAAGAGGAATGTGGTAAAAGTGTTCACGAAAAACGAAGGGTTTTGAGAAAAATCACATTTTTGTTTCAACTTTGCAAACGCTCTAGCGGCTAGACTATTGGAACGAGGTGAGTCAAACATAAAGCATTGGTTAGATAATTTAAAGGGCTTTCAGGAAAGTCTTCCATCATTCTTCTACTCTTACCACGAACGTGGCAATTGTGTTCACGAAAAACGTAGGTTTTTGAGAAATATCACATTTTTGTTTCAACTTTGCAAACGCTCTAGCGGCCAAATTATTTGAACGAGGTAAATCAAACATAAAGCATTTGTTAGATAATCTAAAGAGCTTTCAGGAAAGCCTCCAATCTTTCTTCTACTCCTACCAGGGGCTTGGCAATAGTCACATTTTTGTTTCAACTTTGCAAACGCTCTAGCGGCTAAACTATTTCAACGAGTTGAGTCAAACGTAAAGCATTGTTTAGATAATTTAAAGTGCTTTCTGGAAAGTCTTCAATCATTCTTCCACTTATACCACGAACGTGTCAATTGTGTTCACGAAAAACGTAGGTTTTTGAGAAATATCACATTTTTGTTTCAACTTTGCAAACGCTCTAACGGCTAAACTATTGGAACGAGGTAAATCAAACATAAAGCATTCGTTAGATAATCTAAAGAGCTTTCAGGAAAGCCTCCAATCTTTCTTCTGCTCCTACCAGGGGCTTGGCAATAGTCACATTTTTGTTTCAACGTTGCAAACGCTCTAGACTATTTAAACGAGGTGAGTCAAATAAAACGCATTGGTTAGATAATTTAAAGGACTTTCAGGAAAGTCTTCAATTATTCTTCTACTGCTACCAGGAATGTGGCAATAGTGTTCACGAAAAACGAAGGTTTTTGAGAAAAATCACATTTTTGTTTCAACTTTGCAAACGCTCTAGCGGTTAAACTATTTGAACGAGGTGAGTCAAACATAAAGCTTTGGTTAGATAATTTAAAGGGCTTTCAGGAAAGTCTTCTATCATTCTTCTACTCTTACCAAGAACGTGGCAATTGTGTTCACGAAAAACGTAGGTTTTTGAGAAATATCACATTTTTGTTTCAACTTTGCAAACGCTCTAGCAGCTAAACTATTTGAACGAAGTGAGTCACGCATAAAGCAATGGTTAGGTAATTTAAAGGCCTTTCAGGAAAGCCTTCAATCTTTCTTCTACTCCAACCAGGGGCTTGGCAGAAAGTCACATTTTTGTTTCAACGTTGCAAACGCTCTAGCGTCTAAACTATTGGAACGAGGTGAGTCAAACATAAAGCGTTGTTTAGATAATTTAAAGGGCTTTCAGCAAAGTCTTCAGACATTCTTCTACTCCTACCAGGAACGTGGTAATAGTGTTCACGAAAAACGAAGGTTTTTGAGAAAAATCACATTTCTGTTTCAACTTTGCAAACGTTCTAGCGGCTTAACTATTGCAACGAGATAAATCAAACATCAAGCATTGGTTAGATAATTTAAAGAGCTTTCAGGAAAGTCTTCAATCTTTCTTCTACTCCTACCAGGAACGTGGCAATAGTATTCTCGCAAAAGTAGGTTTTTGAGATAAATCACATTTTTGTTTCAACTTTGCAGACGCTCTAGCGGCTAAACTATTTGATCGAGATGAGTCAAGCATAAAGCATTGGTTAGATAATTTAAAGGGATTTCAGGAAAGTCTTCAATCACTCTTCTACTCCTACCAGGAACGTCGTAATGGGGTTCACGAAAAACGTAGGTTTTTGAAAAAAATCACATTTTTTTTTCAACAGTGCAAACGCTCTAGCGGCTAAACTATTTGAGCGAGGTGAGTTCAGACATAAAACATTGGTTAGATAATTTAAAGGCTTTTCAGGAAAGCCTTCAATCTTTCTTCTACTCCAACCAGGGGCTTGGCAATAGTCACATTTTTGTTTCAACTTTGCAAACGCTCTAGCGGCTAAACTATTTGAACGAGGTGAGTCAAACATAAAGCATTGGTTAGATAATTTAAAGGGCATTCAGGAATGTCTTCAATCCTTCTTCTACCCCTACCAGGAACGTGTTAATATTGTTCAGGAAAGACGTAGGTTTTTCAGAAATATCACATCTTTGTTTCACCTTTGCAAACGCTTTAGCGGGTAAACTATTGAAACGAGGTGAGTCAAACATAAAGCATTGCTTAGACAATTTGAAGTGATTTCAGGAAAGCCTTCAATCTTTCTTTTACTCCTACCAGGGGCTTGGCAATAGTCACATTTTTTTCAACTTTGCAAATGCTCTAGAGGCTAAACTATTGGAACGAGGTGAGTCAAACATAAAGCATTAGTTAGATAATTTAAAGGGCTTTTATTTTTGTTTCAACTTTGCAAACGCTCTAGCGGCTAAACTATTTGAACGAGGAGAGTCAAACATAAAGCATTGGTTAGATAATTTAAAGGGCTTTCAGAAAAGTCTTCAATCATTCTGCTACTGCTACCAGGAATGTGGCAATAGTGTTCACGAAAAACGTAGGTTTTTGAGAAAAATCACATTTTTGTTTCAACTTAAGAAACGCTCTAGGTGCTAAACTATTTGAACGAGGTAAGCCAAAAATCACATTTTTTTTCAACTTTGCAAAGGCTCTAGCTGCTTAACTGTTTGAATGAGGTGAGCTAAAAAAAAGTATTGGGTAAATAATTTAAAGAGCTTTTAGGAAATTCTTCAATCTTTCTTCTACTCCTACCAGGAGCGTGGCAATAGTATTCACGAAAATAGTAGGTTTTTGAGAAAAATCACATTTTTGTTTCAACTTTGCAAACGGTCTAGCGGCTAAACACTGGAAATAGGTGAATCAAAAATAAAGCATTGGTTAGATAATTTAAAGGGCTTTCAGGAAAGTCTTCAATCTCTCTTCTACTTCTACCAGGAGCATGGCAATAGTATTCGCGAAAAAAGTAGGTTTTTGAGAAAAATCACATGTTTGTTTCAACTTTGCAAACGCTCTAGCGGCTAATCTATTTGAACGAGGTAAATCAAACATAAAGCATTGTTTAGATAATCTAAAGAGCTTTCAGGAAAGTATCCAATCTTTCTTCTACTCCTACCAAGAACGTAGTAATAGTGTTCACGAAAAATGTAGGTTTTTGAGAAAAATCACATTTTTGTTTCATCTTTGCAAACGCTCTAGCGGCTAAACTATTTGAACGAGGTAAATCAAAAATCACTTTGCAAATGCTCTAGAGGCTAAACTATTGGAACGAGGTGAGTCAAACATAAAGCATTAGTTAGATAATTTAAAGGGCTTTCAGGAAAGTGTTCAATCATTCTTCTACTCCTACCAGCAACGTGTTAGTAGTGTTCACGAAAAACGTAGGTTTTTGAGAAAAATCATATATTTTGTTTCAACTTTGCAAACGCTCTAGCGGCTAAACAATTGAAAAGAGGTTAATCAAACATAAAGCATTCGTTAGATAATTTAAAGGGCTTTCAGGAAAGCCTTCAATATCTCTTCTACTCCTGCCAGGAACGTGGTAATAGTGTTCACGAAAAACGAAGGCTTTTGAGAAAAATCACATCTTTGTTTCAACTTTGCAAACGTTTTAGCGGCTAAACTATTGGAACGAGGTAAATCAAAAATCACATTTTTGTTTCAACTTTGCAAAGGCTCTAGCGGCTTAACTGTTTGAACGAGGTGAGTTAAATAAAAAGCATTGGTTAGATAATTTAAAGGGCTTTCAGGAATGTCTTCAATCTTTCTTCTACTCCTACCAGGAACGTGTTAATATTGTTCAGGAAAGACGTAGGTTTTTCAGAAATATCACATCTTTGTTTCAACTTTGCAAACGCTGTAGCGGCTAAACTATTGAAAGGAGGTGAGTCAAACATAGAGCATTGCTTAGACAATTTGAAGTGCTTTCAGGAAAGCCTTAAATATTTTTTCTACTCCTACCAGGGGCTTGGCAATAGTCACATTTTTTTGCAACTTTGCAAACGCTCTAGCGGCTAAACTATTGGAACGAGGGCTTTCAGGAAAGTCTTCAATCATTCTTCTTCTCTTACCGAGAATGTGGCAATAGTGTTCACGAAAAACGTAGGTTTTTGAGAAATATCACATTTTTGATTCAACTATGCAAACGCTCTAGCGGCTAAACTATTTGAACGAGGTTAATCGAACACAAAACGTTGGTTAGATAATTTGAAATGTTTTCAGAAAGGCCTTCAATTTTTCTTCTACTCCTTCCAAGAACGTGGAAATAGTGTTCACGAAAAACGAAGGTTTTTGAGAAAAATCACATTTTTGTTTCAACTTTGCAAACGCTCTAGCAGCTAAACTGTTGGATCGAGGTGAGTCAAACATAAAGCATTGTTTAGATAATTTAAAGGGCTTTCAGGAAAGTCTTCAATCATTCTTCTACTCCTACCAGGAACGTGGCAATAGTGTTCACGGAAAACGTAGGTTTTTGAGAAATATCACATTTTTGTTCAAACTTTGCAAACGCTCTAGACGCTAAACTATTTAAACGAGGTGAGTCAAATGAAACGCATTGGTTAGATAATTTGAAGGACTTTCAGGAAAGCCTTCAATTTTTCTTCTACTCCTACCAGGGGCTTGGCAATAGTCACATTTTTTTCAACTTTGCAAATGCTCTAGAGGCTAAACTATTGGAACGAGGTGAGTCAAACATAAAGCATTAATTAAAAGGGCTTATCAAACATAAAGTATTGGTTAGATAATTTAAAGGGCTTTCAGGAGAGTCTTCAATCATTCTTCTACTCCTACCAGGAACGTGGCAATAGTGTTCACGGAAAACGTAGGTTTTTGAGAAATATCACATTTTTGTTCAAACTTTGCAAACGCTCTAGACGCTAAACTATTTAAACGAGGTGAGTCAAATGAAACGCATTGGTTAGATAATTTGAAGTACTTTCAGGAAAGCCTTCAATTTTTCTTCTACTCCTACCAGGGGCTTGGCAATAGTCACATTTTTTTCAACTTTGCAAATGCTCTAGAGGCTAAACTATTGGAACGAGGTGAGTCAAACATAAAGCATTAATTAGATAATTTGAAGGACTTTCAGGAAAGCCTTCAATTTTTCTTCTACTCCTACCAGGAACGTGGCAATTGTGTTCACGAAAACGTAGGTTTTGAGAAAAATCACATTTTGTTTCAACTTATGCAAACGCTCTAGCGGCTAAACTATTTGAACGAGGTAAATCAAACATAAAGTATTGGTTAAATAATTTAAAGGGCTTTCAGGAGAGTCTTCAATCATTCTTTTACTCCTACCAGCAACGTGTTAATAGTGTTCACGGAAAACGTAGATTTTAGAGAAATATCACATTTTTGTTTCAACTTTGCAAACGCTGTAGACGCTAAACTATTTAAACGAGGTGAGTCAAATAAAACGCATTGGTTAGATAATTTAAAGGACTTTCAGGAAAGCCTTCAATCTTTTTTATACTTCTACCAGGGGCTTGGTAAAAGTCACATTTTTTTCAACTTTGCAAACGCTCTAGCGGTTAAACTATTGAAATGAGTTGTGTCAAACATAAAGCATTGTTTAGATAATTTAAAGAACTTTCAGGAAAGTCTTCAACCATTCTTCTACTCCTACCAGGAACGTGGCAATAGTGTTCACGAAAAACGTAGGTTTTTGAGTAAAATCACATTTTTTTTCAACTTTTCAAACGCTCTAGCGGGTAAACTGTTTGAAAAAGGCAAGTCAAATAAAAAGCATTGGTTAGATAATACTCTAGTGTTCACGAAAAACGAAGAGTTTTTGAGAAAAACCACATTTTTGTTTCAACTTTGCAAACGCTCTTGCGGCTATACTATTTGAACGAGGTGAGTCAAACATAAAGCATTGGTTAGATAATTTAAAGGGCTTTCAGGAAAGTCTTCAATCTTTCTTCTACACCAACCAGGGGCTTGTCAATAGTCACATTTTTGTTTCAACTTTGCAAACGCTCTAGCGGCTAAACTATTGGAACGAAGTAAATCAAACATAAAGCATTGGTTATATAGTTTAAAGGGCTTTCAGGAAAGCCTTCAATATTTCTTCTACACCAACCAGGGGCTTGGCAATAGTCACATTTTTGTTTCAACTTTGCAAACGCTCTAGCGGCTAAACTATTGGAACGAAGTAAATCAAACATAAAGCATTGTTTAGATAATCTAAAGAGTTTTCAGGAAAATATCCAATCCTTCTTCTACTCCTACCAAGAACGTAGTAATAGTGTTCACGAAAAATGTAGGTTTTTGAGAAAAATCACATTTTTGTTTCAACTTTGCAAACGCTCTAGCGGCTAAACTATTTGAACGAGGAGAGTCAAACATAAAGCATTGGTTAGATAATCCAAAGAGCTTTCAGGAAAGTTTCCAATCATTCTGCTACTGCTACCAGGAATGTGGCAATAGTGTTCACGAAAAACGTAGGTTTTTGAGAAAAATCACATTTTTGTTTCAACTTAAGAAACGCTCTAGGTGCTAAACTATTTGAACGAGGTAAGCCAAAAATCACATTTTTTTTCAACTTTGCAAAGGCTCTAGCTGCTTAACTGTTTGAATGAGGTGAGCTAAAAAAAAGTATTGGGTAAATAATTTAAAGAGCTTTTAGGAAATTCTTCAATCTTTCTTCTACTCCTACCAGGAGCGTGGCAATAGTATTCACGAAAATAGTAGGTTTTTGAGAAAAATCACATTTTTGTTTCAACTTTGCAAACGGTCTAGCGGCTAAACACTGGAAATAGGTGAATCAAAAATAAAGCATTGGTAAGATAATTTAAAGGGCTTTCAGGAAAGTCTTCAATCTCTCTTCTACTTCTACCAGGAGCATGGCAATAGTATTCGCGAAAAAAGTAGGTTTTTGAGAAAAATCACATGTTGGTTTCAACTTTGCAAACGCTCTAGCGGCTAATCTATTTGAACGAGGTAAATCAAACATAAAGCATTGTTTAGATAATCTAAAGAGCTTTCAGGAAAGTATCCAATCTTTCTTCTACTCCTACCAAGAACGTAGTAATAGTGTTCACGAAAAATGTAGGTTTTTGAGAAAAATCACATTTTTGTTTCATCTTTGCAAACGCTCTAGCGGCTAAACTATTTGAACGAGGTAAATCAAAAATCACATTTTTGTTTCAACTTTGCAAAGGCTCTAGCGGCTTAACTGTTTGATTGAGGTGAGCTAAAAAAAAGTATTGGTAAGATAATTTGCAGAGCTTTCAGGAAAGCCTTCAATCTCTCCTCTACTCCTACCAAGAACGTGATAATAGTGTTCACGAAAAACGTAGGTTTTTGAGAAAAATCACATTTTTGTTTCAACTTTGCAAACGCTCTAGCGGCTAAACTATTTGAACGAGGAGAGTCAAACATAAAGCATTGGTTAGACAATTTAAAGGGCTTTCAGAAAAGTCTTCAATCATTCTGCTACTGCTACCAGGAATGTGGCAATAGTGTTCACGAAAAACGTAGGTTTTTGAGAAAAATCACATTTTTGTTTCAACTTAAGAAACGCTCTAGGTGCTAAACTATTTGAACGAGGTAAGCCAAAAATCCCATTTTTTTTCAACTTTGCAAAGGCTCTAGCTGCTTAACTGTTTGAATGAGGTGAGCTAAAAAAAGTATTGGGTAAATAATTTAAAGAGCTTTTAGGAAATTCTTCAATCTTTCTTCTACTCCTACCAGGAGCGTGGCAATAGTATTCACGAAAATAGTAGGTTTTTGAGAAAAATCACATTTTTGTTTCAACTTTGCAAACGGTCTAGCGGCTAAACACTGGAAATAGGTGAATCAAAAATAAAGCATTGGTTAGATAATTTAAAGGGCTTTCAGGAAAGTCTTCAATCTCTCTTCTACTTCTACCAGGAGCATGGCAATAGTATTCACGAAAAAAGTAGGTTTTTGAGAAAAATCACATGTTTGTTTCAACTTTGCAAACGCTCTAGCGGCTAAACTATTTGAACGAGGTGAGTCAAACATAAAGCATTGGTTCGATAATTTAAAGGGCTTTCAGGAAAGCCTTCAATCCTTCTTATACTCCTACCAGGGACTTGGCAATAGTCACATTTTTTTTCAACTTTGCAAACGCTCTAGCGGCTAAATTATTGGAACGAGGTAAATAAACATAAAGCATTCGTTAGATAATCTAAAGGGCTTTCAGGAAAGTCTCCAATCTTTCTTCTACTCCTACCAAGAACGTGGCAATAGTGTTCACGAAATGTTTTTGTTTCAACATTGCAAAAGCTCTAACGGCTTAACTGTTTGAATGAGGTGAGATAAGTAAAAAGCATTGGTTAGATAATTTGTAGTGCTTTCAGGAAAGCCTTCAATCTCTCTTCTGCTCCTACCAGGGGCTTGGCACTATTCAAATTTTCGTTTCAACTTTGCAAACGCTGTAGCGGGTAAATTGTTTGAAAGAGGTAAGTCAAATTAAAAGCATTGATTAGATAATTTGAAGAGTTTTCAGAAACGCCTTCAATCTTTCTTCTACTCCTACCAGGAACGTGGCAATAGTGTTCACGAAAAACGAAGGTTGTTGAGAAAAATCACATTTTTGTTTCAACTTTTCAAACGCTCTAGCGGCTAAACTATTTGAACGAGGTGAGTCAAACATAAAGCATTGGTTCGATAATTTAAAGGGCTTTCAGGAAAGCCTTCAATCCTTCTTATACTCCTACCAGGAACGTGGCAATTGTGTTCACGAAAAACGTAGGTTTTTGAGAAATATCACATTTTTGTTTCAACTTTGCAAACGCTCTAGCGGCTAAACTATTTGAACCAGAAAAGTCAAACATAAAGCATTGGTTAGATAATTTAGAAGGCTTTCAGAAAAGTCTTCAATCCCTCTTCTACTTCTACCAGGAACGTGTTAAAAGTGTTTACGAAAAACGTAGGCTTTTGAAAAAACCACATTTTTTTCAACTGTGCAAACGCTCTAGCGGCTAAACTATTTGAACGAGGTGAGTCAGACATAAAGCATTGGTTAGATAATTTAAAGGGCTTTCAGGAAAGTCTTCAATCCTTCTTCTACTCCTACCAGGAACGTGGCAATTGTGTTCACGAAAAACGTAGGTTTTTGAGAAATATCACATTTTTGTTTCAACTTTGCAAACGCTCTAGGGGCTAAACTATTTGATCGAGATGAGTCAAACATAAAGCATTGGTTAGATAATTTAAAGGGCTTTCAGGAAAGTCTTCAATCATTCTTCTACTGCTAAGAGGAAAGTGGCAAAAAAGTTCACGAAAAACGAAGGTTTTTGAGAAAAATCACATTTTTGTTTCAACTTTGCAAACGCTCTAGCAGCCAAACTATTTGAACGAGGTGAGTCAAGCATAAAGCGTTGGTTCGATAATTTAAAGGGCTTTCAGGAAAGCCTTCAATCTTTCTTTTACTCCTACCAGGGGCTTGGCAATAGTCACATATTTTTCAACTTTGCAAATGCTCTAGAGGCTAAACTATTGGAACGAGGTGAGTCAAACATAAAGCATTGTTTAGATAATCCAAAGAGCTTTCAGGAAAGTTTCCAATCTTTCTTCTACTCCTACCAAGAACGTGGCAATAGTGTTCACGAAAAACGTAGGTTTTTGAGAAAAATCACATTTTTGTTTCAACTTAAGAAACGCTCTATGTGCTAAACTATTTAAACGAGGTAAATCAAAAATCACATTTTTTTTCAACTTTGCAAAGGCTCTAGCTGCTTAACTGTTTGAATGAGGTGAGCTAAAAAAAAAGTATTGGTTAAATAATTCAAAGAGCTTTCAGGAAAGTCTTCAATCTTTCTTCTACTCCTACGAAGAACGTGATAATAGTGTTCACGAAAAACGTAGGCTTTTGAGAAAAATCACATTTTTGTTTCAACTTTGCAAACGCTCTAGCGGCTAAACAACTGGAACGAGGTAAATCAAAAATCACATTTTTGTTTCATCTTTGCAAAGGCTCTAGCGGCTTAACTGTTTGAACGAGGAGAGCTAATTAAAAAGCATTGGTTAGATAATTTGTAGTGCTTTCAGGAAAGCCTTCTATCCTTCTTCTACTCCTACCAGGAACGTGGCAATAGTGTTCACGAAAAACGAAGGTTTTTGAGAAAAACCACATTTTTGTTTCAACTTTGCAAACGCTCTAGCGGCTAAACTATTGGAACGAAGTAAATCAAACATAAAGCATTGTTTAGATAATCTAAAGAGCTTTCAGGAAAATATCCAATCTTTCTTCTACTCCTACCAAGAACGTAGTAATAGTGTTCACGAAAAATGTAGGTTTTTGAGAAAAATCACATTTTTGTTTCAACTTTGCAAACGCTCTAGCGGCTAAACTATTTGAACGAGGAGAGTCAAACATAAAGCATTGGTTAGATAATTTAAAGGGCTTTCAGAAAAGTCTTCAATCATTCTGCTACTGCTACCAGGAATGTGGCAATAGTGTTCACGAAAAACGTAGGTTTTTGAGAAAAATCACATTTTTGTTTCAACTTAAGAAACGCTCTAGGTGCTAAACTATTTGAACGAGGTAAGCCAAAAATCACATTTTTTTTCAACTTTGCAAAGGCTCTAGCTGCTTAACTGTTTGAATGAGGTGAGCTAAAAAAAAAGTATTGGGTAAATAATTTAAAGAGCTTTTAGGAAATTCTTCAATCTTTCTTCTACTCCTACCAGGAGCGTGGCAATAGTATTCACGAAAATAGTAGGTTTTTGAGAAAAATCACATTTTTGTTTCAACTTTGCAAACGGTCTAGCGGCTAAACACTGGAAATAGGTGAATCAAAAATAAAGCATTGGTTAGATAATTTAAAGGGCTTTCAGGAAAGTCTTCAATCTCTCTTCTACTTCTACCAGGAGCATGGCAATAGTATTCGCGAAAAAAGTAGGTTTTTGAGAAAAATCACATGTTTGTTTCAACTTTGCAAACGCTCTAGCGGCTAATCTATTTGAACGAGGTAAATCAAACTTAAAGCATTGTTTAGATAATCTAAAGAGCTTTCAGGAAAGTATCCAATCTTTCTTCTACTCCTACCAAGAACGTAGTAATAGTGTTCACGAAAAATGTAGGTTTTTGAGAAAAATCACATTTTTGTTTCATCTTTGCAAACGCTCTAGCGGCTAAACTATTTGAAAGAGGTAAATCAAAAATCACATTTTTGTTTCAACTTTGCAAAGGCTCTAGCGGCTTAACTGTTTGATTGAGGTGAGCTAAAAAAAAAGTATTGGTTAGATAATTTGCAGAGCTTTCAGGAAAGCCTTCAATCTCTCCTCTACTCCTACCAAGAACGTGATAATAGTGTTCACGAAAAACGTAGGTTTTTGAGAAAAATCACATTTTTGTTTCAACTTTGCAAACGGTCTAGCGGCTAAACACTGGAAATAGGTGAATCAAAAATAAAGCATTGGTTAGATAATTTAAAGGGCTTTCAGGAAAGTCTTCAATCTCTCTTCTACTTCTACCAGGAGCATGGCAATAGTATTCGCGAAAAAAGTAGGTTTTTGAGAAAAATCACATGTTTGTTTCAACTTTGCAAACGCTCTAGCGGCTAATCTATTTGAACGAGGTAAATCAAACTTAAAGCATTGTTTAGATAATCTAAAGAGCTTTCAGGAAAGTATCCAATCTTTCTTCTACTCCTACCAAGAACGTAGTAATAGTGTTCACGAAAAATGTAGGTTTTTGAGAAAAATCACATTTTTGTTTCAACTTTGCAAACGCTCTAGCGGCTAAACTATTGGAACGAGGTAAATCAAAAATCACATTTTTGTTTCAACTTTGCAAAGGCTCTAGCGGCTTAACCGTTTGAATGAGGTGAGTTAAGTAAAAGCATTGGTTAGATAATTTGTAGTGCTTTCAGGAAAACCTTATATCTCTCTTCTACTCTTACCAGGGGCTTGGCACTAGTCAAATTTTCGTTTCAACTTTTCAAACGCTGTAGCGGGTAAATTGTTTGAAAGAGGTAAGTCAAATTAAAAGCATTGGTTAGATAATTTAAAGAGCTTTCAGAAAGTCTTCAACCTTTCTTCTACTCTTACCAAGAACGTGGCAATAGTTTTCACGAAAAACGTAGGTTTTTGAGAAAAATCACATTTTTGTATCAACTGTGCAAACGCTCTAGCGGCTAAACTATTTGAACGTAGTAAGTCAAACATAAAGCATTGGTTAGATAATTTAAAGGGCTTTCAGGAAAGTCTTCAATCTTTCTTCTACTCCTACCGGGAATGGTTTTTGAGAAAAATCACATTTTTGTTTCAGCTTTGCAAACGCTCTAGCGGCTAAACTATTGGAACGAGGTGAGTCAAACATAAAGCATTGCTTAGAAAATTTGAAGTGCTTTAAGGAAAGCCTTCAATCTTTCTTCTACTCCTACCAGGGTCTTGGCAATAGTCCCATTTTTTTCAACTTTGCAAACGCTCTAGCGGCTAAACTATTGGAACGAGGTGAGTCAAACATAAAGCATTGCTTAGAAAATTTGAAGTGCTTTCAGGAAAGCCTTCAATCTTTCTTCTACTCCTACCAAGGGCTTGGCAATAGTAACATTTTTTTTTTCAACTTTGCAAACGCTCTAGCGGCTAAACTATTGGAAAGAGGGCTTTCACGAAAGTCTCCAATCTTTCTTCTACTCCTACCAAGAACGTGGCAATAGTGTTCACGAAAAACGTAGGTTTTTGAGGAAAATCACATTTTTGTCTCAACTTTGCAAACGCTCTAGCGGCTAAACTATTTGAACGAGGTGAGTCAAGCATAAAGCACTGGTTATATAGTTTAAAGAGCTTTCAGGAAGGTCTTCAATCATTATTCTACTGCTACGAGGAATGTGGCAATAGTGTTCACGAAAAACGAAGGTTTTTGAGAAAAATCACATTTTTGTTTCAACTTTGCAAACGCTCTAGCGGCTTAACTATTTGAACGAGGTGAGTCAAGCATAAAACATTGGTTCGATAATTTAAAGGGCTTTCAGGAAAGTCTTCAATCATTCTTCTACTCCTACCAGGAACGTGGCAATTGTGTTCACGAAAAACGTAGGTTTTTGAGAAATATCACATTTTTGTTTCAACTTTGCAAACGCTCTAGCGGCCAAACTATTTGAACGAGGTGAGTCAGGCATAAAGCACTGGTTATATAGTTTAAAGGGCCTTCAGGAAAGCCTTCAATCTTTCTTCTACTCCTACCAGGGGCTTGGCAATAGTCTCATTTTTGTTTCAACTTTGCAAACGCTCTAGCGGCTAAACTATTTGAACGAGGTGAGTCAAACATAAAGCATGGGTTAGATAATTTAAAGGGCTTTCAGGAAAGTCTTCAATCATTCTTCTACTGCCACCAGGAATGTGGCAGTAGTGTTCACGAAAGACGTAGGTTTTTGAGAAATATCACATTTTTGTTTCAACTTTGCAAACGCTCTAGCGGCCAAACTATTTGAACGAGGTGAGTCAAGCATAAAGCACTGGTTATACAGTTTAAAGGGCTTTCAGGAAAGTCTTCAATTATTCTCCTACCCCCATCAAGAACGTCGCAATAGTGTTCACGAAAAACGTAGGTTTTTGAGAAATATCACATTTTTATTTCAACTTTGCAAACGCTCTAGCGGCTAAACTATTGGAACGAGGTAAATAAAAAATCACATTTTTGTTTCAACTTTGCAAAGGCTCTAGCGGCTTAACCGTTTGAATGAGGTGAGTTAAGTAAAAAGCATTGGTTAGATAATTTGTAGTGCTTTCAGGGAAGCCTTCAATCTCTCTTCTACTCCTACCAGGGGCTTGGCACTAGTCAAATTTTTGTTTCAACTTAAAAGCATTGGTTAGATAATTTAAAGAGCTTTCAGGAAAGTCTTCAATCATTCTTCTACTCCTACCAGGAACGTGGCAATTGTGTTCACGAAAAACGTAGGTTTTTGAGAAATATCACATTTTTGTTTCAACTTTGCAAACGCTCTAGCGGCCAAACTATTTGAACGAGGTGAGTCAAGCATAAAGCACTGGTTATACAGTTTAAAGGGCTTTCAGGAAAGTCTTCAATTATTCTCCTACCCCCACCAAGAACGTGGCAATAGTGTTCACGAAAAACGTAGGTTTTTGAGAAATATCACATTTTTATTTCAACTTTGCAAACGCTCTAGCGGCTAACTATTGGGACGAGGTAAATAAAAAATCACATTTTTGTTTCAATTTTGCAAAGGCTCTAGCGGCTAAACTGTTTGAATGAGGTGAGTTAAATAAAAAGCATTGGTTAGATAATTTGTAGTGCTTTCAGGAAAGCCTTCAACCTTTCTTCTACTCTTACCAAGAACGTGGCAGTAGTGTTCCCGAAAAACGTAGGTTTTTGAGAAATATCACATTTTTGTTTCAACTTTGCAAACGCTCTAGCGGCTAAACTATTGGAACGAGGTAAATAAAAAATCACATTTTTGTTTCAACTTTGCAAAGGCTCTAGCGGCTAAACTGTTTGAATGAGGTGAGTTAAATAAAAAGCATTGGTTAGATAATTTGTAGTGCTTTCAGGAAAGCCTTCAATCATTCTTCTACTCCTACCAGGAACGTGGCAATAGTGTAGTATGAAAGCCTTCAATACTTCTTCTACTCCTACCAGGAACGTGGCAATAGTGTTCACGAAAAACGAAGGTTTTTGAGAAAAATCACATTTTTGTTTCAACTTTGCAAACGCTCTAGCGGCTAAACTATTGGAACGAGGTAAATAAAAAATCACATTTTTGTTTCAACTTTGCAAAGGCTCTAGCGGCTTAACTGTTTGAATGAGGTGAGTTAAATAAAAAGCATTGGTTAGATAATTTGTAGTGCTTTCAGGAAAGCCTTCATCCTTTCTTCTACTCCTACCAGGAACGTGGCAATAGTATTCAAGATAAAAGTAAGTTTTTGAGAAAAATCACATTTTTGTTTCAAATGTGCAAACGCTCTAGCGGCTAAACTATTTGAACGTGGAGAATCAAACATAAAGCATTGCTTAGAAAATTTGAAGTGATTTCAGGAAAGCCTTCAATCTTTATTCTACTCCTACCAGGGGCTTGGCAATAGTCCCTTTTTTTCAACTTTGCAAACGCTCTAGCGGCTAATCTATTGGAAAGAGGTAAATCAAACATCAAGCATTCGTAAGATAATCTAAAGGGCTTTCAGGAAGGTCTCCAATCTATCTTCTACTCCTACCAGGGACTTGGCAATAGTCCCATTTTTTCAACTTTGCGACACGCTCTAGCGGCTAAACTATTGGAACGAGGTAAATCAAACACAAAGCATTCGTTAGATAATCTAAAGGGCTTTCAGGAAGGTCTCCAATCTATCTTCTACTCTTACCAAGAACGTGGATATAGTGTTCACGAAAAACGTAGGTTTTTGAGAAATATCACATTTTTGTTTCAACTTTGCAAACGCTCTAGCGGCTAAACTATTGGAACGAGGTAAATAAAAAATCACATTTTTGTTTCAACTTTGCAAAGGCTCTAGCGGCTTAACTGTTTGAATGAGGTGAGTTAAAGAAAAAGCATTGGTTAGATAATTTGTAGTGCTTTCAGGAAAGCCTTCAATCTTTCTTCTACTCCTACCAGGAACGTGGCAATAGTATTCACGATAAAAGTAGGTTTTTGAGAAAAATCACATTTTTGTTTCAACTTTGCAAACGCTCTAGCGGCTAAACTATTGGAACGAGGTGAGTCAAGCATAAAGCATTGCTTAGAAAATTTGAAGTGCTTTCAGGAAAGCCTTCAATCTTTCTTCTACTCCTACCAAGGGCTTGGCAATAGTAACATTTTTTTTTCAACTTTGCAAACGCTCTAGCGGCTAAACTATTGGAAAAAGGGCTTTCACGAAAGTCTCCAATCTTTCTTCTACTCCTACCAAGAACGTGGCAATAGTGTTCACGAAAAACGTAGGCTTTTAGGAAAATCACATTTTTGTGTCAACTTTGCAAACGCTCTAGCGGCTAAACTATTTGAACGAGGTGAGCCAAGCATAAAGCATTGGTTCGATAATTTAAAGGGCTTTCAGGAAAGTCTTCAATCATTCTTCTACTCCTACCAAGAACGTGGCAATAGTGTTCACGAAAAACGTAGGTTTTAGGAAAATCACATTTTTGTTTCAACTTTGCAAACGCTCTAGCGGCCAAACTATTTGAACGAGGTGAGTCAGGCATAAAGCATAGGTTAGATAATTTAAAGGGCTTTCAGGAAAGTCTTCAGTCTTTGTTCTACTCCTACCAGGAATGGTTTTTGAGAAAAATCACATTTTTGTTTCAACTTTGCAAACGCTCTAGCGGCTAAACTATTGGAAAAAGGGCTTTCACGAAAGTCTCCAATCTTTCTTCTACTCCTACCAAGAACGTGGCAATAGTGTTCACGAAAAACGTAGGCTTTTGAAAAAACCACATTTTTTTCAACTGTGCAAACGCTCTAGCGGCTAAACTATTTGAACGAGGTGAGTCAGACATAAAGCATTGGTTAGATAATTTAAAGGGCTTTCAGGAAAGTCTTCAATCCTTCTTCTACTCCTACCAGGAACGTGGCAATTGTGTTCACGAAAAACGTAGGTTTTTGAGAAATATCACATTTTTGTTTCAACTTTGCAAACGCTCTAGCGGCTAAACTATTGGAACGAGGTGAGTCAAGCATAAAGCATTGCTTAGAAAATTTGAAGTGCTTTCAGGAAAGCCTTCAATCTTTCTTCTACTCCTACCAAGGGCTTGGCAATAGTAACATTTTTTTTTTCAACTTTGCAAACGCTCTAGCGGCTAAACTATTGGAAAAAGGGCTTTCACGAAAGTCTCCAATCTTTCTTCTACTCCTACCAAGAACGTGGCAATAGTGTTCACGAAAAACGTAGGCTTTTGAAAAAACCACATTTTTTTCAACTGTGCAAACGCTCTAGCGGCTAAACTATTTGAACGAGGTGAGTCAGACATAAAGCATTGGTTAGATAATTTAAAGGGCTTTCAGGAAAGTCTTCAATCCTTCTTCTACTCCTACCAGGAACGTGGCAATTGTGTTCACGAAAAACGTAGGTTTTTGAGAAATATCACATTTTTGTTTCAACTTTGCAAACGCTCTAGCGGCTAAACTATTGGAACGAGGTGAGTCAAGCATAAAGCATTGCTTAGAAAATTTGAAGTGCTTTCAGGAAAGTCTTCAATCATTCTTCTACTCCTACCAGGAACGTGGCAATTGTGTTCACGAAAAACGTAGGTTTTTGAGAAATATCACATTTTTGTTTCAACTTTGCAAACGCTCTAGCGGCCAAACTATTTGAACGAGGTGAGTCAGGCATAAAGCATAGGTTAGATAATTTAAAGGGCTTTCAGGAAAGTCTTCAATCATTCTTCTACTGCCACCAGGAATGTGGCAGTAGTGTTCACGAAAGGCGTAGGTTTTTGAGAAATATCACATTTTTGTTTCAACTTTGCAAACGCTCTAGCGGCCAAACTATTTGAATGAGGTGAGTCAAGCATAAAGCACTGGTTATACAGTTTAAAGGGCTTTCAGGAAAGTCTTCAATTATTCTTCTACCCCCACCAAGAACGTCGCAATAGTGTTCACGAAAAACGTAGGTTTTTGAGAAATATCACATTTTTATTTCAATTTTGCAAACGCTCTAGCGGCTAAACTATTGGAACGAGGTAAATAAAAAATCACATTTTTGTTTCAACTTTGCAAAGGCTCTAGCGGCTTAACCGTTTGAATGAGGTGAGTTAAGTAAAAAGCATTGGTTAGATAATTTGTAGTGCTTTCAGGGAAGCCTTCAATCTCTCTTCTAATCCTACCAGGGGCTTGGCACTAGTCAAATTTTCGTTTCAACTTTGCAAACGCTGTAGCGGGTAAATTGTTTGAAAGAGGTAAGTCAAATTAAAAGCAGTGGTTAGATAATTTAAAGAGCTTTCAGGAAAGTCTTCAATCATTCTTCTACCCCCACCAAGAACGTGGCAATAGTGTTCACGAAAAACGTAGGTTTTTGAGAAATATCACATTTTTATTTCAACTTTGCAAACGCTCTAGCGGCTAAACTATTGGGACGAGGTAAATAAAAAATCACATTTTTGTTTCAACTTTGCAAAGGCTCTAGCGGCTAAACTGTTTGAATGAGGTGAGTTAAATAAAAAGCATTGGTTAGATAATTTGTAGTGCTTTCAGGAAAGCCTTCAACCTTTCTTCTACTCTTACCAAGAACGTGGCAGTAGTGTTCCCGAAAAACGTAGGTTTTTGAGAAATATCACATTTTTGTTTCAACTTTGCAAACGCTCTAGCGGCTAAACTATTGGAACGAGGTAAATAAAAAATCACATTTTTGTTTCAACTTTGCAAAGGCTCTAGCGGCTAAACTGTTTGAATGAGGTGAGTTAAATAAAAAGCATTGGTTAAATAATTTGATGTGTTTTCAGGAAAGCCTTCAACCTTTCTTCTACTCTTACCAAGAACGTGGCAGTAGTGTTCCCGAAAAACGTAGGTTTTTGAGAAATATCACATTTTTGTTTCAACTTTGCAAACGCTCTAGCGGCTAAACTATTGGAACGAGGTAAATAAAAAATCACATTTTTGTTTCAACTTTGCAAACGCTCCAGCGGCTAAACTATTTGAAAGAGGTGAGTCAAACATAAAGCATTGGTTAGATAATTTAAAGGGCTTTCAGGAAAGCCTTCAATCTTCTACTCCTACCAGGAACGTGGTAATAGTATTCACGAAAAACGTAGGTTTTTGAGAAAAATCACATTTTTGTTTCAACTTTGCAAGCGCTCTAGCGGCTAAACTATTTGAAAGAGGTGAGTCAAACATAAAGCATTGGTTAGATAATTTAAAGGGCTTTCAGGAAAGCCTTCAATCTTCTACTCCTACCAGGAACGTGGTAATAGTATTCACGAAAAACGTAGGTTTTTGAGAAAAATCACATTTTTGTTTCAACTTTGCAAACACTCTAGCGGCTAAACTATTTGATCGAGATGAGTCAAACATAAAGCATTGGTTATATAATTTAAAGGGCTTTCAGGAAAGCCTTCATTCTTCTACTCCTACCAGGAACGTGGTAATAGTATTCACGAAAAACGTAGGTTTTTGAGAAAAATCACATTTTTGTTTCAACTTTGCAAGCGCTCTAGCGGCTAAACTATTTAAAAGAGGTGAGTCAAACATAAAGCATTGGTTAGATAATTTAAAGGGCTTTCAGAAACGCCTTCAATCCTTCTTCTACTCCTACCAAGAACGTGGTAATAGTGTTCACGGAAAACGTAGGTTTTTGAGAAAAATCACATTTTTGTTTCAACTTTGCAAACGCTCTAGCGGCTAAACTATTTGAACGAGGTAAATCAAACATAGAGCATTCATTAGATAATCTAAAGAGCTTTCAGGAAAGTCTCCAATCTTTCTTCTACTCCTACCAAGAACGTGGCAAGAGTGTTCACGAAAAACGATGGTTTCTGAGAAAAATCACATTGATGTTTCAACTTTGCAAACGCTTTAGTGGCTAAACTATTGGAACGAGGTAAATAAAAAATCACTTCTTTGTTTCAACTTTGCAAACGCTCTAGCAGCTAAACTATTTGATCGAGATGAGTCAAACATAAAGCATTGGTTAAATAATTTAAAGGGCTTTCAGGAAAGTCTCCAATCTTTCTTCTACTCTTACCAAGAACGTGGCAAGAGTATTCACGAAAAACGTAGGTTTTTGAGAAATATCACATTTTTATTTCAACATTGCAAACGCTCTAGCGGCTAAACTATTGGAACGAGGTAAATAAAAAATCACATTTTTGTTTCAACTTTGCAAAGCCTCTAGCGGCTTAACTGCTTGAATGAGGTGAGTTGAATAAAAAGCATTGGTTAGATAATTTGTATTGCTTTCAGGAAAGCCTTCAACCTTTCTTCTACTTCTACCTGGAACGTGGCAATAGTATTCACGATAAAAGTAGGTTTTTGAGAAAAATCACATTTTTGTTTCAACTGTGCAAACGCTCTAGCGGCTAAACTATTTGAACGTGGTGAGTCAAACATAAAGCATTGGTTAGATAATTTAAAGGGCTTTCGGGAAAGTCTTCAATCTTTCTTCTACTCCTACCAGGAATGGTTTTCGAGAAAAACCACATTTTTGTTTCAACTTTGCAAACGCTCTAGCGGCTAAACTATTGGAACGAGGTGAGTCAAACATAAAGCATTGCTTAGAAAATTTGAAGTGCTTTCAGGAAAGCCTTCAATCTTTCTTCTACTCCTTCCAGGGGCTTGGCAATAGTCCCATTTTTTTCAACTTTTCTTCTACTCTTACCAAGAACGTGGCAATAATATTCACGAAAGACGTAGGTTTTTGTGAAATATCACATTTTTTTTTTCAACTTTGCAAACGCTCTAGCGGCTAAACTATTGGAACGAGGTAATTGAAACATAAAGCATTCATTAGATAATCTAAAGAGTTTTTAGGAAAATATCCAATCATTTTTCTACTCTTACCAAAAACTTGGCAATATTGTTCACGGCAAACTTAGGTTTTTGAGAATTATCACATTTTTGTTTCAACTTTGCAAACGCTCTAGCGGCTAAACTATTTGAACGAGGTGAGTCAAGCATAAAGCATTGGTTAGATAATTTAAAGGGCTTTAAGGAAAGTTTTCAATCCTTCTTTTACCTTTACCAGGAACGTGTTAATATTGTTCACGAAAGACGAAGGTTTTTGAGAAAAATCACATTTTTGTTTCACCTTTGCAAAGGCTCTAGCGGCTTAACTGTTTGAATGAGGTGAGTTAAATAAAAAGCATTGGTTAGATAATTTGTAGTGCTTTCTGGAAAGCCTTCAACCTTTCTTCTACTCCTACCAAGAACGTGGCAATAGTGTTCTCGAAAAACGTAGGTTTTTGAGAAATATCACATTTTTATTTCAACTTTGCAACCGCTCTAGCGGCTAGACTATTGGAAAGAGGTAAATAAAAAATCACATTTTTGTTTCAACTTTGCAAAGGCTCTAGCGGCTTATCTGTTTGAATGAGGTGAGTTAAATAAAAAGCATTGGTTAGATAATTTGTAGTGCTTTCAGGAAAGCCTTCAATCTCTCTTCTGCTCTTACCAGGGGCTTGGCACTAGCGAAGCTTTCGTTTCAACATTTCAATCGCTGTAGCAGGTAAATTGTTTAAAAGAGGTAAGTCAAATTAAAAGCATTGGTTAGATAATTTAAAGAGCTTTCAGGAAAGTCTTCAACCTTTCTTCTACTCTTACCAAGAACGTGGCAATAGTGTTCACGAAAAACGTAGGTTTTTGAGAAATATCACATTTTTATTTCAACTTTGCAAACGCTCTAGCGGCTAAACTATTGGAACGAGGTAAAAAAAAAATCACATTTTTGTTTCAACTTTGCAAAGGCTCTAGCGGCTTAACTGTTTGAACGAGGTGAGTTAAATAAAAAGCATTGGTTAGATAATTTGTAGTGCTTTCAGGAAAGCCTTCAATCCTTCTTCTACTCCTACCAGGAACGTGGTAATAGTGTTCACGAAAAACGTAGGTTTTTGAGAAATATCACATCTTTGTTTCAACTTTGCAAACGCTCTAGCGGCTAAACTATTGGAACGAGGTGAGTCAAGCATAAATCATTGGTTAGATAATTTAAAGGGCTTTAAGAAAAGTCTTCAATCATTCTTCTACCCCCACCAAGAACGTGGCAAAAGTGTTCACGAAAAACGAAGGTTTTTGAGAAATATCACATTTTTGTTTCAACTTTGCAAACGCTCTAGCGGATAAACTATTTGAACGAGGTGAGTCAAACATAAAGCATTGGTTAGATAATTTAAGGGCTTTCAGGAAAGTTTTCAATCCTTCTTTTACCTTTACCAGGAACGTGTTAATATTGTTCACGAAAGACGAAGGTTTTTGAGAAAAATCACATTTTTGTTTCAACTTTGCAAACGCTCTAGCGGATAAACTATTTGAACGAGGTGAGTCAAACATAAAGCATTCATTAGATAATCTAAAAAGCTTTCAGGAATGTCTCCAATCGTTCTTCTACTCTTACCAAGAACGTGGCAATAGTGTTCACGAAAAACGTAGCTTTTTAAGAAATATCACATCTTTGTTTCAACTTTGCAAACGCTCTAGCGGCTAAACTATTGGAACGAGGTGAGTCAAGCATAAATCATTGGTTAGATAATTTAAAGGGCTTTCAGAAAAGTCTTCAATCATTCTTCTACCCCCACCAAGAACGTGGCATTTTTGTTTCAACTTTGCAAACGCTCTAGCGGATAAACTATTTGAACGAGGTGAGTCAAACATAAAGCATTGGTTAGATAATTTAAAGGGCTTTCAGGAAAGTTTTCAATCCTTCTTTTACCTTTACCAGGAACGTGTTAATATTGTTCACGAAAAACTTAGGTTTTTGAGAAATATCACATCTTTGTTTCAACTTTGCAAACGCTCTAGCGGCTAAACTATTTGAACGAGGTGAGTCAAACATAAAGCATTGGTTAGATAATTTAAAGGGCTTTCAGGAAAGTCTTTAATCCTTCTTCTACCCCTACCAAGAACGTGGCAATAGTGTTCACGAAAAACGTAGCTTTTTAAGAAATATCACATCTTTGTTTCAACTTTGCAAACGCTCTAGCGGCTTAACTATTGGAACGAGGTGAGTCAGACATAAAGCATTGGTTAGATAATTTGAAGTGTTTTCAGAAACGCCTTCAATCTTTCTTCTACTCCTACCACGAACGTGGCAACAGTGTCCACGAAAAGGAAGGTTTTTGAGAAAAATCACATTTTTGTTTCAACTTTGCAAACGCTCTAGCAGCTAAACTATTGGAAAGAGGTGAGTCAAATATAAAGCATTGGTTAGATAATTTAAGGGCTTTCAACTTTCAACTTTGCAAACGCTCTAGCGGCTAAACTACTGGAACGAAATAAATCAAAAATCACATTTTTGTTTCAACTTTGCTAAGGCTCTAGCGGCTTAACTGATTGAATGAGGTGAGTTAAATAAAAAGCATTGGTTAGATAATTTGTAGTGCTTTCAGGAAAGCCTTCAACCTTTCTTCTACTCTTACCAAGAACGTGGCAATAGTGTTCTCGAAAAACGTAGGTTTTTGAGAAATATCACATTTTTATTTCAACTTTGCAACCGCTCTAGCGGCTAAACTATTGGAAAGAGGTAAATAAAAAATCACATTTTTGTTTCAACTTTGCAAAGGCTCTAGCGGCTTATCTGTTTGAATGAGGTGAGTTAAATAAAAAGCATTGGTTAGATAATTTATAGTGCTTTCAGGAAAGCCTTCAATCTCTCTTCTGCTCTTACCAGGGGCTTGGCACTAGCGAAGCTTTCGTTTCAACATTTCAATCGCTGTAGCAGGTAAATTGTTTAAAAGAGGTAAGTCAAATTAAAAGCATTGGTTAGATAATTTAAAGAGCTTTCAGGAAAGTCTTCAACCTTTCTTCTACTCTTACCAAAAACGTGGCAATAGTGTTCAAGAAAAGCGTAGGGTTTTGAGAAATATCACATTTTTATTTCAACTTTGCAAACGTTCTAGCGGCTAAACTTTTGGAACGAGGTAAATAAAAAATCACATTTTTGTTTCAACTTTGCAAAGGCTCTAGCGGCTTAACTGTTTGAATGAGGTGAGTTAAATAAAAAGCATTGGTTAGATAATTTGTAGTGCTTTCAGGAAAGCCTTCAACCTTTCTTCTACTCCTACCAGGAACGTGGCAATATTATTCACGATAAAAGTAAGTTTTTGAGAAAAATCACATTTTTGTTTCAACTGTGCAAACGCTCTAGCGGCTAAACTATTTGAACGTGGAGAGTCAAACATAAAGCATTGCTTAGAAAATTTGAAGTGATTTCAGGAAAGCCTTCAATCTTTCTTCTACTCCTACCAGGGGCTTGGCAATGGTCCCTTTTTTCAACTTTGCAAACGCTCTAGCGGCTAAACTATTTGATCGAGGTAAATCAAACATAAAGCATTCATTAGATAATCTAAAGAGCTCTCAGGAAAGTCTCCAATCTTTCTTCTACTCTTACCAAGAACGTGACAATAGTGTTCACGAGAAACTTAGGTTTTTGAGAAATATCACATTTTTGTTTCAACTTTGCAAACGCTCTAGCGGCTAAACAATTTAAACGAGCTTAATCAAACATAAATCATTGGTTAGATAATTTGAAGTGTTTTCAGAAACGCCTTCAATCTTTCTTCTACTCCTACCAGGAACGTGGCAATAGTGTTCACGAAAAACGAAGGTTTTTGAGAAAAATCACATCTTTGTTTCAACTTTGCAAACGCTCTAGCGGCTTAACTATTGGAACGAGGTGAGTCAAACATAAAGCATTGGTTAGATAATTTAAAGGGCTTTCAGGAAAGTCTCCAATCTTTCTTCTACTCCTACCAAGAATGTGGCAGTAGTGTTCACGAAAGGCGTAGGTTTTTGAGAAAAATCACATTTTTGTTTCAACTTTGCAAACGCTCTAGCGGCTAAACTATTTAAACGAGCTTAATCAAACATAAATCATTGGTTAGATAATTTGAAGTGTTTTCAGAAACGCCTTCAATCTTTCTTCTACTCCTACCAGGAAAGTGGCAATAGTGTTCACGAAAAACGAAGGTTTTTGAGAAAAATCACATTTTTGTGTTAACTTTGCAAACGCTCTAGCGGCTAAACTATTTGAACGAGGTGAGTCAAACATAAAGCATTGTTTAGATAATTTAAAGGGCTTTCAGGAAAGCCTTCAATCTTTCTTCTACTCCTACCAGGATCTTGGCAATAGTTACATTTTTTTCAACTTTGCAAACGCTCTAGCGGCTTAACCGTTGCAACGAGGTAAATCAAACATAAAGCATTCGTTAGACAATCTAAAGGGCTTTCAGGAAGGTCTCCAATCTACCTTCTACTCCTACCAGGGACTTGGCAATAGTCCCATTTTTTTCAACTTTGCAAACGCTCTAGCGGCTAAACTATTGGAACGAGGTTAATCAAACACAAAGCATTCGTTAGATAATCTAAAGGGCTTTCAGGAAGATCTCCAATCTATCTTCTACTCCTACCAAGAACGTGGCAATAGTGTTC
The DNA here is from genome assembly GCA_037783105.1 of Bactrocera zonata. Taxonomy (NCBI): domain Eukaryota; kingdom Metazoa; phylum Arthropoda; class Insecta; order Diptera; family Tephritidae; genus Bactrocera; species Bactrocera zonata. The sequence goes on along the minus strand of JBAWJQ010005301.1, from coordinate 296,858 downwards.
ACGAAAAACGTAGGTTTTTGAGAAAAATCACATTTTTGTGTTAACTTTGCAAACGCTCTAGCGGCTAAACTATTTGAACGAGGTGAGTCAAACATAAAGCATTGTTTAGATAATTTAAAGGGCTTTCAGGAAAGCCTTCAATCTTTCTTCTACTCCTACCAGGATCTTGGCAATAGTTACATTTTTTTCAACTTTGCAAACGCTCTAGCGGCTTAACCGTTGCAACGAGGTAAATCAAACATAAAGCATTCGTTAGACAATCTAAAGGGCTTTCAGGAAGGTCTCCAATCTACCTTCTACTCCTACCAGGGACTTGGGAATAGTCCCATTTTTTTCAACTTTGCTTACGCTCTAGCGGCTAAACTATTGGAACGAGGTTAATCAAACACAAAGCATTCGTTAGATAATCTAAAGGGCTTTCAGGAAGATCTCCAATCTATCTTCTACTCCTACCAAAAACTTGGCAATATTGTTCACGGCAAACTTAGGTTTTTGAGAAATTTCACATTTTTGTTTCAACTTTGCAAACGCTGTAGTGGCTAAACAATTTGAGCGAGGTTAATTAAACATATATCATTGGTTAGATAATTTTATGTGTTTTCAGAAACGCCTTCAATCCTTCTTCTACTCCTACCAGGAACGTGGCAATAGTGTTCACGAAAAACGAAGGGTTTTGAGAAAAATCACATTTTTGTTTCAACTTTGCAAACGCTCTAGCGGCTAAACTATTTGAAAGAGGTGAGTCAAACATAAAGCATTGGTTAGATAATTTAAAGGGCTTTCAGGAAAGCCTTCAATCTTCTACTCCTACCAGGAACGTGGTGATAGTATTCACGAAAAACTTAGGTTTTTGAGAAAAATCACATTTTTGTTTCAACTGTGCAAACGCTCTAGCGGCTAAACTATTTGATCGAGATGTGTCAACCATAAAGCATTGGTTAAATAATTTAAAGGGCTTCAGGAAAGCCTTCGTTCTTCTACTCCTACCAGGAACGTGGTAATAGTATTCACGAAAAACGTAGGTTTTTGAGAAAAATCACATTTTTGTTTCAACTTTGCAAGCGCTCTAGCGGCTAAACTATTTGAAAGAGGTGAGTCAAACATAAAGCATTGGTTAGATAATTTAAAGGGCTTTCAGGAAAGCCTTCAATCTTCTACTCCTACCAGGAACGTGGTGATAGTATTCACGAAAAACGTAGGTTTTTGAGAAAAATCACATTTTTGTTTTAACTTTGCAAACGCTCTAGCAGCTAAACTATTTGATCGAGATGTGTCAAACATAAAGCATTGGCTAAATAATTTAAAGGGCTTCAGGAAAGCCTTCATTCTTCTACTCCTACCAGGAACGTGGTAATAGTATTCACGAAAAACGTAGGTTTTTGAGAAAAATCACATTTTTGTTTCAACTTTGCAAACGCTCTAGCGGCTAAACTATTTGAACGAGGTAAGCCAAACATAAAGCATTCATTAGATAATCTAAAGAGCTTTCAGGAAAGTCCCCAATCTTTTTTCTACTCTTACCAAGAACGTGGCAAGAGTGTTCACGAAAAACGATGGTTTCTGAGAAAAATCACATTTATGTTTCAACTTTGCAAACGCTTTAGCGGCTAAACTATTGGAACGAGGTAAATAAAAAATCACATTTTTGTTTCAACTTTGCAAACGCTCTAGCAGCTAAACTATTTGATCGAGGTGAGTCAAACTTAAAGCATTGGTTAAATAATTTAAAGGGCTTTCAGGAAAGTCTCCAATCTTTCTTCTACTCTTACCAAGAACGTGGCAAGAGTATTCACGAAAAACGTAGGTTTTTGAGAAATATCACATTTTTATTTCAACTTTGCAAACGCTCTAGCGGCTAAACTATTGGAACGAGGTAAATAAAAAATCACATTTTTGTTTCACCTTTGCAAACGCTCTAGCGGCTTAACTGTTTGAATGAGGTGAGTTAAATAAAAAGCATTGGTTAGATAATTTGTAGTGCTTTCAGGAAGGCCTTCAACCTTTCTTCTACTCCTACCAGGAACGTGGCAATAGTATTCACGATAAAAGTAAGTTTTTGAGAAAAATCACTTTTTTGTTTCAACTGTGCAAACGCTCTAGCGTCTAAACTATTTGAACGTGGCGAGTCAAACACAAAGCATTGCTTAGAAAATTTGAAGTGATTTCAGGAAAGCCTTCAATCTTTCTTCTACTCCTACCAGGAATGGTTTTTGAGAAAAATCACATTTTTGTTTCAACTTTGCAAACGCTTTAGCGGCTAAACTATTGGAACGAGGTGAGTCAAACATAAAGCATTGCTTAGAAAATTTGAAGTGCTTTCAGGAAAGCCTTCAACCTTTCTTCTACTCCTACCAGGGGCTTGGCAATAGTCCCATTTTTTCAACTTTTCTTCTACTCTTACCAAGAACGTGGCAATAGTGTTCACGAAAGACGTAGGTTTTTGAGAAATATCACATTTTTTTTCAACTTTGCAAAGGCTCTAGCGGCTTAACTGTTTTAATGAGGTGAGTTAAATAAAAAGCATTGGTTAGATAATTTATATTGCTTTCAGGAAAGCCTTCAACCTTTCTTCTACTCCTACCTGGAACGTGGCAATAGTATTTACGATAAAAGTAGGTTTTTGAGAAAAATCACATTTTTGTTTCAACTGTGCAAACGCTCTAGCGGCTAAACTATTTGAACGTGGTGAGTCAACCATTAAGCATTGGTTAGATAATTTAAAGGGCTTTCGGGAAAGTCTTCAATCTTTCTTCTACTCCTACCAGGAATGGTTTTTGAGAAAAACCACATTTTTGTTTCAACTTTGCAAACGCTCTAGCGGCTAAACTATTGGAACGAGGTGAGTCAAACATAAAGCATTGCTTAGAAAATTTGAAGTGCTTTCAGGAAAGCCTTCAATCTTTCTTCTACTCCTACCAGGGGCTTGGCAATAGTCCCATTTTTTTCAACTTTTCTTCTACTCTTACCAAGAACGTGGCAACAGTGTTCATGAAAGACGTAGGTTTTTGAGAAATATCACTTTTTTTTTCAACTTTGCAAACGCTCTAGCGGCTAAACTATTGGAACGAGGTAAATAAAAAATCACATTTTTGTTTTAACTTTGCAAACGCTGTAGTGGCTAAACTGTTTGAATGAGGTGAGTTAAATAAAAAGCATTTGTTAGATAATTTGTATTGCTTTCAGGAAAGCCTTCAACCTTTCTTCTACTCCTTCCTGGAACGTGGCAATAGTATTTACGATAAAAGTAGGTTTTTGAGAAAAATCACATTTTTGTTTCAACTGTGCAAACGCTCTAGCGGCTAAACTATTTGAACGTGGTGAGTCAAACATTAAGCATTGGTTAGATAATTTAAAGGGCTTTCGGGAAAGTCTTCAATCTTTATTCTACTCCTACCAGGAATGGTTTTTTAGAAATATCACATTTTTGTTTGAACTTTGCAAACGCTCTAGCGGCTAAACTATTGGAACGAGGTGAGTCAAACATAAAGCATTGCTTAGAAAATTTGAAGTGCTTTCAGGAAAGCCTTCAATCTTTCTTCTTCTCCTACCAGGGGCTTGGCAATAGTCCCATTTTTTTCAACTTTGCAAACGCTCTAGCGGCTAAACTATTGGAACGAGGTAATTGAAACATAAAGCATTCATTAGATAATCTAAAGAGTTTTTAGGAAAATCTCCAATCATTTTTCTACTCTTACCAAAAACTTGGCAATATTGTTCACGGCAAACTTAGGTTTTTGAGAAATTTCACATTTTTGTTTCAACTTTGCAAACGCTTTAGTGGCTAAACTATTTGAACGAGGTTAATAAAACATAAATCATTGGTTAGATAATTTGATGTGTTTTCAGAAACGCCTTCAATCTTTCTTTTACTCCTACCAGGAACGTGGCAATAGTGTTCACGAAAAACGAAGGGTTTTGAGAAAAATCACATTTTGTTTCAACTTTACAAACGCTCTAGCGGCTAAACTATTTGAACGAGGTGAGTCGGACATAAAGCATTGGTTAGATAATTTAAAGGGCTTTCAGGGGGTCTTCACTCATTCTTCTACTGCTACGAGGAATGTGGCAATAGTGTTCACGAAAAACGAAGGTTTTTGAGAAAAATCAGATTTTTGTTTCAACTTTGGAAACGCTCTAGCGGCTAAACTATTGGAACGAGGTAAATAAAAAATCACATTTTTGTTTCAACTTTGCAAAAGCTCTAGCGGCTTAACTGTTTGAATGAGGTGAGTTAAATAAAAAGCATTGGTTAGATAATTTGTAGTGCTTTCAGGAAAGCCTTCAACCTCTCTTCTACTCTTACCAGGAGCTTGGAACTAGTCAAATTTTCGTTTCAACTTTTCAATCGCTGTAGCAGGTAAATAGTTTAAAAGAGGTAAGTCAAATTAAAAGCATTGGTTAGATAATTTAAAGAGCTTTCAGGAAAGTGTTCAACCTTTCTTCTACTCTTACCAAGAACGTGGCAATAGTATTCACGAAAAACGTAGGTTTTTGAGAAATATCACATTTTTATTTCAACTTTGCAAACGCTCTAGCGGCTAAACTATTGGAACGAGGTAAAAAAAAAATCACATTTTTGTTTCAACTTTGCAAAGGCTCTAGCGGCTTAACTGTTTGAATGAGGTGAGTTAAATAAAGAGCATTGGTTAGATGACTTGTAGTGCTTTCAGGAAAGCCTTCAATCTCTCTTCTACTCTTACCAGGGGCTTGGCACTAGTGAAATTTTCGTTTCAACATTTCAATCGATGTAGCAGGTAAATTGCTTAAAAGAGGTAAGTCCAATTAAAAGCATTGGTTAGATAATTTAAAGAGCTTTCAAAAAAGTCTTCAACCTTTCTTCTACTCTTACCAAGAACGTGGCAATAGTGTTCACGAAAAACGTAGGTTTTTGAGAAATATCACATTTATGTTTCAACTTTGCAAACGCTTTAGCGGCTAAACTATTGGAACGAGGTAAATAAAAATCACATTTTTGTTTCAACTTTGCAAACGCTCTAGCAGCTAAACTATTTGATCGAGGTGAGTCAAACTTAAAGCATTGGTTAAATAATTTAAAGGGCTTTCAGGAAAGTCTCCAACCTTTCTTCTACTCTTACCAAGAACGTGGCAAGAGTATTCACGAAAAACGTAGGTTTTTGAGAAATATCACATTTTTATTTCAACTTTGCAAACGCTCTAGCGGCTAAACTATTGGAACGAGGTAAATAAAAAATCACATTTTTGTTTCACCTTTGCAAACGCTCTAGCGGCTTAACTGTTTGAATGAGGTGAGTTAAATAAAAAGCATTGGTTAGATAATTTGTAGTGCTTTCAGGAAGGCCTTCAACCTTTCTTCTACTCCTACCAGGAACGTGGCAATAGTATTCACGATAAAAGTAAGTTTTTGAGAAAAATCACTTTTTTGTTTCAACTGTGCAAACGCTCTAGCGTCTAAACTATTTGAACGTGGCGAGTCAAACACAAAGCATTGCTTAGAAAATTTGAAGTGATTTCAGGAAAGCCTTCAATCTTTCTTCTACTCCTACCAGGAATGGTTTTTGAGAAAAATCACATTTTTGTTTCAACTTTGCAAACGCTTTAGCGGCTAAACTATTGGAACGAGGTGAGTCAAACATAAAGCATTGCTTAGAAAATTTGAAGTGCTTTCAGGAAAGCCTTCAACCTTTCTTCTACTCCTACCAGGGGCTTGGCAATAGTCCCATTTTTTCAACTTTTCTTCTACTCTTACCAAGAACGTGGCAATAGTGTTCACGAAAGACGTAGGTTTTTGAGAAATATCACATTTTTTTTCAACTTTGCAAAGGCTCTAGCGGCTTAACTGTTTTAATGAGGTGAGTTAAATAAAAAGCATTGGTTAGATAATTTATATTGCTTTCAGGAAAGCCTTCAACCTTTCTTCTACTCCTACCTGGAACGTGGCAATAGTATTTACGATAAAAGTAGGTTTTTGAGAAAAATCACATTTTTGTTTCAACTGTGCAAACGCTCTAGCGGCTAAACTATTTGAACGTGGTGAGTCAACCATTAAGCATTGGTTAGATAATTTAAAGGGCTTTCGGGAAAGTCTTCAATCTTTCTTCTACTCCTACCAGGAATGGTTTTTGAGAAAAACCACATTTTTGTTTCAACTTTGCAAACGCTCTAGCGGCTAAACTATTGGAACGAGGTGAGTCAAACATAAAGCATTGCTTAGAAAATTTGAAGTGCTTTCAGGAAAGCCTTCAATCTTTCTTCTACTCCTACCAGGGGCTTGGCAATAGTCCCATTTTTTTCAACTTTTCTTCTACTCTTACCAAGAACGTGGCAACAGTGTTCATGAAAGACGTAGGTTTTGAGAAATATCACTTTTTTTTCAACTTTGCAAACGCTCTAGCGGCTAAACTATTGGAACGAGGTAAATAAAAAATCACATTTTTGTTTTAACTTTGCAAACGCTGTAGTGGCTAAACTGTTTGAATGAGGTGAGTTAAATAAAAAGCATTGGTTAGATAATTTGTATTGCTTTCAGGAAAGCCTTCAACCTTTCTTCTACTCCTTCCTGGAACGTGGCAATAGTATTTACGATAAAAGTAGGTTTTTGAGAAAAATCACATTTTGGTTTCAACTGTGCAAACGCTCTAGCGGCTAAACTATTTGAACGTGGTGAGTCAAACATTAAGCATTGGTTAGATAATTTAAAGGGCTTTCGGGAAAGTCTTCAATCTTTATTCTACTCCTACCAGGAATGGTTTTTTAGAAATATCACATTTTTGTTTGAACTTTGCAAACGCTCTAGCGGCTAAACTATTGGAACGAGGTGAGTCAAACATAAAGCATTGCTTAGAAAATTTGAAGTGCTTTCAGGAAAGCCTTCAATCTTTCTTCTTCTCCTACCAGGGGCTTGGCAATAGTCCCATTTTTTTCAACTTTGCAAACGCTCTAGCGGCTAAACTATTGGAACGAGGTAATTGAAACATAAAGCATTCATTAGATAATCTAAAGAGTTTTTAGGAAAATCTCCAATCATTTTTCTACTCTTACCAAAAACTTGGCAATATTGTTCACGGCAAACTTAGGTTTTTGAGAAATTTCACATTTTTGTTTCAACTTTGCAAACGCTTTAGTGGCTAAACTATTTGAACGAGGTTAATAAAACATAAATCATTGGTTAGATAATTTGATGTGTTTTCAGAAACGCCTTCAATCTTTCTTTTACTCCTACCAGGAACGTGGCAATAGTGTTCACGAAAAACGAAGGGTTTTGAGAAAAATCACATTTTGTTTCAACTTTACAAACGCTCTAGCGGCTAAACTATTTGAACGAGGTGAGTCGGACATAAAGCATTGGTTAGATAATTTAAAGGGCTTTCAGGGGGTCTTCACTCATTCTTCTACTGCTACGAGGAATGTGGCAATAGTGTTCACGAAAAACGAAGGTTTTTGAGAAAAATCAGATTTTTGTTTCAACTTTGGAAACGCTCTAGCGGCTAAACTATTGGAACGAGGTAAATAAAAAATCACATTTTTGTTTCAACTTTGCAAAAGCTCTAGCGGCTTAACTGTTTGAATGAGGTGAGTTAAATAAAAAGCATTGGTTAGATAATTTGTAGTGCTTTCAGGAAAGCCTTCAACCTCTCTTCTACTCTTACCAGGAGCTTGGAACTAGTCAAATTTTCGTTTCAACTTTTCAATCGCTGTAGCAGGTAAATAGTTTAAAAGAGGTAAGTCAAATTAAAAGCATTGGTTAGATAATTTAAAGAGCTTTCAGGAAAGTGTTCAACCTTTCTTCTACTCTTACCAAGAACGTGGCAATAGTATTCACGAAAAACGTAGGTTTTTGAGAAATATCACATTTTTATTTCAACTTTGCAAACGCTCTAGCGGCTAAACTATTGGAACGAGGTAAAAAAAAATCACATTTTTGTTTCAACTTTGCAAAGGCTCTAGCGGCTTAACTGTTTGAATGAGGTGAGTTAAATAAAGAGCATTGGTTAGATGACTTGTAGTGCTTTCAGGAAAGCCTTCAATCTCTCTTCTACTCTTACCAGGGGCTTGGCACTAGTGAAATTTTCGTTTCAACATTTCAATCGATGTAGCAGGTAAATTGCTTAAAAGAGGTAAGTCCAATTAAAAGCATTGGTTAGATAATTTAAAGAGCTTTCAAAAAAGTCTTCAACCTTTCTTCTACTCTTACCAAGAACGTGGCAATAGTGTTCACGAAAAACGTAGGTTTTTGAGAAATATCACATTTTTATTTCAACTTTGCAAACGCTCTAGCGGCTAAACTATTGGAACGAGGTAAATAAAAAATCACATTTTTGTTTCAACTTTGCAAAGGCTCTAGCGGCTTAACTGTTTGAATGAGGTGAGTTAAATAAAAAGCATTGGTTAGATGATTTGTAGTGCTTTCAGGAAAGCCTTCAATCTCTCTTCTACTCTTACCAGGGGCTTAGCACTAGTGAAATTTTCGTTTCAACATTTCAATCGATGTAGCAGGTAAATTGTCTAAAAGAGGTAAGTCAAATTAAAAGCATTGGTTAGATAATTTAAAGAGCTTTCAGGAAAGTCTTCAACCTTTCTTCTACTCTTACCAAGAACGTGGCAATAGTGTTCACGAAAAACGTAGGTTTTTGAGAAATATCACATTTTTATTTCAACTTTGCAAACGCTCTAGCGGCTAAACTATTGGAACGAGGTAAATAAAAAATCACATTTTTGTTGCAACTTTGCAAAGGCTCTAGCGGCTTAACTGTTTGAACGAGGTGAGTTAAATAAAAAGCATTGGTTAGATAATTTGCAGTGCTTTCAGGAAAGCTTTCAATCCTTCTTCTGCTCCTACCAGAACGTGGTAATAGTGTTCACGAAAACGTTAGTTTTGAGAAATATCACATCTTTGTTTCAACTTTGCAAACGCTCTAGCGGCTAAACTATTAGAAAGAGGTGAGTCAAACATAAAGCATTGGTTAGATAATTTAAAGGACTTTCAGGAAAGTCTTCAATCATTCTTCTACCCCCACCAAGAACGTGGCAATAAAGTTCACGAAAAACGAAGGTTTTTAAAAAATATCACATCTTTGTTTCAACTTTGCAAACGCTCTAGCGGCTTAACTATTGGAACGAGGTGAGTCAAACATAAAGCATTGGTTAGATAATTTGAAGTGTTTTCAGAAACGCCTTCAATCTTTCTTCTACTCCTACCAGGAACGTGGCAATAGTGTCCACGAAAACGAAAGTTTTTGAGAAAATTCACATTTTTGTTTCAACTTTGCAAACGCTCTAGCAGCTAAACTATTTGAACGAGGTGAGTCAAACATATAACATTGGTTAGATAATTTAAGGGCTTTCAACTTTCAACTTTGCAAACGCTCTAGCGGCTAAACTACTGGAACGAAATAAATCAAAAATCACATTTTTGTTTCAACTTTGCTAAGACTCTAGCGGCTTAACTGTTTGAACGAGGTGAGTTAAATAAAAAGCATTGGTTAGATAATTTGCAGTGCTTTCAGGAAAGCCTTCAATCTCACTTCTACTCCTACCAGGAATGGTTTTTTAGAAATATCACATTTTTGTTTGAACTTTGCAAACGCTCTAGCGGCTACACTATTGGAACGAGGTGAGTCAAACATAAAGCATTGCTTAGAAAATTTGAAGTGCTTTCAGGAAAGCCTTCAATCTTTCTTCTACTCCTACCAGGGGCTTGGCAATAGTCCCATTTTTTTCAACTTTTCTTCTACTCTTACCAAGAACGTGGCAACAGTGTTCATGAAAGACGTAAGTTTTTTAGAAATATCACATTTTTGTTTCAACTTTGCAAACGCTCTAGCGGCTAAACTATTTGAATGAGGTGAGCAAACATAAAGCATTGGTTAGATAATTTAAAGGGCTTTCAGGAAAGTTTTCAATCCTTCTTCTACCCCTACCAGGAACGTGTTAATATTGTTCACGAAAGACGAAGGTTTTTGAGAAAAATCACATTTTTGTTTCAACTTTGCAAACGCTCTAGCGGCTAAACTGTTTGAACGAGGTAAATCAAACATAAAGCATTCATTAGATAATCTAAAAAGCTTTCAGGAAAGTCTCCAATCGTTCTTCTACTCCTACCAGGGGCTTGGCGATAGTCCCATTTTTTTTTTCAACTTTTATTCTACTCTTACCAAGAACTCTAGCGACTTAACTGTTTGAATGAGGTGAGATAAATAAAAAGCATTGGTAAGATAATTTGTAGTGCTTTCAGGAAAGCCTTCAATCTCTCTTCTACTCCTACCAGGGGCTTGGCACTTGTCAAATTTTCGTTTCAACTTTGCAAACGCTGTAGCGGGAAAATTGTTTGAAAGACGTAAGCATTGGTTTGATAATTTAAAGAGCTTTCAGGAAAGTCTTCAATCTTTCTTCTACTCCTACCAAGAGCGTGGCAATAGTATTCGCGAAAAAAGTAGGTTTTTGAGAAATATCACATCTTTGTTTCAACTTTGCAAACGCTCGAGCCGCTAAACTATTGGAACGAGGGGAGCCAAACATAAAGCTTTGGTGAGATACGTTAAAGGGCTTTCAGGAAAGTCTTCAATCCTTCTTCTACCCCTACCAAGAACGTGGCAATAGTGTTCTCGAAAAACGTAGGTTTTGGAGAATTATCACATTTTTGTTTCAACTTTGCAAACGCTCTAGCGGCTAAATTATTGGAACGAGGTGAGTCAAACATAACGCATTGGTTAGATAATTTGAAGGGCTTTCAGGAAAGTCTTCATTCCTTCTTCTACCCCTACCAAGAACGTGGCAATAGTGTTCACGAAAAACGCAGGTTTTTGAGAAATATCACATTTTGGTTTCAACTTTGCAAACGCTCTAGCGGCTAAACTATAGGAACGAGGTGAGTCAAACATAAAGCATTGGTTAGGTAATTTAAAGGGCTTTCAGGAAAGTCTTCAATCCTTCTTCTACCCCTACCAAGAACGTGGCAATAGTGTTCACGAAAAACGTAGGTTGTTGAGAAATATCACATTTTTGTTTCAACTTTGAAAACGCTCTAGCGGCTAAACTATTGGAACGAGGTGAGTCAACCATAAAGCATTGCTTAGACAATTTGAAGTGCTTTCAGGAAAGCCTTCAATCTTTCTTCTACTTCTACCAAGAACGTGATAATATTGTTCACGAAAAACGTAGGTTTTTGAGAAAAATCGCATTTTTGTTTCAACTTTGCAAAGGCTCTAGCGGCTTAACTGTTTGAACGAGGTGAGTTAAATAAAAAGCATTGGTTAGATAATTTAAAGGGCTTTCAGGAAAGTCTTCAATCCTTCTTCTACCCCTACCAGGAGCGTGGTAATAGTGTTCACGAAAATCGTAGGTTTTTGAGAAATATCACATCTTTGTTTCAACTTTGCAAACGCTCTAGCGGCTAAACTATTGGAACGAGGTGAGTCAAACATAAAGCATTGCTTAGAAAATTTGAAGTGCTTCCAGGAAAGCCTTCAATCTTTCTTCTACTCGTACCAGGGGCTTGGCAATAGTCCCATTTTTTTTCAACTTTTCTTCTACTCTTACCAAGAACGTGGCAACAGTGTTCATGAAAGACGTAGGTTTTTGAGAAATATCACTTTTTTTTCAACTTTGCAAACGCTCTAGCGGCTAAACTATTAGAACGAGGTAAATAAAAAATCACATTTTTGTTTCAACTTTGCAAACGCTGTAGTGGCTAAACTGTTTGAATGAGGTGAGTTAAATAAAAAGCATTGGTTAGATAATTTGTATTGCTTTCAGGAAAGCCTTCAACCTTTCTTCTACTCCTTCCTGGAACGTGGCAATAGTATTTACGATAAAAGTAGGTTTTTGAGAAAAATCACATTTTTGTTTCAACTGTGCAAACGCTCTAGCGGCCAAACTATTTGAACGAGGTGAGTCGGACATAAAACATTGGTTAGATAATTTAAAGGGCTTTCAGGGGGGTCTTCACTCATTCTTCTACTGCTACGAGGAATGTGGCAATAGTGTTCACGAAAAACGAAGGTTTTTGAGAAAAATCACATTTTTGTTTCAACTTTGGAAACGCTCTAGCGGCTAAACTATTTGAACGAGGTGAGTCAAACATAAAGCATTGGTTCGATAATTTAAAGGGCTTTTAGGAAAGTCTTCAATCATTCTTCTACTGAGAAATATCACATTTTTGTTTCAACTTTGCAAACGCTCTAGCGGCCAAACTATTTGAACGAGGTGAGTCAAGCATAAAGCACTGGTTATATAGTTTAAAGGGCTTTCAGGAAAGCCTTCAATCTTTCTTCTACTCCTACCAGGGGCTTGGCAATAGTCAAATTTTTTTTCAACTTTGCAAACGCTCTAGCGGCTAAACTATTTGAACGAGGTGAGTCGGACATAAAGCATTGGTTAGATAATTTAAAGGGCTTTCAGGGGGGTCTTCACTCATTCTTCTACTGCTACGAGGAATGTGGCAATAGTGTTCACGAAAAACGAAGGTTTTTGAGAAAAATCACATTTTTGTTTCAACTTTGCAAACGCTCTAGCGGCTAATCTATTTGAACGAGGTAAATCAAACATAAAGCGTTCATTAGATAATCTAAAGAGCTTTCAGGAAAGTCTCCAATCTTTCTTCTACTCCTACCAAGAACGTGGCAAGAGTGTTCACGAAAAATGTAGGTTTTTGAGAAAAATCACATTTTTGTTTCAACTTTGCAAAGGCTCTAGCGGCTTAGCTGTTTGAATGAGGTGAGTTAAATAAAAAGCATTGGTTAGATAATTTGTAGTGCTTTCAGGAAAGCCTTCAACCTTTCTTCTACTCTTACCAAGAAGGTGGCAATAGTGTTCACGAAAAACGTAGGTTTTTGAGAAATATCACATTTTTATTTCAACTTTGCAAACGCTCTAGCGGCTAAACTATTGGAACGAGGTAAATAAAAAATCACATTTTTGTTTCAACTTTGCAAAAGCTCTAGCGGCTTAACTGTTTGAATGAGGTGAGTTAAATAAAAAGCATTGGTTAGATAATTTGTAGTGCTTTCAGGAAAGCCTTCAACTTCTCTTCTACTCTTACCAGGAGCTTGGAACTAGTCAAATTTTCGTTTCAACTTTTCAATCGCTGTAGCAGGTAAATAGTTTAAAAGAGGTAAGTCAAATTAAAAGCATTGGTTAGATAATTTAAAGAGCTTTCAGGAAAGTGTTCAACCTTTCTTCTACTCTTACCAAGAACGTGGCAATAGTATTCACGAAAAACGTAGGTTTTTGAGAAATATCACATTTTTATTTCAACTTTGCAAACGCTCTAGCGGCTAAACTATTGGAACGAGGTAAATAAAAAATCACATTTTTGTTTCAACTTTGCAATGGCTCTAGCGGCTTAACTGTTTGAATGAGGTGAGTTAAATAAAGAGCATTGGTTAGATGATTTGTAGTGCTTTCAGGAAAGCCTTCAATCTCTCTTCTACTCTTACCAGGGGCTTGGCACTAGTGAAATTTTCGTTTCAACATTTCAATCGATGTAGCAGGTAAATTACTTAAAAGAGGTAAGTCAAATTAAAAGCATTGGTTAGATAATTTAAAGAGCTTTCAAAAAAGTCTTCAACCTTTCTTCTACTCTTACCAAGAACGTGGCAATAGTGTTCACGAAAAACGTAGGTTTTTGAGAAATATCACATTTTTATTTCAACTTTGCAAACGCTCTAGCGGCTAAACTATTGGAACGAGGTAAACAAAAAATCACATTTTTGTCTCAACTTTGCAAAGGCTCTAGCGGTTTAACTGTTTGAACGAGGTGAGTTAAATAAAAAGCATTGGTTAGATAATTTGTAGTGCTTTCAGGAAAGCCTTCAACCTCTCTTCTACTCTTACCAGGGGCTTGGAACTAGTCAAATTTTCGTTTCAACTTTTCAATCGCTGTAGCAGCTAAATTGTTTAAAAGAGGTAAGTCAAATTAAAAGCATTGGTTAGATAATTTAAAGAGCTTTCAGGAAAGTCTTCAACCTTTCTTCTACTCTTACCAAGAACGTGGCAATAGTGTTCACGAAAAACGTAGGTTTTTGAGAAATATCACATTTTTATTTCAACTTTGCAAACGCTCTAGCGGCTAAACTATTGGAAAGAGGTGAGTCAAACATAAAGCATTGGTTAGATAATTTAAAGGGCTTTCAGGAAAGTCTTCAATCCTTCTTCTACCCCTACCAAGAACGTGGCAATAGTGTCCACGAAAACGAAGGTTTTTGAAAAAAATCACATTTTTGTTTCAACTTTGCAAACGCTCTAGCAGCTAAACTATTTGAACGAGGTGAGTCAAACATATAACATTGGTTAGATAATTTAAGGGCTTTCAACTTTCAACTTTGCAAAGGCTCTAGCGGCTAAACTACTGGAACGAAATAAATCAAAAATCACATTTTTGTTTCAACTTTGCTAAGACTCTAGCGGCTTAACTGTTTGAATGAGGTGAGTTAAATAAAAAGCATTGGTAAGATAATTTGTAGTGCTTTCAGGAAAGCCTTCAATCTCTCTTCTACTCCTACCAGGCTTGGCACTTGTCAAATTTTCGTTTCAACTTTGCAAACGCTGTAGCGGGAAAATTGTTTGAAAGACGTAAGCATTGGTTTGATAATTTAAAGAGCTTTCAGGAAAGTCTTCAATCTTTCTTCTACTCCTACCAGGAGCGTGGCAATAGTATTCGCGAAAAAAGTAGGTTTTTGAGAAATATCACATCTTTGTTTCAACTTTGCAAACGCTCGAGCCGCTAAACTATTGGAACGAGGGGAGCCAAACATAAAGCTTTGGTGAGGTACGTTAAAGGGCTTTCAGGAAAGTCTTCAATCCTTCTTCTACCCCTACCAAGAACGTGGCAATAGAGTTCTCGAAAAACGTAGGTTTTTGAGAATTATCACATTTTTGTTTCAACTTTGCAAACGCTCTAGCGGCTAAATTATTGGAACGAGGTGAGTCAAACATAACGCATTGGTTAGATAATTTGAAGGGCTTTCAGGAAAGTCTTCAGTCCTTCTTCTACCCCTACCAAGAACGTGGCAATAGTGTTCACGAAAAACGTAGGTTTTTGAGAAATATCACATTTTGGTTTCAACTTTGCAAACGCTCTAGCGGCTAAACTATAGGAACGAGGTGAGTCAAGCATAAAGCATTGGTTAGGTAATTTAAAAGGCTTTCAGGAAAGTCTTCAATCCTTCTTCTACCCCTACCAAGAACGTGGCAATAGTGTTCACGAAAAACGTAAGTTGTTGAGAAATATCACATTTTTGTTTCAACTTTGAAAACGCTCTAGCGACTAAACTATTGGAACGAGGTGAGTCAACCATAAAGCATTGCTTAGACAATTTGAAGTGCTTTCAGGAAAGCCTCCAATCTTTCTTCTACTCCTACCAAGAACGTGATAATATTGTTCACGAAAAACGTAGGTTTTTGAGAAAAATCGCATTTTTGTTTCAACATTGCAAAGGCTCTAGCGGCTTAACTGTTTGAACGAGGTGAGTTAAATAAAAAGCATTGGTTAGATAATTTAAAGGGCTTTCAGGAAAGTCTTCAATCCTTCTTCTGCCCCTACCATAAACGTGGCAATAGTGTTCACGAAAAACGTAGGTTGTTGAGAAATATCACATTTTTGTTTCAACATTGAAAACGCTCTAGCGGCTAAACTATTGGAACGAGGTGAGTCAACCATAAAGCATTGCTTAGACAATTTGAAGTGCTTTCAGGAAAGCCTTCAATCTTTCTTCTACTCCTACCAGGAACGTGGTAATAGTGTTCACGAAAATCGTAGGTTTTTGAGAAATATCACATCTTTGTTTCAACTTTGCAAACGCTCTAGCGGCTAAACTATTGGAACGAGGTGAGTCAAACATAAAGCATTGGTTAGATAATTTAAAGGGCTTTCAGGAAAGTCTTCAATCATTCTTCTACTCTTACCAGGAACGTGGTAATAGTGTTCAAGAAAAACGTAGGTTTTTGAGAAAAATCACATTTTTGTTTCAACTTTGCAAACGCTCTAGCGGCTAAACTATTTGAACGAGGTGAGTCAAACATAAAGCTTTAATTAGATAATTTAAAGGGCTTTCAGGAAAGTCTTCAATCATTCATCTACTCTTACCAGGAACGTGGTAATAGTGTTCAAGAAAAACGTAGGTTTTTGAGAAATATCACATTTTTGTATCAACTTTGCAAACGCTCTAGCGGCTAAACTATTTGAACGAGGTGAGTCAAACATAAAGCTTTAATTAGATAATTTAAAGGGCTTTCAGGAAAGTCTTCAATCATTCATCTACTCTTACCAGGAACGTGGCAATAGTGTTCACGAAAAACGTAGGTTTTTGAGAAAAATCACATTTTTGTATCAACTTTGCAAAAGCTCTAGCGGCTAAACTATTTGAACGAGGTGAGTCAAACATAAAACATTGGTTAGATAATATAAAAGGCTTTCAGGAAAGTCTTCAATCTTTCTTCTACTCCTACCAGGGTCTTGGCAATAGTCACATTTTATTTTTTCAACTTTGCAAACGCTCTAGCGGCTAAACTATTTGAACGAGGTGAGTCGAACATAAAGCATTGGTTAGATAATAAGTTCAGAAAGTCTTCAATCATTCTTCTACTCCTGCCAGGAACGTGGTAATATTGTTCACGAAAAACGTAGGTTTTTGAGAAAAATCACATTTTTGTTTCAACTTTGCAAACGCTCTAGCGGCTAAGCTATTTGAACGTGGTGAGTCAAACATAAAGCATTGGTTAGATAATTTAAAGGGCTTTCAGGAAATCTTCAATCCTTATTCTACTCCTACCAGGAAAGTATTAATAGTGTTCACGAAAAACGTAGGTTTTTGAGAAAAATCACATTTTTGTTTCAACTTTGCAAACGCTTTAGCGGCTAAACTATTTGAACGAGGTGAGTCAAACATAAAGCATTGGTTAGATAATTTAAAGGGCTTTCAGGAAAGTCTTCAATCATTCATCTACTCTTACCAGGAACGTGGTAATAGTGTTCAAGAAAAACGTAGGTTTTTGAGAAAAATCACATTTTTGTTTCAACTTTGCAAACGCTTTAGCGGCTAAACTATTTGAACGAGGTAAGTCAAACATAAAGCATTGGTTAGATAATTTAAAGGGCTTTCAGAAAAGTCTTTAATCCTTCTTCTGCTCCTACCAGGGGTTTGGCAATAGTCACATTTTTGTTTCAACTTTGCAAACGCTCTAGCGGCTAAACTATTTGAACGAGGTGAGTCAAACATAAACCGTTGTTTAGATAATTTAAAGGGCTTTCAAGGGAGTCTTCAATCATTCTTCTACTTCTACCAGGAATGTGGCAATAGTGTTCACGAAAAACCTAGGTTTTTGAGAAAAATCACATTTTTGTTTCAACTTTGCAAACGCTCTAGCGGCTAAACTATTTGAACGAGGTGAGTCGAACATAAAGCATTGGTTAGATAATAAGTTCAGAAAGTCTTCAATCATTCTTCTACTCCTGCCAGGAACGTGGTAATATTGTTCACGAAAAACGTAGGTTTTTGAGAAAAATCACATTTTTGTCTCAACTTTGCAAACGCTTTAACGGCTAAACTATTGGAACGAGGTAATTCCAACGTAAGTCATTCGTTAGATAATCTAAAGAGCTTTCAGGAAAATCTCCAATCTTTTTTCTACTCTTACCAAGAACGTGCCAATAGTGTTCACGAAAAACTTAGGTTTTTGAGAAATATTACATTTTTGTTTCAACTTTGCAAACGCTCTAGCGGATAAACTATTTGAACGAGGTAAATCAAATATAAAGCATTGGTTAGATAATTTAAAGGGCTTTCAGGAAAGCCTTCAATCTTTCTTCTGCTCCTACCAGGGGCTTGGCAATAGTCACATTTTTGTTTCAACTTTGCAAACGCTCTAGCGGCTAAACTATTTGAACGAGGTGAGTCAAACATAAAGCATTGGTTAGATAATTTAAAGGGCTTTCAGGAAGTCTTCAATCATTTTTCTACTCCTACCAGGAACGTGGTAATATTGTTCACGAAAAACGTAGGTTTTTGAGAAAAATCACATTTTTGTTTCAACTTTGCAAACGCTCTAGCGGCTAAGCTATTTGTACGTGGTGAGTCAAACATAAAGCATTGATTAGATAATCTAAAGAGCT
Organism: Bactrocera zonata; assembly: GCA_037783105.1. Classification (NCBI taxonomy): domain Eukaryota; kingdom Metazoa; phylum Arthropoda; class Insecta; order Diptera; family Tephritidae; genus Bactrocera; species Bactrocera zonata. The sequence goes on along the minus strand of JBAWJQ010005301.1, from coordinate 278,770 downwards.
CTCAGGAAAGTCTTCAATCATTCTTCTAATCTTACCAGGAATGTGGCAATAGTCTTCACGAAAAACGAAGGTTTTTGAGAAAAATCACATTTTTGTATCAACTTTGCAAACGCTCTAGCGGCTAAACTGTTGGAACGAGGTAAATCAAACATAAAGCATTGGTTAGATAATCTAAAGAGCTTTCAGGAAAATCTCCAATCTTTCTTCTACTCCTACCAAAAACGTGATAATACTATTCACGAATAACGAATGTTTTTGAGAAAAATCATATTTTTGTTTTAACTTTGCAAACGCTTTAGCGGCTAAACTATTTGAACGAGGTGAGTCAAACATAAAGCATTGGTTAGATAATTTAAAGGGCTTTCAGGAAAGTCTTCAATCATTCATCTACTCTTACCAGGAACGTGGTAATAGTGTTCAAGAAAAACGTAGGTTTTTGAGAAAAATCACATTTTTGTTTCAACTTTGCAAACGCTTTAGCGGCTAAACTATTTGAACGAGGTGAGTCAAACATAAAGCATTGGTTAGATAATTTAAAGGGCTTTCAGGAAAGTCTTCAATCATTCATCTACTCTTACCAGGAACGTGGTAATAGTGTTCAAGAAAAACGTAGGTTTTTGAGAAAAATCACATTTTTGTTTCAACTTTGCAAACGCTTTAGCGGCTAAACTATTTGAACGAGGTGAGTCAAACATAAAGCATTGGTTAGATAATTTAAAGGGCTTTCAGAAAAGTCTTTAATCCTTCTTCTACCCTTACCAGGAGCGTGGCAATAGTGTTCACGAAAAACGTAGGTTTTTGAGAAAAATCACATTTTTGTATCAACTTTGCAAACGCTCTAGCGGCTAAACTATTTGAACGAGGTGAGTCAAACATAAAACATTGGTTAGATAATATAAAAGGCTTTCAGGAAAGTCCTCAATCTTTCTTCTACTCCTACCAGGGTCTTGGCAATAGTCACATTTTATTTTTTCAACTTTGCAAACGATCTAGCGGCTAAACTATTTGAACGAGGTGAGTCGAACATAAAGCATTGGTTAGATAATAAGTTCAGAAAGTCTTCAATCATTCTTCTACTCCTGCCAGGAACGTGGTAATATTGTTCACGAAAAACGTAGGTTTTTGAGAAAAATCACATTTTTGTTTCAACTTTGCAAACGCTCTAGCGGCTAAGCTATTTGAACGTGGTGAGTCAAACATAAAGCATTGGTTAGATAATTTAAAGGGCTTTCAGGAAAGTCTTCAATCCTTATTCTACTCCTACCAGGAAAGTATTAATAGTGTTCACGAAAAACGTAGGTTTTTGAGAAAAATCGCATTTTTGTTTCAGCTTTGCAAACGCTCTAGCGGCTAAACTATTTGAACGAGGTGAGTCAAACATAAACCGTTGTTTAGATAATTTAAAGGGCTTTCAAGAGAGTCTTCAATCATTCTTCTACTTCTACCAGGAATGTGGCAATAGTGTTCACGAAAAACCTATTTTTTTGAGAAAAATCACATTTTTGTTTCAACTTTGCAAACGCTCTAGCGGCTAAACTATTTGAACGAGGTGAGTCGAACATAAAGCATTGGTTAGATAATAAGTTCAGAAAGTCTTCAATCATTCTTCTACTCCTGCCAGGAACGTGCTAATATTGTTCACGAAAAACGTAGATTTTTGAGAAAAATCACATTTTTGTCTCAACTTTGCAAACGCTTTAACGGCTAAACTATTGGAACGAGGTAATTCCAACGTAAGTCATTCGTTAGATAATCTAAAGAGCTTTCAGGAAAATCTCCAATCTTTTTTCTACTCTTACCAAGAACGTGGCAATAGTGTTCACGAAAATCGTAGGTTTTTGAGTAAAATCACATTTTTGTATCAACTTTGCAAAAGCTCTAGCGGCTAAACTATTTGAACGAGGTAAGTCAAATATAAAGCATTGGTTAGATAATTTAAAGGGCTTTCAGGAAAGTCTTCAATCTTTCTTCTACTCTTACCATGAACGTGATAATTGTGTTCACGAAAAACGCAGGTTTTTGAGAAATATTACATTTTTGTTTCAACTTTGCAAACGCTCTAGCGGCCAAACTATTTGAACGAGGTAAGTCAAATATAAAGCATTGGTTAGATAATTTAAAGGGCTTTCAGGAAAGCCTTCAATCTTTCTTCTGCTCCTACCAGTGGCTTGGCAATAGTCACATTTTTGTTTCAACTTTGCAAACGCTCTAGCGGCTAAACTATTTGAACGAGGTGAGTCAAACATAAAGCATTGGTTAGATAATTTAAAGGGCTTTCAGGAAAGCCTACAATCTTTCTTCTGCTCCTACCAGGGGTTTGGCAATAGTCACATTTTTGTTTCAACTTTGCAAACGCTCTAGCGGCTAAACTATTTGAACGAGGTGAGTCGAACATAAAGCATTGGTTAGATAATCTAAAGAGCTCTCAGGAAAGTCTTCAATCATTCTTCTACTCTTACCAGGAATGTAGCAATAGTCTTCACGAAAAGCGAAGGTTTTTGAGAAAAATCACATTTTTGTTTCAACTTTGCAAACGCTCTAGCGGCTAAGCTATTTGAACGAGGTGAGTCAAACATAAAGCCTTGATTAGATAATTTAAAGGGCTTTCAGGAAAGTCTTCAATTATTCATCTACTCTTACCAAGAACGTGATAATTGTCTTCACGAAAAACGCAGGTTTTTGAGAAATATCACATTTTTGTATCAACTTTGCAAACGCTCTAGCGGCTAAACTATTTGAACGAGGTGAGTCAAACATAACGCCTTAATTAGATAATTTAAAGGGCTTTCAGGAAAGTCTTCAATCATTCATCTACACTTACCAGGAACGTGGTAATAGTGTTCAAGAAAAATGTAGGTTTTTGAGAAAAATCACACTTTTGTTTCAACTTTGCAAACGCTTTAGCGACTAAACTATTTGAACGAGGTGAGTCAAACATAAAGCATTGGTTAGATAATTTAAAGTGCTTTCAGGAAAGTCTTCAATCCTTCTTCTACCCCTACCAGGAGCGTGGCAATAGTGTTCACGAAAATCGTAGGTTTTTGAGTAAAATCACATTTTTGTATCAACTTTGCAAAAGCTCTAGCGGCTAAACTATTTGAACGAGGTGAGTCAAACATAAAACATTGGTTAGATAATATAAAGGGCTTTCAGGAAAGTCTTCAGTCTTTCTTCTACTCCTACCAGGGTCTTGGCAATAGTCACATTTTATTTTTTCATTTTTGCAAACACTCTAGCGGCTAAACTGGTGGAACGAGGTAAACCAAACATAAAGCATTCGTTAGATAATCTAAAGAGCTTTCACGAAAATCTCCAATCTTTCTTCTACTCCTACCAAGAACGTGGCAAAAGTGTTCACGAAAAACGTAGGTTTTTGAGAAAAATCACATTTCGTATCAACTTTGCAAACGCTCTAGCGGCTAAACTATTGGAACGTGGTGAGTAAAACATAAAGCATTGGTTAGATACTTTAAGGGCTTTCAGGAAAGTCTTCAATCCTTCTTCTACTCTTACCAGGATCGTACTAATAGTGTTAACGAAAAACGTAGGTTTTTGAGAAAAATCACATTTTTGTTTCAACTTTGCAAACGCTCTAGCGGCTAAACTATTGGAACGAGGTAAATCAAACATAAAGCATTCGTTAGATAATCTTAAGAGCTCTCAGGAAAGTCTTCAATCTTTCTTTCACTCCTACCAGGAACGTGATAATAGGGTTCACGAAAAGCGAAGGTTTTTGAGAAAAATCACATTTTTGTTTCAATTTTGCAAACGCTCTAGCGGCTAAGCTATTTGAACGTGGTGAGTCAAACATAAAGCATTGGTTAGATAATTTAAAGGGCTTTCAGGAAAGTCTTCAATCTTTCTTCTACTCCTACCAGGAACGTGGTAATAGTGTTCACGAAAAACGTAGGTTTTTGAGAAATATCACATTTTTGTTTCAACTTTGCAAACGCTCTAGCGGCTAAGCTATTTGAACGTGGTGAGTCAAACACAAAGCGTTGGTTAGATAATTTAAAGGGCTTTCAAGAGAGTCTTCAATCATTCTTCTGCTCCTACCAGGAAAGTATTAATAGTGTTTACGAAAAACGTAGGTTTTTGAGAAAAATCACATTTTTGTTTCAACTTTGCAAACGCTTTAACGGCTAAACTATTGGAACGAGGTAATTCCAACATAAGTCATTCGTTAGATAATCTAAAGAGCTTTCAGGAAAATCTCCAATCTTTTTTCTACTCTTACCAAGAACGTGGCAGTAGTGTTCACGAAAAACTTAGGTTTTTGAGAAATATCACATTTTTGTTTCAACTTTGCAAAAAATAGTGTTCACGAAAAACGTAGGTTTTTGAGAAAAATCACATTTTTGTTTCAACTTTGCAAACGCTTTAGCGGCTAATCTATTGGAACGAGGTGAGTCAAACATAAAACATTGGTTAGATAATATAAAGGGCTTTCAGGAAAGTCTTCAGTCTTTCTTCTACTCCTACCAGCGTCTTGGCAATAGTCACATATTTTTTCAACTTTGCAAACGCTCTGGCGGCTAAACTGTTGGAACGAGGTAAATCAAACATAAAGCATTCGTTAGATAATCTAAAGAGCTTTCACGAAAATCTCCAATCTTTCTTCTACTCCTACCACGAACGTGGCAAAAGTGTTTACGAAAAACGTAGGTTTTTGAGAAAAATCACATTTTTGTATCAACTTTGCAAACGCTCTAGCGGCTAAACTATTGGAACGTGGTGAGTAAAACATAAAGCATTGGTTAGATACTTTAAGGGCTTTCAGGAAAGTCTTCAATCCTTCTTCTACTCCTACCAGGAACGTATTAATAGTGTTCACGAAAAACGTAGGTTTTTGAGAAAAATCACATTTTTGTTTCAACTTTGCAAACGCTCTAGCGGCTAAACTATTGGAACGAAATAAATCAAACATAAGGCATTCGTTAGATAATCTAAAGAGCTCTCAGGAAAGTCTTCAATCTTTCTTTCACTCCTACCAGGAATTTGGCAATAGTGTTCACGAAAAACCTAGGTTTTTGAGAAAAATCACATTTTTGTTTCAACTTTGCAAACGCTCTAGCGGTTAAACTATTGAAACGAGTTGAGTCAAACATAAAGCATTGTTTAGATAATTTAAAGTGCTTTCTGGAAAGTCTTCAATCATTCTTCTACTCTTTCCAGGAACGTTGTAATAGTGTTCACGAAAAACGAAGGTTTTTGAGAAAAATCTTATTTTTGTTTCAACTGTGCAAACGCTCTAGCGGCTAAACTACTGGAACGTGGTGAGTAAAACATAAAGCATTGGTTAGATACTTTAAGGGCTTTCAGGAAAGTCTTCAATCCTTCTTCTACTCCTACCAGGAACGTATTAATAGTGTTCACGAAAAGCGTAGGTTTTTGAGAAAAATCACATTTTTGTTTCAACTTTGCAAACGCTCTGGCGGCTAAACTGTTGGAACGAGGTAAATCAAACATAGAGCATTCGTTAGATAATCTAAAGAGCTTTCACGAAAATCTCCAGTCTTTCTTCTACTCCTACCACGAACGTGGCAAAAGTGTTCACGAAAAACGTAGGTTTTTGAGAAAAATCACATTTTCGTATCAACTTTGCAAACGCTCTAGCGGATAAACTTTTGGAACGTGGTGAGTAAAACATAAAGCATTGGTTAGATAATTTAAGGGCTCTCAGGAAAGTCTTCAATCTTTCTTTCACTCCTACCAGGAACGTGATAATAGTGTTCACGAAAAGCGAAGGTTTTTGAGAAAAATCATATTTTTGTTTCAGCTTTGCAAACGCTTTAGCGGCTAAACTATTTGAACGCGGTGAGTCAAACATAAAGCAGTGGTTAGATAATTTAAAGGGCCTTCAGGAAAGTCTTCAATCATTCTTATACTTCTGCCAGGAATGTGGCAATAGTGTTCACGAAAAATCTAGCTTTTTGAGAAAAATCACATTTTTGTTTCAACTTTGCAAACGCTCTAGCGGCTAAACTATTTGAACGAGGTGGGTCGAACATAAAGCATTGGTTAGATAATTTAAAGGGCTTTCAGGAAAGTCTTCAATCCCTCTTCTACTCCTACCAGGAACGTGGTAATAGTGTTCACGATAAACGTAGGTTTTTGAGAAAAATCACATTTTTGTTTCAACTTTGCAAACGCTCTAGCGGCTAAACTATTAGAAAGAGGTGAGTCAAACATAAAGCATTGGTTAGATAATTTAAAGGGCTTTAAGGAAAGTCTTCAATCATTCTTCTACTCTTACCAAGAACGTGGCAATAGTGTTCACGAAAAACGTAGGTTTTTGAGAAATATCACATTTTTGTTTCAACTTTGCAAACGCTCTAGCGGCTAAACTGTTTGAACAAGGTAAATTAAACATAAAGCATTCATTAGATAATCTAAAAAGCTTTCAGGAAAGTCTCCAATCGTTCTTCTACTCCTACCAGGGGCTTGGCAATAGTCCCATTTTTTTTTTTCAACTTTTCTTCTACTCTTACCAAGAACGTGGCAATAGTGTTCACGAAAAACTTAGGTTTTTGAGAAATATCACATCTTTGTTTCAACTTTGCAAACGCTCTAGCGGCTAAACTATTGGAAAGAGGTGAGTCAAACATAAAGCATTGGTTAGATAATTTAAAGGGCTTTCAGGAAAGTCTTCAATCCTTCTTCTACCCCTACCAAGAACGTGGCAATAGTGTTCACGAAAAACGTAGCTTTTTAAAAAATATCACATCTTTGTTTCAACTTTGCAAACGCTCTAGCGGCTTAACTATTGGAACGAGGTGAGTCAAACATAAAGCATTGGTTAGATAATTTGAAGTGTTTTCAGAAACGCCTTCAATCTTTCTTCTACTCCTACCAGGAACGTGGCAATAGTGTCCACGAAAACGTAGGTTTTTGAGAAAAATCACATTTTTGTTTCAACTTTGCAAACGCTCTAGCAGCTAAACTATTTGAACGAGGTGAGTCAAACATATAACATTGGTTAGATAATTTAAGGGCTTTCAACTTTCAACGTTGCAAAGGCTCTAGCGGCTAAACTACTGGAACGAAATAAATCAAAAATCACATTTTTGTTTCAACTTTGCTAAGACTTTAGCGGCTTAACTGTTTGAATGAGGTGAGTTAAATAAAAAGCATTGGTTAGATAATTTGTAGTGCTTTCAGGAAAGCCTTCAATCTCCCTTCTGCTCCTACCAGGGGCTTGGCACTTGTCAAATTTTCGTTTCAACTTTGCAAACGCTGTAGCGGGAAAATTGTTTGAAAGACGTAAGCATTGGTTTGATAATTTAAAGAGCTTTCAGGAAAGTCTTCAATCTTTCTTCTACTCCTACCAGGAGCGTGGCAATAGTATTCGCGAAAAAAGTAGGTTTTTGAGAAATATCACATTTTTTATTTCAACTTTGCAAACGCTCGAGCCGCTAAACTATTGGAACGAGGTGAGCCAAACATAAAGCTTTGGTAAAATACTTTAAAGGGCTTTCAGGAAAGTCTTCAATCCTTCTTCTACCCCTACCAAGAACGTGGCAATAGTGTTCACGAAAAACGTAGGTTTTTGAGAAATATCACATTTTTGTTTCAACTTTTAAAACGCTCTAGCGGCTAAACTATTGGAACGAGGTGAGTCAACCATAAAGCATTGCTTAGACAATTTGAAGTGCTTTCAGGAAAGCCTTCAATCTTTCTTCTACTCCTACCAAGGACGTGATAATACTGTTCACGAAAAACGTAGGTTTTTGAGAAAAATCGCATTTTTGTTTCAACTTTGCAAAGGCTCTAGCGGCTTAACTGTTTGAACGAGGTGAGTTAAATAAAAAGCATTGGTTAGATAATTTAAAGTGCTTTCTGGAAAGTCTTCAATCCTTCTTCTACCCCTACCAAGAACGTGGCAATAGTGTTCACGAAAAACGTAGGTTTTTGAGAAATATCACATTTTTGTTTCAACTTTTAAAACGCTCTAGCGGCTAAACTATTGGAACGAGGTGAGTCAACCATAAAGCATTGCTTAGACAATTTGAAGTGCTTTCAGGAAAGCCTTCAATCTTTCTTCTACTCCTACCAAGAACGTGATAATATTGTTCACGAAAAACGTAGGTTTTTGAGAAAAATCGCATTTTTGTTTCAACTTTGCAAAGGCTCTAGCGGCTTAACTGTTTGAACGAGGTGAGTTAAATAAAAAGCATTGGTTAGATAATTTAAAGTGCTTTCTGGAAAGTCTTCAATCCTTCTTCTACCCCTACCAAGAACGTGGCAATAGTGTTCACGAAAAACGTAGGTTTTTGAGAAATATCACATTTTTGTTTCAACTTTTAAAACGCTCTAGCGGCTAAACTATTGGAACGAGGTGAGTCAACCATAAAGCATTGCTTAGACAATTTGAAGTGCTTTCAGGAAAGCCTTCAATCTTTCTTCTACTCCTACCAAGAACGTGATAATATTGTTCACGAAAAACGTAGGTTTTTGAGAAAAATCGCATTTTTGTTTCAACTTTGCAAAGGCTCTAGCGGCTTAACTGTTTGAACGAGGTGAGTTAAATAAAAAGCATTGGTTAGATAATTTAAAGTGCTTTCTGGAAAGTCTTCAATCCTTCTTCTACCCCTACCAAGAACGTGGCAATAGTGTTCACGAAAAACGTAGGTTTTCGAGAAATATCACATTTTTGTTTCAACTTTGAAAACGCTCTAGCGGCTAAACTATTGGAACGAGGTGAGTCAACCATAAAGCATTGCTTAGACAATTTGAAGTGCTTTCAGGAAAGCCTTCAATCTTTCTTCTACTCCTACCAAGGACGTGATAATACTGTTCACGAAAAACGTAGGTTTTTGAGAAAAATCACATTTTTGTTTTAACTTTGCAAACGCTCTAGCGGCTGAACTATTTGAACGACGTTAGTCAAACATAAAGTATTGGTTAGATAACTTAAAGGGCTTTCAGGAAAGCCTTCAATCTTTCTTCTGCTCCTACCAGGGGCTTGGCAATAGTCACATTTTTGTTTCAACTTTGCAAACGCTCTAGCGGCTAAACTATTTGAACGAGGTGAGTTGAACATAAAGCATTGGTTAGATAATCTAAAGAGCTCTCAGGAAAGTCTTCAATCATTCTTCTACTCTTACCAGGAATGTGGCAATAGTCTTCACGAAAAGCGAAGGTTTTTGAGAAAAATCACATTTTTGTTTCAACTTTGCAAACGCTCTAGCGGCTAAACTATTTGAACGAGGTAAGTCAAACAAAAAGCCTTGATTAGATAATTTAAAGGGCTTTCAAGAAAGTCTTTAATCATTCTTCTGCTCTTACCAGGAACGTGATAATTGTGTTCACGAAAAACGCAGGTTTTTGAGAAATATTACATTTTTGTTTCAACTTTGCAAACGCTCTAGCGGCTAAGCTATTTGAACGACGTTAGTCAGACATAAAGAATTGGTTAGAATATTTTAAGTGTTTTCAGGAAAGTCTTCAATCATTCTTCTGCTCTTACCAGGAATGTGGCAATAGTCTTCACGAAAAACGAAGGTTTTTGAGCAAAATCACATTTTTGTTTCAACTTTGCAAACGCTCTAGGGGCTAAACTATTTGAACGAGGTGAGTCAAACATAAAGCATTGGTTAGATAATTTAAAGGGCTTTCAGGAAAGCCTTCAATCTTTCTTCTGCTCCTACCAGGGGTTTGGCAATAGTCACATTTTTGTTTCAACTTTGCAAACGCTCTAGCGGCTAAACTATTTGAACGAGGTAAGTCGAACATAAAGCATTGGTTAGATAATCTAAAGAGCTCTCAGGAAAGTCTTCAATCATTCTTCTACTCTTACCAGGAATGTGGCAATAATCTTCACGAAAAGCGAAGGTTTTTGAGAAAAATCACATTTTTGTTTCAACTTTGCAAACGCTCTAGCGGCTAAACTATTTGAACGAGGCGAGTCAAACATAAAGCCTTGATTAGATAATTTAAAGGGCTTTCAGGAAAGTCTTCAATTATTTTTCTACTCTTACCAAGAACGTGATAATTGTGTTCACGAAAATTGCAGGTTTTTGAGAAATATCACATTTTTGTATCAACTTTGCAAACGCTCTAGCGGCTAAACTATTTGAACGAGGTGAGTCAAACATAAAGCCTTAATTAGATAATTTAAAGAGCTTTCAGGAAAGTCTTCAATCATTCATCTACTCTTACCAGGAACGTGGTAATAGTGTTCAAGAAAAACGTAGGTTTTTGAGAAAAATCACATTTTTGTTTCAACTTTGCAAACGCTTTAGCGGCTAAACTATTTGAACGAGGTGAGTCAAACATAAAGCATTGGTTAGATAATTTAAAGGGCTTTCAGAAAAGTCTTTAATCCTTCTTCTACCCTTACCAGGAGCGTGGCAATAGTGTTCACGAAAAACGTAGGTTTTTGAGAAATATCACATTTTTGTATCAACTTTGCAAACGCTCTAGCGGCTAAACTATTTGATCGAGGTGAGTCAAGCATAAAGCATTGGTTAGATAATTTAAAGGGCTTTCAGGAAAGCCTTCAATCTTTCTTCTGCTCCTACCAGGGGCTTTGCAATAGTCACATTTTTGTTTCAACTTTGCAAACGCTCTAGCGGCTAAACTATTTGACCGAGGTGAGTTGAACATAAAGCATTGGTTAGATAATCTAAAGAGCTCTCAGGAAAGTCTTCAATCATTCTTCTAATCTTACCAGGAATGTGGCAATAGTCTTCACGAAAGGCGAAGGTTTTTGAGAAAAATCACATTTTTGTTTCAACTTTGCAAACGCTCTAGCGGCTAAACTATTTGAACGAGGTAAATAAAAAATCACATTTTTGTTTCACCTTTGCAAACGCTCTAGCGGCTTAACTGTTTGAATGAGGTGAGTTAAATAAAAAGCATTGGTTAGATAATTTGTAGTGCTTTCAGGAAGGCCTTCAACCTTTCTTCTACTCCTACCAGGAACGTGGCAATAGTATTCACGATAAAAGTAAGTTTTTGAGAAAAATCACTTTTTTGTTTCAACTGTGCAAACGCTCTAGCGTCTAAACTATTTGAACGTGGCGAGTCAAACACAAAGCATTGCTTAGAAAATTTGAAGTGATTTCAGGAAAGCCTTCAATCTTTCTTCTACTCCTACCAGGAATGGTTTTTGAGAAAAATCACATTTTTGTTTCAACTTTGCAAACGCTTTAGCGGCTAAACTATTGGAACGAGGTGAGTCAAACATAAAGCATTGCTTAGAAAATTTGAAGTGCTTTCAGGAAAGCCTTCAACCTTTCTTCTACTCCTACCAGGGGCTTGGCAATAGTCCCATTTTTTCAACTTTTCTTCTACTCTTACCAAGAACGTGGCAATAGTGTTCACGAAAGACGTAGGTTTTTGAGAAATATCACATTTTTTTTCAACTTTGCAAAGGCTCTAGCGGCTTAACTGTTTTAATGAGGTGAGTTAAATAAAAAGCATTGGTTAGATAATTTGTATTGCTTTTAGGAAAGCCTTCAACCTTTCTTCTACTCCTACCTGGAACGTGGCAATAGTATTTACGATAAAAGTAGGTTTTTGAGAAAAATCACATTTTTGTTTCAACTGTGCAAACGCTCTAGCGGCTAAACTATTTGAACGTGGTGAGTCAACCATTAAGCATTGGTTAGATAATTTAAAGGGCTTTCGGGAAAGTCTTCAATCTTTCTTCTACTCCTACCAGGAATGGTTTTGAGAAAAACCACATTTTTGTTTCAACTTTGCAAACGCTCTAGCGGCTAAACTATTGGAACGAGGTGAGTCAAACATAAAGCATTGCTTAGAAAATTTGAAGTGCTTTCAGGAAAGCCTTCAATCTTTCTTCTACTCCTACCAGGGGCTTGGCAATAGTCCCATTTTTTTTCAACTTTTCTTCTACTCTTACCAAGAACGTGGCAACAGTGTTCATGAAAGACGTAGGTTTTTGAGAAATATCACTTTTTTTTTCAACTTTGCAAACGCTCTAGCGGCTAAACTATTGGAACGAGGTAAATAAAAAATCACATTTTTGTTTTAACTTTGCAAACGCTGTAGTGGCTAAACTGTTTGAATGAGGTGAGTTAAATAAAAAGCATTGGTTACATAATTTGTATTGCTTTCAGGAAAGCCTTCAACCTTTCTTCTACTCCTTCCTGGAACGTGGCAATAGTATTTACGATAAAAGTAGGTTTTTGAGAAAAATCACATTTTTGTTTCAACTGTGCAAACGCTCTAGCGGCTAAACTATTTGAACGTGGTGAGTCAAACATTAAGCATTGGTTAGATAATTTAAAGGGCTTTCAGGAAAGTCTTCAATCTTTATTCTACTCCTACCAGGAATGGTTTTTTAGAAATATCACATTTTTGTTTGAACTTTGCAAACGCTCTAGCGGCTAAACTATTGGAACGAGGTGAGTCAAACATAAAGCATTGCTTAGAAAATTTGAAGTGCTTTCAGGAAAGCCTTCAATCTTTCTTCTTCTCCTACCAGGGGCTTGGCAATAGTCCCATTTTTTTCAACTTTGCAAACGCTCTAGCGGCTAAACTATTGGAACGAGGTAATTGAAACATAAAGCATTCATTAGATAATCTAAAGAGTTTTTAGGAAAATCTCCAATCATTTTTCTACTCTTACCAAAAACTTGGCAATATTGTTCACGGCAAACTTAGGTTTTTGAGAAATTTCACATTTTTGTTTCAACTTTGCAAACGCTTTAGTGGCTAAACTATTTGAACGAGGTTAATAAAACATAAATCATTGGTTAGATAATTTGATGTGTTTTCAGAAACGCCTTCAATCTTTCTTTTACTCCTACCAGGAACGTGGCAATAGTGTTCACGAAAAACGAAGGGTTTTGAGAAAAATCACATTTTGTTTCAACTTTACAAACGCTCTAGCGGCTAAACTATTTGAACGAGGTGAGTCGGACATAAAGCATTGGTTAGATAATTTAAAGGGCTTTCAGGGGGTCTTCACTCATTCTTCTACTGCTACGAGGAATGTGGCAATAGTGTTCACGAAAAACGAAGGTTTTTGAGAAAAATCACATTTTTGTTTCAACTTTGGAAACGCTCTAGCGGCTAAACTATTTGAACGAGGTGAGTCAAACATAAAGCATTGGTTCGATAATTTAAAGGGCTTTTAGGAAAGTCTTCAATCATTCTTCTACTCCTACCAAGAACGTGGCAATTGTGTTCACGAAAAACGTAGGTTTTTGAGAAATATCACATTTTTGTTTCAACTTTGCAAACGCTCTAGCGGCCAAGCTATTTGAACGAGGTGAGTCAAGCATAAAGCACTGGTTATATAGTTTAAAGGGCTTTCAGGAAAGCCTTCAATCTTTCTTCTACTCCTACCAGGGGCTTGGCAATAGTCAAATTTTTTTTCAACTTTGCAAACGCTCTAGCGGCTAAACTATTTGAACGAGGTGAGTCGGACATAAAGCATTGGTTAGATAATTTAAAGGGCTTTCAGGGGGGTCTTCACTCATTCTTCTACTGCTACGAGGAATGTGGCAATAGTGTTCACGAAAAACGAAGGTTTTTGAGAAAAATCACATTTTTGTTTCAACTTTGCAAACGCTCTAGCGGCTAATCTATTTGAACGAGGTAAATCAAACATAAAGCATTCATTAGATAATCTAAAGAGCTTTCAGGAAAGTCTCCAATCTTTCTTCTACTCCTACCAAGAACGTGGCAAGAGTGTTCGAGAAAAACGTAGGTTTTTGAGAAATATCACATTTTTATTTCAACTTTGCAAACGCTCTAGCGGCTAAACTATTGGAACGAGGTAAATAAAAAATCACATTTTTGTTTCAACTTTGCAAAAGCTCTAGCGGCTTAACTGTTTGAATGAGGTGAGTTAAATAAAAAGCATTGGTTAGATAATTTGTAGTGCTTTCAGGAAAGCCTTCAACCTCTCTTCTACTCTTACCAGGAGCTTGGAACTAGTCAAATTTTCGTTTCAACTTTTCAATCGCTGTAGCAGGTAAATAGTTTAAAAGAGGTAAGTCAAATTAAAAGCATTGGTTAGATAATTTAAAGAGCTTTCAGGAAAGTGTTCAACCTTTCTTCTACTCTTACCAAGAACGTGGCAATAGTATTCACGAAAAACGTAGGTTTTTGAGAAATATCACATTTTTATTTCAACTTTGCAAACGCTCTAGCGGCTAAACTATTGGAACGAGGTAAAAAAAAAATCACATTTTTGTTTCAACTTTGCAAAGGCTCTAGCGGCTTAACTGTTTGAATGAGGTGAGTTAAATAAAGAGCATTGGTTAGATGACTTGTAGTGCTTTCAGGAAAGCCTTCAATCTCTCTTCTACTCTTACCAGGGGCTTGGCACTAGTGAAATTTTCGTTTCAACATTTCAATCGATGTAGCAGGTAAATTGCTTAAAAGAGGTAAGTCCAATTAAAAGCATTGGTTAGATAATTTAAAGAGCTTTCAAAAAAGTCTTCAACCTTTCTTCTACTCTTACCAAGAACGTGGCAATAGTGTTCACGAAAAACGTAGGTTTTTGAGAAATATCACATTTTTATTTCAACTTTGCAAACGCTCTAGCGGCTAAACTATTGGAACGAGGTAAATAAAAAATCACATTTTTGTTTCAACTTTGCAAAGGCTCTAGCGGCTTAACTGTTTGAATGAGGTGAGTTAAATAAAGAGCATTGGTTAGATGATTTGTAGTGCTTTCAGGAAAGCCTTCAATCTCTCTTCTACTCTTACCAGGGGCTTAGCACTAGTGAAATTTTCGTTTCAACATTTCAATCGATGTAGCAGGTAAATTGTTTAAAAGAGGTAAGTCAAATTAAAAGCATTGGTTAGATAATTTAAAGAGCTTTCAGGAAAGTCTTCAACCTTTCTTCTACTCTTACCAAGAACGTGGCAATAGTGTTCACGAAAAACGTAGGTTTTTGAGAAATATCACATTTTTATTTCAACTTTGCAAACGCTCTAGCGGCTAAACTATTGGAACGAGGTAAATAAAAAATCACATTTTTGTTGCAACTTTGCAAAGGCTCTAGCGGCTTAACTGTTTGAACGAGGTGAGTTAAATAAAAAGCATTGATTAGATAATTTGCAGTGCTTTCAGGAAAGCTTTCAATCCTTCTTCTGCTCCTACCAGGAACGTGGTAATAGTGTTCACGAAAAACGTTGGTTTTTGAGAAATATCACATCTTTGTTTCAACTTTGCAAACGCTCTAGCGGCTAAACTATTAGAAAGAGGTGAGTCAAACATAAAGCATTGGTTAGATAATTTAAAGGGCTTTCAGGAAAGTCTTCAATCATTCTTCTACCCCCACCAAGAACGTGGCAATAAAGTTCACGAAAAACGAAGGTTTTTAAAAAATATCACATCTTTGTTTCAACTTTGCAAACGCTCTAGCGGCTTAACTATTGGAACGAGGTGAGTCAAACATAAAGCATTGGTTAGATAATTTGAAGTGTTTTCAGAAACGCCTTCAATCTTTCTTCTACTGCTACCAGGAACGTGGCAATAGTGTCCACGAAAACGAAGGTTTTTGAGAAAATTCACATTTTTGTTTCAACTTTGCAAACGCTCTAGCAGCTAAACTATTTGAACGAGGTGAGTCAAACATATAACATTGGTTAGATAATTTAAGGGCTTTCAACTTTCAACTTTGCAAACGCTCTAGCGGCTAAACTACTGGAACGAAATAAATCAAAAATCACATTTTTGTTTCAACTTTGCTAAGACTCTAGCGGCTTAACTGTTTGAACGAGGTGAGTTAAATAAAAAGCATTGGTTAGATAATTTGTAGTGCTTTCAGGAAAGCCTTCAATCTCACTTCTACTCCTACCAGGAATGGTTTTTTAGAAATATCACATTTTTGTTTGAACTTTGCAAACGCTCTAGCGGCTACACTATTGGAACGAGGTGAGTCAAACATAAAGCATTGCTTAGAAAATTTGAAGTGCTTTCAGGAAAGCCTTCAATCTTTCTTCTACTCCTACCAGGGGCTTGGCAATAGTCCCATTTTTTTTCAACTTTTCTTCTACTCTTACCAAGAACGTGGCAACAGTGTTCATGAAAGACGTAGGTTTTTTAGAAATATCACATTTTTGTTTCAACTTTGCAAACGCTCTAGCGGCTAAACTATTGGAACGAGGTGAGTCAAACATAAAGCATTGGTTAGATAATTTAAAGGGCTTTCAGGAAAGTCTTCAATCCTTCTTCTACCCCTACCAGGAGCGTGGCAATAGTGTTCACGAAAAACGTAGGTTTTTGAGAAAAATCACATTTTTGTTTCAACTTTGCAAACGCTTTAGCGGCTAAACTATTGGAACGAGGTGAGCCAAACATAAAGCATTGGTTAGATAATCTAAAGAGCTCTCAGGAAAGTCTTCAATCATTCTTCTACTCTTACAAGGAATGTGGCAATAGTCTTCAAGAAAAACGAAAGTTTTTGAGAAAAATCACATTTTTGTTTCAACTTTGCAAACGCTTTAGCGGCTAAACTATTTGAACGAGGTGAGTCAAGCACAAAGCATTGGTTAGATAATTTAAAAGGGTTTCAGGAAAGCCTTCAACCTTTCTTCTACTCTTACCAGGGTCTTGGCAATGGTCACAATTTTTTTTTCAACTTTGCAAACGCTCTAGCGGCTAAACTGTTGGAACGAGGTATATCAAACATGAAGCATCCGTTAGATAATCTAAAGAGCTTTCAGGAAAATCTCCAATCTTTCTTCTACTCCTACCAAGAACGTGATAATACTGTTCACGAAAAACGTAGGTTTTTGAGAAATATCACATTTTTTTTCAACTTTGCAAAGGCTCTAGCGGCTTAACTGTTTGAATGAGGTGAGTTAAATAAAAAGCATTGGTTAGATAATTTAAAGGGCTTTCGGGAAAGTCTTCAATCTTTCTTCTACTCCTACCAGGAATCGTTTTTGAGAAAAACCACATTTTTGTTTCAACTTTGCAAACGCTCTAGCGGCTAAACTATTGGAACGAGGTGAGTCAAACATAAAGCATTGCTTAGAAAATTTGAAGTGCTTCCAGGAAAGCCTTCAATCTTTCTTCTACTCCTACCAGGGGCTTGGCAATAGTCCCATTTTTTTTCAACTTTTCTTCTACTCTTACCAAGAACGTGGCAACAGTGTTCATGAAAGACGTAGGTTTTTGAGAAATATCACTTTTTTTTCAACTTTGCAAACGCTCTAGCGGCTAAACTATTGGAACGAGGTAAATAAAAAATCACATTTTTGTTTCAACTTTGCAAACGCTGTAGTGGCTAAACTGTTTGAATGAGGTGAGTTAAATAAAAAGCATTGGTTAGATAATTTGTATTGCTTTCAGGAAAGCCTTCAACCTTTCTTCTACTCCTTCCTGGAACGTGGCAATAGTATTTACGATAAAAGTAGGTTTTTGAGAAAAATCACATTTTTGTTTCAACTGTGCAAACGCTCTAGCGGCCAAACTATTTGAACGAGGTGAGTCGGACATAAAACATTGGTTAGATAATTTAAAGGGCTTTCAGGGGGGTCTTCACTCATTCTTCTACTGCTACGAGGAATGTGGCAATAGTGTTCACGAAAAACGAAGGTTTTTGAGAAAAATCACATTTTTGTTTCAACTTTGCAAACGCTCTAGCGGCTAAACTATTTGAACGAGGTGAGTCAAACATAAAGCATTGGTTCGATAATTTAAAGGGCTTTTAGGAAAGTCTTCAATCATTCTTCTACTCCTACCAAGAACGTGGCAATTGTGTTCACGAAAAACGTAGGTTTTTGAGAAATATCACATTTTTGTTTCAACTTTGCAAACGCTCTAGCGGCCAAACTATTTGAACGAGGTGAGTCAAGCATAAAGCACTAGTTATATAGTTTAAAGGGCTTTCAGGAAAGCCTTCAATCTTTCTTCTACTCCTACCAGGGGCTTGGCAATAGTCAAATTTTTTTTCAACTTTGCAAACGCTCTAGCGGCTAAACTATTTGAACGAGGTGAGTCGGACATAAAGCATTGGTTAGATAATTTAAAGGGCTTTCAGGGGGGTCTTCACTCATTCTTCTACTGCTACGAGGAATGTGGCAATAGTGTTCACGAAAAACGAAGGTTTTTGAGAAAAATCTCATTTTTGTTTCAACTTTGCAAACGCTCTAGCGGCTAATCTATTTGAACGAGGTAAATCAAACATAAAGCATTCATTAGATAATCTAAAGAGCTTTCAGGAAAGTCTCCAATCTTTCTTCTACTCCTACCAAGAACGTGGCAAGAGTGTTCACGAAAAATGTAGGTTTTTGAGAAAAATCACATTTTTGTTTCAACTTTGCAAAGGCTCTAGCGGCTTAGCTGTTTGAATGAGGTGAGTTAAATAAAAAGCATTGGTTAGATAATTTGTAGTGCTTTCAGGAAAGCCTTCAACCTTTCTTCTACTCTTACCAAGAAGGTGGCAATAGTGTTCACGAAAAACGTAGGTTTTTGAGAAATATCACATTTTTATTTCAACTTTGCAAACGCTCTAGCGGCTAAACTATTGGAACGAGGTAAATAAAAAATCACATTTTTGTTTCAACTTTGCAAAAGCTCTAGCGGCTTAACTGTTTGAATGAGGTGAGTTAAATAAAAAGCATTGGTTAGATAATTTGTAGTGCTTTCAGGAAAGCCTTCAACTTCTCTTCTACTCTTACCAGGAGCTTGGAACTAGTCAAATTTTCGTTTCAACTTTTCAATCGCTGTAGCAGGTAAATAGTTTAAAAGAGGTAAGTCAAATTAAAAGCATTGGTTAGATAATTTAAAGAGCTTTCAGGAAAGTGTTCAACCTTTCTTCTACTCTTACCAAGAACGTGGCAATAGTATTCACGAAAAACGTAGGTTTTTGAGAAATATCACATTTTTATTTCAACTTTGCAAACGCTCTAGCGGCTAAACTATTGGAACGAGGTAAATAAAAAATCACATTTTTGTTTCAACTTTGCAATGGCTCTAGCGGCTTAACTGTTTGAATGAGGTGAGTTAAATAAAGAGCATTGGTTATTTGATTTGTAGTGCTTTCAGGAAAGCCTTCAATCTCTCTTCTACTCTTACCAGGGGCTGGGCACTAGTGAAATTTTCGTTTCAACATTTCAATCGATGTAGCAGGTAAATTACTTAAAAGAGGTAAGTCAAATTAAAAGCATTGGTTAGATAATTTAAAGAGCTTTCAAAAAAGTCTTCAACCTTTCTTCTACTCTTACCAAGAACGTGGCAATAGTGTTCACGAAAAACGTAGGTTTTTGAGAAATATCACATTTTTATTTCAACTTTGCAAACGCTCTAGCGGCTAAACTATTGGAACGAGGTAAACAAAAAATCACATTTTTGTCTCAACTTTGCAAAGGCTCTAGCGGCTTAACTGTTTGAACGAGGTGAGTTAAATAAAAAGCATTGGTTAGATAATTTGTAGTGCTTTCAGGAAAGCCTTCAACCTCTCTTCTACTCTTACCAGGGGCTTGGAACTAGTCAAATTTTCGTTTCAACTTTTCAATCGCTGTAGCAGCTAAATTGTTTAAAAGAGGTAAGTCAAATTAAAAGCATTGGTTAGATAATTTAAAGAGCTTTCAGGAAAGTCTTCAACCTTTCTTCTACTCTTACCAAGAACGTGGCAATAGTGTTCACGAAAAACGTAGGTTTTTGAGAAATATCACATTTTTATTTCAACTTTGCAAACGCTCTAGCGGCTAAACTATTGGAACGAGGTAAATAAAAAATCACATTTTTGTTTCAACTTTGCAAAGGCTCTAGCGGCTTAACTGTTTGAATGAGGTGAGTTAAATAAAGAGCATTGTTTAGATGATTTGTAGTGCTTTCAGCAAAGCCTTCAATCTCTCTTCTACTCTTACCAGGGGCTTGGCACTAGTGAAATTTTCGTTTCAACATTTCAATCGATGTAGCAGGTAAATTGTTTAAAAGAGGTAAGTCAAATTAAAAGCATTGGTTAGATAATTTAAAGAGCTTTCAGGAAAGTCTTCAACCTTTCTTCTACTCTTACCAAGAACGTGGCAATAGTGTTCACGAAAAACGTAGGTTTTTGAGAAATATCACATTTTTATTTCAACTTTGCAAACGCTCTAGCGGCTAAACTATTGGAAAGAGGTGAGTCAAACATAAAGCATTGGTTAGATAATTTAAAGGGCTTTCAGGAAAGTCTTCAATCCTTCTTCTACCCCTACCAAGAACGTGGCAATAGTGTTCACGAAAAACGTAGCTTTTTAAAAAATATCACATCTTTGTTTCAACTTTGCAAACGCTCTAGCGGCTTAACTATTGGAACGAGGTGAGTCAAACATAAAGCATTGGTTAGATAATTTGAAGTGTTTTCAGAAACGCCTTCAATCTTTCTTCTACTCCTACCAGGAACGTGGCAATAGTGTCCACGAAAACGAAGGTTTTTGAAAAAAATCACATTTTTGTTTCAACTTTGCAAACGCTCTAGCAGCTAAACTATTTGAACGAGGTGAGTCAAACATATAACATTGGTTAGATAATTTAAGGGCTTTCAACTTTCAACTTTGCAAAGGCTCTAGCGGCTAAACTACTGGAACGAAATAAATCAAAAATCACATTTTTGTTTCAACTTTGCTAAGACTCTAGCGGCTTAACTGTTTGAATGAGGTGAGTTAAATAAAAAGCATTGGTAAGATAATTTGTAGTGCTTTCAGGAAAGCCTTCAATCTCTCTTCTACTCCTACCAGGCTTGGCACTTGTCAAATTTTCGTTTCAACTTTGCAAACGCTGTAGCGGGAAAATTGTTTGAAAGACGTAAGCATTGGTTTGATAATTTAAAGAGCTTTCAGGAAAGTCTTCAATCTTTCTTCTACTCCTACCAGGAGCGTGGCAATAGTATTCGCGAAAAAAGTAGGTTTTTGAGAAATATCACATCTTTGTTTCAACTTTGCAAACGCTCGAGCCGCTAAACTATTGGAACGAGGGGAGCCAAACATAAAGCTTTGGTGAGGTACGTTAAAGGGCTTTCAGGAAAGTCTTCAATCCTTCTTCTACCCCTACCAAGAACGTGGCAATAGAGTTCTCGAAAAACGTAGGTTTTTGAGAATTATCACATTTTTGTTTCAACTTTGCAAACGCTCTAGCGGCTAAATTATTGGAACGAGGTGAGTCAAACATAACGCATTGGTTAGATAATTTGAAGGGCTTTCAGGAAAGTCTTCAGTCCTTCTTCTACCCCTACCAAGAACGTGGCAATAGTGTTCACGAAAAACGTAGGTTTTTGAGAAATATCACATTTTGGTTTCAACTTTGCAAACGCTCTAGCGGCTAAACTATAGGAACGAGGTGAGTCAAACATAAAGCATTGCTTAGACAATTTGAAGTGCTTTCAAGAAAGCCTTCAACCTTTCTTCTACTCTTACCAGGGTCTTGGCAATGGTCACAATTTTTTTTTTCAACTTTGCAAACGCTCTAGCGGCTAAACTATTTGAACGAGGTATATCAAACATAAAGCATCCGTTAGATAATCTAAAGAGCTTTCAGGAAAATCTCCAATCTTTCTTCTACTCCTACCAAGAACGTGATAATACTGTTCACGAAAAACGTAGGTTTTTGAGAAAAATCACATTTTTGTTTTAACTTTGCAAACGCTCTAGCGGCTGAACTATTTGAACGACGTTAGTCAAACATAAAGTATTGGTTAGATAACTTAAAGGGCTTTCAGGAAAGCCTTCAATCTTTCTTCTGCTCCTACCAGGGGCTTGGCAATAGTCACATTTTTGGTTCAACTTTGCAAACGCTCTAGCGGCTAAACTATTTGAACGAGTTGAGTTGAACATAAAGCATTGGTTAGATAATCTAAATAGCTCTCAGGAAAGTCTTCAATCATTCTTCTACTCTTACCAGGAATGTGGCAATAGTCTTCACGAAAAGCGAAGGTTTTTGAGAAAAATCACATTTTTGTTTCAACTTTGCAAACGCTCTAGCGGCTAAACTATTTGAACGAGGTGAGTCGAACATAAAGCCTTGATTAGATAATTTAAAGGGCTTTCAAGAAAGTCTTCAATCATTCTTCTGCTCTTACCAGGGACGTGATAATTGTGTTCACGAAAAACGCAGGTTTTTGAGAAATATTACATTTTTGTTTCAACTTTGCAAACGCTTTAGCGGCTAAACTATTTGAACGAGGTGAGTCACGCATAAAGCATTGGTTAGATAATTTAAAAGGCTTTCAGGAAAGCCTTCATTCTTCCTTCTGCTCCTACCATGGGCTTGGCAACAGTCACATTTTTGTTTCAACTTTGCAAACGCTCTAGCGGCTAAGCTATTTGAACGACGTTAGTCAGACATAAAGAATTGGTTAGATTATTTTAAGTGTTTTCAGGAAAGTCTTCAATCATTCTTCTGCTCTTACCAGGAATGCGGCAATAGTCTTCACGAAAAACGAAGGTTTTTGAGCAAAATCACATTTTTGTTTCAACTTTGCAAACGCTCTAGGGGCTAAACTATTTGAACGAGGTGAGTCAAACATAAAGCATTGGTTAGATAATTTAAAGGGCTTTCAGGAAAGCCTTCAATCTTTCTTCTGCTCCTACCAGGGGTTTGGCAATAGTCACATTTTTGTTTCAACTTTGCAAACGCTCTAGCGGCTAAACTATTTGAACGAGGTAAGTCGAACATAAAGCATTGGTTAGATAATCTAAAGAGCTCTCAGGAAAGTCTTCAATCATTCTTCTACTCTTACCAGGAATGTGGCAATAATCTTCACGAAAAGCGAAGGTTTTTGAGAAAAATCACATTTTTGTTTCAACTTTGCAAACGCTCTAGCGGCTAAACTATTTTAACGAGGCGAGTCAAACATAAAGCCTTGATTAGATAATTTAAAGGGCTTTCAAGAAAGTCTTCAATTATTCATCTACTCTTACCAAGAACGTGATAATTGTGTTCACGAAAATTGCAGGTTTTTGAGAAATATCACATTTTTGTATCAACTTTGCAAACGCTCTAGCGGCTAAACTATTTGAACGAGGTGAGTCAAACATAAAGCTTTAATTAGATAATTTAAAGGGCTTTCAAGAAAGTCTTCAATTATTCATCTACTCTTACCAAGAACGTGATAATTGTGTTCACGAAAATTGCAGGTTTTTGAGAAATATCACATTTTTGTATCAACTTTGCAAACGCTCTAGCGGCTAAACTATTTGAACGAGGTGAGTCGAACATAAAGCATTGGTTAGATAATAAGTTCAGAAAGTCTTCAATCATTCTTCTACTCCTGCCAGGAACGTGGTAATATTGTTCACGAAAAACGTAGGTTTTTGAGAAAAATCACATTTTTGTTTCAACTTTGCAAACGCTCTAGCGGCTAAGCTATTTGAACGTGGTGAGTCAAACATAAAGCATTGGTTAGATAATTTAAAGGGCTTTCAGGAAATCTTCAATCTTTCTTCTACTCCTACCAGGAAAGTATTAATAGTGTTCACGAAAAACGTAGGTTTTTGAGAAAAATCACATTTTTGTTTCAACTTTGCAAACGCTTTAGCGGCTAAACTATTTGAACGAGGTGAGTCAAACATAAAGCATTGGTTAGATAATTTAAAGGGCTTTCAGGAAAGTCTTCAATCATTCATCTACTCTTACCAGGAACGTGGTAATAGTGTTCAAGAAAAACGTAGGTTTTTGAGAAAAATCACATTTTTGTTTCAACTTTGCAAACGCTTTAGCGGCTAAACTATTTGAACGAGGTAAGTCAAACATAAAGCATTGGTTAGATAATTTAAAGGGCTTTCAGAAAAGTCTTTAATCCTTCTTCTGCTCCTACAAGGGGTTTGGCAATAGTCACATTTTTGTTTCAACTTTGCAAACGCTCTAGCGGCTAAACTATTTGAACGAGGTGAGTCAAACATAAACCGTTGTTTAGATAATTTAAAGGGCTTTCAAGGGAGTCTTCAATCATTCTTCTACTTCTACCAGGAATGTGGCAATAGTGTTCACGAAAAACCTAGGTTTTTGAGAAAAATCACATTTTTGTTTCAACTTTGCAAACGCTCTAGCGGCTAAACTATTTGAACGAGGTGAGTCGAACATAAAGCATTGGTTAGATAATAAGTTCAGAAAGTCTTCAATCATTCTTCTACTCCTGCCAGGAACGTGGTAATATTGTTCACGAAAAACGTAGGTTTTTGAGAAAAATCACATTTTTGTCTCAACTTTGCAAACGCTTTAACGGCTAAACTATTGGAACGAGGTAATTCCAACGTAAGTCATTCGTTAGATAATCTAAAGAGCTTTCAGGAAAATCTCCAATCTTTTTTCTACTCTTACCAAGAACGTGCCAATAGTGTTCACGAAAAACTTAGGTTTTTGAGAAATATTACATTTTTGTTTCAACTTTGCAAACGCTCTAGCGGATAAACTATTTGAACGAGGTAAATCAAATATAAAGCATTGGTTAGATAATTTAAAGGGCTTTCAGGAAAGCCTTCAATCTTTCTTCTGCTCCTACCAGGGGCTTGGCAATAGTCACATTTTTGTTTCAACTTTGCAAACGCTCTAGCGGCTAAACTATTTGAACGAGGTGAGTCAAACATAAAGCATTGGTTAGATAATTTAAAGGGCTTTCAGGAAGTCTTCAATCATTTTTCTACTCCTACCAGGAACGTGGTAATATTGTTCACGAAAAACGTAGGTTTTTGAGAAAAATCACATTTTTGTTTCAACTTTGCAAACGCTCTAGCGGCTAAGCTATTTGACGTGGTGAGTCAAACATAAAGCATTGGTTAGATAATTTAAAGGGCTTTCAGGAAAGTCTTCAATCCTTATTCTACTCCTACCAGGAAAGTATTAATAGTGTTCACGAAAAACGTAGGTTTTTGAGAAAAATCGCATTTTTGTTTCAGCTTTGCAAACGCTCTAGCGGCTAAACTATTTGAACGAGGTGAGTCAAACATAAACCGTTGTTTAGATAATTTAAAGGGCTTTCAAGAGAGTCTTCAATCATTCTTCTACTTCTACCAGGAATGTGGCAATAGTGTTCACGAAAAACCTATTTTTTTGAGAAAAATCACATTTTTGTTTCAACTTTGCAAACGCTCTAGCGGCTAAACTATTTGAACGAGGTGAGTCGAACATAAAGCATTGGTTAGATAATAAGTTCAGAAAGTCTTCAATCATTCTTCTACTCCTGCCAGGAACGTGCTAATATTGTTCACGAAAAACGTAGGTTTTTGAGAAAAATCACATTTTTGTCTCAACTTTGCAAACGCTTTAACGGCTAAACTATTGGAACGAGGTAATTCCAACGTAAGTCATTCGTTAGATAATCTAAAGAGCTTTCAGGAAAATCTCCAATCTTTTTTCTACTCTTACCAAGAACGTGGCAATAGTGTTCACGAAAAACTTAGGTTTTTGAGAAATATTACATTTTTGTTTCAACTTTGCAAAAGATAGTGTTCACGAAAAACGTAGGTTTTTGAGAAAAATCACATTTTTGTTTCAACTTTGCAAAGGCTTTAGCGGCTAAACTATTTGAACCAGGTGAGTCAAACATAAAGCATTGGTTAGATAATTTAAAGGGCTTTCAGGAAAGCCTTCAATCTTTCTTCTGCTCCTACCAGTGGCTTGGCAATAGTCACATTTTTGTTTCAACTTTGCAAACGCTCTAGCGGCTAAACTATTTGAACGAGGTGAGTCGAACATAAAGCATTGGTTAGATAATTTAAAGGGCTTTCAGGAAAGCCTACAATCTTTCTTCTGCTCCTACCAGGGGTTTGGCAATAGTCACATTTTTGTTTCAACTTTGCAAACGCTCTAGCGGCTAAACTATTTGAACGAGGTGAGTCGAACATAAAGCATTGGTTAGATAATCTAAAGAGCTCTCAGGAAAGTCTTCAATCATTCTTCTACTCTTACCAGGAATGTAGCAATAGTCTTCACGAAAAGCGAAGGTTTTTGAGAAAAATCACATTTTTGTTTCAACTTTGCAAACGCTCTAGCGGCTAAACTATTTTAACGAGGCGAGTCAAACATAAAGCCTTGATTAGATAATTTAAAGGGCTTTCAAGAAAGTCTTCAATTATTCATCTACTCTTACCAAGAACGTGATAATTGTGTTCACGAAAATTGCAGGTTTTTGAGAAATATCACATTTTTGTATCAACTTTGCAAACGCTCTAGCGGCTAAACTATTTGAACGAGGTGAGTCAAACATAAAGCTTTAATTAGATAATTTAAAGGGCTTTCAGGAAAGTCTTCAATCATTCATCTACTCTTACCAGGAACGTGGTAATAGTGTTCAAGAAAAACGTAGGTTTTTGAGAAAAATCACATTTTTGTTTCAACTTTGCAAACGCTTTAGCGGCTAAACTATTTGAACCAGGTGAGTCAAACATAAAGCATAGGTTAGATAATTTAAAGGGCTTTCAGAAAAGTCTTTAATCCTTCTTCTACCCTTACCAGGAGCGTGGCAATAGTGTTCACGAAAAACGTAGGTTTTTGAGAAAAATCACATTTTTGTATCAACTTTGCAAAAGCTCTAGCGGCTAAACTATTTGAACGAGGTGAGTCAAACATAAAACATTGGTTAGATAATATAAAAGGCTTTCAGGAAAGTCTTCAATCTTTCTTCTACTCCTACCAGGGTCTTGGCAATAGTCACATTTTATTTTTTCAACTTTGCAAACGCTCTAGCGGCTAAACTATTTGAACGAGGTGAGTCGAACATAAAGCATTGGTTAGATAATAAGTTCAGAAAGTCTTCAATCATTCTTCTACTCCTGCCAGGAACGTGGTAATATTGTTCACGAAAAACGTAGGTTTTTGAGAAAAATCACATTTTTGTTTCAACTTTGCAAACGCTCTAGCGGCTAAGCTATTTGAACGTGGTGAGTCAAACATAAAGCATTGGTTAGATAATTTAAAGGGCTTTCAGGAAATCTTCAATCCTTATTCTACTCCTACCAGGAAAGTATTAATAGTGTTCACGAAAAACGTAGGTTTTTGAGAAAAATCACATTTTTGTTTCAACTTTGCAAACGCTTTAGCGGCTAAACTATTTGAACGAGGTGAGTCAAACATAAAGCATTGGTTAGATAATTTAAAGGGCTTTCAGGAAAGTCTTCAATCATTCATCTACTCTTACCAGGAACGTGGTAATAGTGTTCAAGAAAAACGTAGGTTTTTGAGAAAAATCACATTTTTGTTTCAACTTTGCAAACGCTTTAGCGGCTAAACTATTTGAACGAGGTAAGTCAAACATAAAGCATTGGTTAGATAATTTAAAGGGCTTTCAGAAAAGTCTTTAATCCTTCTTCTGCTCCTACCAGGGGTTTGGCAATAGTCACATTTTTGTTTCAACTTTGCAAACGCTCTAGCGGCTAAACTATTTGAACGAGGTGAGTCAAACATAAACCGTTGTTTAGATAATTTAAAGGGCTTTCAAGGGAGTCTTCAATCATTCTTCTACTTCTACCAGGAATGTGGCAATAGTGTTCACGAAAAACCTAGGTTTTTGAGAAAAATCACATTTTTGTTTCAACTTTGCAAACGCTCTAGCGGCTAAACTATTTGAACGAGGTGAGTCGAACATAAAGCATTGGTTAGATAATAAGTTCAGAAAGTCTTCAATCATTCTTCTACTCCTGCCAGGAACGTGGTAATATTGTTCACGAAAAACGTAGGTTTTTGAGAAAAATCACATTTTTGTCTCAACTTTGCAAACGCTTTAACGGCTAAACTATTGGAACGAGGTAATTCCAACGTAAGTCATTCGTTAGATAATCTAAAGAGCTTTCAGGAAAATCTCCAATCTTTTTTCTACTCTTACCAAGAACGTGCCAATAGTGTTCACGAAAAACTTAGGTTTTTGAGAAATATTACATTTTTGTTTCAACTTTGCAAACGCTCTAGCGGATAAACTATTTGAACGAGGTAAATCAAATATAAAGCATTGGTTAGATAATTTAAAGGGCTTTCAGGAAAGCCTTCAATCTTTCTTCTGCTCCTACCAGGGGCTTGGCAATAGTCACATTTTTGTTTCAACTTTGCAAACGCTCTAGCGGCTAAACTATTTGAACGAGGTGAGTCAAACATAAAGCATTGGTTAGATAATTTAAAGGGCTTTCAGGAAGTCTTCAATCATTTTTCTACTCCTACCAGGAACGTGGTAATATTGTTCACGAAAAACGTAGGTTTTTGAGAAAAATCACATTTTTGTTTCAACTTTGCAAACGCTCTAGCGGCTAAGCTATTTGACGTGGTGAGTCAAACATAAAGCATTGGTTAGATAATTTAAAGGGCTTTCAGGAAAGTCTTCAATCCTTATTCTACTCCTACCAGGAAAGTATTAATAGTGTTCACGAAAAACGTAGGTTTTTGAGAAAAATCGCATTTTTGTTTCAGCTTTGCAAACGCTCTAGCGGCTAAACTATTTGAACGAGGTGAGTCAAACATAAACCGTTGTTTAGATAATTTAAAGGGCTTTCAAGAGAGTCTTCAATCATTCTTCTACTTCTACCAGGAATGTGGCAATAGTGTTCACGAAAAACCTATTTTTTTGAGAAAAATCACATTTTTGTTTCAACTTTGCAAACGCTCTAGCGGCTAAACTATTTGAACGAGGTGAGTCGAACATAAAGCATTGGTTAGATAATAAGTTCAGAAAGTCTTCAATCATTCTTCTACTCCTGCCAGGAACGTGCTAATATTGTTCACGAAAAACGTAGGTTTTTGAGAAAAATCACATTTTTGTCTCAACTTTGCAAACGCTTTAACGGCTAAACTATTGGAACGAGGTAATTCCAACGTAAGTCATTCGTTAGATAATCTAAAGAGCTTTCAGGAAAATCTCCAATCTTTTTTCTACTCTTACCAAGAACGTGGCAATAGTGTTCACGAAAAACTTAGGTTTTTGAGAAATATTACATTTTTGTTTCAACTTTGCAAAAGATAGTGTTCACGAAAAACGTAGGTTTTTGAGAAAAATCACATTTTTGTTTCAACTTTGCAAAGGCTTTAGCGGCTAAACTATTGGAACGAGGTGAGTCAAACATAAAACATTGGTTAGGTAATATAAAGGGCTTTCAGGAAAGTCTTCAATCTTTCTTCTACTCTTACCATGAACGTGATAATTGTGTTCACGAAAAACGCAGGTTTTTGAGAAATATTACATTTTTGTTTCAACTTTGCAAACGCTCTAGCGGCCAAACTATTTGAACGAGGTAAGTCAAATATAAAGCATTGGTTAGATAATTTAAAGGGCTTTCAGGAAAGCCTTCAATCTTTCTTCTGCTCCTACCAGTGGCTTGGCAATAGTCACATTTTTGTTTCAACTTTGCAAACGCTCTAGCGGCTAAACTATTTGAACGAGGTGAGTCGAACATAAAGCATTGGTTAGATAATTTAAAGGGCTTTCAGGAAAGCCTACAATCTTTCTTCTGCTCCTACCAGGGGTTTGGCAATAGTCACATTTTTGTTTCAACTTTGCAAACGCTCTAGCGGCTAAACTATTTGAACGAGGTGAGTCGAACATAAAGCATTGGTTAGATAATCTAAAGAGCTCTCAGGAAAGTCTTCAATCATTCTTCTACTCTTACCAGGAATGTAGCAATAGTCTTCACGAAAAGCGAAGGTTTTTTAGAAAAATCACATTTTTGTTTCAACTTTGCAAACGCTCTAGCGGCTAAGCTATTTGAACGAGGTGAGTCAAACATAAAGCCTTAATTAGATAATTTAAAGGGCTTTCAGGAAAGTCTTCAATCATTCATCTACACTTACCAGGAACGTGGTAATAGTGTTCAAGAAAAACGTAGGTTTTTGAGAAAAATCACACTTTTGTTTCAACTTTGCAAACGCTTTAGCGACTAAACTATTTGAACGAGGTGAGTCAAACATAAAGCATTGGTTAGATAATTTAAAGTGCTTTCAGGAAAGTCTTCAATCCTTCTTCTGCCCCTACCAGGAGCGTGGCAATAGTGTTCACGAAAATCGTAGGTTTTTGAGTAAAATCACATTTTTGTATCAACTTTGCAAAAGCTCTAGCGGCTAAACTATTTGAACGAGGTGAGTCAAACATAAAACATTGGTTAGATAATATAAAGGGCTTTCAGGAAAGTCTTCAGTCTTTCTTCTACTCCTACCAGGGTCTTGGCAATAGTCACATTTTATTTTTTCATTTTTGCAAACACTCTAGCGGCTAAACTGGTGGAACGAGGTAAACCAAACATAAAGCATTCGTTAGATAATCTAAAGAGCTTTCACGAAAATCTCCAATCTTTCTTCTACTCCTACCAAGAACGTGGCAAAAGTGTTCACGAAAAACGTAGGTTTTTGAGAAAAATCACATTTCGTATCAACTTTGCAAACGCTCTAGCGGCTAAACTATTGGAACGTGGTGAGTAAAACATAAAGCATTGGTTAGATACTTTAAGGGCTTTCAGGAAAGTCTTCAATCCTTCTTCTACTCTTACCAGGATCGTATTAATAGTGTTCACGAAAAACGTAGGTTTTTGAGAAAAATCACATTTTTGTTTCAACTTTGCAAACGCTCTAGCGGCTAAACTATTGGAACGAGGTAAATCAAACATAAAGCATTCGTTAGATAATCTTAAGAGCTCTCAGGAAAGTCTTCAATCTTTCTTTCACTCCTACCAGGAACGTGATAATAGGGTTCACGAAAAGCGAAGGTTTTTGAGAAAAATCACATTTTTGTTTCAATTTTGCAAACGCTCTAGCGGCTAAGCTATTTGAACGTGGTGAGTCAAACATAAAGCATTGGTTAGATAATTTAAAGGGCTTTCAGGAAAGTCTTCAATCTTTCTTCTACTCCTACCAGGAACGTGGTAATAGTGTTCACGAAAAACGTAGGTTTTTGAGAAATATCACATTTTTGTTTCAACTTTGCAAACGCTCTAGCGGCTAAGCTATTTGAACGTGGTGAGTCAAACATAAAGCGTTGGTTAGATAATTTAAAGGGCTTTCAAGAGAGTCTTCAATCATTCTTCTGCTCCTACCAGGAAAGTATTAATAGTGTTTACGAAAAACGTAGGTTTTTGAAAAAAATCACATTTTTGTTTCAACTTTGCAAACGCTTTAACGGCTAAACTATTGGAACGAGGTAATTCCAACATAAGTCATTCGTTAGATAATCTAAAGAGCTTTCAGGAAAATCTCCAATCTTTTTTCTACTCTTACCAAGAACGTGGCAATAGTGTTCACGAAAAACTTAGGTTTTTGAGAAATATCACATTTTTGTTTCAACTTTGCAAAAAATAGTGTTCACGAAAAACGTAGGTTTTTGAGAAAAATCACATTTTTGTTTCAACTTTGCAAACGCTTTAGCGGCTTATCTATTGGAACGAGGTGAGTCAAACATAAAACATTGGTTAGATAATATAAAGGGCTTTCAGGAAAGTCTTCAGTCTTTCTTCTACTCCTACCAGCGTCTTGGCAATAGTCACATATTTTTTCAACTTTGCAAACGCTCTGGCGGCTAAACTGTTGGAACGAGGTAAATCAAACATAAAGCATTGGTTAGATAATCTAAAGAGCTTTCACGAAAATCTCCAATCTTTCTTCTACTCCTACCACGAACGTGGCAAAAGTGTTTACGAAAAACGTAGGTTTTTGAGAAAAATCACATTTTTGTATCAACTTTGCAAACGCTCTAGCGGCTAAACTATTGAAACGTGGTGAGTAAAACATAAAGCATTGGTTAGATACTTTAAGGGCTTTCAGGAAAGTCTTCAATCCTTCTTCTACTCCTACCAGGAACGTATTAATAGTGTTCACGAAAAACGTAGGTTTTTGAGAAAAATCACATTTTTGTTTCAACTTTGCAAACGCTCTAGCGGCTAAACTATTGGAACGAAATAAATCAAACATAAAGCATTCGTTAGATAATCTAAAGAGCTCTCAGGAAAGTCTTCAATCTTTCTTTCACTCCTACCAGGAATTTGGCAATAGTGTTCACGAAAAACCTAGGTTTTTGAGAAAAATCACATTTTTGTTTCAACTTTGCAAACGCTCTAGCGATTAAACTATTAAAACGAGTTGAGTCAAACATAAAGCATTGTTTAGATAATTTAAAGTGCTTTCTGGAAAGTCTTCAATCATTCTTCTACTCTTTCCAGGAACGTTGTAATAGTGTTCACGAAAAACGAAGGTTTTTGAGAAAAATCTTATTTTTGTTTCAACTGTGCAAACGCTCTAGCGGCTAAACTACTGGAACGTGGTGAGTACAACATAAAGCATTGGTTAGATACTTTAAGGGCTTTCAGGAAAGTCTTCAATCCTTCTTCTACTCCTACCAGGAACGTATTAATAGTGTTCACGAAAAGCGTAGGTTTTTGAGAAAAATCACATTTTTGTTTCAACTTTGCAAACGCTCTGGCGGCTAAACTGTTGGAACGAGGTAAATCAAACATAGAGCATTCGTTAGATAATCTAAAGAGCTTTCACGAAAATCTCCAGTCTTTCTTCTACTCCTACCACGAACGTGGCAAAAGTGTTCACGAAAAACGTAGGTTTTTGAGAAAAATCACATTTTCGTATCAACTTTGCAAACGCTCTAGCGGATAAACTTTTGGAACGTGGTGAGTAAAACATAAAGCATTGGTTAGATAATTTAAGGGCTCTCAGGAAAGTCTTGAATCTTTCTTTCACTCCTACCAGGAACGTGATAATAGTGTTCACGAAAAGCGAAGGTTTTTGAGAAAAATCATATTTTTGTTTCAGCTTTGCAAACGCTTTAGCGGCTAAACTATTTGAACGCGGTGAGTCAAACATAAAGCAGTGGTTAGATAATTTAAAGGGCTTTCAGGAAAGTCTTCAATCATTCTTATACTTCTGCCAGGAATGTGGCAATAGTGTTCACGAAAAATCTAGCTTTTTGAGAAAAATCACATTTTTGTTTCAACTTTGCAAACGCTCTAGCGGCTAAACTATTTGAACGAGGTGGGTCGAACATAAAGCATTGGTTAGATAATTTAAAGGGCTTTCAGGAAAGTCTTCAATCCCTCTTCTACTCCTACCAGGAACGTGGTAATAGTGTTCACGATAAACGTAGGTTTTTGAGAAAAATCACATTTTTGTTTCAACTTTGCAAACGCTCTAGCGGCTAAACTACTAGAAAGAGGTGAGTCAAACATAAAGCATTGGTTAGATAATTTAAAGGGCTTTAAGGAAAGTCTTCAATCATTCTTCTACTCTTACCAAGAACGTGGCAATAGTGTTCACGAAAAACGTAGGTTTTTGAGAAATATCACATTTTTGTTTCAACTTTGCAAACGCTCTAGCGGCTAAACTGTTTGAACAAGGTAAATCAAGCATAAAGCATTCATTAGATAATCTAAAAAGCTTTCAGGAAAGTCTCCAATCGTTCTTCTACTCCTACCAGGGGCTTGGCAATAGTCCCATTTTTTTTTCAACTTTTCTTCTACTCTTACCAAGAACGTGGCAATAGTGTTCACGAAAAACTTAGGTTTTTGAGAAATATCACATCTTTGTTTCAACTTTGCAAACGCTCTAGCGGCTAAACTATTGGAAAGAGGTGAGTCAAACATAAAGCATTGGTTAGATAATTTAAAGGGCTTTCAGGAAAGTCTTCAATCCTTCTTCTACCCCTACCAAGAACGTGGCAATAGTGTTCACGAAAAACGTAGCTTTTTAAAAAATATCACATCTTTGTTTCAACTTTGCAAACGCTCTAGCGGCTTAACTATTGGAACGAGGTGAGTCAAACATAAAGCATTGGTTAGATAATTTGAAGTGTTTTCAGAAACGCCTTCAATCTTTCTTCTACTCCTACCAGGAACGTGGCAATAGTGTCCACGAAAACGTAGGTTTTTGAGAAAAATCACATTTTTGTTTCAACTTTGCAAACGCTCTAGCAGCTAAACTATTTGAACGAGGTGAGTCAAACATATAACATTGGTTAGATAATTTAAGGGCTTTCAACTTTCAACGTTGCAAAGGCTCTAGCGGCTAAACTACTGGAACGAAATAAATCAAAAATCACATTTTTGTTTCAACTTTGCTAAGACTTTAGCGGCTTAACTGTTTGAATGAGGTGAGTTAAATAAAAAGCATTGGTTAGATAATTTGTAGTGCTTTCAGGAAAGCCTTCAATCTCCCTTCTACTCCTACCAGGGGCTTGGCACTTGTCAAATTTTCGTTTCAACTTTGCAAACGCTGTAGCGGGAAAATTGTTTGAAAGACGTAAGCATTGGTTTGATAATTTAAAGAGCTTTCAGGAAAGTCTTCAATCTTTCTTCTACTCCTACCAGGAGCGTGGCAATAGTATTCGCGAAAAAAGTAGGTTTTTGAGAAATATCACATTTTATATTTCAACTTTGCAAACGCTCGAGCCGCTAAACTATTGGAACGAGGTGAGCCAAACATAAAGCTTTGGTAAAATACTTTAAAGGGCTTTCAGGAAAGTCTTCAATCCTTCTTCTACCCCTACCAAGAACGTGGCAATAGTGTTCACGAAAAACGTAGGTTTTTGAGAATTATCACATTTGTGTTTCAACTTTGCAAACGCTCTAGCGGCTAAATTATTGGAACGAGGTGAGTCAAACATAACGCATTGGTTAGATAATTTGAAGGGCTTTCAGGAAAGTCTTCAGTCCTTCTTCTACCCCTACCAAGAACGTGGCAATAGTGTTCACGAAAAACGTAGGTTTTTGAGAAATATCACATTTTTGTTTCAACTTTTAAAACGCTCTAGCGGCTAAACTATTGGAACGAGGTGAGTCAACCATAAAGCATTGCTTAGACAATTTGAAGTGCTTTCAGGAAAGCCTTCAATCTTTCTTCTACTCCTACCAAGAACGTGATAATATTGTTCACGAAAAACGTAGGTTTTTGAGAAAAATCGCATTTTTGTTTCAACTTTGCAAAGGCTCTAGCGGCTTAACTGTTTGAACGAGGTGAGTTAAATAAAAAGCATTGGTTAGATAATTTAAAGTGCTTTCTGGAAAGTCTTCAATCCTTCTTCTACCCCTACCAAGAACGTGGCAATAGTGTTCACGAAAAACGTAGGTTTTCGAGAAATATCACATTTTTGTTTCAACTTTGAAAACGCTCTAGCGGCTAAACTATTGGAACGAGGTGAGTCAACCATAAAGCATTGCTTAGACAATTTGAAGTGCTTTCAGGAAAGCCTTCAATGTGACCAGGGTCTTGGCAATGGTCACATTTTTTTTTTCAACTTTGCAAACGCTCTAGCGGCTAAACTGTTGGAACGAGGTATATCAAACATAAAGCATCCGTTAGATAATCTAAAGAGCTTTCAGGAAAATCTCCAATCTTTCTTCTACTCCTACCAAGAACGTGATAATACTGTTCACGAAAAACGTAGGTTTTTGAGAAAAATCACATTTTTGTTTT
This sequence comes from Bactrocera zonata, assembly GCA_037783105.1. Lineage (NCBI taxonomy): Eukaryota > Metazoa > Arthropoda > Insecta > Diptera > Tephritidae > Bactrocera > Bactrocera zonata. The sequence goes on along the minus strand of JBAWJQ010005301.1, from coordinate 243,471 downwards.
AACTTTGCAAACGCTCTAGCGGCTGAACTATTTGAACGACGTTAGTCAAACATAAAGTATTGGTTAGATAACTTAAAGGGCTTTCAGGAAAGCCTTCAATCTTTCTTCTGCTCCTACCAGGGGCTTGGCAATAGTCACATTTTTGTTTCAACTTTGCAAACGCTCTAGCGGCTAAACTATTTGAACGAGGTGAGTTGAACATAAAGCATTGGTTAGATAATCTAAAGAGCTCTCAGGAAAGTCTTCAATCATTCTTCTACTCTTACCAGGAATGTGGCAATAGTCTTCACGAAAAGCGAAGGTTTTTGAGAAAAATCACATTTTTGTTTCAACTTTGCAAACGCTCTAGCGGCTAAACTATTTGAACGAGGTAAGTCAAACATAAAGCCTTGATTAGATAATTTAAAGGGCTTTCAAGAAAGTCTTTAATCATTCTTCTGCTCTTACCAGGAACGTGATAATTGTGTTCACGAAAAACGCAGGTTTTTGAGAAATATTACATTTTTGTTTCAACTTTGCAAACGCTCTAGCGGCTAAGCTATTTGAACGACGTTAGTCAGACATAAAGAATTGGTTAGAATATTTTAAGTGTTTTCAGGAAAGTCTTCAATCATTCTTCTGCTCTTACCAGGAATGTGGCAATAGTCTTCACGAAAAACGAAGGTTTTTGAGCAAAATCACATTTTTGTTTCAACTTTGCAAACGCTCTAGGGGCTAAACTATTTGAACGAGGTGAGTCAAACATAAAGCATTGGTTAGATAATTTAAAGGGCTTTCAGGAAAGCCTTCAATCTTTCTTCTGCTCCTACCAGGGGTTTGGCAATAGTCACATTTTTGTTTCAACTTTGCAAACGCTCTAGCGGCTAAACTATTTGAACGAGGTAAGTCGAACATAAAGCATTGGTTAGATAATCTAAAGAGCTCTCAGGAAAGTCTTCAATCATTCTTCTACTCTTACCAGGAATGTGGCAATAATCTTCACGAAAAGCGAAGGTTTTTGAGAAAAATCACATTTTTGTTTCAACTTTGCAAACGCTCTAGCGGCTAAACTATTTGAACGAGGCGAGTCAAACATAAAGCCTTGATTAGATAATTTAAAGGGCTTTCAGGAAAGTCTTCAATTATTTTTCTACTCTTACCAAGAACGTGATAATTGTGTTCACGAAAATTGCAGGTTTTTGAGAAATATCACATTTTTGTATCAACTTTGCAAACGCTCTAGCGGCTAAACTATTTGAACGAGGTGAGTCAAACATAAAGCCTTAATTAGATAATTTAAAGAGCTTTCAGGAAAGTCTTCAATCATTCATCTACTCTTACCAGGAACGTGGTAATAGTGTTCAAGAAAAACGTAGGTTTTTGAGAAAAATCACATTTTTGTTTCAACTTTGCAAACGCTTTAGCGGCTAAACTATTTGAACGAGGTGAGTCAAACATAAAGCATTGGTTAGATAATTTAAAGGGCTTTCAGAAAAGTCTTTAATCCTTCTTCTACCCTTACCAGGAGCGTGGCAATAGTGTTCACGAAAAACGTAGGTTTTTGAGAAAAATCACATTTTTGTATCAACTTTGCAAAAGCTCTAGCGGCTAAACTATTTGAACGAGGTGAGTCAAACATAAACCGTTGTTTAGATAATTTAAAAAGCTTTCAAGAGAGTCTTCAATCATTCTTCTACTTCTACCAGGAATGTGGCAATAGTGTTCACGAAAAACCTAGGTTTTTGAGAAAAATCACATTTTTGTTTCAACTTTGCAAACGCTCTAGCGGCTAAACTATTTGAACGAGGTGAGTCGAACATAAAGCATTGGTTAGATAATAAGTTCAGAAAGTCTTCAATCACTCTTCTACTCCTGCCAGGAACGTGGTAATATTGTTCACGAAAAACGTAAGTTTTTGAGAAAAATCACATTTTTGTTTCAACTTTGCAAACGCTCTAGCGGCTAAGCTATTTGAACGTGGTGAGTCAAACATAAAACATTGGTTAGATAATATAAAAGGCTTTCAGGAAAGTCTTCAATCTTTCTTCTACTCCTACCAGGGTCTTGGCAATAGTCACATTTTATTTTTTCAACTTTGCAAACGCTCTAGCGGCTAAACTATTTGAACGAGGTGAGTCGAACATAAAGCATTGGTTAGATAATAAGTTCAGAAAGTCTTCAATCATTTTTCTACTCCTGCCAGGAACGTGGTAATATTGTTCACGAAAAACGTAGGTTTTTGAGAAAAATCACATTTTTGTTTCAACTTTGCAAACGCTCTAGCGGCTAAGCTATTTGAACGTGGTGAGTCAAACATAAAGCATTGGTTAGATAATTTAAAGGGCTTTCAGGAAAGTCTTCAATCCTTATTCTACTCCTACCAGGAAAGTATTAATAGTGTTCACGAAAAACGTAGGTTTTTGAGAAAAATCACATTTTTGTTTCAGCTTTGCAAACGCTCTAGCGGCTAAACTATTTGAACGAGGTGAGTCAAACATAAACCGTTGTTTAGATAATTTAAAAAGCTTTCAAGAGAGTCTTCAATCATTCTTCTACTTCTACCAGGAATGTGGCAATAGTGTTCACGAAAAACCTAGGTTTTTGAGAAAAATCACATTTTTGTTTCAACTTTGCAAACGCTCTAGCGGCTAAACTATTTGAACGAGGTGAGTCGAACATAAAGCATTGGTTAGATAATAAGTTCAGAAAGTCTTCAATCACTCTTCTACTCCTGCCAGGAACGTGGTAATATTGTTCACGAAAAACGTAAGTTTTTGAGAAAAATCACATTTTTGTCTCAACTTTGCAAAAGCTTTAACGGCTAAACTATTGGAACGAGGTAATTCCAACGTAAGTCATTCGTTAGATAATCTAAAGAGCTTTCAGGAAAATCTCCAATCTTTTTTCTACTTTTACCAAGAACGTGGCAATAGTGTTCACGAAAAACTTAGGTTTTTGAGAAATATTACATTTTTGTTTCAACTTTGCAAAAAATAGTGTTCACGAAAAACGTAGGTTTTTGAGAAAAATCACATTTTTGTTTCAACTTTGCAAAGGCTTTAGCGGCTAAACTATTGGAACGAGGTGAGTCAAACATAAAGCCTTGATTAGATAATTTAAAGGGATTTCAAGAAAGTCTTCAATCATTCTTCTACTCTTACCAAGAACGTGATAATTGTGTTCACGAAAAACGCAGGTTTTTGAGAAATATTACATTTTTGTTTCAACTTTGCAAACGCTTTAGCGACCAAACTATTTGAACGAGGTAAGTCAAATATAAAGCATTGGTTAGATAATTTAAAGGGCTTTCAGGAAAGCCTTCAATCTTTCTTCTGCTCCTACCAGTGGCTTGGCAATAGTCACATTTTTGTTTCAACTTTGCAAACGCTCTAGCGGCTAAACTATTTGAACGAGGTGAGTCAAACATAAAGCATTGGTTAGATAATTTAGAGGGCTTTCAGGAAAGCCTTCAATCCTTCTTCTACCCTTACCAGGAGCGTGGCAATAGTGTTCACGAAAAACGTAGGTTTTTGAGAAAAATCACATTTTTGTATCAACTTTGCAAACGCTCTAGCGGCTAAACTATTTGAACGAGGTGAGTCAAACATAAAACATTGGTTAGATAATATAAAGGGCTTTCAGGAAAGTCTTCAATCTTTCTTCTACTCCTACCAGGGTCTTGGCAATAGTCACATTTTTTTTCAACTTTGCAAACGCTCTGGCTGCTAAACTGTTGGAACGAGGTAAATCAAACATAAAGCATTCGTTAGATAATCTAAAAAGCTTTCACGAAAATCTCCAATCTTTCTTCTACTCCTACCACTAACGTGACAAAAGTGTTCACGAAAAACGTAGGTTTTTGAGAAAAATCACATTTTTGTATCAACTTTGCAAACGCTCTAGCGGCTAAACTATTGAAACGTGGTGAGTAAAACATAAAGCATTGGTTAGATACTTTAAGGGCTCTCAGGAAAGTCTTGAATCTTTCTTTCACTCCTACCAGGAACGTGATAATAGTGTTCACGAAATGCGAAGGTTTTTGAGAAAAATCATATTTTTGTTTCAACTTTGCAAACGCTCTAGCGGATAAACTATTTGAACGAGGTAAATCAAATATAAAGCATTGGTTAGATAATTTAAAGGGCTTTCAGGAAAGCCTTCAATCTTTCTTCTGCTCCTACCAGGGGCTTGGCAATAGTCACATTTTTGTTTCAACTTTGCAAACGCTCTAGCGGCTAAACTATTTGAACGAGGTGAGTCAAACATAAAGCATTGGTTAGATAGTTTAAAGGGCTTTCAGGATGTCTTCAATCATTTTTCTACTCCTACCAGGAACGTGGTAATATTTTTCACGAAAAACGTAGGTTTTTGAGAAAAATCACATTTTTGTTTCAACTTTGCAAACGCTCTAGCGGCTAAGCTATTTGTACGTGGTGAGTCAAACATAAAGCATTGATTAGATAATCTAAAGAGCTCTCAGGAAAGTCTTCAATCATTCTTCTAATCTTACCAGGAGTGTGGCAATAGTCTTCACAAAAAACGAAGGTTTTTGAGAAAAATCACATTTTTGTATCAACTTTGCAAACGCTCTAGCGGCTAAACTGTTGGAACGACGTAAATCAAACATAAAGCATTGGTTAGATAATCTAAAGAGCTTTCTGGAAAATCTCCAATCTTTCTTCTACTCCTACCAAGAACGTGATAATTCTGTTCACGAAAAACGTAGGTTTTTGAGAAAAATCACATTTTTGTTTCAACTTTGCAAACGCTCTAGCGGCTAAACTATTTGAACTACGTTAGTCAAACATAAAGCAATTGTTAGATAACTTAAAGGGCTTTCAGGAAAGCCTTCAATCTTTCTTCTGCTCCTACCAGGGGCTTGGCAATAGTCACATTTTTGTTTCAACTTTGCAAACGCTCTAGCGGCTAAACTATTTGAACGAGGTGAGTTGAACATAAAGCAATGGTTAGATAATCTAAAGAGCTCTCAGGAAAGTCTTCAATCTTTCTTCTGCTCTTACCAGGAATGTGGCAATAGTCTTCACGAAAAACGTAGGTTTTTGAGAAAAATCACATTTTTGTATCAACTTTGCAAACGTTCTAGCGGCTAAACTGTTTGAACGAGGTGAGTCAAGCATAAAGCATTGGTTAGATAATTTAAAAGGCTTTCAGGAAAGTCTTCAATCCTTCTTCTGCTCCTACCAGGAAAGTATTAGTGGTGTTTACGAAAAACGTAGGTTTTTGAGAAAAATCACATTTTTGTTTCAACTTTGCAAACGCTCTAGCGGCTAAACTATTGGAACGAGGTAAATCAAACATAAAGCATTCGTTAGATAATCTAAAGAGCTTTCACGAAAATCTCCAATCTTTCTTCTACTCCTACCACTAACGTGACAAAAGTGTTCACGAAAAACGTAGGTTTTTGAGAAAAATCACATTTTTGTTTCAACTTTGCAAACGCTCTAGCGACTAAACTATTTGAACGAGGTGAGTCAAACATAAAGCATTGGTTAGATAATTTAAGGGGCTTTGAGGAAAGCCTTCAATCTTTCTTCTGCTCCTACCAGGGGTTTGGCAATAGTCACATTTTTGTTTCAACTTTGCAAACGCTCTAGCGGCTAAACTATTTGAACGAGGTGAGTCGAACATAAAGCATTGGTTAGATAATCTAAAGAGCTCTCAGGAAAGTTTTCAATCATTCTTCTACTCTTACCAGGAATGTGGCAATAGTCTTCACGAAAAGCGAAGGTTTTTGAGAAAAATCACATTTTTGTTTCAGCTTTGCAAACGCTCTAGCGGCTAAACTATTTGAACAAGGTGAGTCGAACATAAAGCAATAGTTAGATAATTTTAAGGGCTCTCAGGAAGTCTTCAATCATTTTTCTACTCCTACCAGGAACGTGGTAATATTGTTCACGAAAAACGTAGGTTTTTGAGAAAAATCACATTTTTGTTTCAACTTTGCAAACGCTCTAGCGGCTAAGCTATTTGAACGTGGTGAGTCAAACATAAAGCATTGGTTAGATAATTTAAAGGGCTTTCAGGAAAGTCTTCAATCCTTATTCTACTCCTACCAGGAAAGTATTAATAGTGTTCACGAAAAACGTAGGTTTATGAGAAAAATCACATTTTTGTTTCAGCTTTGCAAACGCTCTAGCGGCTAAACTATTTGAACGAGGTGAATCAAACATAAAGCGTTGGTTAGATAATTTAAAGGGCTTTCAAGAGAGTCTTCAATCATTCTTCTGCTCCTACCAGGAAAGTATTAATAGTGTTTACGAAAAACCTAGGTTTTTGAGAAAAATCACATTTTTGTTTCAACTTTGCAAACGCTCTAGCGGCTAAGCTATTTGAACGTGGTGAGTCAAACATAAAGCATTGGTTAGATAATTTAAAGGGCTTTCAGGAAAGTCTTCAATCCTTCTTCTGCTCCTACCAGGAAAGTATTAGTGGTGTTTACGAAAAACCTAGGTTTTTGAGAAAAATCACATTTTTGTTTCAACTTTGCAAAGGCTCTAGCGGCTAAACTATTTGAACGAGGTGAGTCGAACATAAAGCATTGGTTAGATAATAAGTTCAGAAAGTCTTCAATCATTCTTCTAATCCTGCCAGGAACGTGGTAATATTGTTCACGAAAAACGTAGGTTTTTGAGAAAAATCACATTTTTGTTTCAACTTTGCAAACGCTTTAACGGCTAAACTATTGGAACGAGGTAATTCCAACATAAGTCATTCGTTATATAATCTAAAGAGCTTTCAGGAAAATCTCCAATCTTTTTTCTACTCTTAACAAGAACGTGGCAATAGTGTTCACGAAAAACTTAGGTTTTTGAGAAATATCACATTTTTGTTTCAACTTTGCAAAAAATAGTGTTCACGAAAAACGTAGGTTTTTGAGAAAAATCACATTTTTGTTTCAACTTTGCAAACGCTTTAGCGGCTAAACTATTGGAACGAGGTGAGTCAAACATAAAACATTGGTTAGATAATATAAAGGGCTTTCAGGAAAGTCTTCAGTCTTTCTTCTACTCCTACCAGGAACGTATTAATAGTGTTCACGAAAAACGTAGGTTTTTGAGAAAAATCACATTTTTGTATCAACTTTGCAAACGCTCTAGCGGCTAAACTATTAGAACGTGGTGAGTAAAACATAAAGCATTGGTTAGATACTTCAAGGGCTTTCAGGAAAGTCTTCAATCCTTCTTCTACTCCTACCAGGAACGTATTAATAGTGTTCACGAAAAGCGTAGGTTTTTGAGAAAAATCACATTTTTGTTTCAACTTTGCAAACGCTCTGGCGGCTAAACTGTTGGAACGAGGTAAATCAAACATAAAGCATTCGTTAGATAATCTAAAGAGCTTTCACGAAAATCTCCAGTCTTTCTTCTACTCCTACCACGAACGTGGCAAAAGTGTTTACGAAAAACGTAGGTTTTTGAGAAAAATCACATTTTTGTATCAACTTTGCAAACGCTCTAGCGGCTAAACTATTGGAACGTGGTGAGTAAAACATAAAGCATTGGTTAGATACTTTAAGGGCTTTCAGGAAAGTCTTCAATCCTTCTTCTACTCCTACCAGGAACGTATTAATAGTGTTCACGAAAAACGTAGGTTTTTGAGAAAAATCACATTTTTGTTTCAACTTTGCAAACGCTTTAGCGGCTAAACTATTGGAACGAGGTAAATCAAACATAAAGCATTCGTTAGATAATCTAAAGAGCTCTCAGGAAAGTATTCAATCTTTCTTTCACTCCTACCAGGAATTTGGCAATAGTGTTCACGAAAAACCTAGGTTTTTGAGAAAAATCACATTTTTGTTTCAACTTTGCAAACGCTCTAGCGGTTAAACTATTGAAACGAGTTGAGTCAAACATAAAGCATTGTTTAGATAATTTAATGTGCTTTCTGGAAAGTCTTCAATCATTCTTCTACTCTTTCCAGGAACGTTGTAATAGTGTTCACGAAAAACGAAGGTTTTTGAGAAAAATCTTATTTTTGTTTCAACTGTGCAAACGCTCTAGCGGCTAAACTATTGGAACGTGGTGAGTAAAACATAAAGCATTGGTTAGATACTTTAAGGGCTTTCAGGAAAGTCTTCAATCCTTCTTCTACTCCTACCAGGAACGTATTAATAGTGTTCACGAAAAGCGTAGGTTTTTGAGAAAAATCACATTTTTGTTTCAACTTTGCAAACGCTCTGGCGGCTAAACTGTTGGAACGGGGTAAATCAAACATAAAGCATTCGTTAGATAATCTAAAGAGCTTTCACGAAAATCTCCAGTCTTTCTTCTACTCCTACCACGAACGTGGCAAAAGTGTTCACGAAAAACGTAGGTTTTTGAGAAAAATCACATTTTTGTATCAACTTTGCAAACGCTCTAGCGGCTAAACTTTTGGAACGTGGTGAGTAAAACATAAAGCATTGGTTAGATACTTTAAGGGCTTTCAGGAAAGTCTTCAATCATTCTTCTACTCCTACCAAGAACGTGGCAAAAGTGTTCACGATAAACGTAGGTTTTTGAGAAAAATCGCATTTTTGTTTCAACTTTGCAAACGCTTTAGCGGCTAAACTATTTGAACGAGGTAAGTCAAATATAAAGCAATGGTTAGATAATTTAAAGGGCTTTCAGGAAAGCCTTCACTCTTTCTTCTGCTCCTACCAGGGGCTTGGCAATAGTCACATTTTTGTTTCAATTTTGCAAACGCTCTAGCGGCTAAACTATTTGAACGAGATGAGTCAAACATAAAGCATTGGTTACATAATTTAAAGGGCTTTCAGGAATGTCTTCAATCATTCTTCTACTCCTAACAGGAACGTGGTTATAGTGTTCAAGAAAAACGTAGGTTTTTGAGAAAAATCACATTTTTGTTTCAACTTTGAAAACGCTTTAGCGGCTAAACTATTGAAACGAGGTGAGTCAAACATAATGCCTTGATTAGATAATCTAAAGAGCTCTCAGGAAAGTCTTCAATCATTCTTCTAGTCTTACCAGGAATGTGGCAATAGTCTTCACGAAAAGCGAAGGTTTTTGAGGAAAATCACATTTTTGTTTCAACTTTGCAAACTCTCTAGCGGCTAAACTATTTGAACGAGGTGAGTCAAACATAAAAGAATGGTTACATAATTTAAAGGGCTTTCAGGAAAGTCTTCAATCATTCTTCTACTACTACCAGGAACGTGGTAATAGTGTTCACGAAAAACGAAGCTTTTGGTAAAAATCACATTTTTTGTTTCAACTTTGCAAACGCTCTAGCGGCTAAACTATTTGAACGAGGTGAGTCAAGCATAAAGTATTGGTTAGATAATTTAAAAGGGTTTCAGGAAAGCCTTCAATCTTTCTTCTACTCCTACCAGGGTCTTGGCAATGGTCACATTTTTTTTTTTTTTTTCAACTTTGCAAACGCTCTAGCGGCTAAACTATTTGAACGAGGTGAGTCAAACATAAAGCATTGGTTAGATAATTTAAAGGGCTTTCAGGAAAGTCTTCAATCATTCTTCTGCTCCTACCAGGGGCTTGGCAATAGTCACATTTTTGTTTCAACTTTGCAAGCGCTCTAGCGGCTAAACTATTTGAACGAGGTAAGTCGAACATAAAGCATTGGTTATATAATCTAAAGAGCTCTCAGGAAAGTCTTCAATCATTCTTTTACTCTTACCAGGAATGTGGCAATAGTCTTCACGAAAAGCGAAGGTTTTTGAGGAAAATCACATTTTTGTTTCAACTTTGCAAACTCTCTAGCGGCTAAACTATTTGAACGAGGTGAGTCAAACATAAAGCATTGGTTACATAATTTAAAGGGCTTTCAGGAAAGTCTTCAATCATTCTTCTACTCCTAACAGGAACGTGGTTATAGTGTTCAAGAAAAACGTAGGTTTTTAGAAAAACCACATTTTTGTATCAACTTTGCAAACGCTCTAGCGGCTAAACTATTTGAACGAGGTGAGTCAAACATAAAGCATTGGTTAGATAATTTAAAGGGCTTTCAGGAAAGTCTTCAATCATTCTTCTACTCCTAACAAGAACGTGGTAATAGTGTTCACGAAAAACGTAGGTTTTTAGAAAAATCACATTTTTGTATCAACTTTGCAACGCTCTAGCGGCTAAACTATTTGAACGAGGTGAGCCAAACATAAAACAATGGTTACATAATTTAAAGTGCTTTCAGGAAAGTCTTCAATCATTCTTCTACTACTACCAGGAACGTGGTAATAGTGTTCACGAAAAACGTAGGTTTTTGAGAAAAATCACACTTTTGTTTCAACTTTGCAAACGCTTTAGCGGCTAAACTATTGAAACGAGGTAAATCAAACAGAAAGCATTCGTTAGATAATCTAAAGATCTTTCAGGAAAATCTCCAATCTTTCTTCTACTCCTACCAAGAACGTGATAATACTGCTCACGAAAAACGTAGGTATTTGAGAAAAATCACATTTTTGTTTCAACTTTGCAAACGCTCTAGCGGCTAAACTATTTGAACGACGTTAGTCAAACATAAAGCATTGGTTAGATAATTTAAAGGGCTTTCAGGAAAGTCTTCAATCCTTATTCTGCTCCTACCAGGAAAGTATTAATAGTGTTCACGAAAAACGTAGGTTTATGAGAAAAATCACATTTTTGTTTCAGCTTTGCAAACGCTCTAGCGGCTAAACTATTTGAACGAGGTGAATCAAACATAAAGCGTTGGTTAGATAATTTAAAGGGCTTTCAAGAGAGTCTTCAATCATTCTTCTGCTCCTACCAGGAAAGTATTAATAGTGTTTACGAAAAACCTAGGTTTTTGAGAAAAATCACATTTTTGTTTCAACTTTGCAAACGCTCTAGCGGCTAAGCTATTTGAACGTGGTGAGTCAAACATAAAGCATTGGTTAGATAATTTAAAGGGCTTTCAGGAAAGTCTTCAATCCTTCTTCTGCTCCTACCAGGAAAGTATTAGTGGTGTTTACGAAAAACCTAGGTTTTTGAGAAAAATCACATTTTTGTTTCAACTTTGCAAGCGCTCTAGCGGCTAAACTATTTGAACGAGGTGAGTCGAACATAAAGCATTGGTTATATAATCTAAAGAGCTCTCAGGAAAGTCTTCAATCATTCTTTTACTCTTACCAGGAATGTGGCAATAGTCTTCACGAAAAGCGAAGGTTTTTGAGGAAAATCACATTTTTGTTTCAACTTTGCAAACTCTCTAGCGGCTAAACTATTTGAACGAGGTGAGTCAAACATAAAGCATTGGTTACATAATTTAAAGGGCTTTCAGGAAAGTGTTCAATCATTCTTCTACTCCTAACAGGAACATGGTTATAGTGTTCAAGAAAAACGTAGGTTTTTAGAAAAACCACATTTTTGTATCAACTTTGCAAACGCTCTAGCGGCTAAACTATTTGAACGAGGTGAGTCAAACATAAAGCCTTGATTAGATAATTTAAAGGGCTTTCAAGAAAGTCTTCAATCATTCTTCTGCTCTTACCAAGAACGTGATAATTGTGTTCACGAAAAACGCAGGTTTTTGAGAAATATTACATTTTTGTTTCAACTTTGCAAACGCTCTAGCGGCTAAACTATTTGAACGAGGTGAGTCAAGCATAAAGCATTGGTTAGATAATTTAAAAAGCTTTCAGGAAAGCCTTCATTCTTTCTTCTGCTCCTACCAGGTGCTTGGCAATAGTCACATTTTTGTTTCAACTTTGCAAACGCTCTAGCGGCTAAACTATTTGAACGAGGTGAGTCAAACATAAAGCCTTGATTAGATAATTTAAAGGGCTTTCAGGAATGTCTTCAATCATTCATCTACTCTTACCAAGAACGTGATAATTGTGTTCACGAAAAACGCAGGTTTTTGAGAAATATCACATTTTTGTATCAACTTTGCAAACGCTCTAGCGGCTAAACTATTTGAACGAGGTGAGTCAAGCATAAAGCATTGATTTGATAATTTAAAGGGCTTTCAGGAAAGTCTTCAGTCATTCATCTACTCTTACCAGGAACGTGGTAATAGTGTTCAAGAAAAACGTAGGTTTTTGAGAAAAATCACATTTTTGTTTCAAGTTTGCAAACGCTCTAGCGGCTAAACTATTTGAACGAGGTGAGTCGAACATAAAGCATTGGTTAGATAATCTAAAGAGCTCTCAGGAAAGTCTTTAATCATTCTTCTACTCTTATCAGGAACGTGGTAATAGTGTTCAAGAAAAACGTAGGTTTTTGAGAAAAATCACATTTTTGTTTCAAGTTTGCAAACGCTCTAGCGGCTAAACTATTTGAACGAGGTGAGTCGAACATAAAGCATTGGTTAGATAATTTAAAGGGCTTTCAGGAAAGCCTTCAATCTTTCTTCTGCTCCTACCAGGGGTTTGGCAATAGTCACATTTTTGTTTCAACTTTGCAAACGCTCTAGCGGCTAAACTATTTGAACGAGGTGAGTCGAACATAAAGCATTGGTTAGATAATCTAAAGAGCTCTCAGGAAAGTCTTCAATCATTCTTCTACTCTTACCAGGAATGTGGCAATAGTCTTCACGAAAAGCGAAGGTTTTTGAGGAAAATCACATTTTTGTTTCAACTTTGCAAACTCTCTAGCGGCTAAACTATTTGAACGAGGTGAGTCAACCATAAAGCATTGGTTACATAATTTAAAGGGCTTTCAGGAAAGTCTTCAATCATTCTTCTACTCCTAACAGGAACGTGGTTATAGTGTTCAAGAAAAACGTAGGTTTTTAGAAAAACCACATTTTTGTATCAACTTTGCAAACGCTCTAGCGGCTAAACTATTTGAACGAGGTGAGTCAAACATAAAGCATTGGTTAGATAATTTAAAGGGCTTTCAGGAAAGTCTTCAATCATTCTTCTACTCCTAACAAGAACGTGGTAATAGTGTTCACGAAAAACGTAGGTTTTTAGAAAAATCACATTTTTGTATCAACTTTGCAACGCTCTAGCGGCTAAACTATTTGAACGAGGTGAGTCAAGCATAAAGCATTGGTTAGATAATTTAAAAAGCTTTCAGGAAAGCCTTCATTCTTTCTTCTGCTCCTACCAGGTGCTTGGCAATAGTCACATTTTTGTTTCAACTTTGCAAACGCTCTAGCGGCTAAACTATTTGAACGAGGTGAGTCAAACATAAAGCCTTGATTAGATAATTTAAAGGGCTTTCAGGAAAGTCTTCAATCATTCATCTACTCTTACCAAGAACGTGATAATTGTGTTCACGAAAAACGCAGGTTTTTGAGAAATATTACATTTTTGTTTCAACTTTGCAAACGCTCTAGCGGCTAAACTATTTGAACGAGGTGAGTCAAGCATAAAGCATTGGTTAGATAATTTAAAAGCTTTCAGGAAAGCCTTCATTCTTTCTTCTGCTCCTACCAGGTGCTTGGCAATAGTCACATTTTTGTTTCAACTTTGCAAACGCTCTAGCGGCTAAACTATTTGAACGAGGTGAGTCAAACATAAAGCCTTGATTAGATAATTTAAAGGGCTTTCAGGAAAGTCTTCAATCATTCATCTACTCTTACCAAGAACGTGATAATTGTGTTCACGAAAAACGCAGGTTTTTGAGAAGTATTACATTTTTGTTTCAACTTTGCAAACGCTCTAGCGGCTAAACTATTTGAACGAGGTGAGTCAAGCATAAAGCATTGGTTAGATAATTTAAAAAGCTTTCAGGAAAGCCTTCATTCTTTCTTCTGCTCCTACCAGGTGCTTGGCAATAGTCACATTTTTGTTTCAACTTTGCAAACGCTCTAGCGGCTAAACTATTTGAACGAGGTGAGTCAAACATAAAGCCTTGATTAGATAATTTAAAGGGCTTTCAGGAAAGTCTTCAATCATTCATCTACTCTTACCAAGAACGTGATAATTGTGTTCACAAAAAACGCAGGTTTTTGAGAAATATCACATTTTTGTATCAACTTTGCAAACGCTCTAGCGGCTAAACTATTTGAACGAGGTGAGTCAAGCATAAAGCATTGATTTGATAATTTAAAGGGCTTTCAGGAAAGTCTTCAGTCATTCATCTACTCTTACCAGGAACGTGGTAATAGTGTTCAAGAAAAACGTAGGTTTTTGAGAAAAATCACATTTTTGTTTCAAGTTTGCAAACGCTCTAGCGGCTAAACTATTTGAACGAGGTGAGTCGAACATAAAGCATTGGTTAGATAATCTAAAGAGCTCTCAGGAAAGTCTTTAATCATTCTTCTACTCTTACCAGGAACGTGGTAATAGTGTTCAAGAAAAACGTAGGTTTTTGAGAAAAATCACATTTTTGTTTCAAGTTTGCAAACGCTCTAGCGGCTAAACTATTTGAACGAGGTGAGTCGAACATAAAGCATTGGTTAGATAATTTAAAGGGCTTTCAGGAAAGCCTTCAATCTTTCTTCTGCTCCTACCAGGGGTTTGGCAATAGTCACATTTTTGTTTCAACTTTGCAAACGCTCTAGCGGCTAAACTATTTGAACGAGGTGAGTCGAACATAAAGCATTGGTTAGATAATCTAAAGAGCTCTCAGGAAAGTCTTCAATCATTCTTCTACTCTTACCAGGAATGTGGCAATAGTCTTCACGAAAAGCGAAGGTTTTTGAGAAAAATCACATTTTTGTTCCAACTTTGCAAACGCTCTAGCGGCTAAACTATTTGAACGAGGTGAGTCAAACATAAAGCCTTGATTAGATAATTTAAAGGGCTTTCAGGAAAGTCTTCAATCATTCATCTACTCTTACCAAGAACGTGATAATTGTGTTCACGAAAAACGCAGGTTTTTGAGAAATATCACATTTTTGTATCAACTTTGCAAACGCTCTAGCGGCTAAACTATTTGAACGAGGTGAGACAAACATAAAGCATTGGTTAGATAATTTAAAGGGCTTTCAGGAAAGCCTTCAATCATTCTTCTACTCCTAACAAGAACGTGGTAATAGTGTTCACGAAAAACGTAGGTTTTTAGAAAAATCACATTTTTGTATCAACTTTGCAAACGCTCTAGCGGCTAAACTATTTGAACGAGGTGAGTCAAACATAAAGCCTTGATTAGATAATTTAAAGGGCTTTCAGGAAAGTCTTCAATCATTCATCTACTCTTACCAAGAACGTGATAATTGTGTTCACGAAAGACGAAGGTTTTTGAGAAAAATCACATTTTTGTTTCAACTTTGCAAACGCTCTAGCGGCTAAACTATTTGAACGAGGTGAGTCAAACATAAAGCATTGGTTAGATAATTTAAAGGGCTTTCAGGAAAGCCTTCAATCTTTCTTCTGCTCCTACCAGGGGTTTGGCAATAGTCACATTTTTGTTTCAACTTTGCAAACGCTCTAGCGGCTAAACTATTTGAACGAGGTGAGTCGAACATAAAGCATTGGTTAGATAATTTAAAGAGCTCTCAGGAAAGTCTTCAATCATTCTTCTACTCTTACCAGGAATGTGGCAATAGTCTTCACGAAAAGCGAAGGTTTTTGAGAAAAATCACATTTTTGTTCCAACTTTGCAAACGCTCTAGCGGCTAAACTATTTGAACGAGGTGAGTCAAACATAAAGCCTTGATTAGATAATTTAAAGGGCTTTCAGGAAAGTCTTCAATCATTCATCTACTCTTACCAAGAACGTGATAATTGTGTTCACGAAAAACGCAGGTTTTTGAGAAATATCACATTTTTGTATCAACTTTGCAAACGCTCTAGCGGCTAAACTATTTGAACGAGGTGAGTCAAACATAAAGCCTTGATTTGATAATTTAAAGGGCTTTCAGGAAAGTCTTCAGTCATTCATCTACTCTTACCAGGAACGTGGTAATAGTGTTCAAGAAAAACGTAGGTTTTTGAGAAAAATCACATTTTTGTTTCAAGTTTGCAAACGCTCTAGCGGCTAAACTATTTGAACGAGGTGAGTCGAACATAAAGCATTGGTTAGATAATCTAAAGAGCTCTCAGGAAAGTCTTTAATCATTCTTCTACTCTTACCAGGGGTTTGGCAATAGTCACATTTTTGTTTCAACTTTGCAAACGCTCTAGCGGCTAAACTATTTGAACGAGGTGAGTCAAACATAAAGCCTTGATTTGATAATTTAAAGGGCTTTCAGGAAAGTCTTCAGTCATTCATCTACTCTTACCAGGAACGTGGTAATAGTGTTCAAGAAAAACGCAGGTTTTTGAGAAATATCACATTTTTGTTCCAACTTTGCAAACGCTCTAGCGGCTAAACTATTTGAACGAGGTGAGTCAAACATAAAGCCTTGATTAGATAATTTAAAGGGCTTTCAGGAAAGTCTTCAATCATTCATCTACTCTTACCAAGAACGTGATAATTGTGTTCACGAAAAACGCAGGTTTTTGAGAAATATCACATTTTTGTATCAACTTTGCAAACGCTCTAGCGGCTAAACTATTTGAACGAGGTGAGTCGAACATAAAGCATTGGTTAGATAATTTAAAGAGCTCTCAGGAAAGTCTTCAATCATTCTTCTACTCTTACCAGGAATGTGGCAATAGTCTTCACGAAAAGCGAAGGTTTTTGAGAAAAATCACATTTTTGTTCCAACTTTGCAAACGCTCTAGCGGCTAAACTATTTGAACGAGGTGAGTCAAACATAAAGCCTTGATTAGATAATTTAAAGGGCTTTCAGGAAAGTCTTCAATCATTCATCTACTCTTACCAAGAACGTGATAATTGTGTTCACGAAAAACGCAGGTTTTGAGAAATATCACATTTTTGTATCAACTTTGCAAACGCTCTAGCGGCTAAACTATTTGAACGAGGTGAGTCAAACATAAAGCCTTGATTTGATAATTTAAAGGGCTTTCAGGAAAGTCTTCAGTCATTCATCTACTCTTACCAGGAACGTGGTAATAGTGTTCAAGAAAAACGCAGGTTTTTGAGAAATATCACATTTTTGTATCAACTTTGCAAACGCTCTAGCGGCTAAACTATTTGAACGAGGTGAGTCGAACATAAAGCATTGGTTAGATAATTTAAAGAGCTCTCAGGAAAGTCTTCAATCATTCTTCTACTCTTACCAGGAATGTGGCAATAGTCTTCACGAAAAGCGAAGGTTTTTGAGAAAAATCACATTTTTGTTCCAACTTTGCAAACGCTCTAGCGGCTAAACTATTTGAACGAGGTGAGTCAAACATAAAGCATTGGTTAGATAATTTAAAGGGCTTTCAGGAAAGCCTTCAATCTTTCTTCTGCTCCTACCAGGGGTTTGGCAATAGTCACATTTTTGTTTCAACTTTGCAAACGCTCTAGCGGCTAAACTATTTGAACGAGGTGAGTCAAACATAAAGCATTGGTTATATAATTTAAAGGGCTTTCAGGAAAGTCTTCAATCCTTCTTCTACCCCTACCAGGAGCGTGGCAATAGTGTTCACGAAAAACGTAAGTTTTTGAGAAAAATCACATTTTTGTATCAACTTTGCAAACGCTTTAGCGGCTAAACTATTTGAACGAGGTGAGTCAAACATAAAACATTGGTTAGATAATATAAAGGGCTTTCAGGAAAGTCTTCAATCTTTCTTCTACTCCTACCAGGGTCTTGGCAATAGTCACATTTTTTTTTCAACTTTGCAAACGCTCTAGCGGCTAAACTATTTGAACGAGGTAAATCAAACATAAAGCATTGGTTAGATAATCTAAAGAGCTTTCACGAAAATCTCCAATCTTTCTTCTACTCCTACCAAGAACGTGGCAAAAGTGGTCACGAAAAACGTAGGTTTTTGAGAAAAATCACATTTTTGTATCAACTTTGCAAACGCTCTAGCGGCTAAACTATTGGAACGTGGTGAGTAAAACATAACGCATCGGTTAGATACTTTAAGGGCTTTCAGGAAAGTCTTCAATCCTTCTTCTACTCCTACCACGAACGTACAAATAGTGTTCACGAAAAACGTAGGTTTTTGAGAAAAATCACATTTTTGTTTCAACTTTGCAAACGCTCTAGCGGCTAAACTATTGGAACGAGGTAAATCAAACATAAAGCATTCGTTAGATAATCTAAAGAGCTTTCAGGAAAGTTTTCCATCTTTCTTTCACTCCTACCAGGAACGTGATAATAGTGTTCACGAAAAGCGAAGGTTTTTGAGAAAAATCACATTTTTGTTTCAACTTTGCAAACGCTCTAGCGGCTAAACTATTTGAACGAGGTGAGTCGAACATAAAGCATTGGTTAGATAATAAGTTCAGAAAGTCTTCAATCATTCTTCTACTCCTGCCAGGAACGTGGTAATATTGTTCACGAAAAACGTAGGTTTTTGGGAAAAATCACATTTTTGTCTCAACTTTGCAAACGCTTTAGCGGCTAAACTATTGGAACGAGGTAATTCCAACATAAGTCATTCGTTAGATAATCTAAAGAGCTTTCAGGAAAATCTCCAATCTTTTTTCTACTCTTACCAAGATCGTGGATATAGTGTTCACGAAAAACTTAGGTTTTTGAGAAATATCACATTTTTGTTTCAACTTTGCAAACGCTCTAGCGGCTAAACTATGGAACGTGGTGAGTTAAACACAAGGCATTGGATAGATACTTTAAGGGCTTTCAGGAAAGTCTTCAATCCTTCTTCTACTACTATCAGGAACGTGTTGATAGTGTTCACGAAAATCGTAGGTTTTTGAGAAAAATCACATTTTTGTTTCAACTTTGCAAACGCTCTAGCGGCTAAACTATTGGAACGAGGTAAATCAAACATAAAGCATTCGTTAGATAATCTAAAGAGCTTTCAGCAGAGTCTCCACTCTTTCTTCTACTCTTACCAAGAACGTGGCAATAGTGTTCACGAAAAACGTAGGTTTTTGAGAAAAATCACATTTTTGTTTAAACTTTGCAAACGCTCTAGCGGTTAAACTACTTGACCGAGGTAATTCCAACATAAGTCATTCGTTAGATAATCTAAAGGGCTTTCAGGAAAATCTACAATCTTTTTTCTACTCTTACCAAGAACGTGGCAATAGTGTTCACGAAAAACGTAGGTTTTTGAGAAAAATCACATTTTTGTTTCAACTTTGCAAACGCTTTAGCGGCTAAACTACTTGACCGAGATAATTCCAACATAAGTCATTCGTTAGATAATTTAAAGGGCTTTCAGGAAAGTCTCCAATCTTTCTTCTACTCTTACCAGGAACGTGGCAATAGTGTTAACGAAAAACGTAGGTTTTTGAGAAAAATCACATTTTTGTTTCAACTTTGCAAAGGCTCTAGCGGCTTAACTGTTTCAATTAGGTGAGTTAAATAAAAAGCATTGTTAGATAATTTGTAGTGCTTTCAGGTAAGCCTTCAATCTTTCTTCTACTCCTACCAGGGTCTTGGCAATAGTCACATTTTTTTCAACTTTGCAAACGCTCTAGCGGCTAAACTGTTGGAACGAGGTAAATCAAACATAAAGCATTCGTTAGATAATCTAAAGAGCTTTCAGGAAAATCTCCAATCTTTCTTCTACTCCTACCAAAAACGTGATAATAGTGTTCACGAAAAACGTATGTTTTTGAGAATCTAATTTTTGTTTCAACTTTGCAAACGCTCTAGCGGTTAAACTATTTGACCGAGGTGAGCCAAACATAAAGCATTGGTTAGATAATTTTAAGGGCTTTCAGGAAAGTCTTCGATCTTTCTTCTACTCCTACCAGGAACGTGTTAATAGTCTTCATGTAAGACGTAGGTTTTTGAGAAAAATCACATTTTTGTTTCAACTTTGCAAACGCTTTAGCAGCTAAACTATTTGAACGAGGTAAATCAAACATAAAGCATTCGTTGGATAATCTAAAGAGCTTTCAGCAAAATCTCCACTCTTTCTTCTACTCTTACCAAGAACGTGGCAATAGTGTTCACGAAAAACGTAGGTTTTTGAGAAATATCATATTTTTGTTTCAACATTGAAAACGCTCTAGCGGCTAAACTATTGGAACGAGGTGAGTCAAACATAAAGCATTGCTTAGATAATTTGAAGTGCTTTCAGGAAAGCCTTCAATCTTTCTTCTACTCCTACCAGGGTCTTGGCAATAGTCACATTTTTTTCAACTTTGCAAACGCTCTAGCGGCTAAACTATTGGAACGAGGTAAATCAAACATAAAGCATTCGTTAGATATTCTAAAGAGCTCTCAGGAAAGTCTTCAATCTTTCTTCTACTCCTACCAGGAACGTGATAATAGTGTTCACGAAAAACGAAGGTTTTTGAGAAATATCACATTTTTGTTTAAACTTTGCAAACGCTCTAGCGGCTAAACTATTGGAACGAGGTGAGTCAAACATAAAGCATTGCTTAGATAATTTGAAGTGCTTTCAGGAAAGCCTTCAATCTTTCTTCTACTCCTACCAGGGTCTTGGCAATAGTCACATTTTTTTCAACTTTGCAAACGCTCTAGCGGCTAAACTATTGGAACGAGGTAAATCAAACATAAAGCATTCGTTAGATATTCTAAAGAGCTCTCAGGAAAGTCTTCAATCTTTCTTCTACTCCTACCAGGAACGTGATAATAGTGTTCACGAAAAACGAAGGTTTTTGAGAAATATCACATTTTTGTTTAAACTTTGCAAACGCTCTAGCGACTTAACTCTTTGGACGAAGTGAGTTAAACATAAAGCATTGCTTAGATAATTTGAAGTGCTTTCAGGAAAGCCTTCAATCTTTCTTCTACTCCTACCAGGGTCTTGGCAATAGTCACATTTTTTTCAACTTTGCAAACGCTCTAGCGGCTAAACTATTGGAACGAGGTAAATCAAACATAAAGCATTCGTTAGATATTCTAAAGAGCTCTCAGGAAAGTCTTCAATCTTTCTTCTACTCCTACCAGGAACGTGATAATAGTGTTCACGAAAAACGAAGGTTTTTGAGAAAAATCACATTTTTGTTTCAACTTTGCAAACGCTCTAGCGACTTAACTCTTTGGACGAAGTGAGTTAAATAAAAAGCATTGTTTAGATAATTTAAAGAGCTTTCAGGAAAGACTTCAACCCTTCTTCTACTCTCACCAAAATCGTGGCAATAGTATTCACGAAAAAAGTAGGTTTTTGAGAAAAATCACATCTTTGTTTCAACTTTGCAAACGCTATAGCGGCTACCCTATTTGAACGTAGTGAGTCAAACATAAGGCAATGGTTAGATAATTTAAAGGGCTTTCAGGAAAGTCTTCAATCTTTCTTCTACTCCTACCAGGAACGTATTAATAATGTTCACGAAAAACGTAGGTTTTTGAGAAAAATCACATTTTTGTTTCAACTTTGCAAACGCTCTAGCGACTTAACTCTTTGAACGAGATGGGTCAAGCATAAAGCACCGGTTAGACAATTTAAAGGGCTTTAAGGAAAGTCTTCAACCTTTCTTCTACTCCTACCAGGGGCTTGGCAATAGTCACACTTTTGTTTCAACTTTGCAAACGCTCTAGCGGCTAAACTATTTGAACGAGGTTAGTCAAACCTAAAACATTGATTAGATAATTTGAAGTGTTTTCAGAAAAGCCTTCAATCTTTCTTCTACTCCTACCAGGGGCTTGGCAATAGTCAAATTTTCGTTTCAACTTTGCAAACGCTGTAGCGGGTAAATTGTTTGAAAGAGGTAAGTTAAATAAAAAGCATTGGTTAGATAATTTAAAGAGCTTTCAGGAAAGTCTTCAACTCCTACCAAGAACGTAGCAATAGTGTTCACGAAAAACCTAGGTTTTTGAGAAAAATCACATTTTTGTTTTAACTTTGCAGACGCTCTAGCGGCTAAACTATTGGAACGAGGTATATCAAACATAAACCATTCGTTAGATAATCTAAAGAGCTCTCAGGAAAGTCTTCAACCTTTCTTCTACTCCTACCAAGAACGTGGCAAAAGTGGTCACGAAAAACGTAGGTTTTTGAGAAAAATCACATTTTTGTTTCAACTTTGCAAACGCTATAGCGGCTAAACTATTTGAACGTGGTGAGTCAAACATAAAGCATTGGTTAGATAATTTAAAGGGCTTTCAGAAAAGTCTTCAATCCGTCTTCTATTTCTACCAGGAACGTATTAATAGTGTTCACGAAAAACGTAGGTTTTTGAGAAAAATCACATTTTTGTTTCAACTTTGCGAACGATCTAGCGGCTAAACTATTTGAACGAGATGGGTCAAGCATAAAGCACCGATTAGACAATTTAAAGGGCTTTCTGGAAAGTCTTCAACCTTTCTTCTACTCCTACCAGGGGCTTGGCAATAGTCACATTTTTGTTTCAACTTTGCAAAGGTTCTAGCGGCTAAACTATTTGAACGAGGTTAGTCAAACCTAAAGCATTGGTTAGATAATTTGAAGTGTTTTCAGAAAAGCCTTCAATCTTTCTTCTACTCCTACCAGGGGCTTGGCAATAGTCAAATTTTCGTTTCAACTTTGCAAACGCTCTAGCGGGTAAACTGTTTGAAAGAGGTAAGTCAAATAAAATGCATTGGTTAGATAATTTAAAGGGCTTTCAGGAAGGTCTTCAACCATTCTGCTACTGCTACCAGGAATGTGGCAATAGTGTTCACGAAAAACCTAGGTTTTTGAGAAAAATCACATTTTTGTTTCAACTTTGCAAACGCTTTAGCGACTAAACTATTGGAACGAGGTAATTCAAACATAAGTCATTCGTTAGATAATCTAAAGAGCTTTCAGGAAAAGCTCCAATCTTTTTTCTACTATTACCAAGAACGTGGCATTTGTGTTCACGAAAAAATTAGGTTTTTGAGAAATATCACATTTTTGTTTCAACTTTGCGAACGATCTAGCGGCTAAACTATTTGAACGAGATGGGTCAAGCATAAAGCACCGATTAGACAATTTAAAGGGCTTTCTGGAAAGTCTTCAACCTTTCTTCTACTCCTACCAGGGGCTTGGCAATAGTCACATTTTTGTTTCAACTTTGCAAAGGTTCTAGCGGCTAAACTATTTGAACGAGGTTAGTCAAACCTAAAGCATTGGTTAGATAATTTGAAGTGTTTTCAGAAAAGCCTTCAATCTTTCTTCTACTCCTACCAGGAACGAGGCAATAGTGTTCACGAAAAACGAAGGTTTTTGAGAAAAATAACATTTTTGTTTCAACTTTGCAAACGCTCTTGCGGTTAAACTATTTTAAGGAGGTGATTCAAACGTAACTCATTCGTTAGATAATTTGTAGTGCTTTCAGGTAAGCCTTCAATCTTTCTTCTACTCCTACCAGGGTCTTGGCAATAGTCACATTTTTTTTCAACTTTGCAAACGCTCTAGCGGCTAAACTGTTGGAACGAGGTAAACCAAACATAAAGCATTCGTTAGATAATCTAAAGAGCTTTCAGGAAAATCTCCAATCTTTCTTCTACTCCTACCAAGAACGTGATAATAGTGTTCACGAAAAACGTATGTTTTTGAGAATCTAATTTTTGTTTCAACTTTGCAAACGCTCTAGCGGTTAAACTATTTGACCGAGGTGAGCCAAACATAAAGCATTGGTTAGATAATTTAAAGGGCTTTCAGGAAAGCCTTCGATCTTTCTTCTACTCCTACCAGGAACGTGTTAATAGTCTTCACGTAAGACGTAGGTTTTTGAGAAAAATCACATTTTTGTTTCAACTTTGCAAACGCTTTAGCAGCTAAACTATTTGAACGAGGTAAATCAAACATAAAGCATTCGTTGGATAATCTAAAGAGCTTTCAGCAAAATCTCCACTCTTTCTTCTACTCTTACCAAGAACGTGACAATAGTGTTCACGAAAAACGTAGGTTTTTGAGAAATATCACATTTTTGTTTCAACATTGAAAACGCTCTAGCGGCTAAACTATTGGAAAGAGGTGAGTCAAACATAAAGCATTGCTTAGATAATTTGAAGTGCTTTCAGGAAAGCCTTCAATCTTTCTTTTACTCCTACCAGGGTCTTGGCAATAGTCACATTTTTTTCAACTTTGCAAACGCTCTAGCGGCTAAACTATTTGAACGAGGTTAGTCAAACCTAAAACATTGATTAGATAATTTGAAGGGTTTTCAGAAAAGCCTTCAATCTTTCTTCTACTCCTACCAGGGGCTTGGCAATAGTCAAATTTTCGTTTCAACTTTGCAAACGCTGTAGCGGGTAAATTGTTTGAAAGAGGTAAGTTAAATAAAAAGCATTGGTTAGATAATTTAAAGAGCTTTCAGGAAAGTCTTCAACTCCTACCAAGAACGTAGCAATAGTGTTCACGAAAAACCTAGGTTTTTGAGAAAAATCACATTTTTGTTTTAACTTTGCAGACGCTCTAGCGGCTAAACTATTGGAACGAGGTAAATCAAACATAAACCATTAGTTAGATAATCTAAAGAGCTCTCAGGAAAGTTTTCAACCTTTCTTCTACTCCTACCAAAAACGTGGCAATAGTATACACGAAAAAAGTAGGTTTTTGAGAAAAATCACATTTTTGTTTCAACTTTGCGAACGCTTTAGCGAGTAAACTATTGGAACGAGGTAATTCAAACATAAATCATTCGTTAGATAATCTAAAGAGCTCTCAGGAAAGTCTTCAATCATTCTTCTACTGCTAACAGGAATGTAGCAATAGTGTTCACGAAAGACGTAGGTTTTTGAGAAAAATCACATGTTTGTTTCAACTTTGCAAACGCTATAGCGGCTAAACTATTTGAACGTGGTGAGTCAAACATAAAGCATTGGTTAGATAATTTATAGGGCTTTCAGAAAAGTCTTCAATCCGTCTTCTATTTCTACCAGGAACGTATTAATAGTGTTCACGAAAAACGTAGGTTTTTGAGAAAAATCACATTTTTGTTTCAACTTTGCGAACGCTCTAGCGGCTAAACTATTTGAACGAGATGGGTCAAGCATAAAGCACCGGTTAGACAATTTAAAGGGCTTTCTGGAAAGTCTTCAACCTTTCTTCTACTCCTGCCAGGGGCTTGGCAATAGTCACATTTTTGTTTCAACTTTGCAAACGCTCTAGCGGCTAAACTATTTGAACGAGGTTAGTCAAACCTAAAGCATTGGTTAGATAATTTGAAGTGTTTTCAGAAACGCCTTCAATCTTTCTTCTACTCCTACCAGGGGCTTGGCAATAGTCAAATTTTCGTTTCAACTTTGCAAACGCTCTAGCGGGTAAACTGTTTGAAAGAGGTAAGTCAAATAAAATGCATTGGTTAGATAATTTAAAGGGCTTTCAGGAAGATCTTCAACCATTCTGCTACTGCTACCAGGAATGTGGCAATAGTGTTCACGAAAAACCTAGGTTTTTGAGAAAAATCACATTTTTGTTTCAACTTTGCAAACGCTTTAGCGACTAAACTATTGGAACGAGGTAATTCAAACATAAATCATTCGTTAGATAATCTAAAGAGCTTTCAGGAAAATCTCCAATCTTTTTCTACTCTTACCAAGAACGTGGCATTTGTGTTCACGAAAAACTTAGGTTTTTGAGAAATATCACATTTTTGTTTAAACTTTGCAAACGCTCTAGCGGCTAAACTATTTGAACGAGGTTAGTCAAACCTAAAGCATTGGTTAGATAATTTGAAGTGTTTTCAAAAAAGCCTTCAATCTTTCTTCTACTCCTACCAGGAACGAGGCAATAGTGTTCACGAAAAACGAAGGTTTTTGAGAAAAATAACATTTTTGTTTCAACATTGCAAACGCTCTAGCGGCTAAACTATTGGAACGAGGTAAATCAAACGTAAAGCATTCGTTAGGTAATCTAAACAGCTCTCAGGAAAGTCTTCAATCATTCTTCTACTGCTACCAGGAATGTGGCAATAGTGTTCACGAAAAAAGTAGGTTTTTGAGAAAAATCACATTTTTGTTTCAAGTTTGCGAACGCTCTAGCGGCTAAACTATTTTAACGAGGTGAGTCAAACGTAACTCATTCGTTAGATAATTTAAAGGGCTTTCAGGAAAGTCTTCAATCATTCTTCTACTCCTGCCAGGAACGTGGCAATAGTGTTCACGAAAAAAGTAGGTTTTTGAGAAAAATCACATTTTTGTTTCAACTTTGCGAACGCTCTAGCGGCTAAACTATTTTAAAGAGGTGAGTCAATTATAACTCATTCGTTAGATAATTTAAAGGGCTTTCAGAAAAGTCTTCAATCATTCTTCTACTCCTGCCAGGAACGTGGTAATAGTGTTCACGAAAAACGTAGGTTTTTGAGAAAAATCACATTTTTGTTTCAACTTTGCAAACGCTCTAGCGGCTAAACTATTGGAACGAGGTAAATCAAACATAAAGCATTCGTTAGATAATCTAAAGAGCTCTCAGGAAAGTCTTCAATCATTCTTCTACTGCTACCAGGAATGTGGCAATAGTGTTCACGAAAGACGTAGGTTTTTGAGAAAAATCACATGTTTGTTTCAACTTTGCAGACGCTCTAGCGGACAAACTATTTAAACGAGGTGAGTCAATCATAAAGCATTGGTTAGATAATTTAAAGGGCTCTCAGGAAAGCCTTCAATCTTTCTTCTGCTCTTACCAGGGGCTTCGCAATAGTCACATTTTTGTCTCACCTTTGCAAACACTCTAGCGGCTAAACTATTTGAACGAGGTGAGTCAAACATAAAGCATTGGTTAGATAATTTAGAGGGCTTTCAGGAAAGTCTTCAATCATCCTTCTACTGCTACCAGGAATGTGGCAATAGTGTTCACGAAAGACGTAAGTTTTTGAGAAAAATCACATTTTTGTTTCAACTTTGCAAACGCTCTAGCGGCTAAACTATTTGAACGAGGTGAGTCAAACATAAAGCATTGGTTAGATAATTTAAAGGCCTTTCAGGAAGCCTTCAACTTTTCTTCAATTCCTACCAAGAACGTGGCAAAAGTGTTCACGAAAAACGTAGGTTTTTGAGAAAAATCAGATTTTTGTTTCAACTTTGCAAACGCTCTAGCGGCTATGCTATTTGAACGAGGTAAATCAAACATAAAGCATTGGTTAGATAATTTAAAGGGCTTTCAGGAAGTCTTCAATAATTCTTCTACTGCTACCAGGAATGTATCAATAGTGTTCACGAAAAACCTGGGTTTTTGATAAAAATCACATTTTTGTTTCAACTTTTCAAACGCTCTAGCGGCTAAACTATTTGAACGAGGTGAGTCAAACATAAAGCAGTGGTTAGATAATTTAAAGGGCTTTCAGGAAAGTCTTCAATCATTCTTCTACTGCTACCAGGAAACCTGGGTTTTTGAGAAAAATCAGATTTTTGTTTCAACTTTGCAAACGCTCTAGCGGCTATGCTATTTGAACGAGGTAAATCAAACATAAAGCATTGGTTAGATAATTTAAAGGGCTTTCAGGAAGTCTTCAATAATTCTTCTACTGCTACCAGGAATGTGGCAATAGTGTTCACGAAAAACCTGGGTTTTTGAGAAAAATCACATTTCTGTTTCAGATTTGCAAACGCTCTAGCGGCTAAACTATTTGAACGAGGTGAGTCAAACATAAAGCAGTGGTTAGATAATTTAAAGGGCTTTCAGGAAAGTCTTCAATCATTCTTCTACTGCTACCAGGAATGTATCAATAGTGTTCACGAAAAACCTGGGTTTTTGATAAAAATCACATTTTTGTTTCAACTTTTCAAACGCTCTAGCGGCTAAACTATTTGAACGAGGTGAGTCAAACATAAAGCAGTGGTTAGATAATTTAAAGGGCTTTCAAGAAAGTCTTCAATCATTCTTCTACTGCTACCAGGAAACCTGGGTTTTTGAGAAAAATCACATTTTTGTTTCAACTTTGCAAACGCTCTTGCGGCTAAACTTTTTGAACGAGGTGAGTCGAACATAAAGCATTGGTTAGATAATTTAAAGGACTTTCAGGAAGTCTTCAATCATTCTTCTACCCCTACCAGGAACGTGGTAATATTGTTCACGAAAAACGTAGGTTTTTGAGAAAAATCACATTTTTGTTTCAACATTGCAAACGCTCTTGCGGCTAAACTATTTGAACGAGGTGAGTCAAACATAAAGCATTGGTTAGATAATTTAAAGGGCTTTCAGGAAAGTCTTCAATCCTTCTTCTGCTCCTACCAGGAACGTATTAATAGTGTTCACGAAAAACGTAGGTTTTTGAGAAAAATCACATTTTTGTTTCAACTTTGCAAACGCTCTAGCGGGTAAACTATTGGAACGAGGTAAATCAAACATAAAGCATTCGTTAGATAATCTAAAGAGTTCTCAGGAAAGTCTTCAATCTTTCTTTTACTCCTACCATAAACAGTAAACTGTTTGAAAGAGGTAAGTCAAACATAAAGCATTGGTTAGATAATTTAAAGGGCTTTCAGGAAAGTCTTCAATAATTCTTCTACTGCTACCAGGAATGTGGCAATAGTGTTCACGAAAACCCTAGGTTTTTGAGAAAAATCACATTTTTGTTTCAACTTTGCAAACGCTCTAGCGGCTAAGCTATTTAAACGAGGTAAGTTGAGCATAAAGCATTGGCTAGATAATTTAAAGGGCTTTTAGGAAGTCTTCAAGCATTCTTCTACTCCTATTAGGAACGTGGTAATAGTGTTCACGAAAAACGTAGGTTTTTGAGAAAAATCATATTTGTGTTTTAACTTTGCGAACGCTCTAGTGGCTAAACTATTTGAACGAGATGGGTCAAACATAAAGCACCGGTTAGACAATTTAAAGAGCTTTCAGGAAGGTCTTCAGTCTTTCTTTTACTCTTACGAGGGGCTTGGCAATAGTCACATTTTTGTTTCAACTTTGCAAACGCTCTAGCGGCTAAACTATTTGAACGAGGTGAGTCAAACATAAAGCACTGCTTAGATAATTTAAAGTGCTTTCAGGAAAGTCTTCAGTCATTCTTCTACTGCTACCAGGAATGTGGCAATAGTGTTCACGAAAAACCTAGGTTTTTGAGAAAAATCATATTTTTGTTTCAACTTTGCGCACGCTCTAGCGGCTAAACTATTTGAATGAGATGGGTCAAACATAAAGCACTGGTTAGAAAATTTAAAGAGCTTTCAGGAAGGTCTTCAATCTTTCTTCTACTCCTACCAGGGGCTTGGCAATAGTCACATTTTTGTTTCAACTTTGCAAACGCTCTAGCGGCTAAACTATTTGAACGAGGTTAGTCAAACCTAAAGCATTGGTTAGATAATTTGAAGTGTTTTCAGAAACGCCTTCAATCTTTCTTCTACTCCTACCAGGGGCTTGGCAATAGTCAAATTTTCGTTTCAACTTTGCAAACGCTCTAGCGGGTAAACTGTTTGAAAGAGGTAAGTCAAATAAAATGCATTGGTTAGATAATTTAAAGGGCTTTCAGGAAGATCTTCAACCATTCTGCTACTGCTACCAGGAATGTGGCAATAGTGTTCACGAAAAACCTAGGTTTTTGAGAAAAATCACATTTTTGTTTCAACTTTGCAAACGCTTTAGCGACTAAACTATTGGAACGAGGTAATTCAAACATAAATCATTCGTTAGATAATCTAAAGAGCTTTCAGGAAAATCTCCAATCTTTTTTCTACTCTTACCAAGAACGTGGCATTTGTGTTCACGAAAAACTTAGGTTTTTGAGAAATATCACATTTTTGTTTAAACTTTGCAAACGCTCTAGCGGCTAAACTATTTGAACGAGGTTAGTCAAACCTAAAGCATTGGTTAGATAATTTGAAGTGTTTTCAGAAAAGCCTTCAATCTTTCTTCTACTCCTACCAGGAACGAGGCAATAGTGTTCACGAAAAACGAAGGTTTTTGAGAAAAATAACATTTTTGTTTCAACATTGCAAACGCTCTAGCGGCTAAACTATTGGAACGAGGTAAATCAAACGTAAAGCATTCGTTAGATAATCTAAACAGCTCTCAGGAAAGTCTTCAATCATTCTTCTACTGCTACCAGGAATGTGGCAATAGTGTTCACGAAAAAAGTAGGTTTTTGAGAAAAATCACATTTTTGTTTCAAGTTTGCGAACGCTCTAGCGGCTAAACTATTTTAACGAGGTGAGTCAAACGTAACTCATTCGTTAGATAATTTAAAGGGCTTTCAGGAAAGTCTTCAATCATTCTTCTACTCCTGCCAGGAACGTGGCAATAGTGTTCACGAAAAAAGTAGGTTTTTGAGAAAAATCACATTTTTGTTTCAACTTTGCGAACGCTCTAGCGGCTAAACTATTTTAAAGAGGTGAGTCAATTATAACTCATTCGTTAGATAATTTAAAGGGCTTTCAGAAAAGTCTTCAATCATTCTTCTACTCCTGCCAGGAACGTGGTAATAGTGTTCACGAAAAACGTAGGTTTTTGAGAAAAATCACATTTTTGTTTCAACTTTGCAAACGCTCTAGCGGCTAAACTATTGGAACGAGGTAAATCAAACATAAAGCATTCGTTAGATAATCTAAAGAGCTCTCAGGAAAGTCTTCAATCATTCTTCTACTGCTACCAGGAATGTGGCAATAGTGTTCACGAAAGACGTAGGTTTTTGAGAAAAATCACATGTTTGTTTCAACTTTGCAGACGCTCTAGCGGACAAACTATTTAAACGAGGTGAGTCAATCATAAAGCATTGGTTAGATAATTTAAAGGGCTCTCAGGAAAGCCTTCAATCTTTCTTCTGCTCTTACCAGGGGCTTCGCAATAGTCACATTTTTGTCTCACCTTTGCAAACACTCTAGCGGCTAAACTATTTGAACGAGGTGAGTCAAACATAAAGCATTGGTTAGATAATTTAGAGGGCTTTCAGGAAAGTCTTCAATCATCCTTCTACTGCTACCAGGAATGTGGCAATAGTGTTCACGAAAGACGTAAGTTTTTGAGAAAAATCACATTTTTGTTTCAACTTTGCAAACGCTCTAGCGGCTAAACTATTTGAACGAGGTGAGTCAAACATAAAGCATTGGTTAGATAATTTAAAGGCCTTTCAGGAAGCCTTCAACTTTTCTTCAATTCCTACCAAGAACGTGGCAAAAGTGTTCACGAAAAACGTAGGTTTTTGAGAAAAATCAGATTTTTGTTTCAACTTTGCAAACGCTCTAGCGGCTATGCTATTTGAACGAGGTAAATCAAACATAAAGCATTGGTTAGATAATTTAAAGGGCTTTCAGGAAGTCTTCAATAATTCTTCTACTGCTACCAGGAATGTATCAATAGTGTTCACGAAAAACCTGGGTTTTTGATAAAAATCACATTTTTGTTTCAACTTTTCAAACGCTCTAGCGGCTAAACTATTTGAACGAGGTGAGTCAAACATAAAGCAGTGGTTAGATAATTTAAAGGGCTTTCAGGAAAGTCTTCAATCATTCTTCTACTGCTACCAGGAAACCTGGGTTTTTGAGAAAAATCAGATTTTTGTTTCAACTTTGCAAACGCTCTAGCGGCTATGCTATTTGAACGAGGTAAATCAAACATAAAGCATTGGTTAGATAATTTAAAGGGCTTTCAGGAAGTCTTCAATAATTCTTCTACTGCTACCAGGAATGTGGCAATAGTGTTCACGAAAAACCTGGGTTTTTGAGAAAAATCACATTTCTGTTTCAGATTTGCAAACGCTCTAGCGGCTAAACTATTTGAACGAGGTGAGTCAAACATAAAGCAGTGGTTAGATAATTTAAAGGGCTTTCAGGAAAGTCTTCAATCATTCTTCTACTGCTACCAGGAATGTATCAATAGTGTTCACGAAAAACCTGGGTTTTTGATAAAAATCACATTTTTGTTTCAACTTTTCAAACGCTCTAGCGGCTAAACTATTTGAACGAGGTGAGTCAAACATAAAGCAGTGGTTAGATAATTTAAAGGGCTTTCAAGAAAGTCTTCAATCATTCTTCTACTGCTACCAGGAAACCTGGGTTTTTGAGAAAAATCACATTTTTGTTTCAACTTTGCAAACGCTCTTGCGGCTAAACTTTTTGAACGAGGTGAGTCGAACATAAAGCATTGGTTAGATAATTTAAAGGACTTTCAGGAAGTCTTCAATCATTCTTCTACCCCTACCAGGAACGTGGTAATATTGTTCACGAAAAACGTAGGTTTTTGAGAAAAATCACATTTTTGTTTCAACATTGCAAACGCTCTTGCGGCTAAACTATTTGAACGAGGTGAGTCAAACATAAAGCATTGGTTAGATAATTTAAAGGGCTTTCAGGAAAGTCTTCAATCCTTCTTCTGCTCCTACCAGGAACGTATTAATAGTGTTCACGAAAAACGTAGGTTTTTGAGAAAAATCACATTTTTGTTTCAACTTTGCAAACGCTCTAGCGGGTAAACTATTGGAACGAGGTAAATCAAACATAAAGCATTCGTTAGATAATCTAAAGAGTTCTCAGGAAAGTCTTCAATCTTTCTTTTACTCCTACCATAAACAGTAAACTGTTTGAAAGAGGTAAGTCAAACATAAAGCATTGGTTAGATAATTTAAAGGGCTTTCAGGAAAGTCTTCAATAATTCTTCTACTGCTACCAGGAATGTGGCAATAGTGTTCACGAAAACCCTAGGTTTTTGAGAAAAATCACATTTTTGTTTCAACTTTGCAAACGCTCTAGCGGCTAAGCTATTTAAACGAGGTAAGTTGAGCATAAAGCATTGGCTAGATAATTTAAAGGGCTTTTAGGAAGTCTTCAAGCATTCTTCTACTCCTATTAGGAACGTGGTAATAGTGTTCACGAAAAACGTAGGTTTTTGAGAAAAATCATATTTGTGTTTTAACTTTGCGAACGCTCTAGTGGCTAAACTATTTGAACGAGATGGGTCAAACATAAAGCACCGGTTAGACAATTTAAAGAGCTTTCAGGAAGGTCTTCAGTCTTTCTTTTACTCTTACGAGGGGCTTGGCAATAGTCACATTTTTGTTTCAACTTTGCAAACGCTCTAGCGGCTAAACTATTTGAACGAGGTGAGTCAAACATAAAGCACTGCTTAGATAATTTAAAGTGCTTTCAGGAAAGTCTTCAGTCATTCTTCTACTGCTACCAGGAATGTGGCAATAGTGTTCACGAAAAACCTAGGTTTTTGAGAAAAATCATATTTTTGTTTCAACTTTGCGCACGCTCTAGCGGCTAAACTATTTGAATGAGATGGGTCAAACATAAAGCACTGGTTAGAAAATTTAAAGAGCTTTCAGGAAGGTCTTCAATCTTTCTTCTACTCCTACCAGGGGCTTGGCAATAGTCACATTTTTGTTTCAACTTTG
Organism: Bactrocera zonata; assembly: GCA_037783105.1. NCBI lineage: Eukaryota > Metazoa > Arthropoda > Insecta > Diptera > Tephritidae > Bactrocera > Bactrocera zonata. Next base: position 210,460 of record JBAWJQ010005301.1, on the reverse strand, counting down.
CAAACGCTCTAGCGGCTAAACTATTTGAACGAGGTGAGTCAAACATAAAGCAGTGGTTAGATAATTTAAAGGGCTTTCAGGAAAGTCTTCAATCATTCTTCTACTGCTACCAGGAATGTGGCAATAGTGTTCACGAAAAACCTGGGTTTTTGAGAAAAATCACATTTTTGTTTCAACTTTGCAAACGCTTTAGCGGCAAAACTATTGGAACGAGGTAATTCCAACATAAGTTATTCGTTAGATAATCTAAAGAGCTTTCAGGAAAATATCCAATCTTTTTTCTATTCTTACCAAGAACGTGGCAATAGTGTTCACGAAAGACGTAGGTTTTTGAAAAATTTCACATTTTTGTTTCAACTTTGCAAACGCTTCAGCGGCTAAACTATTTGAAAGAGGTAAATCAAACATAAAGCATTCGCAAGATAAACTTAAGAGCTTTCAGGAAAGTCTCCAATCTTTCTTCTACTCTTACCAAGAATGTGGCAATAGTGTTCACGAAAGACGTAGGTTTTTGAGAAAAATCACATTTTTGTTTCAACTTTGCAAACGCTCTAGCGGCCAAACTAAAACTATTTGAACGAGGTGAGTCAAACATAAAGCATTGCTTAGATAATTTAAAGGGCTTTCAGGAAAGTCTTCAATCATTTTGCTACTGCTACCAGGAATGTGGCAATAGTCTTCAAGAATAACAAAGGTTTTTGAGAAAAATCACATTTTTGTTTCAACTTTGCACACGCTCTAGCGGGTAAATTGTTTGAAAGAGATAAGTCAAATAAAAAGCATTGGTTAGATAATTTAAAGAGCTTTTAGGAAAGACTTCAACCCTTCTTCTACTCCTACCAAAATCGTGGCAATAGTGTTCACGAGGAACGTAGGTTTTTGAGAAAAATCACATTTTTGTATCAACTTTGCAAACGCTCTAGCGGCTAAACTATTTGAACGAGGTGAGTCGAACATAAAGTATTGGTTAGATAATTTAAATTGCTTTCAGGAAAGTCTTCAATCATTCTTCTACTGATGCCAGGAACGTGGTAATAGTATTCACGAAAAACGTAGGTTTTTGAGAAAAATCTTATTTTTGTTTCAACTTTGCAAACGCTCTAGCGGCTAAACTGTTTAGACGAGGTGAGTTAAATAAAAAGCATTGGTTAGATAATTTGTAGTGCTTTCAGGAAAGCCTTCAATCTTTCTTCTACTCCTACCAGGAGCTTGGCAATAGTCAAATTTTTCTTTCAACTTTGCAAACGCTCTAGGGGGTAAACTGTTCGAAAAGGGAAAGTCAAATAAAAAGCATTGGTTAGATAATTTAAAAGGCTTTCAGGAAAGTCTTCAATCATTCTTCTACTGCTACCTGGAACGTGGTAATAGTGTTCACGACAAACGTAGGTTTTTGAGAAAAATCACATTTTTGTTTCAACTTTGCGAACGCTCTAGCGGCTAAACTATTTGAACGAGGTGAGTCAAACATAAAGCATTGCTTAGATAATTTAAAGGGCTTTCAGGAAAGTCTTCAATCATTTTGCTACTGCTACCAGGAATGTGGCAATAGTCTTCAAGAATAACAAAGGTTTTTGAGAAAAATCACATTTTTGTTTCAACTTTGCACACGCTCTAGCGGGTAAATTGTTTGAAAGAGATAAGTCAAATAAAAAGCATTGGTTAGATAATTTAAAGAGCTTTTAGGAAAGACTTCAACCCTTCTTCTACTCCTACCAAAATCGTGGCAATAGTGTTCACGAGGAACGTAGGTTTTTGAGAAAAATCACATTTTTGTATCAACTTTGCAAACGCTCTAGCGGCTAAACTATTTGAACGAGGTGAGTCGAACATAAAGTATTGGTTAGATAATTTAAATTGCTTTCAGGAAAGTCTTCAATCATTCTTCTACTGATGCCAGGAACGTGGTAATAGTATTCACGAAAAACGTAGGTTTTTGAGAAAAATCTTATTTTTGTTTCAACTTTGCAAACGCTCTAGCGGCTAAACTGTTTAGACGAGGTGAGTTAAATAAAAAGCATTGGTTAGATAATTTGTAGTGCTTTCAGGAAAGCCTTCAATCTTTCTTCTACTCCTACCAGGAGCTTGGCAATAGTCAAATTTTTCTTTCAACTTTGCAAACGCTCTAGGGGTAAACTGTTCGAAAAGGGAAAGTCAAATAAAAAGCATTGGTTAGATAATTTAAAAGGCTTTCAGGAAAGTCTTCAATCATTCTTCTACTGCTACCTGGAACGTGGTAATAGTGTTCACGACAAACATAGGTTTTTGAGAAAAATCACATTTTTGTTTCAACTTTGCGAACGCTCTAGCGGCTAAACTATTTGAACGAGGTGAGTCGAACATAAAGCATTGGTTAGATAATTTAAAGGGCTTCTAGGAAGTCTTCAATCATTCTTCTACTGCTACCAGGAATGTGGCAATAGTGTTCACGAAAAACCTGGGTTTTTGAGAAAAATCACATTTTTGTTTCAGATTTGCAAACGCTCTAGCGGCTAAATTATTTGAACGAGGTGAGTCAAACATAAAGCAGTGGTTAGATAATTTTTAGGGCTTTCAGGAAAGTCTTCAATCATTCTTCTACTGCTACCAGGAATGTATCAATAGTGTTCACGAAAAACCTGGCTTTTTGAGAAAAATCACATTTTTGTTTCAACTTTGCAAACGCTCTAGCGGCTAAACTATTTGAACGAGGTAAATCAAACATAAAGCATTCGTTAGGTAATCTAAAGAGTTCTCAGGAAAGTCTTCAATCTTTCTTTTACTCCTACCAGGAACATGATAATAGTGTTCACGAAAAACGAAGGTTTTTGACAAAAATCACATTTTTGTTTCAACTTTGCAAACGCTCTAGCGGCTAAACTATTTGAACGAGGTGAGTCGAACATAAGGCATTGGTTAGATAATTTAAAGGGCTTTCAGGAAGTCTTCAATCATTCTTCTACTCCTACCAGGAACGTGGTAATATTGCTCACGAAAAACGTAGGTTTTTGAGAAAAATCACATTTTTGTTTCAACTTAGCAAACGCTCTAGCGGGTAAACTATTGGAACGAGGTAAATCAAACATAAAGCATTCGTTAGATAATCTAAAGAGTTCTCAGGAAAGTCTTCAATCTTTCTTCTACTCCTACCAGGAACGTATAATAGTGTTCACGAAAAACGAAGGTTTTTGAGAAAAATCACATTTTTGTTTCAACTTTGCAAACGCTCTAGCGGGTAAACTATTGGAACGAGGTAAATCAAACATAAAGCATTCGTTAGATAATCTAAAGAGTTCTCAGGAAAGTCTTCAATCTTTCTTTTACTCCTACCAGGAACGTGATAATAGTGTTCACGAATAACGAATGTTTTTGAGAAAAATCACATTTTTGTTTCAACTTTGCAAACGCTCTAGCGGCTAAACTATTTGAACGAGGTGAGTCGAACATAAGGCATTGGTTAGATAATTTAAAGGGCTTTCAGGAAGTCTTCAATCATTCTTCTACTCCTACCAGGAACGTGGTAATATTGTTCACGAAAAACGTAGGTTTTTGAGAAAAATCACATTTTTGTTTCAACATTGCAAACGCTCTAGCGGCTAAACTATTTGAACGAGGTGAGTCAAACATAAAGCATTGGTTAGATAATTTAAAGGGTTTTCAGGAAAGTCTTCAATCCTTCTTCTACTCCTTCCAGGAACGTATTAATAGTGTTCACGAAAAACGTAAGTTTTTGAGAAAAATCATATTTTTGTTTCAACATTGCAAACGCTCTAGCGGGTAAACTATTGGAACAAGGTAAATCAAACATAAAGCATTCGTTAGATAATCTAAAGAGTTCTCAGGAAAGTCTTCAATCTTTCTTTTACTCCTACCAGGAACGTGATAATAGTGTTCACGAATAACGAATGTTTTTGAGAAAAATCACATTTTTGTTTCAACTTTGCAAACGCTCTAGCGGCTAAACTATTTGAACGAGGTGAGTCGAACATAAGGCATTGGTTAGATAATTTAAAGGGCTTTCAGGAAGTCTTCAATCATTCTTCTACTCCTACCAGGAACGTGGTAATATTGTTCACGAAAAACGTAGGTTTTTGAGAAAAATCACATTTTTGTTTCAACATTGCAAACGCTCTAGCGGCTAAACTATTTGAACGAGGTGAGTCAAACATAAAGCATTGGTTAGATAATTTAAAGGGCTTTCAGGAAAGTCTTCAATCCTTCTTCTACCCCTTCCAGGAACGTATTAATAGTGTTCACGAAAAACGTAAGTTTTTGAGAAAAATCATATTTTTGTTTCAACATTGCAAACGCTCTAACGGGTAAACTATTGGAACAAGGTAAATCAAACATAAAGCATTCGTTAGATAATCTAAAGAGTTCTCAGGAAAGTCTTCAATCTTTCTTTTACTCCTACCAGGAACAGCAAACTGTTTGAAAGAGGTAAGTCGAACATAAAGCATTGGTTAGATAATTTAAAGGGTTTTCAGGAAGTCTTCAAGCATTCTTCTACTCCTACCAGGAACGTGATAATAGTGTTCACGAATAACGAATGTTTTTGAGAAAAATCATATTTTTGTTTCAACTTTGCGAACGCTCTAGCGGCCAAATTATTTGAATGAGATGGGTCAAACATAAAGCACCGGTTAGAAAATTTAAAGAGCTTTAAGGAAGGTCTTCAATCTTTCTTCTACTCTTACCAGGGGCATGGCAATAGTCACATTTTTGTTTCAACTTTCCAAACGCTCTAGCGGCTAAACTATTTGAACGACGTGAGTCAAACATAAAGCAGTGGTTAGATAATTTAAAGGGCTTTCAGGAAAGTCTTTAATCATTCTTCTACTGCTACCAGGAATGTGGCAATAGTGTTCACGAAAAACCTGAGTTTTTGAGAAAAATCACATTTTTGTTTCAACTTTGCAAACGCTTTAGCGGCTAAACTATTGGAACGAGGTAATTCCAACATAAGTCATTCGTTAGATAATCTAAAGAGCTTTCAGGAAAATCCCCAATCTTTTTCTACTCTTACCAAGAACGTGGCAATAGTGTTCACGAAAGACGTAGGTTTTTTGAGAAATATCACAATTTTGTTTCAACTTTGCAAACGCTTTAGCGGCTAAACTATTTGAAAGAGGTAAATCAAACATAAAGCATTCGTTAGATAATCTAAAGAGCTTACAGGAAAGTCTCCCATCTTTCTTCTACTCTTACCAAGAATGTGGCAATAGTGTTCACGAAAAACGTAGGTTTTTGAGAAAAAACACATTTTTGTTTTAACTTTGCAAAGGCTCTAGCGGCTTAACTGTCTGAATGAGGTGAGTTTAACAAAAAGCATTGGTTAGATAATTTGTAGTGCTTTCAGGAAAGCCTTCAATCTCTCTTCTACTCCTACCAGGGGCTTGGCACTAGCCAAATTTTCGTTTCAACTTTGCAAACGCTGTAGCGGGTAATTTGTTTGAAAGAGGTAAGTCAAATAAAAAGCATTGGTTAGATATTTTAAACAGCTTTCTGGAAAGTCTTCAACCTTTCTTCTACTCCTACCAAAAACGTGGCAATAGTTTTCACGAAAAACGTAGGTTTTTGAGAAAAATCACATTTTTGTTTCAACTTTGCAAACGCTCTAGCGGCTTAAATATTGGAACAAGTTAAATCAAACATAAAGCATTCGTTAGATAATCTAAAAAGCTTTCAGGAAAGTCTTCAACCTTTCTTCTACTCCTACCAAAAACGTGGCAATAGTATTCACGAAAAAAGTAGGTTTTTGAGAAAAATCACATTTTTGTTTCAACTTTGCAAACGCTATAGCGGCTAAACTATTTGAACGTAGTGAGTCAAACATAAAGCATTGGTTAGATAATTTAAAGGGCTTTCAGAAAAGTCTTCAATCCTTCTTCTATTTCTACCAGGAACGTATTAATAGTGTTCACGAATACGTAGGTTTTTGAGAAAAATCACATTTTTGTTTCAAATTTGTAGTGCTTTCAGAAAAGCCTTCAACCTTTCTTGTACTCCTACCAGGGGCTTGGCAATAGTCAAATTTTCGTTTAGACTTTGCAAACGCTCTAGCGGGTAAACTGTTTGAAAGAGGTAAGTCAAATAAAAAGCATTGGTTAGATAATTTAAAGAGCTTTCAGAAAAGTCTTCAATCTTTCTTCTACTCCTACCAGGGGCTCGGCAATAGTCAAATTTTCGTTTCAACTTTGCAAACGCTCTAGCGGGTAAACTGTTTGAAAGAGGTAAGTCAAATAAAATGCATTGGTTAGATAATTTAAAGGGCTTTCAGGAAAGTCTTCAATCATTCTCCTACTGCTACCAGGAATGTGGCAATAGTGTTCACGAAAAACCTAGGTTTTTGAGAAAAATCACATTTTTGTTTCAACTTTGCAAACGCTCTAGCGGCTAAACTATTTGAACGAGGTAAGTCGAACATAAAGCATTGGTTAGATAATTAAAAGGGCTTTCAGGAAGTCTTCAAGCATTCTTCTACTCCTACCAGGAACGTGGTAATAGTGTTCACGAAAAACGTAGGTTTTTGAGAAAAATCACATTTTTGTTTCAACTTTGCAAACGCTCTAGCGGCTAAACTATTCGAACGACGTAAGTCAAACCTAAAGCATTGGTTAGATAATTTGAAGTGTTTTCAGAAAAGCCTTCAATCTTTCTTCTGCTCCTACCAGGAACGTGGCAATAGTGTTCACGAAAAACGAAGGTTTTCGAGAAAAATCATATTTTTGTTTCAACTTTGCGAACGCTCTAGCGGCTAAACTATTTGAACGAGATGGGTCAGGCATAAAGCACCGGTTAGACAATTTAAAGAGCTTTCAGGAAAGTCTTCAATCATTCTGCTACTGCTACCAGGAATGTGGCAATAGTGTTCACGAAAAACCTAGGTTTTTGAGAAAAATCACATTTCTGTTTCAACTTTTCAAACGCTTTAGCGACTAAACTATTGGAACGAGGTAATTCAAGCATAAGTCATTCGTTAGATAATCTAAAAAGCTTTCAGGAAAATCTCCAATCTTTTTTTTACTCTTACCAAGAACGTGGCATTCGTGTTCACGAAAAACTTAGGTTTTTGAGAAATATCACATTTTTGTTTAAACTTTGCAAACGCTCTTGCGGCTAAACTATTTGAACGAGGTTAGTCAAACCTAAAGCATTGGTTAGATAATGTGAAGTGTTTTCAGAAAAGCCTTCAATGTTTCTTCTACTCCTACCAGGAACGTAGCAATAGTGTTCACGAAAAACGAAGGTTTTTGAGAAAAATAACATTTTTGTTTCAACTTTGCAAACGCTCTAGCGGCTAAACTATTTGAACGAGGTCAGTCAAACATAAAGCATTGGTTAGATAATTTAAGGGGCTTTCAGGAAAGTCTTCAACCTTTCTTCTACTCCAACCAAGAACGTGGTAATAGTGTTCACGAAAAACGTAGGTTTTTGAGAAAAATCACATTTTTGTTTCAACTTTTCAAACGTTCTAGCGGCCAAACTATTTGAACGAGGTGAGTCAAACATAAAGCATTGGTTAGATAATTTAAGGGGCTTTCAGGAAAGTCTTCAATCTTTCTTCTACTCCAACCAAGAACGTGGTAATAGTGTTCACGAAAAACGTAGGTTTTTGAGAAAAATCATATATTTTGTTTCAACTTTGCAAACGCTCTAGGGGCTTAACTAGTGGAACGAGGTAAATCAAACGTAAAGCATTCGTTAGATAATCTAAACAGCTCTCAGGAAAGTCTTCAATCATTCTTCTACTGCTACCAGAAATGTGGCAATAGTGTTCACGAAAAAAGTAGGTTTTTGAGAAAAATCACATTTTTGTTTCAACTTTGCGAACGCTCTAGCGGCTAAACTATTTTAACGAGGTTAGTCAAACATAACTCATTCGTTAGATAATTTAAAGGGCTTTCAGGAAAGTCTTCAATCATTCTTTTACTCCTGCCAGGAACGTGGTAATAGTGTTCACGAAAAACGTAGGTTTTTGAGAAAAATCACATTTTTGTTTCAAATTTGCAAACGCTCTAGCGGCTAAACTATTGGAACGAGGTAATTCAAGCATATGTCATTCGTTAGATAATCTAAAGAGCTCTGAGGAAAGTCTTCAATCATTCTTCTACTGCTAACAGGAATGTGGCAATGGTGTTCACGAAAGACGTAGGCTTTTGAGAAAAATCACATGTTTGTTTCAACTTTGCACACGTATTAGCGACTAAACTATTGGAACGAGGTAATTCAAGCATAAGTCATTCGTTAGATAATCTAAAGAGCTTTCAGCAAAATCTCCAATCTTTTTTCTACTCTTACCAAGAACGTGGCATTCGTGTTCACGAAAAACTTAGGTTTTTGAGAAATGTCACATTTTTGTTTAAACTTTGCAAACGCTCTAGCGGCTAAACTATTTGAAAGAGGTTAGTCAAACCTAAAGCATTGGTTAGATAATTTGAAGTGTTTTCAGAAAAGCCTTCAATGTTTCTTCTACTCCTACCAGGAACGTAGCAATAGTGTTCACGAAAAACGAAGGTTTTTGAGAAAAATAACATTTTTGTTTTAACTTTGCAAACGCTCTAGCGGCTAAACTATTTGAACGAGGTCAGTCAAACATAAAGCATTGGTTAGATAATTTAAAGGGCTTTCAGGAAAGTCTTCAATCATTCTTCTACTCCTACCAGGAATGTGGCAATAGTGTTCACGAAAAACGCAGGTTTTTTAGAAATATCACATTTTTGTTTCAACTTTGCAAACGCTTTAGCGGCTAAACTATTGGAACGAGGTGAGTCAAACATAAAGCCTTGATTAGATAATTTAAAGGGTTTTCAGGAAAGTCTTCAATCAATCTTCTACTGCTACCAGTAATGTGGCAATAGTGTTCACGAAAAACCTAGGTTTTTGAGAAAAATCGCATTTTTGTTTCAACTTTGCAAACGCTCTAGCGGCTAAACTATTTGAACGAGGTGAGTCGAACATAAAACACTGGTTAGATAATAAGTTCAGGAAGTCTTCAATCATTCTTCTACTCCTGCCAGGAACGTGGTAATTTTGTTCACGAAGAACGTAGGTTTTTGAGAAAAATCACATTTTTGTCTCAACTTTGCAAACGCTCTAGCGGCTAAACTATTTGAACGAGGTGAGTCAAACATAAAGCATTGGTTAGATTATTTGAAGTGTTTTCAGAAAAGCCTTCAATCATTCTTCTACTGCTACCAGGAACGTGGCAATAGTGTTCACGAAAAACGTAGGTTTTTGAGAAAAATCACATTTTTGTATCAACTTTGCAAACGCTCTAGCGGCTAAACTATTTGAACGAAGTCAGTCGAACATAGAGCATTGGTTAGATTATTTGAAGTGTTTTCAGAAAAGCCTTCAATCTTTCTTCTACTCCTACCAGGAACGAGGCATAGTGTTCACGAAAAACGCAGGTCTTTGAGAAATATCACATTTTTGTTTCAACTTTGCAAACGCTTTAGCGGCTAAACTATTGGAACGAGGTGAGTCAAACATAAAGCCTTGATTAGATAATTTAAAGGGTTTTCAGGAAAGTTTTCAATCGTTCTTCTACTGCTACCAGGAATGTGGCAATAGTGTTCACGAAAAACCTAGGTTTTTGAGAAAAATCGCATTTTTGTTTCAACTTTGCAAACGCTCTAGCGGCTAAACTATTTGAACGAGGTGAGTCGAACATAAAACATTGGTTAGATAATAAGTTCAGGAAGTCTTCAATCATTCTTTTACTCCTGCCAGGAACGTGGTAATAGTGTTCACGAAAAACGTAGGTTTTTGAGAAAAATCACATTTTTGTTTCAACTTTGCAAACGCTCTAGCGGCTAAACTATTGGAACGAGGTAAATCAAACATAAAGCATTCGTTAGGTAATCTAAAGAGCTCTCAGGAAAGTCTTCAATCATTCTTCTACTGCTAACAGGAATGTGGCAATGGTGTTCACGAAAGACGTAGGTTTTTGAGAAAAATCACATGTTTGTTTCAACTTTGCACACGCTCTAGCGGACAAACTATTTGAACGAGGTGAGCCAATCATAAAGCATTGGCTAAATAATTTAAAGGGCTTTCAGGAAAGCTTTCAATCTTTCTTCTGCTCTTACCAGGGGCTTGGCAATAGTCACATTTTTGTCTCACCTTTGCAAACGCTTTAGCGGCTAAACTATTTGAACGAGGTGAGTCAAACATAAAGCATTGGTTAGATAATTTAAAGGGCTTTCAGGAAAGTCTTCAATCATTCTTCTACTCCTACCAGGAATGTGGCAATAGTGTTCACGAAAAACGCAGGTTTTTGAGAAATATCACATTTTTGTTTCAGCTTTGCAAACGCTTTAGCGGCTAAACTATTGGAACGAGGTGAGTCAAACATGAAGCCTTGATTAGATAATTTAAAGGGTTTTCAGGAAAGTCTTCAATCGTTCTTCTACTGCTACCAGGAATGTGGCAATAGTGTTCACGAAAAACCTAGGTTTTTGAGAAAAATCGCATTTTTGTTTCAACTTTGCAAACGCTCTAGCGGCTAAACTATTTGAACGAGGTGAGTCGAACATAAAACACTGGTTAGATAATAAGTTCAGGAAGTCTTCAATCATTCTTCTACTCCTGCCAGGAACGTGGTAATATTGTTCACGAAAAACGTAGGTTTTTGAGAAAAATCACATTTTTGTCTCAACTTTGCAAACGCTCTAGCGGCTAAACTATTTGAACGAGGTGAGTCAAACATAAAGCATTGGTTAGATTATTTGAAGTGTTTTCAGAAAAGCCTTCAATCATTCTTCTGCTGCTACCAGGAACGTGGCAATAGTGTTCACGAAAAACGTAGGTTTTTGAGAAAAATCACATTTTTGTATCAACTTTGCAAACGCTCTAGCGGCTAAACTATTTGAACGAAGTGAGTCGAACATAAAGCATTGGTTAGATTATTTGAAGTGTTTTCAGAAAAGCCTTCAATCTTTCTTCTACTCCTACCAGGAATGAGGCAATAGTGTTCACGAAAAACGCAGGTTTTTGAGAAATATCACATTTTTGTTTCAACTTTGCAAACGCTTTAGCGGCTAAACTATTGGAACGAGGTGAGTCAAACTTAAAGCCTTGATTAGATAACTTAAAGGGTTTTCAGGAAAGTTTTCAATCGTTCTTCTACTGCTACCAGGAATGTGGCAATAGTGTTCACGAAAAACCTAGGTTTTTGAGAAAAATCGCATTTTTGTTTCAACTTTGCAAACGCTCTAGCGGCTAAACTATTTGAACGAGGTGAGTCGAACATAAAACATTGGTTAGATAATAAGTTCAGGAAGTCTTCAATCATTCTTCTACTCCTGCCAGGAACGTGGTAATATTGTTCACGAAAAACGTAGGTTTTTGAGAAAAATCACATTTTTGTCTCAACTTTGCAAACGCTCTAGCGGCTAAACTATTTGATCGAGATGAGTCAAACATAAAACATTTGTCAGATAATTTAAAGGGTTTTCAGGAAAGACTTCAACCTTTCTTCTACTCTTACCAAAATCGTGGCAATAGTGTTCACGATAAACGTAGGTTTTTGAGAAAACTCACATTTTTGTATCAACTTTGCAAACGCTCTAGCGGCTAAACTATTTGAACGAGGTGAGTCGAACATAAACTATTGGTTAGATAATTTAAATGGCTTTCGGGAAAGTCTTCAATCATTCTTCTACTCCTACCAAGAACGTGGTAATAGTGTTCACGAAAAACGTATGTTTTTGAGAAAAATCTTATTTTTGTTTCAACTTTGCAAACGCTCTAGCGGCTTAACTTTCTAGACGAGGTGAGTTAAATAAAAAGCATTGAATAGAAAATTTGTAGAGCTTTCAGGAAAGCCTTCAATCTTTCTTCTACTCCTACCAGGGGCTTGGCAATAGTCAAATTTTCCTTTCAACTTTGCAAACGCTCTAGGGGGTAAACTGTTCGAAAGGGGAAAGTCAAATAAAAAGCATTGGTTAGATAATTTAAAGAGCTTTCAGGAAAGTCTTCAATCTTTCTTCTACTCCTACCAGGAACGTGGCAATAGTGTTCACGAAAAACGTATGTTTTTGAGAAAAATCACAGTTTTGTATCAACTTTGCAAACGCTCTAGTGGCTAAACTATTTGAACGAGGTGAGTCAAACATAGAGCATTGGTTAGATAATTTAAAGGGCTTTCAGGAAAGCCTTCAATCTTTCTTCTACTCTTACCAGGGTCTTGGCAATAGTCACATTTTTTTTAACTTTGCAAACGCTCTAGCGGCTAAACTGTTGGAACGAGGTAAATCAAACATAAAGCATTCGTTAGATAATCTAAAGAGCTTTCAGGAAAATCTCCAATCTTTCTTTTACTCCTACCTTGAACGTGATAATAGTGTTCACGAAAAACGTAGGTTTTTGAGAAAAATCACATTTTTATTTCAACTTTGCAAACGCTCTAGCGGCTAAGCTATTTGAACGACGTTAGACAAACATAAAGCATTGGTTAGATAATTTAAAGAGCTTTCAGGAAAGTCTTCAATCTTTCTTCTACTCCTGCCAGGAACGTGGCAATAGTGTTCACGAAAAACGTATGTTTTTGAGAAAAATCACAGTTTTGTATCAACTTTGCAAACGCTCTAGTGGCTAAACTATTTGAACGAGGTGAGTCAAACATAGAGCATTGGTTAGATAATTTAAAGGGTTTTCAGGAAAGTCTTCAATCGTTCTTCTACTGCTACCAGGAATGTGGCAATAGTGTTCACGAAAAACCTAGGGTTTTGAGAAAAATCGCATTTTTATTTCAACTTTGCAAACGCTCTAGCGGCTAAACTATTTGAACGAGGTGAGTCGAACATAAAACATTGGTTAGATAATAAGTTCAGGAAGTCTTCAATCTTTCTTTTACTCCTACCTTGAACGTGATAATAGTGTTCACGAAAAACGTAGGTTTTTGAGAAAAATCACATTTTTGTTTCAACTTTGCAAACGCTCTAGCGGCTAAGCTATTTGAACGACGTTAGACAAACATAAAGCATTGGTTAGATAATTTAAAGAGCTTTCAGGAAAGTCTTCAATCCTTCTTCAAGTTGGTTTTTGAGAAAAATTTTCTTTTTGTTTCAACTTTGCAAACGCTCTAGCGGCTTAACTGTTTAAACGAGGTGAGTCGAACATAAAGCATTGGTTAGATAATTTAAAGGGCTTTCAGGAAAGTCTTCAATCATTCTTCTACTACTACCAGGAATGTGGCAATAGTGTTCACGAAAAACCTGGATTTTTGAGAAAAATCACATTTTTGTTTCAGATTTGCAAACGCTCTAGCGGCTAAACTATTTAAACGAGGTGAGTCGAACATAAAGCATTGGTTAGATAATTTGTAGTGCTTTCAGGAAAGCCTTCAATCTTTCTTCTACTCCTACCAGGGGCTTGGCAATAGTCAAATTTTCCTTTCAACTTTGCAAACGCTGTAGGGGGTAATCTGTTCGAAAGGGGAAAGTCAAATAAAAAGCAAATGTTAGATAATTTAAAAGGCTTTCAAAAAAGTCTTCAATCATTCTTCTACTGCTACCTGGAACGTGGTAATAGTGTTCACGAAAAACGTAGGTTTTTGAGAAAAATCACATTTTTGTTTCAACTTTGCAAACGCTCTAGCGGCTAAACTATTTAAACGAGGTGAGTCGAACATAAAGCATTGGTTAGATAATTTAAAGGGCTTTCAGGAAAGTCTTCAATCATTCTTCTACTACTACCAGGAATGTGGCAATAGTGTTCACGAAAAACCTGGATTTTTGAGAAAAATCACATTTTTGTTTCAGATTTGCAAACGCTCTAGCGGCTAAACTATTTAAACGAGGTGAGTCAAACATAAAGCAGTGGTTAGATAATTTAAAGGGCTTTCAGGAAAGTCTTCAATCATTCTTCTACTGCTACCAGGAATGTGGCAATAGTGTTCACGAGAAACCTGGGTTTTTGAGAAAAATCACATTTTTGTTTCAACTTTGCAAACGCTCTAGCGGCTAAACTATTTGAACGAGGTGAGTCGAACATAAAGCATTGGTTAGATAAAATAAAGGCTTTCAGAAAGTCTTCAATCATTCTTCTACTCCTACCAGGAACGTGGTAATATTGTTCACGAAAAACGTAGGTTTTTGAGAAAAATCACATTTTTGTTTCAACTTTGCAAACTCTAGCGGGTAAACTATTGGAACGAGGTAAATCAAACATAAAGCATTCGTTAGATAATCTAAAGAGTTCTCAGGAAAGTCTACAATCTTTCTTTTACTCCTACCAGGAGCGTGATAATAGTGTTCACGAAGAACGAAGGTTTTTGAGAAAAATCACATTTTTGTTTCAACTTTGCAAACGCTCTAGCGGCTTAACTCTTTGAACGAGGTGAGTCGAACATAAAGCATTGGTTAGATAATTTAAAGGGCTTTCAGGAAGTCTTCAATCATTCTTCTACTCCCACCAGGAACGTGGTAATATTGTTCACGAAAAACGTAGGTTTTTGAGAAAACTCAGATTTTTGTTTCAACATTGCAAACGCTCTAGCGGCTAAACTATTTGAACGAGGTGAGTCAAACATAAAGCATTGGTTAGATAATTTAAAGGGCTTTTAATAAAAGTCTTCAATCATTATTCTACTGCTACCAGGAATGTGGCAATAGTTTCACGAAAACCTAGGTTTTTGAGAAAAATCACATTTTTGTTTCAACTTTGCAAACGCTCTAGCGGCTAAGCTATTTAAACGAGGTAAGTCGAACATAAAGCATTGGTTAGATAATTTAAAGGGCTTTCAGGAAGTCTTCAAGCATTCCTCTACTCCTACCAGGAACGTGGTAATAGTGTTCACGAATAACGTAGGTTTTTGAGAAAAATCATATTTTTGTTTCAACTTTGCGAACGCTCTAGTGGCTAAACTATTTGAACGAGATGGGTCAAACATAAAGCACTGGTTAGACAATTTAAAGAGCTTTCAGGAAGGTCTTCAGTCTTTCTTCTACTCTTACCTGGGGCTTGGCAATAGTCACATTTTTGTTTCAACTTTGCAAACGCTCTAGCGGCTAAACTATTTGAACGAGGTAAGTCAAACATAAAGCACTGGTTAGATAATTTAAAGGGCTTTCAGGAAAGTCTTCAATCATTCTTCTACTGCTACCAGGAATGTGGCAATAGTGTTCACGAAAAACCTAGGTTTTTGAGAAAGACCAAATTTTTGTTTCAACTTTGCGAACGCTCTAGCGGCTATACTATTTGAATGAGATGGATCAAACATAAAGCACTGGTTAGAAAATGTAAAGAGCTTTCAGGAAGGTCTTCAATCTTTCTTCTACTCCTACCAGGGGCTTGGAAATAGTCACATTTTTGTTTCAACTTTGCAAACGCTCTAGCGGCTAAACTATTTCAACGAGGTGAGTCAAACTTAAACACTGGTTAGATAATTTAAAGGGCTTTCAGGAAGTCTTCAAGCATTCTTCTACTCCTACCAGGAACGTAGTAATAGTGTTTACGAAAAACGTAGGTTTTTGAGAAAAATCATATTTTTGTTTAAACTTTGCGAACGCTCTAGCGGCTAAACTATTTGAACGAGATGGGTCAAACATAGGGGGTAAACTGTTCGAAAGGGGAAAGTCAACTAAAAAGCATTGGTTAGATAATTTAAAGAGCTTTCAGGAAAGTCTTCAATCTTTCTTCTACTCCTACCAGGAACGTGGCAATAGTGTTCACGAAAAACCTAGGTTTTTGAGAAAACTCATATTTTTGTTTAAACTTTGCGAACGCTCTAGCGGCTAAACTATTTGAACGAGATGGGTCAAACATAGGGGGTAAACTGTTCGAAAGGGGAAAGTCAACTAAAAAGCATTGGTTAGATAATTTAAAGAGCTTTCAGGAAAGTCTTCAATCTTTCTTCTACTCCTACCAGGAACGTGGCAATAGTGTTCACGAAAAACCTAGGTTTTTGAGAAAAATCACATTTTTGTTTCAACTTTGCAAACGCTCTAGCGGCTAAACAATTTGAACGAGGTGAGTCGAACATAAAGCATTGGTTAGATAATTTAAAGGGCTTTCAGGAAGTCTTCAATCATTTTTCTACTGCTACCAGGAATGTGGCAATAGTGTTCACGAAAAACCTGGGTTTTTGAGAAAAATCACATTTTTGTTTCAGATTTGCTAACGCTCTAGCGGCTAAACTATTTGAACGAGGTGAGTCAAACATAAAGCAGTGGTTAGATAATTTAAAGGGCTTTCAGGAAAGTCTTTAATCATTCTTCTACTGCTACCAGGAGTGTGGCAATAGTGTTCACGTAAAACCTGGGTTTTTGAGAAAAATCACATTTTTGTTTCAACTTTGCAAATGCTCTAGCGGCTAAACTATTTGAACGAGGCGAGTCGAACATAAAGCATTGGTTAGATAATTTAAAGGGCTTTCAGGAAGTCTTCAATCTTTCTTCTACTCCTACCAGAAACGTGGTAATATTGTTCACGAAAAACGTAGGTTTTTGAGAAAAATCACATTTTTTTTCAACTTTGCAAACGCTCTAGCGTCCAAACTATTTGAACGAGGTGAGTCAAACATAAAGCATTGGCTAGATAATTTAAGGGGCTTTCAGGAAAGTCTTCAATCTTTTTTCTACTCCAACCAAGAACGTGGCATTCGTGTTCACGAAAAACGTAGGTTTTTGAGAAAAATCACATTTTTGTTTCAACAGTGCAAACGCTCTAGCGGCTAAACTATTCCAACGACGTTAGTCAAACCTAAAGCATTGGTTAGATAATTTGAAGTGTTTTCAGAAAAGCCTTCAATCTTTTTTCTGCTCCTACCAGGAACGTGGCAATAGTGTTCACGAAAAACGAAGGTTTTCGAGAAAAATCATATTTTTGTTTCAACTTTGCGAACGCTCTAGTGGCTAAACTATTTGAACGAGATGGGTCAAGCATAAAGCACAGGTTAGACAATTTAAAGAGCTTTCAGGAAAGTCTTTAACCTTTCTTCTACTCCTACCAGGGACTTGGCAATAGTCACATTTTTGTTTCAACATTGCAAACGCTCTAGCGGCTAAACGATTTGAACGAGGTGAGTCAAACATAAAGCATTGGTTAGATAATTTAAAGGGCTTTCAGGAAAGTCTTCAATCATTCTGCTACTGCTACCAGGAATGTGGCAATAGTGTTCACGAAAAACCTAGGTTTTTGAGAAAAATCACATTTTTGTTTCAACTTTGCAAACGCTTTAGCGACTAAACTATTGGAACGAGGTAATTCAAACAGAAGTCATTCGTTAGATAATCTAAAGAGCTTTCAGGACAATCTCCAATCTTTTTTCTACTCTTACCAAGAACGTGGCATTCGTGTTCACGAAAAACTTAGGTTTTTGAGAAATATCACATTTTTGTTTAAACTTTGCAAACGCTCTAGCGGCTAAACTATTTGAACGAGGTTAGTCAAACCTAAAGCATTGGTTAGATAATTTGAAGTGTTTTCAGGAAAGTCTTCAATCTTTCTTCTACTCTTACCAGGAACGTAGCAATAGTGTTCACGAAAAACGAAGGTTTATGAGAAAAATCATATTTTTGTTTCAACATTGCAAACGCTCTAGCGGCTAAACTATTTGAACGAGGTGAGTCAAACATAAAGCATTGGTTAGACAATTTAAAGAGCTTTCAGGAAAGTCTTCAACCTTTCTTCTGCTCCTACCAGGGACTTGGCAATAGTCACATTTTTGTTTACACATTGCAAACGCTCTAGCGGCTAAACTATTTGAACGAGGTGAGTCAAACATAAAGCATTGGTTAGATAATTTAAAGGGCTTTCAGGAAAGTCTTCAACCACTCTGCTACTGCTACCAGGAATGTGGCAATAGTGTTCACGAAAAACCTAGGTTTTTGAGAAAAATCACATTTTTGTTTCAACTTTGCAAACGCTTTAGCGACTAAACTATTGGAACGAGGTAATTCAAACATAAGTCATTCGTTAGATAATCTAAAGAGCTTTAAGGAAAATCTCCAATCTTTTTTCTACTCTTACCAAGAACGTGGCATTCGTGTTCACGAAAAACTTAGGTTTTTGAGAAATATCACATTTTTTTTTAAACTTTGCAAACGCTCTCGCGGCTAAACTATTTGAACGACGTTAGTCAAACCTAAAGCATTCGTTAGATAATTTGAAGTGTTTTCAGAAAAGCCTTCAATCTTTCTTCTGCTCCTACCAGGAACGTGGCAATAGTGTTCACGAAAAACGAAGGTTTTCGATAAAAATCATATTTTTGTTTCAACTTTGCGAACGCTCTAGCGGCTAAACTATTTGAACGAGGTCAGTCAAACATAAAGCATTGGTTAGATAATTTAAGCGGCTTTCAGGAAAGTCTTCAATCTTTCTTCTACTCCAACCAAGAACGTGGTAATAGTGTTCACGAAAAACGTAGGTTTTTGAGAAAAATCACATTTTTGTTTCAACTTTGCAAACGCTCTAGCGGCCAAACTATTTGAACGAAATGAGTCAAACATAAAGCATTGGTTAGATAATTTAAGGGGCTTTCAGGAAAGTCTTCAATCTTTCTTCTACTCCAACCAAGAACGTGGTAATAGTGTTCACGAAAAACGTAGGTTTTTGAGAAAAATCACATTTTTGTTTGAACTTTGCAAACGCTCTAGCGGCTAAACTATTTTAAGGAGGTGAGTCAAACATAACTCATTCGTTAGATAATTTAAAGGGCTTTCAGAAAAGTTTTCAGCCTTTCTTCTACTCCTGCCAGGAACGTGGCAATAGTGTTCACGAAAAACCTAGGTTTTTGAGAAAAATCACATTTTTGTTTCAACTTTGCAAACGCTTTAGCGACTAAACTATTGGAACGAGGTAATTCAAACATAAGTCATTCGTTAGATAATCTAAAGAGCTTTAAGGAAAATCTCCAATCTTTTTTCTACTCTTACCAAGAACGTGGCATTCGTGTTCACGAAAAACTTAGGTTTTTGAGAAATATCACATTTTTTTTAAACTTTGCAAACGCTCTCGCGGCTAAACTATTTGAACGACGTTAGTCAAACCTAAAGCATTGGTTAGATAATTTGAAGTGTTTTCAGAAAAGCCTTCAATCTTTCTTCTGCTCCTACCAGGAACGTGGCAATAGTGTTCACGAAAAACGAAGGTTTTCGACAAAAATCATATTTTTGTTTCAACTTTGCGAACGCTCTAGCGGCTAAACTATTTGAACGAGGTCAGTCAAACATAAAGCATTGGTTAGATAATTTGAAGTGTTTTCAGAAAAGCCTTCAATCTTTCTTCTGCTCCTACCAGGAACGTGGTAATAGTGTTCACGAAAAACGTAGGTTTTTGAGAAAAATCACATTTTTGTTTGAACTTTGCAAACGCTCTAGCGGCTAAACTATTTTAAGGAGGTGAGTCAAACATAACTCATTCGTTAGATAATTTAAAGGGCTTTCAGAAAAGTTTTCAACCTTTCTTCTACTCCTGCCAGGAACGTGGTAATAGTGTTCACGAAAAACGTAGGTTTTTGAGAAAAATCATATATTTTGTTTCAACTTTGCAAACGCTCTAGCGGCTTAACTAGTGGAACGAGGTAAATCAAGCGTAAAGCATTCGTTAGATAAACTAAACAGCTCTCAGGAAAGTCATCTATCATTCTTCTATTGCTACCAGGAATGTGGCAATAGTGTTCACGAAAAAAGTAGGTTTTTGAGAAAAATCACATTTTGTTTCAACTTTGCGAACGCTCTAGCGGCTAAACTATTTTAACGAGGTTAGTCAAACATAACTCATTCGTTAGATAATTTAAAGGGCTTTCAGGAAAGTCTTCAATCATTCTTTTACTCCTGCCAGGAACGTAGTAATAGTGTTCACGAAAAACGTAGGTTTTTGAGAAAAATCACATTTTTGTTTCAACTTTGCGAACGCTCTAGCGGCTAAACTATTTGAACGAGGTGAGTCAAACATAAAGCATTGGTTAGATAATTTAAAGGGCTTTCAGGAATGCCTTCAATCTTTCTTCTACTCCTACCAAGAACGTGATAATAGTGTTCACGAAAAACGTAGGTTCAATCTTTCTTCTACTCCTACCAAGAACGTGATAATAGTGTTCACGAAAAACGTAGGTTTTTGAGAAAAATCAAGGTTTTGTTTCAACTTTGCAAACGCTCTAGCGGCTAAGCTATTTGAACGAAATGAGTCAAACATAAAGCATTCGTTAGATAATCTAAAGAGCTCTCAGGAAAGTCTTTAATCATCTACTGTTAACAGGAATGTGGCAATAGTGTTCACGAAAGGCGTAGGTTTTTGAGAAAAATCACATGTTTGTTTCAACTTTGCACACGCTCTAGCGGACAAACTATTTGAACGAGGTGAGTCAATCATAAGCATTGGTTAGATAATTTAAAGGGCTTTCAGGAAAGCCTTCAATCTTTATTCTGCTCTTACCAGGGGCTTGGCAATAGTCACATTTTTTTCTCACCTTTGCAAACGCTCTAGCGGCTAAACTATTTGAACGAGGTGAGTCAAACATAAAGCATTGGTTAAATAATTTAAAGGGCTTTCAGGAAAGTCTTCAATCATTCTTCTACTGCTACCAGGAATGTGGCAATAGTGTTCACGAAAGACGTAAGTTTTTGAGAAAAATCACATTTTTGTTTCAACTTTGCAAACGCTCTAGCGGCTAAACTATTTGAACGAGGTGAGTCAAACATAAAGCATTGGTTAGATAATTTAAAGGGCTTTCAGGAATGCCTTCAATCTTTCTTCTACTCCTACCAAGAACGTGATAATAGTGTTCACGAAAAACGTAGGTTTTTGAGAAAAATCAAGGTTTTGTTTCAACTTTGCAAACGCTCTAGCGGCTAAGCTATTTGAACGACGTTAGTCAAACATAAAGCATTGGTTAGATAATTTAAAGGGCTTTCAGGAAAGTCTTCAATCATTCTTGCAAACGCTCTAGCGGCTAAACTGTTGGAACGAGGTAATTCAAACATAAAGCATTCGTTAGATAATCTAAAGAGCTTTCGGGAAAATCTCCAATCTTTCTTCTACCCCTACCAAGAACGTGGCAATAGTGTTCACGAAAAACGTAGGTTTTTGAGAAAAATCACAGTTTTGTATCAACTTTGCAAACGCCCTAGTGGCTAAACTATTTGAACGAGGTGAGTCAAACATAAAGCATTGGTTAGATAATTTAAAGGGCTTTCAGGAAAGCCTTCAATCTTTCTCCTACTTTTACCAAGAACGTGATAATAGTGTTCACGAAAAACGTAGGTTTTTGAGAAAAATCACGATTTTGTTTCAACTTTGCAAACGCTCTAGCGGCTAAGCTATTTAAACGACGTTAGTCAAACATTAAGCATTGGTTAGATTATTTAAAGTGTTTTCAGAAAAGCCTTCAATCTTTCTTCTACTTCTACCAGGAAGGTAACAAAAGTGATCACGAAAAACGTAGGTTTTTGAGAAAAATCACATTTTTGTTTCAACTTTGCAAACGCTCTAGTGGCTAAACTATTTGAACGATGTAAGTCAAACATAAAGCATTGGTTAGATAATTTAAAGGGCTTTCAGGAAAGCCTTCCATCTTTCTTCTACTCCTACCAGGAACGTGGTAATAGTGTTCACGAAAAACGTAGGTTTTTGAGAAAAATCACATTTTTGTTTCAACTTTGCAAACGCTCTAGCGGCTAAACTATTTGAACGAGTTGGGTCAAGCATAAAGCACCGGTTAGACAATTTAAAGAGCTTTCAGGAAAGTCTTCAACCTTTCTTCTACTCCTACCAGGGACTTGGCAATAGTCACATTTTTGTTTCAACAGTGCAAACGCTTTAGCGGCTAAACTATTTGAACGAGGTGAGTCAAACATAAAGCATTGGTTAGATAATTTAAAGGGCTTTCAGGAAAGTCTTCAATCATTCTGCTACTGCTACCAGGAATGTGGCAATAGTGTTCACGAAAAACCTAGGTTTTTGAGAAAAATCACATTTTTGTTTCAACTTTGCAAACGCTTTAGCGACTAAACTATTGGAACGAGGTAATTCAAACATAAGTCATTCGTTAGATAATCTAAAGAGCTTTCAAGAAAATCTCCAATCTTTTTTCTACTTTTACCAAGAACGTGGCATTCGTGTTCACGAAAAACTTAGGTTTTTGAGAAATATCACATTTTTGTTTAAACTTTGCAAACGCTCTAGCGGCTAAACTATTTGAGCGAGGTTAGTCAAACCTAAAGCATTGGTTAGATAATTTGAAGTGTTTTCAGGAAAGTCTTTAATCTTTCTTCTACTCCTACCAGGAACGTAGCAATAGTGTTCACGAAAAACGAAGGTTTTTGAGAAAAATCATATTTTTGTTTCAACTTTGCGAACGCTCTAGCGGCTAAGCTATTTGCACGAGATGGGTCAAGCATAAAGCACTGGTTAGACAATTTAAAGAGCTTTCAGGAAAGTCTTCAACCTTTCTTCTACTCCTACCAGGGACTTGGCAATAGTCACATTTTTGTTTCAACATTGCAAACGCTCTAGCGGCTAAACTATTTGAACGAGGTGAGTCAAACATAAAGCATTGGTTAGATAATTTAAAGGGCTTTCAGGAAAGTCTTCAATCATTCTGCTACTGCTACCAAGAATGTGGCAATAGTGTTCACGAAAAACGAAGGTTTTTGAGAAATATCACATTTTTGTTTAAACTTTGCAAACGCTCTAGCGGCTAAACTATTTGAACGACGTTAGTCAAACCTAAAGCATTGGTTAGATAATTTGAAGTGTTTTCAGAAAAGCTTTCAATCTTTCTTCTGCTCTTACCAGGAACGTGGCAATAGTGTTCACGAAAAACGAAGGTTTTCGAGAAAAATCATATTTTTGTTTCAACTTTGCAAACGCTCTAGCGGCTAAACTATTTGAACGAGATGGGTCAAGCATAAAGCACCGGTTAGACAATTTAAAGGGCTTTCAGGAAAGTCTTCAATAATTCTTCTACTGCTACCAGGAATGTGGCAATAGTGTTCACGAAAAACGTAGGTTTTTGAGAAAAATCACATTTTTGTTTCAACTTTGCAAACGCTCTAGCGGCCAAACTATTTGAACGAGGTGAGTCAAACATAAAGCATTGGTTAGACAATTTAAGGGGCTTTCAGGAAAGTCTTCAATCATTCTTCTACTGCTAACAGGAATGTGGCAATAGTGTTCACGAAAGACGTAAGTTTTTGAGAAAAATCACATTTTTGTTTCAACTTTGCAAACGCTCTAGCGGCTAAACTATTTGAACGAGGTGAGTCAAACATAAAGCATCGGTTAGATAATTTAAAGGGCTTTCAGGAAAGCCTTCAATCTTTCTTCTACTCCTACCAAAAACGTGATAATAGTGTTCACGAAAAACGTAGGTTTTTGAGAAAAATCAAGGTTTTGTTTCAACTTTGCAAACGCTCTAGCGGCTAAGCTATTTGAACGACGTTAGTCAAACATAAAGCATTGGTTAGATAATTTAAAGGGCTTTCAGGAAAGTCTTCAATCATTCTTCTACTTCTACCAGGAATGTGGCAATAGTGTTCACAAAAGACGTAAGTTTTTGAGAAAAATCACATTTTTGTTTCAACTTTGCAAACGCTCTAGCGGCTAAACTATTTGAGCGAGGTGAGTCAAACATAAAGCATTGGTTAGATAATTTAAAGGGCTTTCAGGAAAGTCTTCAATCATTCTTCTACTGCTACCAGGAATGTGGCAATAGTGTTCACGAAAGACGTAAGTTTTTGAGAAAAATCACATTTTTGTTTCAACTTTGCAAACGCTCTAGCGGCTAAACTATTTGAACGAGGTGAGTTAAACATAAAGCATCGGTTAGATAATTTAAAGGGCTTTCAGGAAAGCCTTCAATCTTTCTTCTACTCCTACCAAGAACGTGGTAATAGTGTTCACGAAAAACGTAGGTTTTTGAGAAAAATCAAGGTTTTGTTTCAACTTTGCAAACGCTCTAGCGGCTAAGCTATTTGAACGACGTTAGTCAAACATAAAGCATTGGTTAGATAATTTAAAGGGCTTTCAGGAAAGTCTTCAATCATTCTTGCAAACGCTCTAGCGGCTAAACTGTTGGAACGAGGTAATTCAAACATAAAGCATTCGTTAGATAATCTAAAGAGCTTTCGGGAAAATCTCCAATCTTTCTTCTACCCTTACCAAGAACGTGGCAATAGTGTTCACGAAAAACGTAGGTTTTTGAGAAAAATCACAGTTTTGTATCAACTTTGCAAACGCTCTAGTGGCTAAACTATTTGAACGAGGTGAGTCAAACATAAAGCATTGGTTAGATAATTTAAAGGGCTTTCAGGAAAGCCTTCAATCTTTCTTCTACTTTTACCACGAACGTGATAATAGTGTTCACGAAAAACGTAGGTTTTTGAGAAAAATCACGATTTTGTTTCAACTTTGCAAACGCTCTAGCGGCTAAGCTATTTAAACGACGTTAGTCAAACATTAAGCATTGGTTAGATTATTTAAAGTGTTTTCAGAAAAGCCTTCAATCTTTTTTCTACTTCTACCAGGAATGTAACAATAGTGTTCACGAAAAACGTAGGTTTTTGAGAAAAATCACATTTTTGTTTCAACTTTGCAAACGCTCTAGTGGCTAAACTATTTGAACGAGCTAAGTCAAACATAAAGCAATGGTTAGATAATTTAAAGGGCTTTCAGGAAAGCCTTCAATCTTTCTTCTACTCCTACCAAGAACGTGATAATAGTGTTCACGAAAAACGTAGGTTTTTGAGAAAAATCACATTTTTGTTTCAACTTTGCAAACGCTCTAGCGGCTAAGCTATTTGAACGACGTTAGTCAAACATAAAGCATTGGTTAGATTATTTGAAGTGTTTTCAGAAAAGCCTTCAATCTTTCTTCTACTCCTACCAGGAACGCGGCAATAGTGTTCACGAAAAACGCAGGTTTTTTAGAAAAATCACATTTTTGTTTCAACTTTGCAAACGCTCTAGCGGCTAAACTATTTGAACGAGGTGAGTCAAACATAAAGCATTGGTTAGATAATTTAAAGGGTTTTCAGGAAAGCCTTCAATCTTTCTTCTACTCCTACCAGGGTCTTGGCAATAGTCACATTTTTTTTTTAACTTTGCAAACGCTCTAGCGGCTAAACTGTTGGAACGAGGTAAATCAAACCTAAAGCATTGGTTAGATAATTTAAAGGGCTTTCAGGAAAGCCTTCAATCTTTCTTCTACTCCTACCAAGAACATGATAATAGTGTTCACGAGAAACGTAGGTTTTTGAGAAAAATCACAGTTTTGTTTCAACTTTGCAAACGCTCTAGCGGATAAGCTATTTGAACGACGTTAGTCAAACATAAAGCATTGGTTAGATAATTTAAAGGGCTTTCAGGAAAGTCTTCAATCATTCTTGCAAACGCTCTATCGGCTAAACTGTTGGAACGAGGTAATTCAAGCATAAAGCATTCGTTAGATAATCTAAAGAGCTTTCGGGAAAATCTCCAATCTTACTTCTACCCCTACCAAGAACGTGGCAATAGTGTTCACGAAAAACGTAGGTTTTTGAGAAAAATCACAGTTTTGTATCAACTTTGCAAACGGCCTTGTGGCTAAACTATTTGAACGAGGTGAGTCAAACATAAAACATTGGTTAGATAATTTAAAGGGCTTTCAGGAAAGCCTTCAATCTTTCTTCTACTCTTACCAAGAACGTGATAATAGTGTTCACGAAAAACGTAGGTTTTTGAGAAAAATCACGATTTTGTTTCAACTTTGCAAACGCTCTAGCGGCTAAGCTATTTAAACGACGTTAGTCAAACATTAAGCTTTGGTTAGATTATTTGAAGTGTTTTCAGAAAAGCCTTTAATCTTTCTTCTACTCCTACCAGGAACGTGGCAATAGTGCTCACGAAAAACGTAGGTTTTTGAGAAAAATCACATTTTTTATCAACTTTGCAAACGCTTTAGCGGCTAAACTATTGGAACGAGGTGAGTCAAACGTAAAGCCTTGATTAGATAATTTAAAGGGTTTTCAGGAAAGTCTTCAATCGTTTTTCTACTCCTGCCAGGAACGTGGTAATATTGTTCACGAAAAACGTAGGTTTTTGAGAAAAATCACATTTTTGTCTCAACTTTGCAAACGCTCTAGCGGCTAAACTATTTGATCGAGATGAGTCAAACATAAAACATTTGTTAGATAATTTAAAGGGTTTTCAGGAAAGACTTCAACCCTTCTTCTGCTCCTACCAAAATCGTGGCAATAGTGTTTACGATAAACGTAGGTTTTTGAGAAAAATCACATTTTTGTATCAACTTTGCAAACGCTCTATCGGCTAAACTATTTGAACGAGGTGAGTCGAACATAAAGTATTGGTTAGGTAATTTAAATGGCTTTCAGGAAAGTCTTCAATCATTCTTCTACTCCTACCAAGAACGTGGTAATAGTGTTCACGAAAAACGTATGTTTTTGAGAAAAATCTTATTTTTGTTTCAACTTTGCAAACGCTCTAGCGGCTTAACTGTTTAGACGAGGAGAGTTAAATAAAAAGCATTGGTTAGATAATTTATAGAGCTTTCAGGAAAGCCTTCAATCTTTCTTCTACTCCTACCAGGGGCTTGGCAATAGTCAAATTTTCATTTCAACTTTGCAAACGCTCTAGGGGGTAAACTGTTCGAAAGGGGAAAGTCAAATAAAAAGCATTGGTTAGATAATTTAAAAGGCTTTCAGAAAAATCTTCAATCATTCTTCTACTGCTACCTGGAACGTGGTAATAGTGTTCACGAAAAACGTAGGTTTTTGAGAAAAATCACATTTTTGTTTCAACTTTGCAAACGCTCTAGCGGCTTAACTGTTTAAACGAGGTGAGTTAAATAAAAAGCATTGGTTAGATAATTTGTAGAGCTTTCAGGAAACTCTTCAATCTTTCTTCTACTCCTACCAGGAACGTGGCAATAGTGTTCACGAAAAACGTATGTTTTTGAGAAAAATCACAGTTTTGTATCAACTTTGCAAACGCTCTAGTGGCTAAACTATTTGAACGAGGTGAGTCAAACATAGAGCATTGGTTAGATAATTTAAAGGGCTTTCAGGAAAGCCTTCAATCTTTCTTCTACTCCTACCAGGGTCTTGGCAATAAACACATTTTTTTTTTAACTTTGCAAACACTCTTGCGGCTAAACTGTTGGAACGAGGTAAATCAAACATAAAGCATTCGTTAGATAATCTAAAGAGCTTTCAGGAAAATCTCCAATCTTTCTTTTACTCCTACCTTGAACGCGATAATAGTGTTCACGAAAAACGTAGGTTTTTGAGAAAAATCACATTTTTGTTTCAACTTTGCAAACGCTCTAGCGGCTAAGCTATTTGAACGACGAAAGTCAAACATAAAACATTAGTTAGATTGTTTGAAGTGTTTTCAGAAAAGCCTTCAATCTTTCTTCTACTCCCACCAGGGTCTTGGCAATAGTCACATTTTTTTTTAACTTTGCAAACGCTCTAGCGGCTAAACTGTTGGAACGAGGTAAATCAAACATAAAGCATTCGTTAGATAATCTAAAGAGCTTTCAGGAAAATCTCCAATCTTTCTTTTACTCCTACCTTGAACGTGATAATAGTGTTCACGAAAAACGTAGGTTTTTGAGAAAAATCACATTTTTGTTTCAACTTTGCAAACGCTCTAGCGGCTAAGCTATTTGAACGACGTAAGTCAAACATAAAGCATTGGTTAGATTATTTGAAGTGTTTTCAGAAAAGCCTTCAATCTTTCTTCTACTCCTACCAGGAACGTGGCAATAGTGTTCACGAAAAACGTAGGTTTTTGAGAAAAATCACATTTTTGTTTCAACGTTGCAAACGCTCTAGCGGCTAACCTATTTGAACGAGGTGAGTCAAACATAAATCATTGGTTAGATAATTTAAGGAGCTTTCTGGAAAGTCTTCAATCATTCTTCTACTCCTACCAAGAACGTGGTAATAGTCTTCACGAAAAACGAAGGTTTTTGAGAAAAATCACATTTTTGTTTCAACTTTGCACACGCCCTAGCGGGTAAATTGCTTGAAAGAGATAAGTCAAATAAAAAGCATTGGCTAGATTATTTGAAGTGTTTTCAGAAAAGCCTTCAATCTTTCTTCTACTCCTACCAGGAACGCGGCAATAGTGTTCACGATAAACGTAGGTTTTTGAGAAAAATCACATTTTTGTATCAACTTTGCAAACGCTCTAGCGGCTAAACTATTTGAACGAGGTGAGTCGAACATAAAGTATTGGTGAGATAATTTAAATGGCTTTCAGGAAAGTCTTCAATCATTCTTCTACTCCTGCCGGGAACGTGGTAATAGTATTCACGAAAAACGTAGGTTTTTGAGTAAAATCTTATTTTTGTTTCAACTTTGCAAACGCTCTAGCGGCTTAACTGTTTAGACGAGGTGAGTCAAACATAAAGCAGTGGTTAGATAATTTAAAGGGCTTTCAGGAAGTCTTCAATCATTCTTCTGCTGCTACCAGGAATGTGGCAATAGTGTTCACGAAAAACCTTGGTTTTTGAGAAAAATCACATTTTTGTTTCAGATTTGCAAACGCTCTAGCGGCTAAACTATTTGAACGAGGTGAGTCAAACATAAAGCAGTGGTTAGATAATTTAAAGGCTTTCAGGAAAGTCTTCAATCGTTCTTCTACTGCTACCAGGAATGTGGTAATAGTGTTCACGAAAAACGTAGGTTTTTGAGAAAAATCACATTTTTGTTTCAACTTTGCAAACGCTCTAGCGGCCAAATTATTTGAACGAGGTGAGTCAAACATAAAGCATTGGTTAGATAATTTAAGGGGCTTTCAGGAAAGTCTTCAATCTTTCTTCTACTCCTACCAGTAACGTGATAATAGTGTTCACGAAAAACGTAGGTTTTTGAGAAAAATCACATTTTTGTTTCAACATTGCAAACGCTCTAGCGGGTAAACTATTGGAACGAGGTAAATCAAACATAAAGCACTGGTTAGATAATCTAAAGAGTTCTCAGGAAAGTCTTCAATCTTTCTTCTGCTCCTACCAGGAACGTGATAATAGTGTTCACGAAAAACGAAGGTTTTTGAGAAAAATCACATTTTTGTTTCAACATTGCAAACGCTCTAGCGGCCAAACTATTTGAACGAGGTAAGTCAAATATAAAGCATTGGTTAGATAATTTAAAGGGCTTTCAGGAAAGCCTTCAATCTTTCTTCTGCTCCTACCAGGGGCTTGGCAATAGTCACATTTTTGTTTCAACTTTGCAAACGCTCTAGCGGCTAAACTATTTGAACGAGGTGAGTCAAACATAAAGCATTGGTTACATAATTTAAAGGGCTTTGAGGAAAGTCTTCAATCATTCTTCTACTCCTACCAGGAGCGTGGTTATAGTGTTCAAGAAAAACGTAGGTTTTTTGAAAAACCACATTTTTGTATCAACTTTGCAAACGCTCTAGCGGCTAATTTATTTGAACGAGGTGAGTCAAACATAAAGCATTGGTTAGATAATTTAAAGGGCTTTCAAGAAAGTCTTCAATCATTCTTCTAGTACTACCAGGAACAAGGTAATAGTGTTCACGAAAAACGTAGGTTTTTGAGAAAAATCACATTTTTGTTTCAACTTTGCAAACACTTTAGCGGCTAAACTATTGAAACGAGGTGAGTCAAACATAAAGCCTTGATTAGATAATCTAAAGAGCTCTCAGGAAAGTCTTCAATCATTCTTCTAATCTTACCAGGAATGTGGCAATAATCTTCACGAAAAACGAAGGTTTTTGAGAAAAATCACATTTTTGTTTCAACATTGCAAACGCTCTAGCGGCCAAACTATTTGAACGAGGTAAGTCAAATATAAAGCATTGGTTAGATAATTTAAAGGGCTTTCAGGAAAGTCTTCAATCTTTCTTCTACTTCTACCAGGGGCTTGGCAATAGTCACATTTTTGTTTCAACTTTGCAAACGCTCTAGCGGCTAAACTATTTGAACGAGGTGAATCGAACATAAAGCATTGGTTATATAATTTAAAGAGCTCTCAGGAAAGTTTTCAATCATTCTTTTATTCTTACCAGGAATGTGGCAATAGTCTTCACGAAAAGCGAAGGTTTTTGAGAAAAATCACATTTTTGTTTCAACTTTGCAAACTCTCTAGCGGCTAAACTATTTGAACGAGGTGAGTCAAACATAATGGCTTGATTAGATAATTTAAAGGGCTTTCAAGAAAGTCTTCAATCATTCTTCTGCTCTTACCGAGAACGTGATAATTGTGTTCACGAAAAACGCAGGTTTTTGAGAAATATTACATTTTTGTTTCAACTTTGCAAACGCTCTAGCGGCTAAACTATTTGAACGAGGTGAGTCAAACATAAAGCAGTGGTTAGATAACTTAAAGGGCTTTCAGGAAGTCTTCAATCATTCTTCTACTGCTACCAGGAATGTGGCAATAGTGTTCACGAAAAACCTTGGTTTTTGAAAAAAATCACATTTTTGTTTCAGATTTGCAAACGCTCTGGCGGCTAAACTATTTGAACGAGGTGAGTCAAACATAAAGCAGTGGTTAGATAATTTAAAGGGCTTTCAGGAAAGTCTTCAATCATTCTTCTACTGCTACCAGGAATGTGGCAATGGTGTTTAAGAAAAACCTGGGTTTTTGAGAAAAATCACATTTTTGTTTCAACTTTGCAAACGCTCTAGCGGCTAAACTATTTGAACGAGGTGAGTCAAACATAAAGCATTGGTTAGATAATTTAAAGGGCTTTCAGGAAAGTCTTCAATCATTCTTCTACTGCTACCAGGAATGTGGCAATAGTGTTCACGAAAAACCTAGGTTTTTGAGAAAAATCACATTTTTGTTTCAACTTTGCAAACGCTCTAGCGGCTAAGCTATTTAAACGAGGTAAGTCGAACATAAAGCATTGGTTAGATAATTTAAAGGGCTTTCAGTAAGTCTTCAAGCATTCCTCTACTCCTACCAGTAACGTGGTAATAGTGTTCAAGAAAAACGTAGGTTTTTGAGAAAAATCATATTTTTGTTTCAACTTTGCGAACGCTCTAGTGGCTAAACTATTTGAACGAGATGGGTCAAACATAAAGCACCGGTTAGACAATTTAAAGAGCTTTCAGGAAAGTCTTCAATCATTCTTGCAAACGCTCTAGCGGCTAAACTGTTGGAACGAGGTAATTCAAACATAAAGCATTCGTTAGATAATCTAAAGAGCTTTCCGGAAAATCTCCAATCTTTCTTCTACCCCTACCAAGAACGTGGCAATAGTGTTCACGAAAAACGTAGGTTTTTTCAGAAAAATCACAGTTTTGTATCAACTTTGCAAACGCCCTAGCGGACAAACTATTTGAACGAGGTGAGTCAATCATAAAGCATTGGTTAGATAATTTAAAGAGCTCTCAGGAAAGTCTTCAATCATTCTTCTACTGCTAACAGGAATGTGGCAATAGTGTTCACGAAAGACGTAGGTTTTTGAGAAAAATCACATGTTTGTTTCAACTTTGCACACGCTCTAGCGGACAAACTATTTGAACGAGGTGAGTCAATCATAAAGCTTTGGTTAGATAATTTAAAGGGCTTTCAGGAAAGCCTTCAATCTTTCTTCTGCTCTTACCAGGGGCTTGGCAATAGTCACATTTTTGTCTCACCTTTGCAAACGCTCTAGCGGCTAAACTGTTTGAACGAGGTGAGTCAAACATAAAGCATTGGTTAGACAATCTAAAGAGCTCTCAGGAAAGTCTTCAATCATTCTTCTACTGCTAACAGGAATGTGGCAATAGTGTTCACGAAAGACGTAGGTTTTTGAGAAAAATCACATTTTTGTTTCAGCTTTGCAAACGCTCTAGCGGCTAAACTATTTGAACGAGGTGAGTCGAACATAAAGCATTGGTTATATAATTTAAAGGGCTTTCAGGAAAGTCTTCAATCATTCTTCTACTGCTACCAGGAATGTGGCAATAGTGTTCACGAAAGACGTAAGTTTTTGAGAAAAATCACATTTTTGTTTCAACTTTGCAAACGCTCTAGCGGCTAAGCTATTTGAACGAGGTGAGTCAAACATAAAGCATTGGTTAGATAATTTAAAGGGCTTTCAGGAAAGCCTTCAATCTTTCTTCTACTCCTACCAAGAACGTGATAATAGTGTTCACGAAAAACGTAGGTTTTTGAGAAAAATCACAGTTTTGTTTCAACTTTGCAAACGCTCTAGCGGCTAAGCTATTTAAACGAGGTAAGTCAAACATAAAGCATTGGTTAGATAATTTAAAGGGCTTTCAGGAAAGCCTTCAATCTTTCTTCTACTCCTACCAGGGTCTTGGCAATAGTCGCATTTTTGTATCAACTTTGCAAACGCTCTAGCGGCTAAACTATTTGAACGAGGTGAGTCAAGCATAAAGCATTGGTTAGATAATTTAAAAGCTTTCAGGAAAGCCTTCAATCTTTCTTCTACTTCTACCAGGAAGGTAACAATAGTGTTCACGAAAAACGTAGGTTTTTGAGAAAAATCACATTTTTGTTTCAACTTTGCAAACGCTCTAGTGGCTAAACTATTTGAACGAGGTAAGTCAAACATAAAGCATTGGTTAGATAATTTAGAGGGCTTTCAGGAAAGCCTTCAATCTTTCTTCTACTCCTACCAGGGTCTTGGCAATAGTCACATTTTTGTATCAACTTTGCAAACGCTCTAGCGGCTAAACTATTTGAGCGAGGTGAGTCAAGCATAAAGCATTGGTTAGATAATTTAAAAAGCTTTCAGGAAAGTCTTCAATCATTCTTGCAAACGCTCTAGCGGCTAAACTGTTGGAACGAGGTAAATCAAACATAAAGCTTTCGTTAGATAATCTAAAGAGCTTTCAGGAAAGTCTTCACTCTTTCTTCTACACCAACCAAGAACGTGGTAATAGTGTTCAAGAAAAACGTAGGTTTTTGAGAAAAATCAAGGTTTTGTTTCAACTTTGCAAACGCTCTAGCGGCTAAGCTATTTGAACGACGTTAGTCAAACATAAAGCATTGGTTAGATAATTTAAAAAGCTTTCAGGAAAGCCTTCAATCTTTCTTCTACTTCTACCAGGAAGGTAACAATAGTGTTCACGAAAAACGTAGGTTTTTGAGAAAAATCACATTTTTGTTTCAACTTTGCAAACGCTCTAGCGGTTAAACTATTTGAACGAGGTGAGTCAAACATAAAGCATTGGTTAGATAATTTAAAGGGCTTTCAGGAAAGCCTTCATTCTTTCTTCTGCTCCTACCAGGGGTTTGGCAATAGTCACATTTTTGTTTCAATTTTGCAAACGCTCTAGCGGCTAAACTATTTGAACGAGGTGAGTCGAACATAAAGCATTGGTTAGATAATCTAAAGAGCTCTCAGGAAAGTCTTCAATCATTCTTCTACTCTTACCAGGAATGTGGCAATAGTCTTCACGAAAAGCGAAGGTTTTTGAGAAAAATCACATTTTTGTTTCAACTTTGCAAACGCTCTAGCGGCTAAGCTATTTGAACGTGGTGAGTCAAACATAAAGCATTGGTTAGATAATTTAAAGGGCTTTCAGGAAAGTCTTCAACCCTTCTTCTACTCCTACCAGGAAAGTATTAATAGTGTTCACGAAAAACGTAAATTTTTGAGAAAAATCACATTTTTGTTTCAGCTTTGCAAACGCTTTAGCGGCTAAACTATTTGAACAAGGTGAGTCGAACATACAGCATTGGTTAGATAATTTTAAAGGCTTTCAGGAAGTCTTCAATCATTTTTCTACTCCTACCAGGAACGTGGTAATATTGTTCACGAAAAACGTAGGTTTTTGAGAAAAATCACATTTTTGTATCAACTTTGCAAACGCTCTAGCGGCTCAGCTATTTGAACGAGGTGAGTCAAACATAAAGCATTGGTTAGATAATTTAAAGGGCTTTCAAGAAAGTCTTCAATCATTCTTCTACTGCTACCAGGAACGTGTTAATAGTGTTCACAAAAAACGTAGGTTTTTGAGAAAAATCACATTTTTGTTTCAACTTTGCAAACGCTTTAGCGGCTAAACTATTTGAACGAGGTGAGTCAAACATAAAGCATTGGTTAGATAATTTTAAGGGCTTTCAGGAAAGTCTTCAATCCTTCTTCTACCCCTACCAGGAGCGTGGCAATAGTGTTCACGAAAAACGTAAGTTTTTGAGAAAATTCACATTTTTGTATCAGCTTTGCAAAAGCTCTAGCGGCTAAACTATTTGAACGAGGTGAGTCAAACATAAAACATTGGTTAGATAATATAAAGGACTTTCAGGAAAGTCTTCAATCTTTCTTCTACTCCTACCAGGGTCTTGGCAATAGTCACATTTTTTTTTCAACTTTGAAAACGCTCTAGCGGCTAAACTGTTGGAACGAGGTAAATCAAACATAAAGCATTCGTTAGATAATCTAAAGAGATTTCACGAAAATCTCCAATCTTTCTTCTACTCCTACCAAGAACGTGGCAAAAGTGTTCACGAAAAACGTAGGTTTTTGAGAAAAATCACATTTTTGTATCAATTTTGCAAACGCTCTAGCGGCTAAACTATTGGAACGTGGTGAGTAAAACATAACGCCTCGGTTAGATACTTTAAGGGCTTTCAGGAAAGTCTTCAATCCTTCTTCTACTCCTACCAGGAACGTACTAATAGTGTTCACGAAAAACGTAGGTTTTTGAGAAAAATCACATTTTTGTTTCAACTTTGCAAACGCTCTAGCGGCTAAACTATTGGAACGAGGTAAATCAAGCATAAAGCATTCGTTAGATAATCTAAAGAGCTCTCAGGAAAGTCTACCATCTTTCTTTCACTCCTACCAGGAACGTGATAATAGTGTTCACGAAAAGCGAAGGTTTTTGAGAAAAATCACATTTTTGTTTCAACTTTGCAAACGCTCTAGCGGCTAAGCTATTTGAACGTGGTGAGTCAAACATAAAGCATTGGTTAGATAATTTAAAGGGCTTTCAGGAAAGTCTTCAACCCTTCTTCTACTCCTACCAGGAAAGTATTAATAGTGTTCACGAAAAACGTAAATTTTTGAGAAAAATCACATTTTTGTTTCAGCTTTGCAAACGCTTTAGCGGCTAAACTATTTGAACAAGGTGAGTCGAACATACAGCATTGGTTAGATAATTTTAAAGGCTTTCAGGAAGTCTTCAATCATTTTTCTACTCCTACCAGGAACGTGGTAATATTGTTCACGAAAAACGTAGGTTTTTGAGAAAAATCACATTTTTGTATCAACTTTGCAAACGCTCTAGCGGCTCAGCTATTTGAACGAGGTGAGTCAAACATAAAGCATTGGTTAGATAATTTAAAGGGCTTTCAAGAAAGTCTTCAATCATTCTTCTACTGCTACCAGGAACGTGTTAATAGTGTTCACAAAAAACGTAGGTTTTTGAGAAAAATCACATTTTTGTTTCAACTTTGCAAACGCTCTAGCGGCTAAACTATTGGAACGAGGTAAATCAAACAAAAAGCATTCGTTAGATAATCTAAAGAGCTTTCAGCAGAGTCTCCACTCTTTCTTCTACTCTTACCAAGAACGTGGCAATAGTGTTCACGAAAAACGTAGGTTTTTGAGAAAAATCACATTTTTGTTTCAACTTTGCAAACGCTTTAGCGGCTAAACTATTGGAACGAGGTAACTCCAACATAAGTCATTCCTTAGATAATCTAAAGAGCTTTCAGGAAAATCTCCAATCTTTTTTCTACTCTTACCAAGAACGTGGCAATAGTGTTCACGAAAAACGTAGGTTTTTGAGAAAAATCACATTTTTGTTTCAACTTTGCAAACGCTCTAGCGGCTAAACTACTTGACCGAGATAATTCCAACATAAGTCATTCGTTAGAAAATCTAAAGGGCTTTCTGGAAGGTCTCCAATCTTTCTTCTACTCCTACCAAAAACGTGGCAATAGTGTTCACGAAAAACGTAGGTTTTTGAGAAAAATCACATTTTTGTTTCAACTTTGCAAAGGCTCTAGCGGTTTAACTGTTTGAATTCGGTGAGTTAAATAAAAAGCATTGGTTAGATAATTTATAGTGCTTTCAGGTAAGCCTTCAATCTTTCTTCTACTCCTTCCAGGGTCTTGGCAATAGTCACATTTTTTTTTCAACTTTGAAAACGCTCTAGCGGCTAAACTGTTGGAACGAGGTAAATCAAACATAAAGCATTCGTTAGATAATCTAAAGAGATTTCACGAAAATCTCCAATCTTTCTTCTACTCCTACCAAGAACGTGGCAAAAGTGTTCACGAAAAACGTAGGTTTTTGAGAAAAATCACATTTTTGTATCAATTTTGCAAACGCTCTAGCGGCTAAACTATTGGAACGTGGTGAGTAAAACATAACGCCTCGGTTAGATACTTTAAGGGCTTTCAGGAAAGTCTTCAATCCTTCTTCTACTCCTACCAGGAACGTACTAATAGTGTTCACGAAAAACGTAGGTTTTTGAGAAAAATCACATTTTTGTTTCAACTTTGCAAACGCTCTAGCGGCTAAACTATTGGAACGAGGTAAATCAAGCATAAAGCATTCGTTAGATAATCTAAAGAGCTCTCAGGAAAGTCTACCATCTTTCTTTCACTCCTACCAGGAACGTGATAATAGTGTTCACGAAAAGCGAAGGTTTTTGAGAAAAATCACATTTTTGTTTCAACTTTGCAAACGCTCTAGCGGCTAAGCTATTTGAACGTGGTGAGTCAAACATAAAGCATTGGTTAGATAATTTAAAGGGCTTTCAGGAAAGTCTTCAACCCTTCTTCTACTCCTACCAGGAAAGTATTAATAGTGTTCACGAAAAACGTAAATTTTTGAGAAAAATCACATTTTTGTTTCAGCTTTGCAAACGCTTTAGCGGCTAAACTATTTGAACAAGGTGAGTCGAACATACAGCATTGGTTAGATAATTTTAAAGGCTTTCAGGAAGTCTTCAATCATTTTTCTACTCCTACCAGGAACGTGGTAATATTGTTCACGAAAAACGTAGGTTTTTGAGAAAAATCACATTTTTGTATCAACTTTGCAAACGCTCTAGCGGCTCAGCTATTTGAACGAGGTGAGTCAAACATAAAGCATTGGTTAGATAATTTAAAGGGCTTTCAAGAAAGTCTTCAATCATTCTTCTACTGCTACCAGGAACGTGTTAATAGTGTTCACAAAAAACGTAGGTTTTTGAGAAAAATCACATTTTTGTTTCAACTTTGCAAACGCTCTAGCGGCTAAACTGTTGGAACGAGGTAAATCAAACATAAAGCATTCGTTAGATAATCTAAAGAGCTTTCAGGAAAATCTCCAATATTTCTTCTACTCCTACCAAGAACGTGATAATACTGTTCACGAAAAACGTAGGTTTTTGAGAAAAATCACATTTTTGTTTCAACTTTGCAAACGCTCTAGCGGCTAAACTATTTGAACGAGGTGAGTCAAACATAAAGCAGTGGTTAGATAATTTAAAGGGCTTTCAGGAAAGTCTTCAATCCTTCTTCTACCCCTACCAGGAGCGTGGCAATAGTGTTCACGAAAAACGTAAGTTTTTGAGAAAAATCACATTTTTGTATCAGCTTTGCAAAAGCTCTAGCGGCTAAACTATTTGAACGAGGTGAGTCAAACATAAAACATTGGTTAGATAATATAAAGGGCTTTCAGGAAAGTCTTCAATCTTTCTTCTACTCCTACCAGGGTCTTGGCAATAGTCACATTTTTTTTTCAACTTTGCAAACGCTCTAGCGGCTAAACTGTTGGAACGAGGTAAATCAAACATAAAGCATTCGTTAGATAATCTAAAGAGCTTTCACGAAAATCTCCAATCTTTCTTCTACTCCTACCAAGAACGTGGCAAAAGTGTTCACGAAAAACGTAGGTTTTTGAGAAAAATCACATTTTTGTATCAATTTTGCAAACGCTCTAGCGGCTAAACTATTGGAACGTGGTAAGTAAAACATAACGCATCGGTTAGATACTTTAAGGGCTTTCAGGAGAGTCTTCAATCCTTCTTCTACTCCTACCAGGAACGTACTAATAGTGTTCACGAAAAACGTAGGTTTTTGAGAAAAATCACATTTTTGTTTCAACTTTGCAAACGCTCTAGCGGCTAAACTATTGGAACGAGGTAAATCAAGCATAAAGCATTCGTTAGATAATCTAAAGAGCTCTCAGGAAAGTTTTCCATCTTTCTTTCACTCCTACCAGGAACGTGATAATAGTGTTCACGAAAAGCGAAGGTTTTTGAGAAAAATCACATTTTTGTTTCAACTTTGCAAACGCTCTAGCGGCTAAGCTATTTGAACGTGGTGAGTCAAACATAAAGCACTGGTTAGATAATTTAAAGGGCTTTCAGGAAAGTCTTCAACCCTTCTTCTACTCCTACCAGGAAAGTATTAATAGTGTTCACGAAAAACGTAGGTTTTTGAGAAAAATCACATTTTTGTTTCAGCTTTGCAAACGCTTTAGCGGCGAAACTATTTGAACAAGGTGAGTCGAACATATAGCATTGGTTAGATAATTTTAAAGGCTTTCAGGAAGTCTTCAATCATTTTTCTACTCCTACCAGGAACGTGGAAATATTGTTCACGAAAAACGTAGGTTTTTGAGAAAAATCACATTTTTGTTTCAACTTTGCAAACGCTCTAGCGGCTAAACTATTTGAACGAGGTGAGTCAAACATAAAGCAGTGGTTAGATAATTTAAAGTGCTTTCAGGAAAGTCTTCAATCGTTCTTCTACTGCTACCAGGAATGTCGCAATAGTGTTCACGAGAAACCTGGGT
This sequence comes from Bactrocera zonata, assembly GCA_037783105.1. Classification (NCBI taxonomy): domain Eukaryota; kingdom Metazoa; phylum Arthropoda; class Insecta; order Diptera; family Tephritidae; genus Bactrocera; species Bactrocera zonata. The sequence goes on along the minus strand of JBAWJQ010005301.1, from coordinate 171,802 downwards.
TTTTGAGAAAAATCACATTTTTGTTTCAACTTTGCAAACGCTCTAGCGGCTAAACTATTTGAACGAGGTGAGTCGAACATAAAGCATTGGTTAGATAATTTAAAAGACTTTCAGAAAGTCTTCAATCATTCTTCTACTCCATCCAGGAACGTGGTAATATTGTTCACGAAAAACGTAGGTTTTTGAGAAAAATCACATTTTTATTTCAACTTTGCAATCGCTCTAGCGGGTAAACTATTGGAACGAGGTAAATCAAACATAAAGCATTCGTTAGATAATCTAAAGAGTTCTAAAGAAAGTCTTCAATCTTTCTTTTACTCCTACCAGGAACGTGATAATAGTGTTCACGAAGAACGAAGGTTTTTGAGAAAAATCACATTTTTGTTTCAACTTTGCAAACGCTCTAGCGGCTAAACTATTTGAACGAGGTGAGTCGAACATAAAGCATTAGTTAGATAATTTAAAGGGCTTTCAGGAAGTCTTCAATCATTCTTCTACTCCTACCAGGAACGTGGTAATATTGTTCACGAAAAACGTAGGTTTTTGAGAAAAATCACATTTTTGTTTCAACATTGCAAACGCTCTAGCGGCTAAACTATTTGAACGAGGTGAGTCAAACATAAAGCATTGGTTAGATAATTTAAAGGGCTTTCAGGAAAGTCTTCAATCCTTCTTCTACTCCTACCAGAAACGTATTAATAGTGTTCACGAAAAACGTAGGTTTTTGAGAAAAATCACATTTTTGTTTCAGCTTTGCAAACGTTCTAGCGGGTAAACTATTGGAACGAGGTAAATCAAACATAAAGCATTCGTTAGATAATCTAAAGAGTTTTCAGGAAAGTCTTCAATCTTCCTTTTACTCCTACCAGGCACAGAAAACTGTTTGAAAGAGGTAAGTCAAACATAAAGCATTGGTTAGATAATTTAAAGGGCTTTCAGGAAAGTCTTCAATCATTCTTCTACTGCTACCAGGAATATGGCAATAGTGTTCACGAAAAACCTAGGTTTTTGAGAAAAATCACATTTTTGTTTCAACTTTGCAAACGCTCTAGCGGCTAAGCTATTTAAACGAGGTAAGTCGAACATAAAGCATTGGTTAGATAATTTAAAGGGCTTTCAGTAAGTCTTCAAGCATTCCTCTACTCCTACCAGGAACGTGGTAATAGTGTTCAAGAAAAACGTAGGTTTTTGAGAAAAATCATATTTTTGTTTCAACTTTGCGAACGCTCTAGTGGCTAAACTATTTGAACGAGATGGGTCAAACATAAAGCACCGGTTAGACAATTTAAAGAGCTTTCAGGAAAGTCTTCAATCATTCTTGCAAACGCTCTAGCGGCTAAACTGTTGGAACGAGGTAATTCAAACATAAAGCATTCGTTAGATAATCTAAAGAGCTTTCCGGAAAATCTCCAATCTTTCTTCTACCCCTACCAAGAACGTGGCAATAGTGTTCACGAAAAACGTAGGTTTTTCAGAAAAATCACAGTTTTGTATCAACTTTGCAAACGCCCTAGCGGACAAACTATTTGAACGAGGTGAGTCAATCATAAAGCATTGGTTAGATAATTTAAAGAGCTCTCAGGAAAGTCTTCAATCATTCTTCTACTGCTAACAGGAATGTGGCAATAGTGTTCACGAAAGACGTAGGTTTTTGAGAAAAATCACATGTTTGTTTCAACTTTGCACACGCTCTAGCGGCTAAACTATTTGAACGAGGTGAGTCAAGCATAAAGTATTGGTTAGATAATTTAAAAGGGTTTCAGGAAAGCCTTCAATCTTTCTTCTACTCCTACCAGGGTCTTGGCAATGGTCACATTTTTTTTTCAACTTTGCAAACGCTCTAGCGGCTAAACTGTTGGAACGAGGTAAATCAAGCATAAAGCATTCGTTAGATAATCTAAAGAGCTTTCAGGAAAATCTCCAATCTTTCTTTTACTCCTACCAAGAACGTGATAATACTGTTCAAGAAAAACGTAGGTTTTTGAGAAAAATCACATTTTTGTTTCAACTTTGCAAACGCTCTAGCGGCTAAGCTATTTGAACGACGGTAGTCAAACATAAAGCATTGGTTAGATTATTTTAAGTGTTTTCAGGAAAGTCTTCAATCATTCTTCTGCTTTTACCAGGAATGTATCAATAGTCTTCACGAAAAACGAAGATTTTTAAGAAAAATCACATTTTTGTTTCAACTTTGCAAACGCTCTAGCGGCTAAGCTATTTGAACGACGTTAGACAAACATAAAGCATTGGTTAGATAATTTAAAGGGCTTTCAGCAAGGCCTTCAATCTTTCTTCTACTCCTAGCAGGGTCTTGGCAATGGTCACATTTTTTTTTTCAACTTTGCAAACGCTCTAGCGGCTAAACTGTTGGAACGAGGTAAATCAAGCATAAAGCATTCGTTAGATAATCTAAAGAGCTTTCAGGAAAATCTCCAATCTTTCTTTTACTCCTACCAAGAACGTGATAATACTGTTCACGAAAAACGTAGGTTTTTGAGAAAAATCACATTTTTGTTTCAACTTTGCAAACGCTCTAGCGGCTAAGCTATTTGAACGACGGTAGTCAAACATAAAGCATTGGTTAGATTATTTTAAGTGTTTTCAGGAAAGTCTTCAATCATTCTTCTGCTTTTACCAGGAATGTATCAATAGTCTTCACGAAAAACGTAGGTTTTTGAGAAAAATCACATTTTTGTTTCAACTTTGCAAACGCTCTAGCGGCTAAGCTATTTGAACGACGGTAGTCAAACATAAAGCATTGGTTAGATTATTTTAAGTGTTTTCAGGAAAGTCTTCAATCATTCTTCTGCTTTTACCAGGAATGTATCAATAGTCTTCACGAAAAACGAAGATTTTTAAGAAAAATCACATTTTTGTTTCAACTTTGCAAACGCTCTAGCGGCTAAACTATTTGAACGAGGTGAGTCGAACATAAAGCATTGGTTAGATAATCTAAAGAGCTCTCAGGAAAGTCTTCAATCATTCATCTACTCTTACCAAGAACGTGATAATTGTGTTCACGAAAAGCGCAGGTTTTTGAGAAATATCACATTTTTGTATCAACTTTGCAAACGCTCTAGCGGTTAAACTATTTGAACGAGGTGAGTCAAACATAAAGCCTTGATTAGATAATTTAAAGGGCTTTCAGGAAAGTCTTCAATCATTCATCTACTCTTACCAGGAACGTGGTAATAGTGTTCAAGAAAAACGTAGGTTTTTGAGAAAAATCACATTTTTGTTTCAACTTTGCAAACGCTTTAGCGGCTAAACTATTTGAACGAGGTGAGTCAAACATATAGCATTGGTTAGATAATTTAAAGGGCTTTCAGGAAAGTCTTCAATCCTTCTTCTACCCCTACCAGGAGCGTGGCAATAGTGTTCACGAAAAACGTAAGTTTTTGAGAAAAATCACATTTTTGTATCAGCTTTGCAAAAGCTCTAGCGGCTAAACTATTAGAACGAGGTGAGTCAAACATAAAACATTGGTTAGATAATATAAAGGACTTTCAGGAAAGTCTTCAATATTTCTTCTACTCCTACCAGGGTCTTGGCAATAGTCACATTTTTTTTTCAACTTTGCAAACGCTCTAGCGGCTAAACTGTTGGAACGAGGTAAATCAAACATAAAGCATTCGTTAGATAATCTAAAGAGATTTCACGAAAATCTCCAATCTTTCTTCTACTCCTACCAAGAACGTGGCAAAAGTGTTCACGAAAAACGTAGGTTCTTGAGAAAAATCACATTTTTGTATCAATTTTGCAAACGCTCTAGCGGCTAAACTATTGGAACGTGGTGAGTAAAACATAACGCATCGGTTAGATACTTTAAGGGCTTTCAGGAAAGTCTTCAATCCTTCTTCTACTCCTACCAGGAACGTACTAATAGTGTTCACGAAAAACGTAGATTTTTGAGAAAAATCACATTTTTGTTTCAACTTTGCAAACGCTCTAGCGGCTAAACTATTGGAACGAGGTAAATTAAGCATAAAGCATTCGTTAGATAATCTAAAGAGCTCTCAGGAAAGTCTTCCATCTTTCTTTTACTCCTACCAGGAACGTGATAATAGTGTTCACGAAAAGCGAAGGTTTTTGAGAAAAATCACATTTTTGTTTCAACTTTGCAAACGCTCTAGCGGCTAAACTATTGGAACGAGGTAACTCCAACATAAGTCATTCGTTAGATAATCTAAAGAGCTTTCAGGAAAATCTCCAATCTTTTTTCTACTCTTACCAAGAACGTGGCAATAGTGTTCACGAAAAACGTAGGTTTTTGAGAAAAATCACATTTTTGTTTCAACTTTGCAAACGCTCTAGCGGCTAAACTACTTGACCGAGATAATTCCAACATAAGTCATTCGTTAGAAAATCTAAAGGGCTTTCAGGTAAGCCTTCAATCTTTCTTCTACTCCTTCCAGGGTCTTGGCAATAGTCACATTTTTTTTCAACTTTGCAAACGCTCTAGCGGCTAAACTGTTGGAACGAGGTAAATCAAACATAAAGCATTCGTTAGATAATCTAAAGAGCTTTCAGGAAAATCTCCAATATTTCTTCTACTCCTACCAAGAACGTGATAATACTGTTCACGAAAAACGTAGGTTTTTGAGAAAAATCACATTTTTGTTTCAACTTTGCAAACGCTCTAGCGGGTAAACTATTTGAACGAGGTGAGTCAAACATAAAGCAGTGGTTAGATAATTTAAAGGGCTTTCAGGAAAGTCTTCAATCCTTCTTCTACCCCTACCAGGAGCGTGGCAATAGTGTTCACGAAAAACGTAAGTTTTTGAGAAAAATCACATTTTTGTATCAGCTTTGCAAAAGCTCTAGCGGCTAAACTATTTGAACGAGGTGAGTCAAACATAAAACATTGGTTAGATAATATAAAGGGCTTTCAGGAAAGTCTTCAATCTTTCTTCTACTCCTACCAGGGTCTTGGCAATAGTCACATTTTTTTTTTCAACTTTGCAAACGCTCTAGCGGCTAAACTGTTGGAACGAGGTAAATCAAACATAAAGCATTCGTTAGATAATCTAAAGAGCTTTCACGAAAATCTCCAATCTTTCTTCTACTCCTACCAAGAACGTGGCAAAAGTGTTCACGAAAAACGTAGGTTTTTGAGAAAAATCACATTTTTGTATCAATTTTGCAAACGCTCTAGCGGCTAAACTATTGGAACGTGGTGAGTAAAACATAACGCATCGGTTAGACACTTTAAGGGCTTTCAGGAGAGTCTTCAATCCTTCTTCTACTCCTACCAGGAACGTACTAATAGTGTTCACGAAAAACGTAGGTTTTTGAGAAAAATCACATTTTTGTTTCAACTTTGCAAACGCTCTAGCGGCTAAACTATTGGAACGAGGTAAATTAAGCATAAAGCATTCGTTAGATAATCTAAAGAGCTCTCAGGAAAGTCTTCCATCTTTCTTTTACTCCTACCAGGAACGTGATAATAGTGTTCACGAAAAGCGAAGGTTTTTGAGAAAAATCACATTTTTGTTTCAACTTTGCAAACGCTCTAGCGGCTAAACTATTGGAACGAGGTAAATTAAGCATAAAGCATTCGTTAGATAATCTAAAGAGTTCTCAGGAAAGTCTTCCATCTTTCTTTTACTCCTACCAGGAACGTGATAATAGTGTTCACGAAAAGCGAAGGTTTTTGAGAAAAATCACATTTTTGTTTCAACTTTGCAAACGCTCTAGCGGCTAAACTATTGGAACGAGGTAACTCCAACATAAGTCATTCGTTAGATAATCTAAAGAGCTTTCAGGAAAATCTCCAATCTTTTTTCTACTCTTACCAAGAACGTGGCAATAGTGTTCACGAAAAACGTAGGTTTTTGAGAAAAATCACATTTTTGTTTCAACTTTGCAAACGCTCTAGCGGCAAAACTACTTGACCGAGATAATTCCAACATAAGTCATTCGTTAGAAAATCTAAAGGGCTTTCAGGAAAGTCTCCAATCTTTCTTCTACTCCTACCAGGAACGTGGCAATAGTGTTCACGAAAAACGTAGGTTTTTGAGAAAAATCACATTTTTGTTTCAACTTTGCAAACGCTCTAGCGGCTAAACTACTTGACCGAGATAATTCCAACATAAGTCATTCGTTAGAAAATCTAAAGGGCTTTCAGGTAAGCCTTCAATCTTTCTTCTACTCCTTCCAGGGTCTTGGCAATAGTCACATTTTTTTTCAACTTTGCAAACGCTCTAGCGGCTAAACTGTTGGAACGAGGTAAATCAAACATAAAGCATTCGTTAGATAATCTAAAGAGCTTTCACGAAAATCTCCAATCTTTCTTCTACTCCTACCAAGAACGTGGCAAAAGTGTTCACGAAAAACGTAGGTTTTTGAGAAAAATCACATTTTTGTTTCAACTTTGCAAACGCTCTAGCGGGTAAACTATTTGAACGAGGTGAGTCAAACATAAAGCAGTGGTTAGATAATTTAAAGGGCTTTCAGGAAAGTCTTCAATCCTTCTTCTACCCCTACCAGGAGCGTGGCAATAGTGTTCACGAAAAACGTAAGTTTTTGAGAAAAATCACATTTTTGTATCAGCTTTGCAAAAGCTCTAGCGGCTAAACTATTTGAACGAGGTGAGTCAAACATAAAACATTGGTTAGATAATATAAAGGGCTTTCAGGAAAGTCTTCAATCTTTCTTCTACTCCTACCAGGGTCTTGGCAATAGTCACATTTTTTTTTTCAACTTTGCAAACGCTCTAGCGGCTAAACTGTTGGAACGAGGTAAATCAAACATAAAGCATTCGTTAGATAATCTAAAGAGCTTTCACGAAAATCTCCAATCTTTCTTCTACTCCTACCAAGAACGTGGCAAAAGTGTTCACGAAAAACCTAGGTTTTTGAGAAAAATCACATTTTTGTTTCAACTTTGCAAACGCTCTAGCGGCTAAACTATTGGAACGAGGTAAATCAAGCATAAAGCATTCGTTAGATAATCTAAAGAGCTCTTAGGAAAGTCTTCCATCTTTCTTTCACTCCTACCAGGAACGTGATAATAGTGTTCACGAAAAGCGAAGGTTTTTGAGAAAAATCACATTTTTGTTTCAACTTTGCAAACGCTCTAGCGGCTAAGCTATTTGAACGTGGTGAGTCAAACATAAAGCATTGGTTAGATAATTTAAAGGGCTTTCAGGAAAGTCTTCAACTCTTCTTCTACTCCTACCAGGAAAGTATTAATAGTGTTCACGAAAAACGTAGGTTTTTGAGAAAAATCACATTTTTGTTTCAGCTTTGCAAACGCTTTAGCGGCGAAACTATTGGAACGAGGTGAGTCAACCATAAAGCATTGCTTAGACAATTTGAAGTGCTTTCAGGAAAGCCTCCAATCTTTCTTCTACTCCTACCAAGAACGTGATAATATTGTTCACGAAAAACGTAGGTTTTTGAGAAAAATCACATTTTTGTTTCAACTTTGCAATCGCTCTAGCGGGTAAACTATTGGAACGAGGTAAATCAAACATAAAGCATTCGTTAGATAATCTAAAGAGTTCTCAAGAAAGTCTTCAATCTTTCTTTTACTCCTACCAGGAACGTGATAATAGTGTTCACGAAGAACGAAGGTTTTTGAGAAAAATCACATTTTTGTTTCAACTTTGCAAACGTTCTAGCGGGTAAACTATTGGAACGTGGTAAATCAAACATAAAGCATTCGTTAGATAATCTAAAGAGTTCTCAGGAAAGTCTTCAATCTTTCTTTTACTCCTACCAGGAACAGAAAACTGTTTGAAAGAGGTAAGTCAAACATAAAGCATTGGTTAGATAATTTAAAGGGCTTTCAGGAAAGTCTTCAATCATTCTTCTACTGCTACCAGGAATGTGGCAATAGTGTTCACGAAAAACGTAGGTTTTTGAGAAAAATCACATTTTTGTTTCAACTTTGCAAACGTTCTAGCGGGTAAACTATTGGAACGAGGTAAATCAAACATAAAGCATTCGTTAGATAATCTAAAGAGTTCTCAGGAAAGTCTTCAATCTTTCTTTTACTCCTACCAGGAACAGAAAACTGTTTGAAAGAGGTAAGTCAAACATAAAGCATTGGTTAGATAATTTAAAGGGCTTTCAGGAAGTCTTCAATCATTCTTCTACTCCTACCAGGAACGTGGTAATATTGTTCACGAAAAACGTAGGTTTTTGAGAAAAATCACATTTTTGTTTCAACATTGCAAACGCTCTAGCGGCTAAACTATTTGAACGAGGTGAGTCAAACATAAAGCATTGGTTAGATAATTTAAAGGGCTTTCAGGAAAGTCTTCAATACTTCTTCTACTCCTACCAGGAACGTATTAATAGTGTTCACGAAAAACGTAGGTTTTTGAGAAAAATCACATTTTTGTTTCAACTTTGCAAACGTTCTAGCGGGTAAACTATTGGAACGAAGTAAATCAAACATAAAGCATTCGTTAGATAATCTAAAGAGTTCTCAGGAAAGTCTTCAATCTTTCCTTTACTCCTACCAGGAACAGAAAACTGTTTGAAAGAGGTAAGTCAAACATAAAGCATTGGTTAGATAATTTAAAGGGCTTTCAGGAAAGTCTTCAATCATTCATCTACTCTTACCAGGAACGTATTAATAGTGTTCACGAAAAACGTAGGTTTTTGAGAAAAATCACATTTTTGTTTCAACTTTGCAAACGTTCTAGCGGGTAAACTATTGGAACGAAGTAAATCAAACATAAAGCATTCGTTAGATAATCTAAAGAGTTCTCAGGAAAGTCTTCAATCTTTCTTTTACTCCTACCAGGAACAGAAAACTGTTTGAAAGAGGTAAGTCAAACATAAAGCATTGGTTAGATAATTTAAAGGGCTTTCAGGAAAGTCTTCAATCATTCTTCTACTGCTACCAGGAATGTGGCAATAGTGTTCACGAAAAACGTAGGTTTTTGAGAAAAATCACATTTTTGTTTCAACTTTGCAAACGTTCTAGCGGGTAAACTATTGGAACGAGGTAAATCAAACATAAAGCATTCGTTAGATAATCTAAAGAGTTCTCAGGAAAGTCTTCAATCTTTCTTTTACTCCTACCAGGAACAGAAAACTGTTTGAAAGAGGTAAGTCAAACATAAAGCATTGGTTAGATAATTTAAAGGGCTTTCAGGAAGTCTTCAATCATTCTTCTACTCCTACCAGGAACGTGGTAATATTGTTCACGAAAAACGTAGGTTTTTGAGAAAAATCACATTTTTGTTTCAACATTGCAAACGCTCTAGCGGCTAAACTATTTGAACGAGGTGAGTCAAACATAAAGCATTGGTTAGATAATTTAAAGGGCTTTCAGGAAAGTCTTCAATACTTCTTCTACTCCTACCAGGAACGTATTAATAGTGTTCACGAAAAACGTAGGTTTTTGAGAAAAATCACATTTTTGTTTCAACTTTGCAAACGTTGTAGCGGGTAAACTATTGGAACGAAGTAAATCAAACATAAAGCATTCGTTAGATAATCTAAAGAGTTCTCAGGAAAGTCTTCAATCTTTCTTTTACTCCTACCAGGAACAGAAAACTGTTTGAAAGAGGTAAGTCAAACATAAAGCATTGGTTAGATAATTTAAAGGGCTTTCAGGAAAGTCTTCAATACTTCTTCTACTCCTACCAGGAACGTATTAATAGTGTTCACGAAAAACGTAGGTTTTTGAGAAAAATCACATTTTTGTTTCAACTTTGCAAACGTTCTAGCGGGTAAACTATTGGAACGAAGTAAATCAAACCTAAAGCATTCGTTAGATAATCTAAAGAGTTCTCAGGAAAGTCTTCAATCTTTCTTTTACTTCTACCAGGAACAGAAAACTGTTTGAAAGAGGTAAGTCAAACATAAAGCATTGGTTAGATACTTTAAGGGCTTTTGGGAAAGTCTTGAATCCTTCTTCTACTCCTACCAGGAACGTGTTAATAGTGTTCACGAAAAACGTAGGTTTTTGAGAAAAATCACATTTTTGTTTCAACTTTGCAAACGCTCTAGCGGCTAAGCTATTGGAACGAGGTAAATCAAACAAAAAGCATTCGTTAGATAATCTAAAGAGCTTTCAGCAGAGTCTCCACTCTTTCTTCTACTCTTACCAAGAACGTGGCAATAGTGTTCACGAAAAACGTAGGTTTTTGAGAAAAATCACATTTTTGTTTCAACTTTGCAAACGCTCTAGCGGCTAAACTACTTGACCGAGGTAATTCCAACATAAGTCATTCGTTAGATAATCTAAAGAGCTTTCAGGAAAATCTCCAATCTTTTTTCTACTCTTACCAAGAACGTGGCAATAGTGTTCACGAAAAACGTAGGTTTTTGAGAAAAATCACATTTTTGTTTCAACTTTGCAAACGCTTTAGCGGCTAAACTATTGGAACGAGGTAACTCCAACATAAGTCATTCGTTAGATAATCTAAAGAGCTTTCAGGAAAATCTCCAATCTTTTTTCTACTCTTACCAAGAACGTGGCAATAGTGTTCACGAAAAACGTAGGTTTTTGAGAAAAATCACATTTTTGTTTCAACTTTGCAAACGCTCTAGCGGCTAAACTACTTGACCGAGATAATTCCAACATAAGTCATTCGTTAGAAAATCTAAAGGGCTTTCAGGAAAGTCTCCAATCTTTCTTCTACTCCTACCAGGAACGTGGCAATAGTGTTCACGAAAAACGTAAGTTTTTGAGAAAAATCACATTTTTGTTTCAACTTTGCAAAGGCTCTAGCGGCTTAACTGTTTGAATTCGGTGAGTTAAATAAAAAGCATTGGTTAGATAATTTGTAGTGCTTTCAGGTAAGCCTTCAATCTTTCTTCTACTCCTTCCAGGGTCTTGGCAATAGTCACATTTTTTTCAACTTTGCAAACGCTCTAGCGGCTAAACTGTTGGAACGAAGTAAATCAAACATAAAGCATTCGTTAGATAATCTAAAGAGCTTTCAGGAAAATCTCCAATATTTCTTCTACTCCTACCAAGAACGTGATAATACTGTTCACGAAAAACGTAGGTTTTTGAGAAAAATCACATTTTTGTTTCAACTTTGCAAACGCTCTAGCGGCTAAACTATTTGAACGAGGTGAGTCAAACATAAAGCAGTGGTTAGATAATCTAAAGAGCTTTCAGAAAAATCTCCAATATTTCTTCTACTCCTACCAAGAACGCGATAATACTGTTCACGAAAAACGTAGGTTTTTGAGAAAAATCACATTTTTGTATCAGCTTTGCAAAAGCTCTAGCGGCTAAACTATTTGAACGAGGTGAGTCAAACATAAAACATTGGTTAGATAATATAAAGGGCTTTCAGGAAAGTCTTCAATCTTTCTTCTACTCCTACCAGGGTCTTGGCAATAGTCACATTTTTTTTTTCAACTTTGCAAACGCTCTAGCGGCTAAACTGTTGGAACGAGGTAAATCAAACATAAAGCATTCGTTAGATAATCTAAAGAGCTTTCACGAAAATCTCCAATCTTTCTTCTACTCCTACCAAGAACGTGGCAAAAGTGTTCACGAAAAACGAAGGTTTTTGAGAAAAATCACATTTTTGTATCAATTTTGCAAACGCTCTAGCGGCTAAACTATTGGAACGTGGTGAGTTAAACACAAACCATTGGTTAGATACTTTAAGGGCTTTTGGGAAAGTCTTCAATCCTTCTTCTACTCCTACCAGGAACGTGTTAATAGTGTTCACGAAAAACGTAGGTTTTTGAGAAAAATCACATTTTTGTTTCAACTTTGCAAACGCTCTAGCGGCTAAACTATTGGAACGAGGTAAATCAAACAAAAAGCATTCGTTAGATAATCTAAAGAGCTTTCAGCAGAGTCTCCACTCTTTCTTCTACTCTTACCAAGAACGTGGCAATAGTGTTCACGAAAAACGTAGGTTTTTGAGAAAAATCACATTTTTGTTTCAACTTTGCAAACGCTCTAGCGGCTAAACTACTTGACCGAAGTAATTCCAACATAAGTCATTCGTTAGATAATCTAAAGAGCTTTCAGGAAAATCTCCAATCTTTTTTCTACTCTTACCAAGAACGTGGCAATAGTGTTCACGAAAAACGTAGGTTTTTGAGAAAAATCACATTTTTGTTTCATTTTTGCAAACGCTCTAGCGGCTAAACTACTTGACCGAGATAATTCCAACATAAGTCATTCGTTAGAAAATCTAAAGGGCTTTCAGGAAAGTCTCCAATCTTTCTTCTACTCCTACCAGGAACGTGGCAATAGTGTTCACGAAAAACGTAGGTTTTTGAGAAAAATCACATTTTTGTTTCAACTTTGCAAAGGCTCTAGCGGCTTAACTGTTTGAATTCGGTGAGTTAAATAAAAAGCATTGGTTAGATAATTTGTAGTGCTTTCAGGTAAGCCTTCAATCTTTCTTCTACTCCTTCCAGGGTCTTGGCAATAGTCACATTTTTTTTCAACTTTGCAAACGCTCTAGCGGCTAAACTGTTGGAACGAAGTAAATCAAATATAAAGCATTCGTTAGATAATTTAAAGAGCTTTCAGGAAAGTCTTCAATCTTTCTTCTACTCCTACCAAAATCGTGGCAATATTGTTCACGATAAACGTAGGTTTTTGAGAAAAATCACATTTTTGTATCAACTTTGCAAACGCTCTAGCGGCTAAACTATTTGAACGAGGTGAGTCGAACATAAAGTATTGGTTAGATAATTTAAAGGGCTTTCAGGAAAGTCTTCAATCCTTCTTCTACCCCTACCAGGAGCGTGGCAATAGTGTTCACGAAAAACGTAAGTTTTTGAGAAAAATCACATTTTTGTATCAGCTTTGCAAAAGCTCTAGCGGCTAAACTATTTGAACGAGGTGAGTCAAACATAAAACATTGGTTAGATAATATAAAGGGCTTTCAGGAAAGTATTCAATCTTTCTTCTACTCCTACCAGGGTCTTGGCAATAGTCACATTTTTTTTTCAACTTTGCAAACGCTCTAGCGGCTAAACTGTTGGAACGAGGTAAATCAAACATAAAGCATTCGTTAGATAATCTAAAGAGCTTTCACGAAAATCTCCAATCTTTCTTCTACTCCTACCAAGAACGTGGCAAAAGTGTTCACGAAAAACGTAGGTTTTTGAGAAAAATCACATTTTTGTATCAATTTTGCAAACGCTCTAGCGGCTAAACTATTGGAACGTGGTGAGTAAAACATAACGCATCGGTTAGATACTTTAAGGGCTTTCAGGAGAGTCTTCAATCCTTCTTCTACTCCTACCAGGAGCGTACTAATAGTGTTCACGAAAAATGTAGGTTTTTGAGAAAAATCACATTTTTGTTTCAACTTTGCAAACGCTCTAGCGGCTAAACTATTGGAACGAGGTAAATCAAGCATAAAGCATTCGCTCTAGCGGCTAAACTATTTGAACGAGGTGAGTCGAACATAAAGCATTGGTTAGATAATCTAAAGAGCTCTCAGGAAAGTCTTCAATCATTCTTCTACTCTTACCAGGAATGTGGCAATAGTCTTCACGAAAAGCGAAGGTTTTTGAGAAAAATCACATTTTTGTTCCAACTTTGCAAACGCTCTAGCGGCTAAACTATTTGAACGAGGTGAGTCAAACATAAAGCCTTGATTAGATAATTTAAAGGGCTTTCAGGAAAGTCTTCAATCATTCAGCTACTCTTACCAAGAACGTGATAATTGTGTTCACGAAAAGCGCAGGTTTTTGAGAAATATCACATTTTTGTATCAACTTTGCAAACGCTCTAGCGGCTAAACTATTTGAACGAAGTGAGTCAAACATAAAGCCTTGATTAGATAATTTAAAGGGCTTTCAGGCTTACTTTTACCAGGAACGTGGTAATAGTGTTCAAGAAAAACGTAGGTTTTTGAGAAAAATCACATTTTTGTTTCAACTTTGCAAACGCTCTAGCGGCTAAACTATTTGAACGAGGTGAGTCAAACATAAAGCATTGGTTAGATAATCTAAAGAGCTCTCAGGAAAGTCTTCAATCATTCTTCTACTCTTACCAGGAGCGTGGCAATAGTGTTCACGAAAAACGTAAGTTTTTGAGAAAAATCACATTTTTGTATCAGCTTTGCAAAAGCTCTAGCGGCTAAACTATTTGAACGAGGTGAGTCAAACATAAAACATTGGTTAGATAATATAAAGGGCTTTCAGGAAAGTATTCAATCTTTCTTCTACTCCTACCAGGGTCTTGGCAATAGTCACATTTTTTTTTCAACTTTGCAAACGCTCTAGCGGCTAAACTGTTGGAACGAGGTAAATCAAACATAAAGCATTCGTTAGATAATCTAAAGAGCTTTCACGAAAATCTCCAATCTTTCTTCTACTCCTACCAAGAACGTGGCAAAAGTGTTCACGAAAAACGTAGGTTTTTGAGAAAAATCACATTTTTGTATCAATTTTGCAAACGCTCTAGCGGCTAAACTATTGGAACGTGGTGAGTAAAACATAACGCATCGGTTAGATACTTTAAGGGCTTTCAGGAGAGTCTTCAATCCTTCTTCTACTCCTACCAGGAGCGTACTAATAGTGTTCACGAAAAATGTAGGTTTTTGAGAAAAATCACATTTTTGTTTCAACTTTGCAAACGCTCTAGCGGCTAAACTATTGGAACGAGGTAAATCAAGCATAAAGCATTCGTTAGATAATCTAAAGAGCTCTCAGGAAAGTCTTCCATCTTTCTTTCACTCCTACCAGGAACGTGATAATAGTGTTCACGAAAAGCGAAGGTTTTTGAGAAAAATCACATTTTTGTTTCAACTTTGCAAACGCTCTAGCGGCTAAGCTATTTGAACGTGGTGAGTCAAACATAAAGCATTGGTTAGATAATTTAAAGGGCTTTCAGGAAAGTCTTCAACCCTTCTTCTACTCCTACCAGAAAAGTATTAATACTGTTCACGAAAAACGTAGGTTTTTGAGAAAAATCACATTTTTGTTTCAGCTTTGCAAACGCTTTAGCGGCGAAACTATTTGAACAAGGTGAATCGAACATATAGCATTGGTTAGATAATTTTAAAGGCTTTCAGGAAGTCTTCAATCATTTTTCTACTCCTACCAGGAACGTGGTAATATTGTTCACGAAAAACGTAGGTTTTTGAGAAAAATCACATTTTTGTATCAACTTTGCAAACGCTCTAGCGGCTAAGCTATTTGAACGAGGTGAGTCAAGCATAAAGCATTGGTTAGATAATTTAAAGGGCTTTCAAGAAAGTCTTCAATCATTCTTCTACTGCCACCAGGAATGTGGCAATAGTGTTCACGGAAAACCTAGGTTTTTGAGAAAAATCACATTTTTGTTTCAACTTTGCAAACGCTCTAGGGGCTAAACTATTTGAACGAGGTGAGTCGAACATAAAGCGTTGGTTAGATAATAAGTTCAGAAAGTCTTGAATCATTCTTCTACTCCTGCCAGGAACGTGGTAATATTGTTCACGAAAAACGTAGGTTTTTGAGAAAAATCACATTTTTGTCTCAACTTTGCAAACGCTTTAGCGGCTAAACTATTGGAACGAGGTAATTCCAACATAAGTCATTCGTTAGATAATCTAAAGAGCTTTCAGGGAAATCTCCTATCTTTTTTCTACTCTTACCAAGAACGTGGATATAGTGTTCACGAAAAACTTAGGTTTTTGAAAAATATCACATTTTAGTTTCAACTTTGCAAACGCTCTAGCGGCTAAACTATTGGAACGTGGTGAGTTAAACACAAAGCATTGGTTAGATACTTTAAGTGCTTTCAGGAAAGTCTTCAACCCTTCTTCTACTCCTACCAGGAACGTGTTAATAGTGTTCACGAAAAACCTAGGTTTTTGAGAAAAATCACATTATTGTTTCAACTTTGCAAACGCTCTAGCGGTTAAACTATTGGAACGAGGTAAATCAAACAAAAAGCATTCGTTAGATAATCTAAAGGGCTTTCAGCAGAGTCTCCACTCTTTCTTCTACTCTTACCAAGAACGTGGCAATAGTGTTCACGAAAAACGTAGGTTTTTGAGAAAAATCACATCTTTGTTTCAACTTTGCAAACGCTCTAGCGGCTAAACTACTTGACCGAGGTAATTCCAACATAAGTCATTCGTTAGATAATCTAAAGACCTTTCAGGAAAATCTCCAATCTTTTTTCTACTCTTACCAAGAACGTGGCAATAGTGTTCACGAAAAACGTAGGTTTTTGAGAAAAATCACATTTTTGTTTCAACTTTGCAAACGCTTTAGCGGCTAAACTATTGGAACGAGGTAACTCCAACATAAGTCATTCGTTAGATAATCTAAAGAGCTTTCAGGAAAATCTCCGATCTTTTTTCTACTCTTACCAAGAACGTGGCAATAGTGTTCACGAAAAACGTAGGTTTTTGAGAAAAATCACATTTTTGTTTCAACTTTGCAAACGCTCTAGCGGCTAAACTACTTGACCGAGCTAATTCAAACATAAGTCATTCGTTAGAAAATCTAAAGGGCTTTCAGGAAAGTCTCCAATCTTTCTTCTACTCCTACCAGGAACGTGGCAATAGTGTTCACGAAAAACGTAGGTTTTTGAGAAAAATCACATTTTTGTTTCAACTTTGCAAAGGCTCTAGCGGCTTAACTGTTTGAATTCGGTGAGTTAAATAAAAAGCATTGGTTAGATAATTTGTAGTGCTTTCAGGTAAGCCTTCAATCTTTCTTCTACTCCTTCCAGGGTCTTGGCAATAGTCACATTTTTTTTCAACTTTGCAAACGCTCTAGCGGCTAAACTGTTGGAACGAAGTAAATCAAATATAAAGCATTCGTTAGATAATTTAAAGAGCTTTCAGGAAAGTCTTCAATCTTTCTTCTACTCCTACCAAAATCGTGGCAATATTGTTCACGATAAACGTAGGTTTTTGAGAAAAATCACATTTTTGTATCAACTTTGCAAACGCTCTAGCGGCTAAACTATTTGAACGAGGTGAGTCGAACATAAAGTATTGGTTAGATAATTTAAAGGGCTTTCAGGAAAGTCTTCAATCCTTCTTCTACCCCTACCAGGAGCGTGGCAATAGTGTTCACGAAAAACGTAAGTTTTTGAGAAAAATCACATTTTTGTATCAGCTTTGCAAAAGCTCTAGCGGCTAAACTATTTGAACGAGGTGAGTCAAACATAAAACATTGGTTAGATAATATAAAGGGCTTTCAGGAAAGTATTCAATCTTTCTTCTACTCCTACCAGGGTCTTGGCAATAGTCACATTTTTTTTTCAACTTTGCAAACGCTCTAGCGGCTAAACTGTTGGAACGAGGTAAATCAAACATAAAGCATTCGTTAGATAATCTAAAGAGCTTTCACGAAAATCTCCAATCTTTCTTCTACTCCTACCAAGAACGTGGCAAAAGTGTTCACGAAAAACGTAGGTTTTTGAGAAAAATCACATTTTTGTATCAATTTTGCAAACGCTCTAGCGGCTAAACTATTGGAACGTGGTGAGTAAAACATAACGCATCGGTTAGATACTTTAAGGGCTTTCAGGAGAGTCTTCAATCCTTCTTCTACTCCTACCAGGAGCGTACTAATAGTGTTCACGAAAAATGTAGGTTTTTGAGAAAAATCACATTTTTGTTTCAACTTTGCAAACGCTCTAGCGGCTAAACTATTGGAACGAGGTAAATCAAGCATAAAGCATTCGCTCTAGCGGCTAAACTATTTGAACGAGGTGAGTCGAACATAAAGCATTGGTTAGATAATCTAAAGAGCTCTCAGGAAAGTCTTCAATCATTCTTCTACTCTTACCAGGAATGTGGCAATAGTCTTCACGAAAAGCGAAGGTTTTTGAGAAAAATCACATTTTTGTTCCAACTTTGCAAACGCTCTAGCGGCTAAACTATTTGAACGAGGTGAGTCAAACATAAAGCCTTGATTAGATAATTTAAAGGGCTTTCAGGAAAGTCTTCAATCATTCAGCTACTCTTACCAAGAACGTGATAATTGTGTTCACGAAAAGCGCAGGTTTTTGAGAAATATCACATTTTTGTATCAACTTTGCAAACGCTCTAGCGGCTAAACTATTTGAACGAAGTGAGTCAAACATAAAGCCTTGATTAGATAATTTAAAGGGCTTTCAGGCTTACTTTTACCAGGAACGTGGTAATAGTGTTCAAGAAAAACGTAGGTTTTTGAGAAAAATCACATTTTTGTTTCAACTTTGCAAACGCTCTAGCGGCTAAACTATTTGAACGAGGTGAGTCAAACATAAAGCATTGGTTAGATAATCTAAAGAGCTCTCAGGAAAGTCTTCAATCATTCTTCAACTCTTACCAGGAGCGTGGCAATAGTGTTCACGAAAAACGTAAGTTTTTGAGAAAAATCACATTTTTGTATCAGCTTTGCAAAAGCTCTAGCGGCTAAACTATTTGAACGAGGTGAGTCAAACATAAAACATTGGTTAGATAATATAAAGGGCTTTCAGGAAAGTATTCAATCTTTCTTCTACTCCTACCAGGGTCTTGGCAATAGTCACATTTTTTTTTTCAACTTTGCAAACGCTCTAGCGGCTAAACTGTTGGAACGAGGTAAATCAAACATAAAGCATTCGTTAGATAATCTAAAGAGCTTTCACGAAAATCTCCAATCTTTCTTCTACTCCTACCAAGAACGTGGCAAAAGTGTTCACGAAAAACGTAGGTTTTTGAGAAAAATCACATTTTTGTATCAATTTTGCAAACGCTCTAGCGGCTAAACTATTGGAACGTGGTGAGTAAAACATAACGCATCGGTTAGATACTTTAAGGGCTTTCAGGAGAGTCTTCAATCCTTCTTCTACTCCTACCAGGAGCGTACTAATAGTGTTCACGAAAAATGTAGGTTTTTGAGAAAAATCACATTTTTGTTTCAACTTTGCAAACGCTCTAGCGGCTAAACTATTGGAACGAGGTAAATCAAGCATAAAGCATTCGTTAGATAATCTAAAGAGCTCTCAGGAAAGTCTTCCATCTTTCTTTCACTCCTACCAGGAACGTGATAATAGTGTTCACGAAAAGCGAAGGTTTTTGAGAAAAATCACATTTTTGTTTCAACTTTGCAAACGCTCTAGCGGCTAAGCTATTTGAACGTGGTGAGTCAAACATAAAGCATTGGTTAGATAATTTAAAGGGCTTTCAGGAAAGTCTTCAACCCTTCTTCTACTCCTACCAGGAAAGTATTAATACTGTTCACGAAAAACGTAGGTTTTTGAGAAAAATCACATTTTTGTTTCAGCTTTGCAAACGCTTTAGCGGCGAAACTATTTGAACAAGGTGAATCGAACATATAGCATTGGTTAGATAATTTTAAAGGCTTTCAGGAAGTCTTCAATCATTTTTCTACTCCTACCAGGAACGTGGTAATATTGTTCACGAAAAACGTAGGTTTTTGAGAAAAATCACATTTTTGTATCAACTTTGCAAACGCTCTAGCGGCTAAGCTATTTGAACGAGGTGAGTCAAACATAAAGCATTGGTTAGATAATTTAAAGGGCTTTCAAGAAAGTCTTCAATCATTCTTCTACTGCTACCAGGAATGTGGCAATAGTGTTCACGGAAAACCTAGGTTTTTGAGAAAAATCACATTTTTGTTTCAACTTTGCAAACGCTCTAGGGGCTAAACTATTTGAACGAGGTGAATCGAACATAAAGCGTTGGTTAGATAATAAGTTCAGAAAGTCTTGAATCATTCTTCTACTCCTGCCAGGAACGTGGTAATATTGTTCACGAAAAACGTAGGTTTTTGAGAAAAATCACATTTTTGTCTCAACTTTGCAAACGCTTTAGCGGCTAAACTATTGGAACGAGGTAATTCCAACATAAGTCATTCGTTAGATAATCTAAAGAGCTTTCAGGAAAATCTCCTATCTTTTTTCTACTCTTACCAAGAACGTGGATATAGTGTTCACGAAAAACTTAGGTTTTTGAAAAATATCACATTTTTGTTTCAACTTTGCAAACGCTCTAGCGGCTAAACTATTGGAACGTGGTGAGTTAAACACAAAGCATTGGTTAGATACTTTAAGTGCTTTCAGGAAAGTCTTCAACCCTTCTTCTACTCCTACCAGGAACGTGTTAATAGTGTTCACGAAAAACCTAGGTTTTTGAGAAAAATCACATTATTGTTTCAACTTTGCAAACGCTCTAGCGGTTAAACTATTGGAACGAGGTAAATCAAACAAAAAGCATTCGTTAGATAATCTAAAGAGCTTTCAGCAGAGTCTCCACTCTTTCTTCTACTCTTACCAAGAACGTGGCAATAGTGTTCACGAAAAACGTAGGTTTTTGAGAAAAATCACATCTTTGTTTCAACTTTGCAAACGCTCTAGCGGCTAAACTACTTGACCGAGGTAATTCCAACATAAGTCATTCGTTAGATAATCTAAAGACCTTTCAGGAAAATCTCCAATCTTTTTTCTACTCTTACCAAGAACGTGGCAATAGTGTTCACGAAAAACGTAGGTTTTTGAGAAAAATCACATTTTTGTTTCAACTTTGCAAACGCTTTAGCGGCTAAACTATTGGAACGAGGTAACTCCAACATAAGTCATTCGTTAGATAATCTAAAGAGCTTTCAGGAAAATCTCCGATCTTTTTTCTACTCTTACCAAGAACGTGGCAATAGTGTTCACGAAAAACGTAGGTTTTTGAGAAAAATCACATTTTTGTTTCAACTTTGCAAACGCTCTAGCGGCTAAACTACTTGACCGAGCTAATTCCAACATAAGTCATTCGTTAGAAAATCTAAAGGGCTTTCAGGAAAGTCTCCAATCTTTCTTCTACTCCTACCAGGAACGTGGCAATAGTGTTCACGAAAAACGTAGGTTTTTGAGAAAAATCACATTTTTGTTTCAACTTTGCAAAGACTCTAGCGGCTTAACTGTTTGAATTCGGTGAGTTAAATAAAAAGCATTGGTTAGATAATTTGTAGTGCTTTCAGGTAAGCCTTCAATCTTTCTTCTACTCCTACCAGGGTCTTGGCAATAGTCACATTTTTTTCAACTTTGCAAACGCTCTAGCGGCTAAACTGTTGGAACGAGGTAAATCAAACATAAAGCATTCGTTAGATAATCTAAAGAGCTTTCAGGAAAATCTCCAATATTTCTTCTACTCCTACCAAGAACGTGATAATACTGTTCACGAAAAACGTAGGTTTTTGAGAAAAATCACATTTTTGTTTCACCTTTGCAAACGCTCTAGCGGCTAAGCTATTTGAACGAGGTTAGTCAAACATAAAGCATTGGTTAGATAATTTAAAGGGCTTTCAGGAAAGCCTTCAATCTTTCTTCTGCTCCTACCAGGGGCTTGGCAATAGTCACATTTTTGTTTCAACTTTGCAAACGCTCTAGCGGCTAAACTATTTGAACGAGGTGAGTCGAACATAAAGCATTGGTTATATAATCTAAAGAGCTCTCAGGAAAGTTTTCAATCATTCTTCTGCTCTTACCGAGAACGTGATAATTGTGTTCACGAAAAACGCAGGTTTTTGAGAAATATTACATTTTTGTTTCAACTTTGCAAACGCTCTAGCGGCTAAACTATTTGAACGAGGTGAGTCAAACATAAAGCCTTGATTAGATAATTTAAAGGGCTTTCAAGAAAGTCTTCAATCATTCTTCTGCTCTTACCGAGAACGTGATAATTGTGTTCACGAAAAACGCAGGTTTTTGAGAAATATTACATTTTTGTTTCAACTTTGCAAACGCTCTAGCGGCTAAACTATTTGAGCGAGGTGAGTCAAGCATAAAGCATTGGTTAGATAATTTAAAAAGCTTTCTGGAAAGCCTTCATTCTTTCTTCTGCTCCTACCAGGGGCTTGGCAATAGTCACATTTTTGTTTCAACTTTGCGAACGCTCTAGCAGCTAAGCTATTTGAACGACGTTAGTCAAACATAAAGCATTGGTTAGATTATTTTAAGTGTTTTCAGGAAAGTCTTCAATCATTCTTCTGCTCTTACCAGGAATGTATCAATAGTCTTCACGAAAAACGAAGGTTTTTGAGAAAAATCACATTTTTGTTTCAACTTTGCAAACGCTCTAGCGGTTAAACTATTTGAACAAGGTGAGTCAAACATAAAGCATTGGTTAGATAATTTAAAGGGCTTTCAGGAAAGCCTTCATTCTTTCTTCTGCTCCTACCAGGGGTTTGGAAATAGTCACATTTTTGTTTCAACTTTGCAAACGCTCTAGCGGCTAAACTATTTGAACGAGGTGAGTCGAACATAAAGCATTGGTTAGATAATCTAAAGAGCTCTCAGGAAAGTCTTCAATCATTCTTCTACTCTTACCAGGAATGTGGCAATAGTCTTCACGAAAAGCGAAGGTTTTTGAGAAAAATCACATTTTTGTTCCAACTTTGCAAACGCTCTAGCGGCTAAACTATTTGAACGAGGTGAGTCAAACATAAAGCCTTGATTAGATAATTTAAAGGGCTTTCAGGAAAGTCTTCAATCATTCAGCTACTCTTACCAAGAACGTGATAATTGTGTTCACGAAAAGCGCAGGTTTTTGAGAAATATCACATTTTTGTATCAACTTTGCAAACGCTCTAGCGGCTAAACTATTTGAACGAAGTGAGTCAAACATAAAGCCTTGATTAGATAATTTAAAGGGCTTTCAGGCTTACTTTTACCAGGAACGTGGTAATAGTGTTCAAGAAAAACGTAGGTTTTTGAGAAAAATCACATTTTTGTTTCAACTTTGCAAACGCTCTAGCGGCTAAACTATTTGAACGAGGTGAGTCAAACATAAAGCATTGGTTAGATAATCTAAAGAGCTCTCAGGAAAGTCTTCAATCATTCTTCTACTCTTACCAGGAGCGTGGCAATAGTGTTCACGAAAAACGTAAGTTTTTGAGAAAAATCACATTTTTGTATCAGCTTTGCAAAAGCTCTAGCGGCTAAACTATTTGAACGAGGTGAGTCAAACATAAAACATTGGTTAGATAATATAAAGCTTTCAGGAAAGTCTTCAATCTTTCTTCTACTCCTACCAGGGTCTTGGCAATAGTCACATTTTTTTTTTTCAACTTTGCAAACGCTCTAGCGGCTAAACTGTTGGAACGAGGTGAGTCAAACATAAAGCCTTGATTAGATAATTTAAAGGGCTTTCAGGAAAGTCTTCAATCATTCATCTACTCTTACCAGGAGCGTGGTAATAGTGTTCAAGAAAAACCTAGGTTTTTGAGAAAAATCACATTTTTGTTTCAACTTTGCAAACGCTCTAGCGGCTAAGCTATTTGAACGAAGTGAGTCAAACATAAAGCATTGGTTAGATAATTTAAAGGGCTTTCAGGAAATCTTCAATCCTTATTCTACTCTTACCAGGAGCGTGGTAATAGTGTTCAAGAAAAACCTAGGTTTTTGAGAAAAATCACATTTTTGTTTCAACTTTGCAAACGCTCTAGCGGCTAAACTATTTGAACGAGGTGAGTCGAACATAAAGCATTGGTTAGATAATCTAAAGAGCTCTCAGGAAAGTCTTCAATCATTCTTCTGCTCTTACCGAGAACGTGATAATTGTGTTCACGAAAAACGCAGGTTTTTGAGAAATATTACATTTTTGTATCAACTTTGCAAAATCTCTAGCGGCTAAACTATTTGAACGAAGTGAGTCAAACATAAAGCCTTGATTAGATAATTTAAAGGGCTTTCAGGAAAGTCTTCAATCATTCATCTGCTCTTACCAGGAGCGTGGTAATAGTGTTCAAGAAAAACCTAGGTTTTTGAGAAAAATCACATTTTTGTTTCAACTTTGCAAACGCTCTAGCGGCTAAGCTATTTGAACGAGGTGAGTCAAACATAAAGCATTGGTTAGATAATTTAAAGGGCTTTCAAGAAAGTCTTTAATCATTCTTCTACTGCTACCAGGAATGTGGCAATAGTGTTCACGGAAAACCTAGGTTTTTGAGAAAAATCACATTTTTGTTTCAACGTTGCAAACGCTCTAGCGGCTAAACTATTTGAACGAGGTGAGTCGAACATAAAGCATTGGTTAGATAATAAGTTCAGAAAGTCTTCAATCATTCTTCTACTCCTGCCAGGAACGTGGTAATACTGTTCACGAAAAACGTATGTTTTTGAGAAAAATCACATTTTTCTCTCAACTTTGCAAACGCTTTAGCGGCTAAACTATTGGAACGAGGTAATTCCAACATAAGTCATTCGTTAGATAATCTAAAGAGCTTTCAGGAAAATCTCCAATCTTTTTTCTACTCTTACCAAGAACGTGGATATAGTGTTCACGAAAAACTTAGGTTTTTGAGAAATATCACATTTTTGTTTCAACTTTGCAAACGCTCTAGCGGCTAAACTATTGGAACGTGGTGAGTTAAACACAAAGCATTGGTTAGATACTTTAAGGGCTTTCAGGAAAGTCTTCAATCCTTCTTCTACTCCTACCAGGAACGTGTTAGTAGTGTTCACGAAAAACGTAGGTTTTTGAGAAGAATCACACTTTTTTTCAACTTTGCAAACGCTCTAGCGGCTAAACTATTGGAACGAGGTAAATCAAACAAAAAGCATTCGTTAGATAATCTAAAGAGCATTCAGCAGAGTCTCCACTCTTTCTTCTACTCTTACCAAGAACGTGGCAATAGTGTTCACGAAAAACGTAGGTTTTTGAGAAAAATCACATTTTTGTTTCAACTTTGCAAACGCTCTAGCGGCTAAACTACTTGACCGAGGTAATTCCAACATAAGTCATTCGTTAGGTAATCTAAAGAGCTTTCAGTAAAATCTCCAATCTTTTTTCTACTCTTACCAAGAACGTGGCAATAGTGTTCACGAAAAACGTAGGTTTTTGAGAAAAATCACATTTTTGTTTCAACTTTGCAAACGCTTTAGCGGCTAAACTATTGGAACGAGGTAACTCCAACATAAGTCATTCGTTAGATAATCTAAAGAGCTTTCAGGAAAATCTCCAATCTTTTTTCTACTCTTACCAAGAACGTGGCAATAGTGTTCACGAAAAACGTAGGTTTTTGAGAAAAATCACATTTTTGTTTCAACTTTGCAAACGCTCTAGCGGCTAAACTACTTGACCGAGATAATTCCAACATAAGTCATTCGTTAGAAAATCTAAAGGGCTTTCAGGAAAGTCTCCAATCTTTCTTCTACTCCTACCAGGAACGTGGCAATAGTGTTCACGAAAAACGTAGGTTTTTGAGAAAAATCACATTTTTATTTCAAATTTCCAAAGGCTCTAGCGGCTTAACTGTTTGAATTCGGTGAGTTAAATAAATAGCATTGGTTAGATAATTTGTAGTGCTTTCAGGTAATTCTTCAATCTTTCTTCTACTCCTACCAGGGTCTTGGCAATAGTCACATTTTTTTCAACTTTGCAAACGCTCTAGCGGCTAAACTGTTGGAACGAGGTAAATCAAACATAAAGCATTCGTTAGATAATCTAAAGAGCTTTCAGGAAAATATCCAATCTTTCTTCTACTCCTACCAAGAACGTGGCAATGGTGTTCACGAAAAACGTAGGTATTTGAGAAAAATCACATTTTTGTTTCAACTTTGCAAACGCTCTAGCGGCTTAACTATTGGAACGAGGTAAATCAAACATAAAGCATTCGTTAGATATTCTAAAGAGTTCTAAGGAAAGTCTTCAATCTTTCTTCTACTCCTACCAGGAATGTGATAATAGTGTTCACGAAAAACGAAGGTTTTTGAGAAAAATCACATTTTTGTTTCAACTTTGCACACGCTCTAGCTGGTAAATTGTTTGAAAGAGATAAGTCAAATAAAAAGCATTGGTTAGATAATTTAAAGAGCTTTCAGGAAAGACTTCAACCCTTCTTCTACTCTCACCAAAATCGTGGCAATAGTATTCACGAAAAAAGTAGGTTTTTGAGAAAAATCACATCTTTGTTTCAACTTTGCAAACGCTATAGCGGCTACCCTATTTGAACGTAGTGAGTCAAACATAAAGCAATGGTTAGATAATATAAAGGGCTTTCAGGAAAGTCTTCAATCTTTCTTCTACTCCTACCAGGAACGTGGTAATATTGTTCACGAAAAACGTAGGTTTTTGAGAAAAATCACATTTTTGTTTCAACTTTGCAAACGCTCTAGCGTCTTATCTCTTTGGACGGAGTGAGTTAAATAAAAAGCATTGGTTAGATAATTTGTAGTGCTTTCAGGAAAGCCTTCAATCTTTATTCTACTCCTACCAGCTGCCTGGCACAAATCAAATTTTCGTTTCAACTTTGCAAACGCTTTAGCGGCTAAACTATTTGAAAGAGGAAAATCAATCAAAAAGCATTGGTTAGATAATTTAAAGAGCTTTCAGCAAAGTCTTCAATCTTTCTTCTACTGCTACCAGGAATGCGGCAATAGCGATCACGAAAAACCTGGGTTTTTGAGAAAAATCACATTTTTGTTTCAACTTTGCAAACGCTCTAGAGGGTAAACTGTATGAAAGAGGTAAGTCAAACATAAAGCATTGGTTAGATAATTTAAAGGGCTTTTAGGAAAGTCTTCAATCATTATTCTACTGCTACCAGGAATGCGGCAATAGCGTCCACGAAAAACCTGGGTTTTTGAGAAAAATCACATTTTTGTTTCAACTTTGCAAACGCTCTAGCGGCAAAGCTATTTGAACGACGTTAGTCAAACATAAAGCGTTGGTTAGATTATTTGAAGTGTTTTCAGAAAAGCCTTCAATCTTTCTTCTACTCCTACCAGGAACGTGGCAATAGTGTTCACGAAAAACGTAGGTTTTTGAGAAAAATAACATTTTTGTTTCAACGTTGCAAACGCTCTAGCGGCTAAACTATTTTAAGGAGGTGAGTCAAACATAACTCATTCGTTAGACAATTTAAAGGGCTTTCAGAAAAGTCTTCAATCTTTCTTCTACTCCTGCCAGGAACGTGGTAATAGTGTTCACGAAAAACGTAGGTTTTTGAGAAAAATCATATATTTTGTTTCAACTTTGCAAACGCTCTAGCGGCTTAACTGTTTAGACGAGTTGAGTTAAATAAAAAGCATTAGTTAGATAATTTGTAGTGCTTTCAGGAAAGCCTTCAATCTTTCTTCTACTCCTACCAGGGGCTTGGCAATAGTCAAATTTTCCTTTCAACTTTGCAAACGCTTTTGGGTGTAAACTGTTCGAAAGGGAAAAGTCAAATAAAAAGCATTGGTTAGATAATTTAAAAGGCTTTCAGGAAAGTCTTCAATCATTCTTCTACTGCTACCTGGAACGTGGTAATAGTGTTCACGAAAAACGTAGGTTTTTGAGAAAAATCACATTTTTGTTTCAACTTTGCAAACGCTCTAGGGGGTAAACTATTGGAACGAGGTAAATCAAACATAAAGCATTCGTTAGATAATCTAAAGAGTTCTCAGGAAAGTCTTCAATCTTTCTTCTACTGCTACCAGGAATGTGGCAATAGTGTTCACGAAAAGCCTGGGTTTTTGAGAAAAATCACATTTTTGTTTCAGATTTGCAAACGCTCTAGCGGCTAAACTATTTGAACGAGGTGAGTCAAACATAAAGCATTGGTTAGATAATTTAAAGAGTTCTCAGGAAAGTCTTCAATCTTTCTTCTACTCCTACCAGGAACGTGGTAATATTGTTCACGAAAAACGTAGGTTTTTGAGAAAAATCACATTTTTGTTTCAACTTTGCAAACGCTCTAGCGGGTAAACTATTGGAACGAGGTAAATCAAACATAAAGCATTCGTTAGATAATCTAAAGAGTTCTCAGGAAAGTCTTCAATCTTTCTTCTACTCCTACCAGGAACGTGGTAATATTGTTCACGAAAAACGTAGGTTTTTGAGAAAAGTCACATTTTTGTTTCAACTTTGCAAACGCTCTAGCGGCTAAACTATTTGAACGAGGTGAGTCAAACATAAAGCACTGGTTAGATAATTTAAAGGGCTTTCAGGAAAGTCTTCAATCATTCTTCTACTGCTACCAGGAATGTGGCAATAGTGTTCACGAAAAACGTAGGTTTTTGAGAAAAATCACATTTTTGTTTCAACTTTGCAAACGTTCTAGCGGGTAAACTATTGGAACGAGGTAAATCAAACATAAGTCATTCGTTAGATAATCTAAAGAGTTCTCAGGAAAGTCTTCAATCTTTCTTTTACTCCTACCAGGAACAGAAAACTGTTTGAAAGAGGTAAGTCAAACATAAAGCATTGGTTAGATAATTTAAAGGGCTTTCAGGAAGTCTTCAATCATTCTTCTACTCTCACCAAAATCGTGGCAATAGTATTCACGAAAAACGTAGGTTTTTGAGAAAAATCACATTTTTGTTTCAACTTTGCAAACGTTCTAGCGGGTAAACTATTGGAACGAGGTAAATCAAACATAAGTCATTCGTTAGATAATCTAAAGAGTTCTCAGGAAAGTCTTCAATCTTTCCTTTACTCCTACCAGGAACAGAAAACTGTTTGAAAGAGGTAAGTCAAACATAAAGCATTGGTTAGATAATTTAAAGGGCTTTCAGGAAAGTCTTCAATACTTCTTCTACTCCTACCAGGAACGTATTAATAGTGTTCACGAAAAACGTAGGTTTTTGAGAAAAATCACATTTTTGTTTCAACTTTGCAAACGTTCTAGCGGGTAAACTATTGGAACGAAGTAAATCAAACATAAAGCATTCGTTAGATAATCTAAAGAGTTCTCAGGAAAGTCTTCAATCTTTCTTTTACTCCTACCAGGAACAGAAAACTGTTTGAAAGAGGTAAGTCAAACATAAAGCATTGGTTAGATAATTTAAAGGGCTTTCAGGAAAGTCTTCAATCATTCTTCTACTGCTACCAAGAATGTGGCAATAGTGTTCACGAAAAACGTAGGTTTTTGAGAAAAATCACATTTTTGTTTCAACTTTGCAAACGTTCTAGCGGGTAAACTATTGGAACGAGGTAAATCAAACATAAAGCATTCGTTAGATAATCTAAAGAGTTCTCAGGAAAGTCTTCAATCTTTCTTTTACTCCTACCAGGAACAGAAAACTGTTTGAAAGAGGTAAGTCAAACATAAAGCATTGGTTAGATAATTTAAAGGGCTTTCAGGAAGTCTTCAATCATTCTTCTACTCCTACCAGGAACGTGGTAATATTGTTCACGAAAAACGTAGGTTTTTGAGAAAAATCACATTTTTGTTTCAACATTGCAAACGCTCTAGCGGCTAAACTATTTGAACGAGGTGAGTCAAACATAAAGCATTGGTTAGATAATTTAAAGGGCTTTCAGGAAAGTCTTCAATACTTCTTCTACTCCTACCAGGAACGTATTAATAGTGTTCACGAAAAACGTAGGTTTTTGAGAAAAATCACATTTTTGTTTCAACTTTGCAAACGTTCTAGCGGGTAAACTATTGGAACGAAGTAAATCAAACATAAAGCATTCGTTAGATAATCTAAAGAGTTCTCAGGAAAGTCTTCAATCTTTCTTTTACTCCTACCAGGAACAGAAAACTGTTTGAAAGAGGTAAGTCAAACATAAAGCATTGGTTAGATAATTTAAAGGGCTTTCAGGAAAGTCTTCAATACTTCTTCTACTCCTACCAGGAACGTATTAATAGTGTTCACGAAAAACGTAGGTTTTTGAGAAAAATCACATTTTGTTTCAACTTTGCAAACGTTCTAGCGGGTAAACTATTGGAACGAAGTAAATCAAACATAAAGCATTCGTTAGATAATCTAAAGAGTTCTCAGGAAAGTCTTCAATCTTTCTTTTACTCCTACCAGGAACAGAAAACTGTTTGAAAGAGGTAAGTCAAACATAAAGCATTGGTTAGATACTTTAAGGGCTTTTGGGAAAGTCTTGAATCCTTCTTCTACTCCTACCAGGAACGTGTTAATAGTGTTCACGAAAAACGTAGGTTTTTGAGAAAAATCACATTTTTGTTTCAACTTTGCAAACGCTCTAGCGGCTAAGCTATTGGAACGAGGTAAATCAAACAAAAAGCATTCGTTAGATAATCTAAAGAGCTTTCAGCAGAGTCTCCACTCTTTCTTCTACTCTTACCAAGAACGTGGCAATAGTGTTCACGAAAAACGTAGGTTTTTGAGAAAAATCACATTTTTGTTTCAACTTTGCAAACGCTCTAGCGGCTAAACTACTTGACCGAGATAATTCCAACATAAGTCATTCGTTAGAAAATCTAAAGGGCTTTCAGGAAAGTCTCCAATCTTTCTTCTACTCCTACCAGGAACGTGGCAATAGTGTTCACGAAAAACGTAAGTTTTTGAGAAAAATCACATTTTTGTTTCAACTTTGCAAAGGCTCTAGCGGCTTAACTGTTTTAATTCGGTGAGTTAAATAAAAAGCATTGGTTAGATAATTTGTAGTGCTTTCAGGTAAGCCTTCAATCTTTCTTCTACTCCTTCCAGGGTCTTGGCAATAGTCACATTTTTTTCAACTTTGCAAACGCTCTAGCGGCTAAACTGTTGGAACGAAGTAAATCAAACATAAAGCATTCGTTAGATAATCTAAAGAGCTTTCAGGAAAATCTCCAATATTTCTTCTACTCCTACCAAGAACGTGATAATACTGTTCACGAAAAACGTAGGTTTTTGAGAAAAATCACATTTTTGTTTCAACTTTGCAAACGCTCTAGCGGCTAAACTATTTGAACGAGGTGAGTCAAACATAAAGCAGTGGTTAGATAATCTAAAGAGCTTTCAGAAAAATCTCCAATATTTCTTCTACTCCTACCAAGAACGCGATAATACTGTTCACGAAAAACGTAGGTTTTTGAGAAAAATCACATTTTTGTATCAGCTTTGCAAAAGCTCTAGCGGCTAAACTATTTGAACGAGGTGAGTCAAACATAAAACATTGGTTAGATAATATAAAGGGCTTTCAGGAAAGTCTTCAATCTTTCTTCTACTCCTACCAGGGCCTTGGCAATAGTCACATTTTTTTTTCAACTTTGCAAACGCTCTAGCGGCTAAACTGTTGGAACGAGGTAAATCAAACATAAAGCATTCGTTAGATAATCTAAAGAGCTTTCACGAAAATCTCCAATCTTTCTTCTACTCCTACCAAGAACGTGGCAAAAGTGTTCACGAAAAACGAAGGTTTTTGAGAAAAATCACATTTTTGTATCAATTTTGCAAACGCTCTAGCGGCTAAACTATTGGAACGTGGTGAGTTAAACACAAACCATTGGTTAGATACTTTAAGGGCTTTTGGGAAAGTCTTCAATCCTTCTTCTACTCCTACCAGGAACGTGTTAATAGTGTTCACGAAAAACGTAGGTTTTTGAGAAAAATCACATTTTTGTTTCAACTTTGCAAACGCTCTAGCGGCTAAACTATTGGAACGAGGTAAATCAAACAAAAAGCATTCGTTAGATAATCTAAAGAGCTTTCAGCAGAGTCTCCACTCTTTCTTCTACTCTTACCAAGAACGTGGCAATAGTGTTCACGAAAAACGTAGGTTTTTGAGAAAAATCACATTTTTGTTTCAACTTTGCAAACGCTCTAGCGGCTAAACTACTTGACCGAAGTAATTCCAACATAAGTCATTCGTTAGATAATCTAAAGAGCTTTCAGGAAAATCTCCAATCTTTTTTCTACTCTTACCAAGAACGTGGCAATAGTGTTCACGAAAAACGTAGGTTTTTGAGAAAAATCACATTTTTGTTTCAACTTTGCAAACGCTTTAGCGGCTAAACTATTGGAACGAGGTAACTCCAACATAAGTCATTCGTTAGATAATCTAAAGAGCTTTCAGGAAAATCTCCAATCTTTTTTCTACTCTTACCAAGAACGTGGCAATAGTGTTCACGAAAAACGTAGGTTTTTGAGAAAAATCACATTTTTGTTTCATTTTTGCAAACGCTCTAGCGGCTAAACTACTTGACCGAGATAATTCCAACATAAGTCATTCGTTAGAAAATCTAAAGGGCTTTCAGGAAAGTCTCCAATCTTTCTTCTACTCCTACCAGGAACGTGGCAATAGTGTTCACGAAAAACGTAGGTTTTTGAGAAAAATCACATTTTTGTTTCAACTTTGCAAAGGCTCTAGCGGCTTAACTGTTTGAATTCGGTGAGTTAAATAAAAAGCATTGGTTAGATAATTTGTAGTGCTTTCAGGTAAGCCTTCAATCTTTCTTCTACTCCTTCCAGGGTCTTGGCAATAGTCACATTTTTTTTCAACTTTGCAAACGCTCTAGCGGCTAAACTGTTGGAACGAAGTAAATCAAATATAAAGCATTCGTTAGATAATTTAAAGAGCTTTCAGGAAAGTCTTCAATCTTTCTTCTACTCCTACCAAAATCGTGGCAATATTGTTCACGAAAAACGTAGGTTTTTGAGAAAAATCACATTTTTGTATCAACTTTGCAAACGCTCTAGCGGCTAAACTATTTGAACGAGGTGAGTCGAACATAAAGTATTGGTTAGATAATTTAAAGGGCTTTCAGGAAAGTCTTCAATCCTTCTTCTACCCCTACCAGGAGCGTGGCAATAGTGTTCACGAAAAACGTAAGTTTTTGAGAAAAATCACATTTTTGTATCAGCTTTGCAAAAGCTCTAGCGGCTAAACTATTTGAACGAGGTGAGTCAAACATAAAACATTGGTTAGATAATATAAAGGGCTTTCAAAAAAGTATTCAATCTTTCTTCTACTCCTACCAGGGTCTTGGCAATAGTCACATTTTTTTTTTCAACTTTGCAAACGCTCTAGCGGCTAAACTGTTGGAACGAGGTAAATCAAACATAAAGCATTCGTTAGATAATCTAAAGAGCTTTCACGAAAATCTCCAATCTTTCTTCTACTCCTACCAAGAACGTGGCAAAAGTGTTCACGAAAAACGAAGGTTTTTGAGAAAAATCACATTTTTGTATCAATTTTGCAAACGCTCTAGCGGCTAAACTATTGGAACGTGGTGAGTAAAACATAACGCATCGGTTAGATACTTTAAGGGCTTTCAGGAGAGTCTTCAATCCTTCTTCTACTCCTACCAGGAGCGTACTAATAGTGTTCACGAAAAATGTAGGTTTTTGAGAAAAATCACATTTTTGTTTCAACTTTGCAAACGCTCTAGCGGCTAAACTATTGGAACGAGGTAAATCAAGCATAAAGCATTCGTTAGATATACTAAAGAGCTCTCAGGAAAGTCTTCCATCTTTCTTTCACTCCTACCAGGAACGTGATAATAGTGTTCACGAAAAGCGAAGGTTTTTGAGAAAAATCACATTTTTGTTTCAACTTTGCAAACGCTCTAGCGGCTAAGCTATTTGAACGTGGTGAGTCAAACATAAAGCATTGGTTAGATAATTTAAAGGGCTTTCAGAAAAGTCTTCAACCCTTCTTCTACTCCTACCAGGAAAGTATTAATACTGTTCACGAAAAACGTAGGTTTTTGAGAAAAATCACATTTTTGTTTCAGCTTTGCAAACGCTTTAGCGGCGAAACTATTTGAACAAGGTGAATCGAACATATAGCATTGGTTAGATAATTTTAAAGGCTTTCAGGAAGTCTTCAATCATTTTTCTACTCCTACCAGGAACGTGGTAATATTGTTCACGAAAAACGTAGGTTTTTGAGAAAAATCACATTTTTGTATCAACTTTGCAAACGCTCTAGCGGCTAAGCTATTTGAACGAGGTGAGTCAAACATAAAGCATTGGTTAGATAATTTAAAGGGCTTTCAAGAAAGTCTTCAATCATTCTTCTACTGCTACCAGGAATGTGGCAATAGTGTTCACGGAAAACCTAGGTTTTTGAGAAAAATCACATTTTTGTTTCAACTTTGCAAATGCTCTAGGGGCTAAACTATTTGAACGAGGTGAGTCGAACATAAAGCGTTGGTTAGATAATAAGTTCAGAAAGTCTTGAATCATTCTTCTACTCCTGCCAGGAACGTGGTAATATTGTTCACGAAAAACGTAGGTTTTTGAGAAAAATCACATTTTTGTCTCAACTTTGCAAACGCTTTAGCGGCTAAACTATTGGAACGAGGTAATTCCAACATAAGTCATTCGTTAGATAATCTAAAGAGCTTTCAGGAAAATCTCCAATCTTTTTTCTACTCTTACCAAGAACGTGGATATAGTGTTCACGAAAAACTTAGGTTTTTGAAAAATATCACATTTTTGTTTCAACTTTGCAAACGCTCTAGCGGCTAAACTATTGGAACGTGGTGAGTTAAACACAAAGCATTGGTTAGATACTTTAAGTGCTTTCAGGAAAGTCTTCAACCCTTCTTCTACTCCTGCCAGGAACGTGTTAATAGTGTTCACGAAAAACCTAGGTTTTTGAGAAAAATCACATTATTGTTTCAACTTTGCAAACGCTCTAGCGGTTAAACTATTGGAACGAGGTAAATCAAACAAAAAGCATTCGTTAGATAATC
Organism: Bactrocera zonata; assembly: GCA_037783105.1. Lineage (NCBI taxonomy): Eukaryota > Metazoa > Arthropoda > Insecta > Diptera > Tephritidae > Bactrocera > Bactrocera zonata. The sequence continues at coordinate 137,558 of JBAWJQ010005301.1, read as the reverse complement.
TAAAGAGCTTTCAGCAGAGTCTCCACTCTTTCTTCTACTCTTACCAAGAACGTGGCAATAGTGTTCACGAAAAACGTAGGTTTTTGAGAAAAATCACATCTTTGTTTCAACTTTGCAAACGCTCTAGCGGCTAAACTACTTGACCGAGGTAATTCCAACATAAGTCATTCGTTAGATAATCTAAAGACCTTTCAGGAAAATCTCCAATCTTTTTTCTACTCTTACCAAGAACGTGGCAATAGTGTTCACGAAAAACGTAGGTTTTTGAGAAAAATCACATTTTTGTTTCAACTTTGCAAACGCTTTAGCGGCTAAACTATTGGAACGAGGTAACTCCAACATAAGTCATTCGTTAGATAATCTAAAGAGCTTTCAGGAAAATCTCCGATCTTTTTTCTACTCTTACCAAGAACGTGGCAATAGTGTTCACGAAAAACGTAGGTTTTTGAGAAAAATCACATTTTTGTTTCAACTTTGCAAACGCTCTAGCGGCTAAACTACTTGACCGAGCTAATTCCAACATAAGTCATTCGTTAGAAAATCTAAAGGGCTTTCAGGAAAGTCTCCATTCTTTCTTCTACTCCTACCAGGAACGTGGCAATAGTGTTCACGAAAAACGTAGGTTTTTGAGAAAAATCACATTTTTGTTTCAACTTTGCAAAGGCTCTAGCGGCTTAACTGTTTGAATTCGGTGAGTTAAATAAAAAGCATTGGTTAGATAATTTGTAGTGCTTTCAGGTAAGCCTTCAATCTTTCTTCTACTCCTACCAGGGTCTTGGCAATAGTCACATTTTTTTTCAACTTTGCAAACGCTCTAGCGGCTAAACTGTTGGAACGAGGTAAATCAAACATAAAGCATTCGTTAGATAATCTAAAGAGCTTTCAGGAAAATCTCCAATATTTCTTCTACTCCTACCAAGAACGTGATAATACTGTTCACGAAAAACGTAGGTTTTTGAGAAAAATCACATTTTTGTTTCACCTTTGCAAACGCTCTAGCGGCTAAACTATTTGAACGAGGTTAGTCAAACATAAAGCATTGGTTAGATAATTTAAAGGGCTTTCAGGAAAGCCTTCAATCTTTCTTCTGCTCCTACCAGGGGCTTGGCAATAGTCACATTTTTGTTTCAACTTTGCAAACGCTCTAGCGGCTAAACTATTTGAACGAGGTGAGTCGAACATAAAGCATTGGTTATATAATCTAAAGAGCTCTCAGGAAAGTTTTCAATCATTCTTCTGCTCTTACCGAGAACGTGATAATTGTGTTCACGAAAAACGCAGGTTTTTGAGAAATATTACATTTTTGTTTCAACTTTGCAAACGCTCTAGCGGCTAAACTATTTGAACGAGGTGAGTCAAACATAAAGCCTTGATTAGATAATTTAAAGGGCTTTCAAGAAAGTCTTCAATCATTCTTCTGCTCTTACCGAGAACGTGATAATTGTGTTCACGAAAAACGCAGGTTTTTGAGAAATATTACATTTTTGTTTCAACTTTGCAAACGCTCTAGCGGCTAAACTATTTGAGCGAGGTGAGTCAAGCATAAAGCATTGGTTAGATAATTTAAAAAGCTTTCTGGAAAGCCTTCATTCTTTCTTCTGCTCCTACCAGGGGCTTGGCAATAGTCACATTTTTGTTTCAACTTTGCGAACGCTCTAGCAGCTAAGCTATTTGAACGACGTTAGTCAAACATAAAGCATTGGTTAGATTATTTTAAGTGTTTTCAGGAAAGTCTTCAATCATTCTTCTGCTCTTACCAGGAATGTATCAATAGTCTTCACGAAAAACGAAGGTTTTTGAGAAAAATCACATTTTTGTTTCAACTTTGCAAACGCTCTAGCGGTTAAACTATTTGAACAAGGTGAGTCAAACATAAAGCATTGGTTAGATAATTTAAAGGGCTTTCAGGAAAGCCTTCATTCTTTCTTCTGCTCCTACCAGGGGTTTGGAAATAGTCACATTTTTGTTTCAACTTTGCAAACGCTCTAGCGGCTAAACTATTTGAACGAGGTGAGTCGAACATAAAGCATTGGTTAGATAATCTAAAGAGCTCTCAGGAAAGTCTTCAATCATTCTTCTACTCTTACCAGGAATGTGGCAATAGTCTTCACGAAAAGCGAAGGTTTTTGAGAAAAATCACATTTTTGTTCCAACTTTGCAAACGCTCTAGCGGCTAAACTATTTGAACGAGGTGAGTCAAACATAAAGCCTTGATTAGATAATTTAAAGGGCTTTCAGGAAAGTCTTCAATCATTCAGCTACTCTTACCAAGAACGTGATAATTGTGTTCACGAAAAGCGCAGGTTTTTGAGAAATATCACATTTTTGTATCAACTTTGCAAACGCTCTAGCGGCTAAACTATTTGAACGAAGTGAGTCAAACATAAAGCCTTGATTAGATAATTTAAAGGGCTTTCAGGAAAGTCTTCAATCATTCATCTACTTTTACCAGGAACGTGGTAATAGTGTTCAAGAAAAACGTAGGTTTTTGAGAAAAATCACATTTTTGTTTCAACTTTGCAAACGCTCTAGCGGCTAAACTATTTGAACGAGGTGAGTCAAACATAAAGCATTGGTTAGATAATCTAAAGAGCTCTCAGGAAAGTCTTCAATCATTCTTCTACTCTTACCAGGAGCGTGGCAATAGTGTTCACGAAAAACGTAAGTTTTTGAGAAAAATCACATTTTTGTATCAGCTTTGCAAAAGCTCTAGCGGCTAAACTATTTGAACGAGGTGAGTCAAACATAAAACATTGGTTAGATAATATAAAGGGCTTTCAGGAAAGTCTTCAATCTTTCTTCTACTCCTACCAGGGTCTTGGCAATAGTCACATTTTTTTTTTCAACTTTGCAAACACTCTAGCGGCTAAACTGTTGGAACGAGGTGAGTCAAACATAAAGCCTTGATTAGATAATTTAAAGGGCTTTCAGGAAAGTCTTCAATCATTCATCTACTCTTACCAGGAGCGTGGTAATAGTGTTCAAGAAAAACCTAGGTTTTTGAGAAAAATCACATTTTTGTTTGAACTTTGCAAACGCTCTAGCGGCTAAGCTATTTGAACGAAGTGAGTCAAACATAAAGCATTGGTTAGATAATTTAAAGGGCTTTCAGGAAAGTCTTCAATCATTCATCTACTCTTACCAGGAGCGTGGTAATAGTGTTCAAGAGAAACCTAGGTTTTTGAGAAAAATCACATTTTTGTTTCAACTTTGCAAACGCTCTAGCGGCTAAACTATTTGAACGAGGTGAGTCGAACATAAAGCATTGGTTAGATAATCTAAAGAGCTCTCAGGAAAGTCTTCAATCATTCTTCTGCTCTTACCGAGAACGTGATAATTGTGTTCACGAAAAACGCAGGTTTTTGAGAAATATTACATTTTTGTTTCAACGTTGCAAACGCTCTAGCGGCTAAACTATTTGAACGAAGTGAGTCAAACATAAAGCCTTGATTAGATAATTTAAAGGGCTTTCAGGAAAGTCTTCAATCATTCATCTACTCTTACCAGGAGCGTGGTAATAGTGTTCAAGAAAAACCTAGGTTTTTGAGAAAAATCACATTTTTGTTTCAACTTTGCAAACGCTCTAGCGGCTAAGCTATTTGAACGAGGTGAGTCAAACATAAAGCATTGGTTAGATAATTTAAAGGGCTTTCAAGAAAGTCTTCAATCATTCTTCTACTGCTACCAGGAATGTGGCAATAGTGTTCACGGAAAACCTAGGTTTTTGAGAAAAATCACATTTTTGTTTCAACGTTGCAAACGCTCTAGCGGCTAAACTATTTGAACGAGGTGAGTCGAACATAAAGCATTGGTTAGATAATAAGTTCAGAAAGTCTTCAATCATTCTTCTACTCCTGCCAGGAACGTGGTAATACTGTTCACGAAAAACGTATGTTTTTGAGAAAAATCACATTTTTCTCTCAACTTTGCAAACGCTTTAGCGGCTAAACTATTGGAACGAGGTAATTCCAACATAAGTCATTCGTTAGATAATCTAAAGAGCTTTCAGGAAAATCTCCAATCTTTTTTCTACTCTTACCAAGAACGTGGATATAGTGTTCACGAAAAACTTAGGTTTTTGAGAAATATCACATTTTTGTTTCAACTTTGCAAACGCTCTAGCGGCTAAACTATTGGAACGTGGTGAGTTAAACACAAAGCATTGGTTAGATACTTTAAGGGCTTTCAGGAAAGTCTTCAATCCTTCTTCTACTCCTACCAGGAACGTGTTAGTAGTGTTCACGAAAAACGTAGGTTTTTGAGAAGAATCACACTTTTTTCAACTTTGCAAACGCTCTAGCGGCTAAACTATTGGAACGAGGTAAATCAAACAAAAAGCATTCGTTAGATAATCTAAAGAGCATTCAGCAGAGTCTCCACTCTTTCTTCTACTCTTACCAAGAACGTGGCAATAGTGTTCACGAAAAACGTAGGTTTTTGAGAAAAATCACATTTTTGTTTCAACTTTGCAAACGCTCTAGCGGCTAAACTACTTGACCGAGGTAATTCCAACATAAGTCATTCGTTAGGTAATCTAAAGAGCTTTCAGTAAAATCTCCAATCTTTTTTCTACTCTTACCAAGAACGTGGCAATAGTGTTCACGAAAAACGTAGGTTTTTGAGAAAAATCACATTTTTGTTTCAACTTTGCAAACGCTTTAGCGGCTAAACTATTGGAACGAGGTAACTCCAACATAAGTCATTCGTTAGATAATCTAAAGAGCTTTCAGGAAAATCTCCAATCTTTTTTCTACTCTTACCAAGAACGTGGCAATAGTGTTCACGAAAAACGTAGGTTTTTGAGAAAAATCACATTTTTGTTTCAACTTTGCAAACGCTCTAGCGGCTAAACTACTTGACCGAGATAATTCCAACATAAGTCATTCGTTAGAAAATCTAAAGGGCTTTCAGGAAAGTCTCCAATCTTTCTTCTACTCCTACCAGGAACGTGGCAATAGTGTTCACGAAAAACGTAGGTTTTTGAGAAAAATCACATTTTTATTTCAAATTTCCAAAGGCTCTAGCGGCTTAACTGTTTGAATTCGGTGAGTTAAATAAATAGCATTGGTTAGATAATTTGTAGTGCTTTCAGGTAATTCTTCAATCTTTCTTCTACTCCTACCAGGGTCTTGGCAATAGTCACATTTTTTTCAACTTTGCAAACGCTCTAGCGGCTAAACTGTTGGAACGAGGTAAATCAAACATAAAGCATTCGTTAGATAATCTAAAGAGCTTTCAGGAAAATATCCAATCTTTCTTCTACTCCTACCAAGAACGTGGCAATGGTGTTCACGAAAAACGTAGGTATTTGAGAAAAATCACATTTTTGTTTCAACTTTGCAAACGCTCTAGCGGCTTAACTATTGGAACGAGGTAAATCAAACATAAAGCATTCGTTAGATATTCTAAATTGTTCTAAGGAAAGTCTTCAATCTTTCTTCTACTCCTACCAGGAATGTGATAATAGTGTTCACGAAAAACGAAGGTTTTTGAGAAAAATCACATTTTTGTTTCAACTTTGCACACGCTCTAGCTGGTAAATTGTTTGAAAGAGATAAGTCAAATAAAAAGCATTGGTTAGATAATTTAAAGAGCTTTCAGGAAAGACTTCAACCCTTCTTCTACTCTCACCAAAATCGTGGCAATAGTATTCACGAAAAAAGTAGGTTTTTGAGAAAAATCACATCTTTGTTTCAACTTTGCAAACGCTATAGCGGCTACCCTATTTGAACGTAGTGAGTCAAACATAAAGCAATGGTTAGATAATATAAAGGGCTTTCAGGAAAGTCTTCAATCTTTCTTCTACTCCTACCAGGAACGTATTAATAGTGTTCACGAAAAACGTAGGTTTTTGAGAAAAATCACATTTTTGTTTCAACTTTGCAAACGCTCTAGCGTCTTATCTCTTTGGACGGAGTGAGTTAAATAAAAAGCATTGGTTAGATAATTTGTAGTGCTTTCAGGAAAGCCTTCAATCTTTATTCTACTCCTACCAGCTGCCTGGCACAAATCAAATTTTCGTTTCAACTTTGCAAACGCTTTAGCGGCTAAACTATTTGAAAGAGGAAAATCAATCAAAAAGCATTGGTTAGATAATTTAAAGAGCTTTCAGCAAAGTCTTCAATCTTTCTTCTACTGCTACCAGGAATGCGGCAATAGCGATCACGAAAAACCTGGGTTTTTGAGAAAAATCACATTTTTGTTTCAACTTTGCAAACGCTCTAGAGGGTAAACTGTATGAAAGAGGTAAGTCAAACATAAAGCATTGGTTAGATAAATTAAAGGGCTTTTAGGAAAGTCTTCAATCATTATTCTACTGCTACCAGGAATGCGGCAATAGCGTCCACGAAAAACCTGGGTTTTTGAGAAAAATCACATTTTTGTTTCAACTTTGCAAAGGCTCTAGCGGCAAAGCTATTTGAACGACGTTAGTCAAACATAAAGCGTTGGTTAGATTATTTGAAGTGTTTTCAGAAAAGCCTTCAATCTTTCTTCTACTCCTACCAGGAACGTGGCAATAGTGTTCACGAAAAACGTAGGTTTTTGAGAAAAATAATATTTTTGTTTCAACGTTGCAAACGCTCTAGCGGCTAAACTATTTTAAGGAGGTGAGTCAAACATAACTCATTCGTTAGATAATTTAAAGGGCTTTCAGAAAAGTCTTCAATCTTTCTTCTACTCCTGCCAGGAACGTGGTAATAGTGTTCACGAAAAACGTAGGTTTTTGAGAAAAATCATATATTTTGTTTCAACTTTGCAAACGCTCTAGCGGCTTAACTGTTTAGACGAGTTGAGTTAAATAAAAAGCATTAGTTAGATAATTTGTAGTGCTTTCAGGAAAGCCTTCAATCTTTCTTCTACTCCTACCAGGGGCTTGGCAATAGTCAAATTTTCCTTTCAACTTTGCAAACGCTTTTGGGTGTAAACTGTTCGAAAGGGAAAAGTCAAATAAAAAGCATTGGTTAGATAATTTAAAAGGCTTTCAGGAAAGTCTTCAATCATTCTTCTACTGCTACCTGGAACGTGGTAATAGTGTTCACGAAAAACGTAGGTTTTTGAGAAAAATCACATTTTTGTTTCAACTTTGCAAACGCTCTAGGGGGTAAACTATTGGAACGAGGTAAATCAAACATAAAGCATTCGTTAGATAATCTAAAGAGTTCTCAGGAAAGTCTTCAATCTTTCTTCTACTGCTACCAGGAATGTGGCAATAGTGTTCACGAAAAGCCTGGGTTTTTGAGAAAAATCACATTTTTGTTTCAGATTTGCAAACGCTCTAGCGGCTAAACTATTTGAACGAGGTGAGTCAAACATAAAGCATTGGTTAGATAATTTAAAGAGTTCTCAGGAAAGTCTTCAATCTTTCTTCTACTCCTACCAGGAACGTGGTAATATTGTTCACGAAAAACGTAGGTTTTTGAGAAAAATCACATTTTTGTTTCAACTTTGCAAACGCTCTAGCGGGTAAACTATTGGAACGAGGTAAATCAAACATAAAGCATTCGTTAGATAATCTAAAGAGTTCTCAGGAAAGTCTTCAATCTTTCTTCTACTCCTACCAGGAACGTGGTAATATTGTTCACGAAAAACGTAGGTTTTTGAGAAAAGTCACATTTTTGTTTCAACTTTGCAAACGCTCTAGCGGCTAAACTATTTGAACGAGGTGAGTCAAACATAAAGCACTGGTTAGATAATTTAAAGGGCTTTCAGGAAAGTCTTCAATCATTCTTCTACTGCTACCAGGAATGTGGCAATATTGTTCACGAAAAACCTAGGTTTTTGAGAAAAATCATATTTTTGTTTCAACTTTGCGAACGCTCTAGCGGCTATACTATTTGAATGAGATGGGTCAAACATAAAGCACCGGTTAGAAAATGTAAAGAGCTTTCAGGAAGGTCTTCAATCTTTCTTCTTCTCCTACCAGGGGCTTGGCAATAGTCACATTTTTGTTTCAACTTTGCAAACGCTCTAGCGGGTAAACTATTGGAACGAGGTAAATCAAACATAAAGCATTCGTTAGATAATCTAAAGAGTTCTCAGGAAAGTCTTCAATCTTTCTTCTACTCCTACCAGGAACGTGGTAATATTGTTCACGAAAAACGTAGGTTTTTGAGAAAAATCACATTTTTGTTTCAACTTTGCAAACGCTCTAGCGGCTAAACTATTTGAACGAGGTGAGTCAAACATAAAGCACAGGTTAGATAGTTTAAAGGGCTTTCAGGAAAGTCTTCAATCATTCTTCAACTGCTACCAGGAATGTGGCAATAGTGTTCACGAAAAACCTAGGTTTTTGAGAAAAATCATATTTTTGTTTCAACTTTGCGAACGCTTTAGCGGCTATACTATTTGAATGAGATGGGTCAAACATAAAGCACCGGTTAGAAAATGTAAAGAGTTCTCAGGAAAGTCTTCAATCTTTCTTCTACTCCTACCAGGAACGTGGTAATATTGTTCACGAAAAACGTAGGTTTTTGAGAAAAATCACATTTTTGTTTCAACTTTGCAAACGCTCTAGCGGGTAAACTATTGGAACGAGGTAAATCAAACATAAAGCATTCGTTAGATAATCTAAAGAGTTCTCAGGAAAGTCTTCAATCTTTCTTCTACTGCTACCAGGAATGTGGCAATAGTGTTCACGAAAAGCCTGGGTTTTTGAGAAAAATCACATTTTTGTTTCAGATTTGCAAACGCTCTAGCGGCAAAGCTATTTGAACGACGTTAGTCAAACATAAAGCGTTGGTTAGATTATTTGAAGTGTTTTCAGAAAAGCCTTCAATCTTTCTTCTACTCCTACCAGGAACGTGGCAATAGTGTTCACGAAAAACGTAGGTTTTTGAGAAAAATAACATTTTTGTTTCAACGTTGCAAACGCTCTAGCGGCTAAACTATTTTAAGGAGGTGAGTCAAACATAACTCATTCGTTAGATAATTTAAAGGGCTTTCAGAAAAGTCTTCAATCTTTCTTCTATTCCTGCCAGGAACGTGGTAATAGTGTTCACGAAAAACGTAGGTTTTTGAGAAAAATCATATATTTTGTTTCAACTTTGCAAACGCTCTAGCGGCTTAACTGTTTAGACGAGGTGAGTTAAATAAAAAGCATTAGTTAGATAATTTGTAGTGCTTTCAGGAAAGCCTTCAATCTTTCTTCTACTCCTACCAGGGGCTTGGCAATAGTCAAATTTTCCTTTCAACTTTGCAAACGCTTTTGGGTGTAAACTGTTCGAAAGGGAAAAGTCAAATAAAAAGCATTGGTTAGATAATTTAAAAGGCTTTCAGGAAAGTCTTCAATCATTCTTCTACTGCTACCTGGAACGTGGTAATAGTGTTCACGAAAAACGTAGGTTTTTGAGAAAAATCACATTTTTGTTTCAACTTTGCAAACGCTCTAGCGGCTTAACTATTGGAACGAGGTAAATCAAACATAAAACATTCGTTAGATAATCTAAAGAGTTCTCAGGAAAGTCTTCAATCTTTCTTCTACTCCTACCAGGAACGTGGTAATATTGTTCACGAAAAACGTAGGTTTTTGAGAAAAATCACATTTTTGTTTCAACTTTGCAAACGCTCTAGCGGCTTAACTATTGGAACGAGGTAAATCAAACATAAAGCATTCGTTAGATAATCTAAAGAGTTCTCAGGAAAGTCTTCAATCTTTCTTTTACTCCTACCAGGAACGTGATAATAGTGTTCACGAAAAACGAAGGTTTTTGAGAAAAATCACATTTTTGTTTCAACTTTGCAAACGCTCTAGCGGCTAAACTATTTGAACGAGGTGAGTCGAACATAAAGCATTGGTTAGATAATTTGTAGTGCTTTCAGGAAGTCTTCAATCATTCTTCTACCCCTACCAGGAACGTGGTAATATTGTTCACGAAAAACGTAGGTTTTTGAGAAAAATCATATTTTTGTTTCAACTTTGGGAACGCTCTAGTGGCTAAACTATTTGAACGAGATGGGTCAAACATAAAGCAGTGGTTAGACAATTTAAAGGGCTTTCAGGAAGGTCTTCAGTCTTTCTTCTACTCTTACCAGGGGCTTGGCAATAGTCACATTTTTGTTTCAACTTTGCAAACGCTCTAGCGGCTAAACTATTTGAACGAGGTGAGTCAAACATAAAGCATTGATTAGATAATTTAAAGGGCTTTCAGGAAAGTCTTCAATCATTCCTCTACTGCTACCAGGAATGTGGCAATAGTGTTCACGAAAAACCTAGGTTTTTGAGAAAAATCATATTTTTGTTTCACCTTTGCGAACGCTCTAGCGGCTAAACTATTTGAATGAGATGGGTCAAACATAAAGCCTCGGTTAGAAAATTTAAAGAGCTTTCAGGAAGGTCTTCAATCTTTCTTCTACTCCTACCAGGGGCTTGGCAATAGTCACATTTTTGTTTCAACTTTGCAAACGCTCTAGCGGCTAAACTATTTGAACGAGGTGAGTCAAACATAAAGCACTGGTTAGATAATTTAAAGGGCTTTCAGGAAAGTCTTCAATCATTCTTCTACTGCTACCAGGAATGTGGCAATAGTGTTCACGAAAAACCTAGGTTTTTGAGAAAAATCATATTTTTGTTTCACCTTTGCGAACGCTCTAGCGGCTAAACTATTTGAATGAGATGGGTCAAACATAAAGCACCGGTTAGAAAATTTAAAGAGCTTTCAGGAAGGTCTTCAATCTTTCTTCTACTCCTACCAGGGGCTTGGCAATAGTCATATTTTTGTTTCAACTTTGCAAACGCTCTAGCGGCTAAACTATTTGAACGAGGTGAGTCAAACATAAAGCACTGGTTAGATAATTTAAAGGGCTTTCAGGAAGTCTTCAACCATTCTTCTACTGCTACCAGGAATGTGGCAATAGTGTTCACGAAAAACCTAGGTTTTTGAGAAAAATCATATTTTTGTTTCAACGTTGCAAACGCTCTAGCGGCTAAACTATTTTAAGGAGGTGAGTCAAACATAACTCATTCGTTAGATAATTTAAAGGGCTTTCAGAAAAGTCTTCAATCTTTCTTCTACTCCTGCCAGGAACGTGGTAATAGTGTTCACGAAAAACGTAGGTTTTTGAGAAAAATCATATATTTTGTTTCAACTTTGCAAACGCTCTAGCGGCTTAACTGTTTAGACGAGTTGAGTTAAATAAAAAGCATTAGTTAGATAATTTGTAGTGCTTTCAGGAAAGCCTTCAATCTTTCTTCTACTCCTACCAGGGGCTTGGCAATAGTCAAATTTTCCTTTCAACTTTGCAAACGCTTTTGGGTGTAAACTGTTCGAAAGGGAAAAGTCAAATAAAAAGCATTGGTTAGATAATTTAAAAGGCTTTCAGGAAAGTCTTCAATCATTCTTCTACTGCTACCTGGAACGTGGTAATAGTGTTCACGAAAAACGTAGGTTTTTGAGAAAAATCACATTTTTGTTTCAACTTTGCAAACGCTCTAGGGGGTAAACTATTGGAACGAGGTAAATCAAACATAAAGCATTCGTTAGATAATCTAAAGAGTTCTCAGGAAAGTCTTCAATCTTTCTTCTACTGCTACCAGGAATGTGGCAATAGTGTTCACGAAAAGCCTGGGTTTTTGAGAAAAATCACATTTTTGTTTCAGATTTGCAAACGCTCTAGCGGCTAAACTATTTGAACGAGGTGAGTCAAACATAAAGCATTGGTTAGATAATTTAAAGAGTTCTCAGGAAAGTCTTCAATCTTTCTTCTACTCCTACCAGGAACGTGGTAATATTGTTCACGAAAAACGTAGGTTTTTGAGAAAAATCACATTTTTGTTTCAACTTTGCAAACGCTCTAGCGGGTAAATCAAACATAAAGCATTCGTTAGATAATCTAAAGAGTTCTCAGGAAAGTCTTCAATCTTTCTTCTACTCCTACCAGGAACGTGGTAATATTGTTCACGAAAAACGTAGGTTTTTGAGAAAAGTCACATTTTTGTTTCAACTTTGCAAACGCTCTAGCGGCTAAACTATTTGAACGAGGTGAGTCAAACATAAAGCACTGGTTAGATAATTTAAAGGGCTTTCAGGAAAGTCTTCAATCATTCTTCTACTGCTACCAGGAATGTGGCAATATTGTTCACGAAAAACGTAGGTTTTTGAGAAAAGTCACATTTTTGTTTCAACTTTGCAAACGCTCTAGCGGCTAAACTATTTGAACGAGGTGAGTCAAACATAAAGCACTGGTTAGATAATTTAAAGGGCTTTCAGGAAAGTCTTCAATCATTCTTCTACTGCTACCAGGAATGTGGCAATATTGTTCACGAAAAACCTAGGTTTTTGAGAAAAATCATATTTTTGTTTCAACTTTGCGAACGCTCTAGCGGCTATACTATTTGAATGAGATGGGTCAAACATAAAGCACCGGTTAGAAAATGTAAAGAGCTTTCAGGAAGGTCTTCAATCTTTCTTCTTCTCCTACCAGGGGCTTGGCAATAGTCACATTTTTGTTTCAACTTTGCAAACGCTCTAGCGGGTAAACTATTGGAACGAGGTAAATCAAACATAAAGCATTCGTTAGATAATCTAAAGAGTTCTCAGGAAAGTCTTCAATCTTTCTTCTACTCCTACCAGGAACGTGGTAATATTGTTCACGAAAAACGTAGGTTTTTGAGAAAAATCACATTTTTGTTTCAACTTTGCAAACGCTCTAGCGGCTAAACTATTTGAACGAGGTGAGTCAAACATAAAGCACAGGTTAGATAGTTTAAAGGGCTTTCAGGAAAGTCTTCAATCATTCTTCAACTGCTACCAGGAATGTGGCAATAGTGTTCACGAAAAACCTAGGTTTTTGAGAAAAATCATATTTTTGTTTCAACTTTGCGAACGCTTTAGCGGCTATACTATTTGAATGAGATGGGTCAAACATAAAGCACCGGTTAGAAAATGTAAAGAGTTCTCAGGAAAGTCTTCAATCTTTCTTCTACTCCTACCAGGAACGTGGTAATATTGTTCACGAAAAACGTAGGTTTTTGAGAAAAATCACATTTTTGTTTCAACTTTGCAAACGCTCTAGCGGGTAAACTATTGGAACGAGGTAAATCAAACATAAAGCATTCGTTAGATAATCTAAAGAGTTCTCAGGAAAGTCTTCAATCTTTCTTCTACTGCTACCAGGAATGTGGCAATAGTGTTCACGAAAAGCCTGGGTTTTTGAGAAAAATCACATTTTTGTTTCAGATTTGCAAACGCTCTAGCGGCAAAGCTATTTGAACGACGTTAGTCAAACATAAAGCGTTGGTTAGATTATTTGAAGTGTTTTCAGAAAAGCCTTCAATCTTTCTTCTACTCCTACCAGGAACGTGGCAATAGTGTTCACGAAAAACGTAGGTTTTTGAGAAAAATAACATTTTTGTTTCAACGTTGCAAACGCTCTAGCGGCTAAACTATTTTAAGGAGGTGAGTCAAACATAACTCATTCGTTAGATAATTTAAAGGGCTTTCAGAAAAGTCTTCAATCTTTCTTCTATTCCTGCCAGGAACGTGGTAATAGTGTTCACGAAAAACGTAGGTTTTTGAGAAAAATCATATATTTTGTTTCAACTTTGCAAACGCTCTAGCGGCTTAACTGTTTAGACGAGGTGAGTTAAATAAAAAGCATTAGTTAGATAATTTGTAGTGCTTTCAGGAAAGCCTTCAATCTTTCTTCTACTCCTACCAGGGGCTTGGCAATAGTCAAATTTTCCTTTCAACTTTGCAAACGCTTTTGGGTGTAAACTGTTCGAAAGGGAAAAGTCAAATAAAAAGCATTGGTTAGATAATTTAAAAGGCTTTCAGGAAAGTCTTCAATCATTCTTCTACTGCTACCTGGAACGTGGTAATAGTGTTCACGAAAAACGTAGGTTTTTGAGAAAAATCACATTTTTGTTTCAACTTTGCAAACGCTCTAGCGGCTTAACTATTGGAACGAGGTAAATCAAACATAAAACATTCGTTAGATAATCTAAAGAGTTCTCAGGAAAGTCTTCAATCTTTCTTCTACTCCTACCAGGAACGTGGTAATATTGTTCACGAAAAACGTAGGTTTTTGAGAAAAATCACATTTTTGTTTCAACTTTGCAAACGCTCTAGCGGCTTAACTATTGGAACGAGGTAAATCAAACATAAAGCATTCGTTAGATAATCTAAAGAGTTCTCAGGAAAGTCTTCAATCTTTCTTCTACTGCTACCAGGAATGTGGCAATAGTGTTCACGAAAAGCCTGGGTTTTTGAGAAAAATCACATTTTTGTTTCAGATTTGCAAACGCTCTAGCGGCTAAACTATTTGAACGAGGTGAGTCAAACATAAAGCATTGGTTAGATAATTTAAAGAGTTCTCAGGAAAGTCTTCAATCTTTCTTCTACTGCTACCAGGAATGTGGCAATAGTGTTCACGAAAAGCCTGGGTTTTTGAGAAAAATCACATTTTTGTTTCAGATTTGCAAACGCTCTAGCGGCTAAACTATTTGAACGAGGTGAGTCAAACATAAAGCATTGGTTAGATAATTTAAAGGGCTTTCAGGAAAGTCTTCAATCATTCTTCTACTGCTACCAGGAAACCTGGGTTTTTGAGAAAAATCACATTTTTGTTTCATCTTTGCAAACGCTCTAGCGGCTAAACTATTTGAACGAGGTGAGTCGAACATAAAGCATTGGTTAGATAATTTAAAGGGTTTTCAGGAAGTCTTCAATCATTCTTCTACTCCTACCAGGAACGTGGTAATATTGTTCACGAAAAACGTAGGTTTTTGAGAAAAATCACATTTTTGTTTCAACTTTGCAAACGCTCTAGCGGGTAAACTATTGGAACGAGGTAAATCAAACATAAAGCATTCGTTAGATAATCTAAAGAGTTCTCAGGAAAGTCTTCAATCTTTCTTCTACTCCTACCAGGAACGTGATAACAGTGTTCACGAAAAACGAAGATTTTTGAGAAAAATCACATTTATGTTTCAACTTTGCAAACGCTCTAGCGGGGTAACTATTGGAACGAGGTAAATCAAACATAAAGCATTCGTTAGATAATCTAAAGAGTTCTCAGGAAAGTCTTCAATCTTTCTTTTACTCCTACCAGGAACGTGATAATAGTGTTCACGAAAAACGAAGGTTTTTGAGAAAAATCACATTTTTGTTTCAACTTTGCAAACGCTCTAGCGGCTAAACTATTTGAACGAGGTGAGTCGAACATAAAGCATTGGTTAGATAATTTGTAGTGCTTTCAGGAAGTCTTCAATCATTCTTCTACCCCTACCAGGAACGTGGTAATATTGTTCACGAAAAACGTAGGTTTTTGAGAAAAATCATATTTTTGTTTCAACTTTGGAAACGCTCTAGTGGCTAAACTATTTGAACGAGATGGGTCAAACATAAAGCAGTGGTTAGACAATTTAAAGGGCTTTCAGGAAGGTCTTCAGTCTTTCTTCTACTCTTACCAGGGGCTTGGCAATAGTCACATTTTTGTTTCAACTTTGCAAACGCTCTAGCGGCTAAACTATTTGAACGAGGTGAGTCAAACATAAAGCATTGATTAGATAATTTAAAGGGCTTTCAGGAAAGTCTTCAATCATTCCTCTACTGCTACCAGGAATGTGGCAATAGTGTTCACGAAAAACCTAGGTTTTTGAGAAAAATCATATTTTTGTTTCACCTTTGCGAACGCTCTAGCGGCTAAACTATTTGAATGAGATGGGTCAAACATAAAGCCTCGGTTAGAAAATTTAAAGAGCTTTCAGGAAGGTCTTCAATCTTTCTTCTACTCCTACCAGGGGCTTGGCAATAGTCACATTTTTGTTTCAACTTTGCAAACGCTCTAGCGGCTAAACTATTTGAACGAGGTGAGTCAAACATAAAGCACTGGTTAGATAATTTAAAGGGCTTTCAGGAAAGTCTTCAATCATTCTTCTACTGCTACCAGGAATGTGGCAATAGTGTTCACGAAAAACCTAGGTTTTTGAGAAAAATCATATTTTTGTTTCACCTTTGCGAACGCTCTAGCGGCTAAACTATTTGAATGAGATGGGTCAAACATAAAGCACCGGTTAGAAAATTTAAAGAGCTTTCAGGAAGGTCTTCAATCTTTCTTCTACTCCTACCAGGGGCTTGGCAATAGTCATATTTTTGTTTCAACTTTGCAAACGCTCTAGCGGCTAAACTATTTGAACGAGGTGAGTCAAACATAAAGCACTGGTTAGATAATTTAAAGGGCTTTCAGGAAGTCTTCAACCATTCTTCTACTGCTACCAGGAATGTGGCAATAGTGTTCACGAAAAACCTAGGTTTTTGAGAAAAATCATATTTTTGTTTCACCTTTGCGAACGCTCTAGCGGCTAAACTATTTGAATGAGATGGGTCAAACATAAAGCACCGGTTAGAAAATTTAAAGAGCTTTCAGGAAGGTCTTCAGTCTTTCTTCTACTCTTACCAGGGGCTTGGCAATAGTCACATTTTTGTTTCAACTTTGCAAACGCTCTAGCGGCTAAACTATTTGAACGAGGTGAGTCAAACATAAAGCACTGGTTAGATAATTTAAAGGGCTTTCAGGAAAGTCTTCAATCATTCTTCTACTGCTACCAGGAATGTGGCAATAGTGTTCACGAAAAACCTAGGTTTTTGAGAAAAATCATATTTTTGTTTCAACTTTGGGAACGCTCTAGTGGCTAAACTATTTGAACGAGATGGGTCAAACATAAAGCAGTGGTTAGACAATTTAAAGGGCTTTCAGGAAGGTCTTCAGTCTTTCTTCTACTCTTACCAGGGGCTTGGCAATAGTCACATTTTTGTTTCAACTTTGCAAACGCTCTAGCGGCTAAACTATTTGAACGAGGTGAGTCAAACATAAAGCAGTGGTTAGATAATTTAAAGGGCTTTAAGGAAAGTCTTCAATCATTCTTCTACTGCTACCAGGAATGTGGCAATAGTGTTCACGAAAAACCTGAGTTTTTAGAAAAATCACATTTTTGTTTCAACTTTGCAAACGCTTTAGCGGCTAAACTATTGGAACGAGGTAATTCCAACATAAGTTATTCGTTAGATAATCTAAAGAGCTTTCAGGAAAATCTCCAATCTTTTTTCTACTCTTACCAAGAACGTGGCAATAGTGTTCACGAAAGACGTAGGTTTTTGAGAAATTTCACATTTTTGTTTCAACTTTGCAAAAGCTTTAGCGGCTAAACTATTTGAAAGAGGTAAATCAAACATAAAACATTCGTTACATAATCTAAAGAGCTTTCAGGAAAGTCTCCAATCTTTCTTCTACTCTTACCAAGAATGTGGCAATAGTGTTCACGAAAAACGTAGGTTTTTGAGAAAAATCACATTTTTGTTTCAACTTTGCAAAGGCTCTAGCGGCTTAACTGTTTGAATGAGGTGAGTTTAATAAAAAGCATTGATTAGATAATTTGTATTGCTTTCAGGAAAGCCTTCAATCTCTCTTCTACTCCTACCAGGGGCTTGGCACTAGCCAAATTTTCGTTTCAACTTTGCAAACGCTGTAGCGGGTAAATTGTTAGAAAGAGGTAAGTCAAATAAAAAGCATTGGTTAGATATTTTAAAGAGCTTTCTGGAAAGTCTTCAACTTTTCTTCTACTCCTACCAAAAACGTGGCAATAGTTTTCACGAAAAACGTAGGTTTTTGAGAAAAATCACATTTTTGTTTCAACTTTGCAAACGCTCTAGTGGCTAAACTATTTGAAGGAGGTAAGTCAAACATAAAGCATTGGTTAGATAATTTAAAGGGCTTTCAGGAAAGCCTTTAATCTTTCTTCTACTTCTACCAAAAACGTGGCAATAGTTTTCACGAAAAACGTAGGTTTTTGAGAAAAATCACATTTTTGTTTCAACTTTGCAAACGCTCTAGCGGCTTAAATATTGGAACAAGGTAAATCAAACATAAAGCATTCGTTAGATATTCTAAAGAGCTCTCAGGAAAGTCTTCAATATTTCTTCTACTCCTACCAGGAACGTGATAATAGTGTTCACGAAAAACGAAGGTTTTTGAGAAAAATCACATTTTTGTTTCAGCTTTGCAAACCCTCTAGCGGCTAAACTATTTGAACGAGGTGAGTCAAACATAAAGCAGCGGTTAGATAATTTAAAAGGCTTTCAGGAAAGTCTTCAATCTTTCTTCTACTCCTACCAGGAACGTGATAATAGTGTTCACGAAAAACGAAGGTTTTTGAGAAAAATCACATTTTTGTTTCAACTTTGCAAACGCTCTAGCGTGTAAATTGTTTGAAAGAGGTAAGTCAAATAAAAAGCATTGCTTAGATAATTTAAAGGGCTTTTAGGAAAGTCTTCAACCTTTCTTCTACTCCTACCAAAAACGTGGCAATAGTATTCACGAAAAAAGTAGGTTTTTGAGAAAAATCACATTTTTGTTTCAACTTTGCAAACGCTCTAGCGGGTAAACTGTTTGAAAGAGGTAAGTCAAATAAATTGCGTTGGTTAGATAATTTAAAGGGCTTTCAGGAAAGTCTTCAATCATTCTTCTACTGCTACCAGGAATGTGGCAATAGTGTTCACGAAAAACCTAGGTTTTTGAGAAAAATCACATTTTTGTTTCAACTTTGCAAACGCTCTACCGGCTAAACTATTTGAAAGAGGTAAGTCGAGCATAAAGCATTGGTTAGATAACTTAAAGGGCTTTCAGGAAGTCTTCAAGCATTCTTCTACTCTTACCAGGAACGTGGTAATAGTGTTCACGAAAAACCTAGGTTTTTGAGAAAAATCACATTTTTGTTTCAACTTTGCAAACGCTCTAGCGGCCAAACTATTTGAACGAGGTAAATCAAACGTAAAGCATTGGTTAGATAATTGAAGGGGCTTTCAGGAAAGTCTTCAATCTTTCTTCTACTCCAACCAAGAACGTGGTAATAGTGTTCACGAAAAACCTAGGTTTTTGAGAAAAATCACATTTTTGTTTCAACTTTGCAAACGCTCTAGAGGCTAAACTATTCGAACGACGTTAGTCAAACCTGAAGCATTGGTTAGATAATTTGAAGTGTTTTCAGAAAAGCCTTCAATCTTTCTTCTGCTCCTACCAGGAACGTGGCAATAGTGTTCACGACAAACGAAGGTTTTTGAGAAAAATCATATTTTTGTTTCAACTTTGCGAACGCTCTAGCGGCTAAACTATTTCAACGAGATGGGTCAAGCATAAAGCACCGGTTAGACAATTTAAAGAGCTTTCAGGAAAGTCTTCAACCTTTCTTCTACACCTACCAAGGGCTTGGCAATAGTCACATTTTTGTTTCAACTTTACAAACGCTCTAGCGGCTAAACTATTTGAACGAGGTGAGTGAAACATAAAGCATTGGTTAGATAATTTAAAGGGCTTTCAGGAAAGTCTTCAATCATTCTGCTACTGCTACCAGGAATGTGGCAATAGTCTTCAAGAAAAACGAAGGTTTTTGAGAAAAATCACATTTTTGTTTCAACTTTGCAAACGCTCTAGCGGCTTAAATATTGGAACAAGGTAAATCAAACATAAAGCATTCGTTAGATAATCTAAAGAGCTCTCAGGAAAGTCTTCAATCTTTCTTCTACTCCTACCAGGAACGTGATAATAGTGTTCACGAAAAACGAAGGTTTTTGAGAAAAATCACATTTTTGTTGCAGCTTTGCAAACCCTCTAGCGGCTAAACTATTCTAACGAGGTGAGTCAAACATAAAGCAGCGGTTAGATAATTTAAAGGGCTTTCAGGAAAGTCTTCAATCATTCTGCTACTGCTACCAATAACGTGGCAATAGTATTCACGAAAAAAGTAGGTTTTTGAGAAAAATCACATTTTTGTTTCAACTTTGCAAACGCTATAGCGGCTAAACTATTTGAACGTGGTGAGTCGAACATAAAGCATTGGTTATATAATTTAAAGGGCTTTCAGAAAAGTCTTTAATCCTTCTTCTATTTCTACCAGGAACGTATTAATAGTGTTCACGAATACGTAGGTTTTTGAGAAAAATCACATTTTTGTTTCAAATTTGTAGTGCTTTTTGGAAAGCCTTCAATCTTTCTTCTGCTCCTACCAGGGGCTTGGCAATAGTCAAATTTTCGCTTCAACTTTGCAAACGCTCTAGCGGGTAAACTGTTTGAAAAAGGCAAGTCAAATAAAAAGCATTGGTTAGATAATTTAAAGAGCTTTCAGAAAAGTCTTCAATCTTTCTTCTACTCCTACCAGGGGCTTGGCAATAGTCAAATTTTCGTTTCAACTTTGCAAACGCTCTAGCGGGTAAACTGTTTGAAAGAGGTAAGTCAAATAAAATGCATTGGTTAGATAATTTAAAGGGCTTTCAGGAAAGTCTTCAATCATTCTCCTACTGCTACCAGGAATGTGGCAATAGTGTTCACGAAAAACCTAGGTTTTTGAGAAAAATCACATTTTTGTTTCAACTTTGCAAACGCTCTAGCGGCTAAACTATTTTAAGGAGGTGAGTCAAACATAACTCATTCGTTAGATAATTTAAAGGGCTTTCAGGAAAGTTTTCAACCTTTCTTCTATTCCTGCCAGGAACGTGGTAATAGTGTTCACAAAAACGTAGGTTTTTGAGAAAAATCATATATTTTGTTTCAACTTTTCAAACGCTCTAGCGGCTTAACTAGTGGAACGAGGTAAATCAAACGTAAAGCATTCGTTAGATAATCTAAACAGCTCTCAGGAAAGTCTTCAATCATTCTTCTACTGCTACCAGGAATGTGGCAATAGTGATCACGAAAAAAGTAGGTTTTTGAGAAAAATCACATTTTTGTTTCAACTTTGCGAACGCTCTAGCGGCTAAACTATTTTAACAAGGTTAGTCAAACATAACTCATTCGTTAGATAATCTAAAGAGCTCTCAGGAAAGTCTTCAAACATTCTTCTACTGCTAACAGGAATGTGACAATGGTGTTCACGAAAGACGTAGGTTTTTGAGAAAAATCACATGTTTGTTTCAACTTTGCAAACGCTCTAGCGGCTAAACTATTGGAACGAGGTAAATCAAACATAAAGCATTCATTAGATAATCTAAAGAGCTCTCAGGAAAGTCTTCAATCATTCTTTTACTCCTGCCAGGAACGTGGTAATAGTGTTCACGAAAAACGAAGGTTTTTGAGAAAAATCACATTTTTGTTTCAACTTTGCAAACGCTCTAGCGGCTAAACTATTGGAACGAGGTAAATCAAACATAAAGCATTCATTAGATAATCTAAAGAGCTCTCAGGAAAGTCTTCAATCATTCTTCTACTGCTAACAGGAATGTGACAATGGTGTTCACGAAAGACGTAGTTTTTTGAGAAAAATCACATGTTTGTTTCAACTTTGCAAACGCTCTAGCGGACAAACTATTTGAACGAGGTGAGCCAATCATAAAGCATTGGTTAGATAATTTAAAGGGCTTTCAGGAAAGCCTTCAATCTTTCTTCTGCTCTTACCAGGGGCTTGGCAATAGTCACATTTTTGTCTCACCTTTGCAAACGCTCTAGCGGCTAAACTATTTGAACGAGGTGAGTCAAACATAAAGCATTGGTTAGATAATTTAAAGGGCTTTCAGGAAAGTCTTCAATCATTCTTCTACTGCTACCAGGAATGTGGCAATAGTGTTCACGAAAGACGTAAGTTTTTGAGAAAAATCACATTTTTGTTTCAACTTTGCAAACGCTCTAGCGGCTAAACTATTTGAACGAGGTGAGTCAAACATAAAGCATTGGTTAGATAATTTAAAGGGCTTTCAGGAAAGCCTTCATTCTTTCTTCTACTCCTACCAAGAACGTGATAATAGTGTTCACGAAAAACGTAGGTTTTTGAGAAAAATCACAGTTTTTTTCAACTTTGCAAACGCTCTAGCGGCTAAGCTATTTGAACGACGTTAGTCAAATATAAAGCATTGGTTAGATAATTTAAAAGGCTTTCAGGAAAGTCTTCAATCATTCTTGCAAACGCTCTAGCGGCTAAACTGTTGGAACGTGGTAATTCAAACATAAAGCATACGTTAGATAATCTAAAGAGCTTTCGGGAAAATCTCCAATCTTTCTTCTACCCCTACCAAGAACGTGGCAATAGTGTTCACGAAAAACGTAGGTTTTGAGAAAAATCACAGTTTTGTATCGACTTTGCAAACGCTCTAGTGGCTAAACTATTTGAACGAGGTGAGTCAAACATAGAGCATTGGTTAGATAATTTAAAGGGCTTTCAGGAAAGCCTTCAATCTTTCTTCTACTCCTACCAGGGCCTTGGCAATAGTCACATTTTTTTTTAACTTTGCAAACGCTCTAGGGGGTAAACTGTTCGAAAGGGGAAAGTCAAATAAAAAGCATTGGTTAGATAATTTGTAGAGCTTTCAGGAAAGCCTTCAATCTTTCTTCTACTCCTACCAGGGGCTTGGCAATAGTCAAATTTTCCTTTCAACTTTGCAAACGCTCTAGGGGGTAAACTGTTCGAAAGGGGAAAGTCAAATAAAAAGCATTGGTTAGATAATTTAAAGAGCTTTCAGGAAAGTCTTCAATCTTTCTTCTACTCCTACCAGGAACGTGGCAATAGTGTTCACGAAAAACGTATGTTTTTGAGAAAAATCACAGTTTTGTATCGACTTTGCAAACGCTCTAGTGGCTAAACTATTTGAACGAGGTGAGTCAAACATAGAGCATTGGTTAGATAATTTAAAGGGCTTTCAGGAAAGCCTTCAATCTTTCTTCTACTCCTACCAGGGCCTTGGCAATAGTCACATTTTTTTTTAACTTTGCAAACGCTCTAGGGGGTAAACTGTTCGAAAGGGGAAAGTCAAATAAAAAGCATTGGTTAGATAATTTGTAGAGCTTTCAGGAAAGCCTTCAATCTTTCTTCTACTCCTACCAGGGGCTTGGCAATAGTCAAATTTTCCTTTCAACTTTGCAAACGCTCTAGGGGTAAACTGTTCAAAAGGGGAAAGTCAAATAAAAAGCATTGGTTAGATAATTTAAAGAGCTTTCAGGAAAGTCTTCAATCTTTCTTCTACTCCTACCAGGAACGTGGCAATAGTGTTCACGAAAAACGTATGTTTTTGAGAAAAATCACAGTTTTGTATCGACTTTGCAAACGCTCTAGTGGCTAAACTATTTGAACGAGGTGAGTCAAACATAGAGCATTGGTTAGATAATTTAAAGGGCTTTCAGGAAAGCCTTCAATCTTTCTTCTACTCCTACCAGGGCCTTGGCAATAGTCACATTTTTTTTTAACTTTGCAAACGCTCTAGCGGCTAAACTGTTGGAACGAGGTAAATCAAACATAAAGCATTCGTTAGATAATCTAAAGAGCTTTCAGGAAAATCTCCAATCTTTCTTTTACTCCTACCTTGAATGTGATAATAGTGTTCACGAAAAACGTAGGTTTTTGAGAAAAATCACATTTTTGTTTCAACTTTGCAAACGCTCTAGCGGCTAAGCTATTTGAACGACGTTAGTCAAACATAAAGCATTGGTTAGATTATTTGAAGTGTTTTCAGAAAAGCCTTCAATCTTTCTTCTACTCCTACCAGGAACGTGGCAATAGTGTTCACGAAAAACGTAGGTTTTTGAGAAAAATCTCATTTTTGTTTCAACGTTGCAAACGCTCTAGCGGCTAAACTATTTGAACGAGGTGAGTCAAACATAATCATTGGTTAGATAATTTAAGGAGATTTCTGGAAAGCCTTCAATCATTCTTCTACTCCTACCAAGAACGTGGTAATAGTCTTCACGAAAAACGAAGGTTTTTGAGAAAAATCACATTTTTGTTTCAACTTTGCACACGCCCTAGCGGGTAAATTGTTTGAAAAAGATAAGTCAAATAAAAAACATTGGTTAGATAATTTAAAGAGCTTTCATGAAAGACTTCAACCCTTCTTCTACTCCTACCACAATCGTGGCAATAGTGTTCACGATAAACGTAGGTTTTTGAGAAAAATCACATTTTTGTATCAACTTTGCAAACGCTCTAGCGGCTAAACTATTTGAACGAGGTGAGTCGAACATAAAGTATTGGTTAGATAATTTAAATGGCTTTCAGGAAAGTCTTCAATCATTCTTCTACTCCTGCCAGGAACGTGGTAATAGTATTCACGAAAAACGTATGTTTTTGAGAAAACTCTTATTTTTGTTTCAACTTTGCAAACGCCCTAGCGGCTAAACTATTTGAACGAGGTGAGTCGAACATAAAACATTGGTTAGATAATAAGTTCAGGAAGTCTTCAATCATTCTTCTACTCCTGCCAGGAACGTGGTAATATTGTTCACGAAAAACGTATGTTTTTGAGGAAAATCTTATTTTTGTTTCAACTTTGCAAACGCTCTAGCGGCTTAACTGTTTAGACGAGGTGAGTCAAATAAACAGCATTGGTTAGATAATTTGTAGAGCTTTCAGGAAAGCCTTCAACCTTTCTTCTACTCCTACCAGGGGCTTGGCAATAGTCAAATTTTCCTTTCAACTTTGCAAACGCTCTAGGGGGTAAACTGTTCGAAAGGGGAAAGTCAAATAAAAAGCATTGGTTAGATAATTTAAAGAGCTTTCAGGAAAGTCTTCAATCTTTCTTCTACTCCTACCAGGAACGTGGCAATAGTGTTCACGAAAAACGTATCTTTTTGAGAAAAATCACAGTTTTGTATCAACTTTGCAAACGCTCTAGTGGCTAAACTATTTGAACGAGGTGAGTCAAACATAGAGCATTGGTTAGATAATTTGTAGAGCTTTCAGGAAAGCCTTCAATCTTTCTTCTACTGCTACCAGGAAACCTGGGTTTTTGAGAAAAATCACATTTTTGTTTCATCTTTGCAAACGCTCTAGCGGCTAAACTATTTGAACGAGGTGAGTCGAACATAAAGCATTGGTTAGATAATTTAAAGGGCTTTCAGGAAAGTCTTCAATCATTCTTCTACTGCTACCAGGAAACCTGGGTTTTTGAGAAAAATCACATTTTTGTTTCATCTTTGCAAACGCTCTAGCGGGTAAACTATAGGAACGAGGTAAATCAAACATAAAGCATTCGTTAGATAATCTAAAGAGTTCTCAGGAAAGTCTTCAATCTTTCTTCTACTCCTACCAGGAACGTGATAACAGTGTTCACGAAAAACGAAGATTTTTGAGAAAAATCACATTTTTGTTTCAACTTTGCAAACGCTCTAGCGGGTAAACTATAGGAACGAGGTAAATCAAACATAAAGCATTCGTTAGATAATCTAAAGAGTTCTCAGGAAAGTCTTCAATCTTTCTTCTACTCCTACCAGGAACGTGATAACAGTGTTCACGAAAAACGAAGATTTTTGAGAAAAATCACATTTTTGTTTCAACTTTGCAAACGCTCTAGCGGGGTAACTATTGGAACGAGGTAAATCAAACATAAAGCATTCGTTAGATAATCTAAAGAGTTCTCAGGAAAGTCTTCAATCTTTCTTTTACTCCTACCAGGAACGTGATAATAGTGTTCACGAAAAACGAAGGTTTTTGAGAAAAATCACATTTTTGTTTCAACTTTGCAAACGCTCTAGCGGCTAAACTATTTGAACGAGGTGAGTCGAACATAAAGCATTGGTTAGATAATTTGTAGTGCTTTCAGGAAGTCTTCAATCATTCTTCTACCCCTACCAGGAACGTGGTAATATTGTTCACGAAAAACGTAGGTTTTTGAGAAAAATCACATTTTTGTTTCAACATTGCAAACGCTCTAGCGGCTAAACTATTTGAACGAGGTGAGTCAAACATAAAGCATTGATTAGATAATTTAAAGGGCTTTCAGGAAAGTCTTAAATCCTTATTCTACTCCTACCAGGAACGTATTAATAGTGTTCACGAAAAACGTAGGTTTTTGAGAAAAATCACATTTTTGTTTCAACTTTGCAAACGCTCTAGCGGGTAAACTATTGGAACGAGGTAAATCACACATAAAGCATTCGTTAGATAATTTAAAGAGTTCTCAGGAAAGTCTTCAATCTTTCTTTTACTCCTACCATAAACAGTAAACTGTTTGAAAGAGGTAAGTCAAACATAAATCATTGGTTAGATAATTTAAAGGGCTTTCAGGAAAGTCTTCAATAATTCTTCTAATGCTACCAGGAATGTGGCAATAGTGTTCACGAAAAACCTAGGTTTTTGAGAAAAATCACATTTTTGTTTCCACTTTGCAAACGCTCTAGCGGCTAAGCTATTTAAACGAGGTAAGTCGAACATAAAGCATTGGTTAGATAATTTAAAAGGCTTTCAGGAAGTCTTCAAGCATTCTTCTACTCCTACCAGGAACGTGGTAATAGTGTTCACGAAACACGTAGGTTTTTGAGAAAAATCATATTTTTGTTTCAACTTTGGGAACGCTCTAGTGGCTAAACTATTTGAACGAGATGGGTCAAACATAAAGCAGTGGTTAGACAATTTAAAGGGCTTTCAGGAAGGTCTTCAGTCTTTCTTCTACTCTTACCAGGGGCTTGGCAATAGTCACATTTTTGTTTCAACTTTGCAAACGCTCTAGCGGCTAAACTATTTGAACGAGGTGAGTCAAACATAAAGCACTGGTTAGATAATTTAAAGGGCTTTCAGGAAAGTCTTCAATCATTCTTCTACTGCTACCAGGAATGTGGCAATAGTGTTCACGAAAAACCTAGGTTTTTGAGAAAAATCATATTTTTGTTTCACCTTTGCGTACGCTCTAGCGGCTAAACTATTTGAATGAGATGGGTCAAACATAAAGCACCGGTTAGAAAATTTAAAGAGCTTTCAGGAAGGTCTTCAATCTTTCTTCTACTCCTACCAGGGGCTTGGCAATAGTCACATTTTTGTTTCAACTTTGCAAACGCTCTAGCGGCTAAACTATTTGAACGAGGTGAGTCAAACATAAAGCAGTGGTTAGATAATTTAAAGGGCTTTAAGGAAAGTCTTCAATCATTCTTCTACTGCTACCAGGAATGTGGCAATAGTGTTCACGAAAAACCTGAGTTTTTAGAAAAATCACATTTTTGTTTCAACTTTGCAAACGCTTTAGCGGCTAAACTATTGGAACGAGGTAATTCCAACATAAGTTATTCGTTAGATAATCTAAAGAGCTTTCAGAAAAATCTCCAATCTTTTTTCTACTCTTACCAAGAACGTGGCAATAGTGTTCACGAAAGACGTAGGTTTTTGAGAAATTTCACATTTTTGTTTCAACTTTGCAAAAGCTTTAGCGGCTAAACTATTTGAAAGAGGTAAATCAAACATAAAACATTCGTTACATAATCTAAAGAGCTTTCAGGAAAGTCTCCAATCTTTCTTCTACTCTTACCAAGAATGTGGCAATAGTGTTCACGAAAAACGTAGGTTTTTGAGAAAAATCACATTTTTGTTTCAACTTTGCAAAGGCTCTAGCGGCTTAACTGTTTGAATGAGGTGAGTTTAATAAAAAGCATTGATTAGATAATTTGTAGTGCTTTCAGGAAAGCCTTCAATCTCTCTTCTACTCCTACCAGGGGCTTGGCACTAGCCAAATTTTCGTTTCAACTTTGCAAACGCTGTAGCGGGTAAATTGTTAGAAAGAGGTAAGTCAAATAAAAAGCATTGGTTAGATATTTTAAAGAGCTTTCTGGAAAGTCTTCAACCTTTCTTCTACTCCTACCAAAAACGTGGCAATAGTTTTCACGAAAAACGTAGGTTTTTGAGAAAAATCACATTTTTGTTTCAACTTTGCAAACGCTCCAGTGGCTAAACTATTTGAACGAGGTAAGTCAAACATAAAGCATTGGTTAGATAATTTAAAGGGCTTTCAGGAAAGCCTTCAATCTTTCTTCTACTTCTACCAAAAACGTGGCAATAGTTTTCAAGAAAAACGTAGGTTTTTGAGAAAAATCACATTTTTGTTTCAACTTTGCAAACGCTCTAGCGGCTTAAATATTGAAACAACGTAAATCAAACATAAAGCATTCGTTAGATATTCTAAAGAGCTCTCAGGTAAGTCTTCAATATTTCTTCTACTCCTACCAGGAACGTGATAATAGTGTTCACGAAAAACGAAGGTTTTTGAGAAAAATCACATTTTTGTTTCAGCTTTGCAAACCCTCTAGCGGCTAAACTATTTGAACGAGGTGAGTCAAACATAAAGCAGCGGTTAGATAATTTAAAAGGCTTTCAGGAAAGTCTTCAATCTTTCTTCTACTCCTACCAGGAACGTGATAATAGTGTTCACGAAAAACGAAGGTTTTTGAGAAAAATCACATTTTTGTTTCAACTTTGCAAACGCTCTAGCGTGTAAATTGTTTGAAAGAGGTAAGTCAAATAAAAAGCATTGGTCAGATAATTTAAAGGGCTTTCAGGAAAGTCTTCAACCTTTCTTCTACTCCTACCAAAAACGTGGCAATAGTATTCACGAAAAAAGTAGGTTTTTGAGAAAAATCACATTTTTGTTTCAACTTTGCAAACGCTATAGCGGCTAAACTATTTGAACGTGGTGAGTCAAACATAAAGCATTGGTTAGATAATTTGAAGGGCTTTCAGAAAAGTCTTCAATCCTTCTTCTATTTTTACCAGGAACGTATTAATAGTGTTTACGAAAAATCACATTTTTGTTTCAAATTTGTAGTGCTTTCTGGAAAGCCTTCAATCCTTCTTCTGCTCCTACCAGGGGCTTGGCAATAGTCAAATTTTCGCTTCAACTTTGCAAACGCTCTAGCGGGTAAACTGTTTCAAGGAGGCAAGTCAAATAAAAAGCATTTGTTGGATAATTTAAAGAGCTTTCAGAAAAGTCTTCAATCTTTCTTCTACTCCTACTAGGGGCTTGGCAATAGTCAAATTTTCGTTTCAACTTTGCAAACGCTCTAGCGGGTAAACTGTTTGAAAGAGGTAAGTCAAATAAATTGCGTTGGTTAGATAATTTAAAGCGCTTCCAGGAAAGTCTTCAATCATTCTTCTACTGCTACCAGGAATGCGGCAATAGTGTTCACGAAAAACCTAGGTTTTTGAGAAAAATCACATTTTTGTTTCAACTTTGCAAACGCTCTACCGGCTAAACTATTTGAAAGAGGTAAGTCGAGCATAAAGCATTGGTTAGATAATTTAAAGGGCTTTCAGGAAGTCTTCAAGCATTCTTCTACTCTTACCAGGAACGTGGTAATAGTGTTCACGAAAAACCTAGGTTTTTGAGAAAAATCACATTTTTGTTTCAACTTTGCAAACGCTCTAGCGGCCAAACTATTTGAACGAGGTAAATCAAACATAAAGCATTGGTTAGATAATTGAAGGGGCTTTCAGGAAAGTCTTCAATCTTTCTTCTACTCCAACCAAGAACGTGGTAATAGTGTTCACGAAAAACCTAGGTTTTTGAGAAAAATCACATTTTTGTTTCAACTTTGCAAACGCTCTAGAGGCTAAACTATTCGAACGACGTTAGTCAAACCTGAAGCATTGGTTAGATAATTTGAAGTGTTTTCAGAAAAGCCTTCAATCTTTCTTCTGCTCCTACCAGGAACGTGGCAATAGTGTTCACGACAAACG
This sequence comes from Bactrocera zonata, assembly GCA_037783105.1. Classification (NCBI taxonomy): domain Eukaryota; kingdom Metazoa; phylum Arthropoda; class Insecta; order Diptera; family Tephritidae; genus Bactrocera; species Bactrocera zonata. Next base: position 108,151 of record JBAWJQ010005301.1, on the reverse strand, counting down.
AAGGTTTTTGAGAAAAATCATATTTTTGTTTCAACTTTGCGAACGCTCTAGCGGCTAAACTATTTCAACGAGATGGGTCAAGCATAAAGCACCGGTTAGACAATTTAAAGAGCTTTCAGGAAAGTCTTCAACCTTTCTTCTACACCTACCAAGGGCTTGGCAATAGTCACATTTTTGTTTCAACTTTACAAACGCTCTAGCGGCTAAACTATTTGAACGAGGTGAGTGAAACATAAAGCATTGGTTAGATAATTTAAAGAGCTTTCAGGAAAGTCTTCAATCATTCTGCTACTGCTACCAGGAATGTGGCAATAGTCTTCAAGAAAAACGAAGGTTTTTGAGAAAAATCACATTTTTGTTTCAATTTTGCACACGCTCTAGCGGGTAAATTGTTTGAAAAAGATAAGTCAAATAAAAAGCATTGGTTAGTTAATTTAAAGAGCTTTCTGGAAAGTCTTCAACCTTTCTTCTACTCCTACCAAAAACGTGGCAATAGTTTTCACGAAAAACGTAGGTTTTTGAGAAAAATCACATTTTTGTTTCAACTTTGCAAACGCTCTAGCGGCTTAAATATTTGAACAAGGTAAATCAAACATAAAGCATTCGTTAGATAATCTAAAGAGCTCTCAGGAAAGTCTTCAATCTTTCTTCTACTCCTACCAGGAACGTGATAATAGTGTTCACGAAAAACGAAGGTTTTTGAGAAAAATCACATTTTTGTTGCAGCTTTGCAAACCCTCTAGCGGCTAAACTATTTGAACGTGGTGAGTCAAACATAAAGCAGCGGTTAGATAATTTAAAGGGCTTTCAGGAAAGTCTTCAATCTTTCTTCTACTCCTACCAGGAACGTGATAATAGTGTTCACGAAAAACGAAGGTTTTTGAAAAAAATCACATTTTTGTTTCAACTTTGCAAACGCTCTAGCGGGTAAATTGTTTGAAAGAGGTAAGTCAAATAAAAAGCATTGGTTAGATAATTTAAAGGGCTTTCAGGAAAGTCTTCAATCATTCTGCTACTGCTACCAATAACGTGGCAATAGTATTCACGAAAAAAGTAGGTTTTTGAGAAAAATCACATTTTTGTTTCAACTTTGCAAACGCTATAGCGGCTAAGCTATTTGAACGTGGTGAGTCAAACATAAAGCATTGGTTATATAATTTAAAGGGCTTTCAGAAAAGTCTTCAATCCTTCTTCTATTTCTACCAGGAACGTATTAATAGTGTTCACGAATACGTAGGTTTTTGAGAAAAATCACATTTTTGTTTCAAATTTGTAGTGCTTTCTGGAAAGCCTTCAATCTTTCTTCTGCTCCTACCAGGGGCTTGGCAATAGTCAAATTTTCGCTTCAACTTTGCAAACGCTCTAGCGGGTAAACTGTTTGAAAAAGGCAAGTCAAATAAAAAGCATTGGTTAGATAATTTAAAGAGCTTTCAGAAAAGTCTTCAATCTTTCTTCTACTCCTACCAGGGGCTTGGCAATAGTCAAATTTTCGTTTCAACTTTGCAAACGCTCTAGCGGGTAAACTGTTTGAAAGAGGTAAGTCAAATAAAATGCATTGGTTAGATAATTTAAAGGGCTTTCAGGAAAGTCTTCAATCATTCTCCTACTGCTACCAGGAATGTGGCAATAGTGTTCACGAAAAACCTAGGTTTTTGAGAAAAATCACATTTTTGTTTCAACTTTGCAAACGCTCTAGCGGCTAAACTATTTGAACGAGGTAAGTCGAACATAAAGCATTGGTTAGATAATTAAAAGGGCTTTCAGGAAGTCTTCAAGCATTCTTCTACTCCTACCAGGAACGTGGTAATAGTGTTCACGAAAAACCTCGGTTTTTGAGAAAAATCACATTTTTGTTTCAGCTTTGCAAACGCTCTAGCGGCTAAACTATTCGAACGCCGTTAGTCAAACCTAAAGCATTGGTTAGATAATTTGAAGTGTTTTCAGAAAAGCCTTCAATCTTTCTTCTGCTCCTACCAGGAACGTGGCAATAGTGTTCACGAAAAACGAAGGTTTTCGAGAAAAATCATATTTTTGTTTCAACTTTGCGAACGCTCTAGCGGCTAAACTATTTGAACGAGATGGGTCAAGCATAAAGCACCGGTTAGACAATTTAAAGAGCTTTCAGGAAAGTCTTCAACCTTTCTTCTACTCCTACCAGGGGCTTGGCAATAGTCACATTTTTGTTTCAACTTTGCAAACGCTCTAGCGGCTAAACTATTTGAACGAGGTGAGTCAAACATAAAGCATTGGTTAGATAATTTAAAGGGCTTTCAGGAAAGTCTTCAATCATTCTGCTACTGTTACCAGGAATGTGGCAATAGTGTTCACGAAAAACCTAGGTTTTTGAGAAAAATCACATTTTTGTTTCAACTTTGCAAACGCTTTAGTGACTAAACTATTGGAACGAGGTAATTCAAACATAGGTCATTCATTAGATAATCTAAAGAGATTTCAGGAAAATCTCGAATCTTTTTTCTACTCTTACCAAGAACGTGGCATTCGTGTTCACGAAAAACTTAGGTTTTTGAGAAATATCACATTTTTGTTTGAACTTTGCAAACGCTCTAGCGGCTAAACTATTTGAACGAGGTTAGTCAAACCTAAAGCATTGGTTAGATAATTTGAAGTGTTTTCAGAAAAGCCTTCAATGTTTCTTCTACTCCTACCAGGAACGTAGCAATAGTGTTCACGAAAAACGAAGGTTTTTGAGAAAAATAACATTTTTGTTTCAACTTTGCAAACGCTCTAGTGGCTAAACTATTTGAACGAGGTCAGTCAAACATAAAGCATTGGTTAGATAATTTAAGCGGCTTTCAGGAAAGTCTTCAATCTTTCTTCTACTCCAACCAAGAACGTGGTAATAGTGTTCACGAAAAACGTAGGTTTTTGAGAAAAATCACATTTTTGTTTCAACTTTGCAAACGCTCTAGCGGCCAAACTATTTGAACGAGGTGAGTCAAACATAAAGCATTGGTTAGATAATTTAAGGGGCTTTCAGCAAAGTCTTCAATCTTTCTTCTACTCCAACCAAGAACGTGGTAATAGTGTTCACGAAAAACGTAGGTTTTTGAGAAAAATCACATTTTTGTTTCAACTTTGCAAACGCTCTAGCGGCTAAACTATTTTAAGGAGGTGAGTCAAACATAACTCATTCGTTAGATAATTTAAAGGGCTTTCAGGAAAGTTTTCAACCTTTCTTCTATTCCTGCCAGGAACGTGGTAATAGTGTTCACAAAAACGTAGGTTTTTGAGAAAAATCATATATTTTGTTTCAACTTTGCAAACGCTCTAGCGGCTTAACTAGTGGAACGAGGTAAATCAAACGTAAAGCATTCGTTAGATAATCTAAACAGCTCTCAGGAAAGTCTTCAATCATTCTTCTACAGCTACCAGGAATGTGGCAATAGTGATCACGAAAAAAGTAGGTTTTTGAGAAAAATCACATTTTTGTTTCAACTTTGCGAACGCTCTAGCGGCTAAACTATTTTATTGAGGTTAGTCAAACATAACTCATTCGTTAGATAATTTAAAGAGCTTTCAGGAAAGTCTTCAATCATTCTTTTTCTCCTGCCAGGAACGTGGTAATAGTGTTCACGAAAAACGTAGGTTTTTGAGAAAAATCACATTTTTGTTTCAACTTTGCAAACGCTCTAGCGGCTAAACTATTGGAACGAGGTAAATCAAACATAAAGCATTCGTTAGATAATCTAAAGAGCTCTCAGGAAAGTCTTCAATCATTCTTCTACTGTTAACAGGAATGTGACAATGGTGTTCACGAAAGACGTAGGTTTTTGAGAAAAATCACATGTTTGTTTCAACTTTGCAAACGCTCTAGCGGACAAACTATTTGAACGAGGTGAGCCAATCATAAAGCATTGGTTAGATAATTTAAAGGGCTTTCAGGAAAGCCTTCAATCTTTCTTCTGCTCTTACCAGGGGCTTGGCAATAGTCACATTTTTGTCTCACCTTTGCAAACGCTCTAGCGGCTAAACTATTTGAACGAGGTGAGTCAAACATAAAGCATTGGTTAGATAATTTAAAGGGCTTTCAGGAAAGTCTTCAATCATTCTTCTACTGCTACCAGGAATGTGACAATAGTGTTCACGAAAGACGTAAGTTTTTGAGAAAAATCACATTTTTGTTTCAACTTTGCAAACGCTCTAGCGGCTAAACTATTTGAACGAGGTGAGTCAAACATAAAGCATTGGTTAGATAATTTAAAGGGCTTTAAGGAAAGCCTTCATTCTTTCTTCTACTCCTACCAAGAACGTGATAATAGTGTTCACGAAAAACGTAGGTTTTTGAGAAAAATCACAGTTTTTTTCAACTTTGCAAACGCTCTAGCGGCTAAGCTATTTGAACGACGTTAGTCAAATATAAAGCATTGGTTAGATAATTTAAAAGGCTTTCAGAAAAGTCTTCAATCATTCTTGCAAACGCTCTAGCGGCTAAACTGTTGGAACGAGGTAATTCAAACATAAAGCATACGTTAGATAATCTAAAGAGCTTTCGGGAAAATCTCCAATCTTTCTTCTACCCCTACCAAGAACGTGGCAATAGTGTTCACGAAAAACGTAGGTTTTGAGAAAAATCACAGTTTTGTATCAACTTTTCAAACGCTCTAGTGGCTAAACTATTTGAAAGAGGTGAGTCAAACATAAAGCATTGGTTAGATAATTTAAAGGGCTTTCAGGAAAGCCTTCAGTCTTTCTTCTACTCTTACCAAGAACGTGATAATAGTGTTCACGAAAAACGTAGGTTTTTGAGAAAAATCACGATTTTGTTTCAACTTTGCAAACGCTCTAGCGGCTAAGCTATTTGAACGACGTTAGTCAAACATAAAGCATTGGTTAGATAATTTGAAGTGTTTTCAGAAAAGCCTTCAATCTTTCTTCTACTCCTACCAGGAACGTGGCAATAGTGTTCACGATAAACGTAGGTTTTTGAGAAAAATCACATTTTTGTATCAATTTTGCAAACGCTCTAGCGGCTAAACTATTTGAACGAGGTGAGTCGAACATAAAGTATTGGTTCGATATTTTAAATGGCTTTCAGGAAAGTCTTCAATCATTCTTCTACTCCTACCAAGAACGTGGTAATAGTGTTCACGAAAAACGTATGTTTTTGAGAAAAATCACATTTTTGTCTCAACTTTGCAAACGCTCTAGCGGCCAAACTATTTGATCGAGATGAGTCAAACATAAAACATTTGTTAGATAATTTAAAGGGTTTTCAGGAAAGACTTCAACCCTTCTTCTACTCCTACCAAAATCGTGGCAATAGTGTTCACGATAAACGTAGGTTTTGAGAAAAATCACATTTTTGTATCAACTTTGCAAACGCTCTAGCGGCTAAACTATTTGAACGAGGTGAGTCGAACATAAAGTATTGGTTAAATAATTTAAATGGCTTTCAGGAAAGTCTTCAATCATTCTTCTACTCCTACCAAGAACGTGGTAATAGTGTTCACGAAAAACGTATGTTTTTGAGAAAAATCTTATTTTTGTTTCAACTTTGCAAACGAGGTGAGTTAAATAAAAAGCATTGGTTAGATAATTTGTAGAGCTTTCAGGAAAGCCTTCAATCTTTCTTCTACTCCTACCAGGGGCTTGGCAATAGTCAAATTTTCCTTTCAGCTTTGCAAACGCTCTAGGGGGTAAACTGTTCGAAAGGGGAAAGTCAAATAAAAAGCATTGGTTAGATAATTTAAAGAGCTTTCAGGAAAGTCTTCAATCTTTCTTCTACTCCTACCAGGAACGTGGCAATAGTGTTCACGAAAAACGTATGTTTTTGAGAAAAATCACAGTTTTGTATCAACTTTGCAAATGCTCTAGTGGCTAAACTATTTGAACGAGGTCAGTCAAACATAGAGCATTGGTTAGATAATTTAAAGGGCTTTCAGGAAAGCCTTCAATCTTTCTTCTACTCCTACCAGGGTCTTGGCAATAGTCACATTTTTTTTTAACTTTGCAAACGCTCTAGCGGCTAAACTGTTGGAATGAGGTAAATCAAACATAAAGCATCCGTTAGATAATCTAAAGAGCTTTCAGGAAAATCTCCAATCTTTCTTTTACTCCTACCTTGAACGTGATAATAGTGTTCACGAAAAACGTAGGTTTTTGAGAAAAATCACATTTTTGTTTCAACTTTGCAAACGCTCTAGCGGCTAAGCTATTTGAACGACGTTAGTCAAACATAAAGCATTGGTTAGATTATTTGAAGTGTTTTCAGAAAAGCCTTCAATCTTTCTTCTACTCCTACCAGGAACGTGGCAATAGTGTTCACGAAAAACGTAGGTTTTTGAGAAAAATCTCATTTTTGTTTCAACGTTGCAAACGCTCTAGCGGCTAAACTATTTGAAAGAGGTGAGTCAAACATAAAGCATTGGTTAGATAATTTAAGGAGATTTCTGGAAAGCCTTCAATCATTCTTCTACTCCTACCAAGAACGTGGTAATAGTCTTCACGAAAAACGAAGGTTTTTGAGAAAAATCACATTTTTGTTTCAACTTTGCACACGCCCTAGCGGGTAAATTGTTTGAAAAAGATAAGTCAAATAAAAAACATTGGTTAGATAATTTAAAGAGCTTTCAGGAAAGACTTCAACCCTTCTTCTACTCCTACCACAATCGTGGCAATAGTGTTCACGATAAACGTAGGTTTTTGAGAAAAATCACATTTTTGTTTCAACTTTGCAAACGCTCTAGCGGCTAAACTATTTGAACGAGGTAAATCAAACATAAAGCATTCGTTAGATAATCTAAAGAGCTCTCAGGAAAGTCTTCAATCATTCTTCTACTGCTAACAGGAATGTGACAATGGTGTTCACGAAAGACGTAGGTTTTTGAGAAAAATCACATGTTTGTTTCAACTTTGCAAACGCTCTAGCGGACAAACTATTTGAACGAGGTGAGCCAATCATAAAGCATTGGTTAGATAATTTAAAGGGCTTTCAGGAAAGCCTTCAATCTTTCTTCTGCTCTTACCAGGGGCTTGGCAATAGTCACATTTTTGTCTCACCTTTTCAAACGCTCTAGCGGCTAAACTATTTGAACGAGGTGAGTCAAACATAAAGCAGTGGTTAGATAATTTAAAGGGCTTTCAGGAAAGTCTTCAATCATTCTTCTACTGCTACCAGGAATGTGGCAATAGTGTTCACGAAAGACGTAAGTTTTTGAGAAAAATCACATTTTTGTTTCAACTTTGCAAACGCTCTAGCGGCTAAACTATTTGAACGAGGTGAGTCAAACATAAAGCATTGGTTAGATAATTTAAAGGGCTTTAAGGAAAGCCTTCATTCTTTCTTCTACTCCTACCAAGAACGTGATAATAGTGTTCACGAAAAACGTAGGTTTTTGAGAAAAATCACAGTTTTTTTCAACTTTGCAAACGCTCTAGCGGCTAAGCTATTTGAACGACGTTAGTCAAATATAAAGCATTGGTTAGATAATTTAAAAGGCTTTCAGAAAAGTCTTCAATCATTCTTGCAAACGCTCTAGCGGCTAAACTGTTGGAACGAGGTAATTCAAACATAAAGCATACGTTAGATAATCTAAAGAGCTTTCGGGAAAATCTCCAATCTTTCTTCTACCCCTACCAAGAACGTGGCAATAGTGTTCACGAAAAACGTAGGTTTTGAGAAAAATCACAGTTTTGTATCAACTTTCAAACGCTCTAGTGGCTAAACTATTTGAACGAGGTGAGTCAAACATAAAGCATTGGTTAGATAATTTAAAGGGCTTTCAGGAAAGCCTTCAGTCTTTCTTCTACTCTTACCAAGAACGTGATAATAGTGTTCACGAAAAACGTAGGTTTTTGAGAAAAATCACGATTTTGTTTCAACTTTGCAAACGCTCTAGCGGCTAAGCTAATTGAACGACGTTAGTCAAACATAAAGCATTGGTTAGATAATTTGAAGTGTTTTCAGAAAAGCCTTCAATCTTTCTTCTACTCCTACCAGGAACGTGGCAATAGTGTTCACGATAAACGTAGGTTTTTGAGAAAAATCACATTTTTGTATCAATTTTGCAAACGCTCTAGCGGCTAAACTATTTGAACGAGGTGAGTCGAACATAAAGTATTGGTTCGATATTTTAAATGGCTTTCAGGAAAGTCTTCAATCATTCTTCTACTCCTACCAAGAACGTGGTAATAGTGTTCACGAAAAACGTATGTTTTTGAGAAAAATTACATTTTTGTCTCAACTTTGCAAACGCTCTAGCGGCTAAACTATTTGATCGAGATGAGTCAAACATAAAACATTTGTTAGATAATTTAAAGGGTTTTCAGGAAAGACTTCAACCCTTCTTCTACTCCTACCAAAATCGTGGCAATAGTGTTCACGATAAACGTAGGTTTTTGAGAAAAATCACATTTTTGTATCAACTTTGCAAACGCTCTAGCGGCTAAACTATTTGAACGAGGTGAGTCGAACATAAAGTATTGGTTAGATAATTTAAATGGCTTTCAGGAAAGTCTTCAATCATTCTTCTACTCCTACCAAGAACGTGGTAATAGTGTTCACGAAAAACGTATGTTTTTGAGAAAAATCTTATTTTTGTTTCAACTTTGCAAACGAGGTGAGTTAAATAAAAAGCATTGGTTAGATAATTTGTAGAGCTTTCAGGAAAGCCTTCAATCTTTCTTCTACTCCTACCAGGGGCTTGGCAATAGTCAAATTTTCCTTTCAACTTTGCAAACGCTCTAGGGGGTAAACTGTTCGAAAGGGGAAAGTCAAATAAAAAGCATTGGTTAGATAATTTAAAGAGCTTTCAGGAAAGTCTTCAATCTTTCTTCTACTCCTACCAGGGTCTTGGCAATAGTCACATTTTTTTTTAACTTTGCAAACGCTCTAGCGGCTAAACTGTTGGAACGAGGTAAATCAAACATAAAGCATTCGTTAGATAATCTAAAGAGCTTTCAGGAAAATCTCCAATCTTTCTTTTACTCCTACCTTGAACGTGATAACAGTGTTCACGAAAAACGTAGGTTTTTGAGAAAAATCACATTTTTGTTTCAACTTTGCAAACGCTCTAGTGGCTAAACTATTTGAACGAGGTGAGTCAAACATAGAGCATTGGTTAGATAATTTAAAGGGCTTTCAGGAAAGCCTTCAATCTTTCTTCTACTCCTACCAGGGTCTTGGCAATAGTCACATTTTTTTTTAACTTTGCAAACGCTCTAGCGGCTAAACTGTTGGAACGAGGTAAATCAAACATAAAGCATTCGTTAGATAATCTAAAGAGCTTTCAGGAAAATCTCCAATCTTTCTTTTACTCCTACCTTGAACGTGATAACAGTGTTCACGAAAAACGTAGGTTTTTGAGAAAAATCACATTTTTGTTTCAACTTTGCAAACGCTCTAGCGGCTAAGCTATTTGAACGACGTTAGTCAAACATAAAGCATTGGTTAGATTATTTGAAGTGTTTTCAGAAAAGCCTTCAATCTTTCTTCTACTCCTACCAGGGTCTTGGCAATAGTCACATTTTTTTTTAACTTTGCAAACGCTCTAGCGGCTAAACTGTTGGAACGAGGTAAATCAAACATAAAGCATTCGTTAGATAATCTAAAGAGCTTTCAGGAAAATCTCCAATCTTTCTTTTACTCCTACCTTGAACGTGATAACAGTGTTCACGAAAAACGTAGGTTTTTGAGAAAAATCTCATTTTTGTTTCAACGTTGCAAACGCTCTAGCGGCTAAACTATTTGAAAGAGGTGAGTCAAACATAAAGCATTGGTTAGATAATTTAAGGAGATTTCTGGAAAGCCTTCAATCATTCTTCTACTCCTACCAAGAACGTGGTAATAGTCTTCACGAAAAACGAAGGTTTTTGAGAAAAATCACATTTTTGTTTCAACTTTGCACACGCCCTAGCGGGTAAATTGTTTGAAAAAGATAAGTCAAATAAAAAACATTTGTTAGATAATTTAAAGAGCTTTCAGGAAAGACTTCAACCCTTCTTCTACTCCTACCACAATCGTGGCAATAGTGTTCACGATAAACGTAGGTTTTTGAGAAAAATCACATTTTTGTATCAACTTTGCAAACGCTCTAGCGGCTAAACTATTTGAACGAGGTGAGTCGAACATAAAGTATTGGTTAGATAATTTAAATGGCTTTCAGGAAAGTCTTCAATCATTATTCTACTCCTGCCAGGAACGTGGTAATAGTATTCACGAAAAACGTATGTTTTTGAGAAAACTCTTATTTTTGTTTCAACTTTGCAAACGCCCTAGCGGCTAAACTATTTGAACGAGGTGAGTCGAACATAAAACATTGGTTAGATAATAAGTTCAGGAAGTCTTCAATCATTCTTCTACTCCTGCCAGGAACGTGGTAATATTGTTCACGAAAAACGTATGTTTTTGAGAAAAATCTTATTTTTGTTTCAACTTTGCAAACGCTCTAGCGGCTTAACTGTTTAGACGAGGTGAGTCAAATAAAAAGCATTGGTTAGATAATTTGTAGAGCTTTCAGGAAAGCCTTCAACCTTTCTTCTACTCCTACCAGGGGCTTGGCAATAGTCAAATTTTCCTTTCAACTTTGCAAACGCTCTAGGGGGTAAACTGTTCGAAAGGGGAAAGTCAAATAAAAAGCATTGGTTAGATAATTTAAAGAGCTTTCAGGAAAGTCTTCAATCTTTCTTCTACTCCTACCAGGAACGTGGCAATAGTGTTCACGAAAAACGTATCTTTTTGAGAAAAATCACAGTTTTGTATCAACTTTGCAAACGCTCTAGTGGCTAAACTATTTGAACGAGGTGAGTCAAACATAGAGCATTGGTTAGATAATTTAAAGGGCTTTCAGGAAAGCCTTCAATCTTTCTTCTACTCCTACCAGGGTCTTGGCAATAGTCACATTTTTTTTAACTTTGCAAACGCTCTAGCGGCTAAACTGTTGGAACGAGGTAAATCAAACATAAAGCATTCGTTAGATAATCTAAAGAGCTTTCAGGAAAATCTCCAATATTTCTTTTGCTCCTACCTTGAACGTGATAATAGTGTTCACGAAAAACGTAGGTTTTTGAGAAAAATCACATTTTTGTTCAACTTTGCAAACGCTCTAGCGGCTAAGCTATTTGAACGACGTTAGTCAAACATAAAGCATTGGTTAGACTATTTGAAGTGTTTTCAGAAAAGCCTTCAATCATTCTTCTACTCCTGCCAGGAACGTGGTAATATTGTTCACGAAAAACGTATGTTTTTGAGAAAAATCTTATTTTTGTTTTAACTTTGCAAACGCTCTAGCGGCTTAACTGTTTAGACGAGGTGAGTCAAATAAAAAGCATTGGTTAGATAATTTGTAGGGCTTTCAGGAAAGCCTTCAGCCTTTCTTCTACTCCTACCAGGGGCTTGGCAATAGTCAAATTTTCCTTTCAACTTTGCAAACGCTCTAGGGGGTAAACTGTTCGAAAGGGGAAAGTCAAATAAAAAGCATTGGTTAGATAATTTAAGGAGCTTTCTGGAAAGTCTTCAATCATTCTTCTACTCCTGCCAAGAACGTGGTAATAGTCTTCACGAAAAACGAAGGTGTTTGAGAAAAATCACATTTTTGTTTCAACTTTGCACACGCCCTAGCAAGTAAATTGTTTGAAAGAGATAAGTCAAATAAAAAGCATTGGTTAGATAATTTAAAGAGCTTTCAGGAAAGACTTCAACCCTTCTTCTACTCCTACCAAAATCGTGGCAATAGTGTTCACGATAAACGTAGGTTTTTGAAAAAAATCACATTTTTGTATCAACTTTGCAAACGCTCTAGCGGCTAAACTATTTGAACCAGGTGAGTCGAACATAAAGTATTGGTTAGATAATTTAAATGGCTTTCAGGAAAGTCTTCAATCATTCTTCTACTCCTGCCAGGAACGTGGTAATAGTATTCACGAAAAACGTAGGTTTTTGAGAAAAATCTTATTTTTGTTTCAACTTTGCAAACGCTCTAGCGCCTTAACTGTTTAGACGAGGTGAGTAAATAAAAAGCATTAGTTAGATAATTTGTAGTGCTTTCAGGAAAGCCTTCAGTCATTTTTCTACTCCTACCAGGGGCTTGGCAATAGTCAAATTTTCCTTTCAACTTTGCAAACGCTCTAGGGGGTAAACTGTTCGAAAGGGAAAGTCAAATAAAAAGCATTGGTTAGATAATTTAAAAGGCTTTCAGAAAAGTCTTCAATCATTCTTCTACTGCTACCTGGAACGTGGTAATAGTGTTCACGAAAAACGTAGGTTTTTGAGAAAAATCACATTTTTGTTTCAACTTTGCAAACGCTCTAGCGGCTAAACTATTTAAACGAGGTGAGTCGAACATAAAGCATTGGTTAGATAATTTAAAGGGCTTTCAGGAAGTCTTCAATCATTCTTCTACTGCTACCAGGAATGTGGCAATAGTGTTCACGAAAAACCTGGGTTTTTGAGAAAAATCACATTTTTGTTTCAGATTTGCAAACGCTCTAGCGGCTAAACTATTTGAACGAGGTGAGTCAAACATAAAGCAGTGGTTAGATAATTTAAAGAGCTTTCAGGAAAGTCTTCAATCATTCTTCTACTCCTACCAAGAACGTGGTAATAGTGTTCACGAAAAACGTATGTTTTTGAGAAAAATCTTATTTTTGTTTCAACTTTGCAAACGCCCTAGCGGCTAAACTATTTGAACGAGGTGAGTCGAACATAAAACATTGGTTAGATAATAAGTTCAGGAAGTCTTCAATCATTCTTCTACTCCTGCCAGGAACGTGGTAATATTGTTCACGAAAAACGTAGGTTTTTGAGAAAAATCACATTTTTGTCTCAACTTTGCAAACGCTCTAGCGGCTAAACTATTTGATCGAGATGAGTCAAACATAAAACATTTGTTAGATAAATTAAAGGGTTTTCAAGAAAGACTTCAACCCTTCTTCTACTCCTACCAAAATCGTGGCAATAGTGTTCACGATAAACGTAGGTTTTTGAGAAAAATCACATTTTTGTATCAACTTTGCAAACGCTCTAGCGGCTAAACTATTTGAACGAGGTGAGTCGAACATAAAGTTTTGGTTAGATAATTTAAATGGCTTTCAGGAAAGTCTTCAATCATTCTTCTACTCCTACCAAGAACGTGGTAATAGTGTTCACGAAAAACGTATGTTTTTGAGAAAAATCTTATTTTTGTTTCAACTTTGCAAACGCTCTAGCGGCTTAACTGTTTAGACGAGGTGAGTTAACAAAAAGCATTGGTTAGATAATTTGTAGTGCTTTCAGGAAAGCCTTCAATCTTTCTTCTACTCCTACCAGGGGCTTGGCAATAGTCAAATTTTCCTTTCAACTTTGCAAACGCTCTAGGGGTAAACTGTTCGAAAGGGGAAAGTCAAATAAAAAGCATTGGTTAGATAATTTAAAAGGCTTTCAGAAAAGTCTTCAATCATTCTTCTACTGCTACCTGGAACGTGGCAATAGTGTTCACGAAAAACGTAGGTTTTTGAGAAAAATCACATTTTTGTTTCAACTTTGCAAACGCTCTAGCGGGTAAACTATTGGAACGAGGTAAATCAAACATAAAGCAGTGGTTAGATAATTTAAAGGGCTTTCAGGAAAGTTTTCAATCGTTCCTCTACTGCTACCAGGAATGTGGCAATAGTGTTCAAGAAAAACCTGGGTTTTTGAGAAAAATCACATTTTTGTTTCAACTTTGCAAACGCTCTAGCGGCTAAACTATTTGAACGAGGTGAGTCAAACATAAAGCAGTGGTTAGATAATTTAAAGGGCTTTCAGGAAAGTTTTCAATCGTTCCTCTACTGCTACCAGGAATGTGGCAATAGTGTTCACGAGAAACCTGGGTTTTTGAGAAAAATCACATTTTTGTTTCAACTTTGCAAACGCTCTAGCGGCTAAACTATTTGAACGAGGTGAGTCGAACATAAAGCATTGGTTAGATAATTTTAAGGGCTTTCAGAAAGTCTTCAATCATTCTTCTACTCCTACCAGGAACGTGGTAATATTGTTCACGAAAAACGTAGGTTTTTGAGAAAAATCACATTTTTGTTTCAACTTTGCAAACGCTCTAGCGGGTAAACTATTGGAACGAGGTAAATCAAACATAAAGCATTCGTTAGATAATCTAAAGAGTTCTTAGGAAAGTCTTCAATCTTTCTTCTACTCCTACCAGGAACGTGTCAATAGTGTTCACGAAAAACGAAGGTTTTTGAGAAAAATCACATTTTTGCTTCAACTTTGCAACCGCTCTAGCGGGTAAACTATTGGAACGAGGTAAATCAAACATAAAGCATTCGTTAGATAATCTAAAGAGTTCTCAGGAAAGTCTTCAATCTTTCTTTTACTCCTACCAGGAACGTGATAATAGTGTTCACGAAGAACGAAGGTTTTTGAGAAAAATCACATTTTTGTTTCAACTTTGCAAACGCTCTAGCGGCTAAACGGAGGTGAGTCGAACATAAAGCATTGGTTAGATAATTTAAAGGCTTACAGGAAGTCTTCAATCATTCTTCTACTCCCACCAGGAACGTGGTAATATTGTTCACGAAAAACGTAGGTTTTGAGAAAAATCACATTTTTGTTTCAACATTGCAAACGCTCTAGCGGCTAAACTATTTAAACGAGGTGAGTCGAACATAAAGCATTGGTTAGATAATTTAAAGGGCTTTCAGGAAAGTCTTCAATCATTCTTCTACTACTACCAGGAATGTGGCAATAGTGTTCACGAAAAACGTATGCTTTTGAGAAAAATCACAGTTTTGTATCAACTTTGCAAACGCTCTAGTGGCTAAACTATTTGAACGAGGTTAGTCAAGCAAACAGAATTGGTTAGATAATTTAATCTTTAATCTTTCTTCTACTCCTACCAGGAACGTGGCAATAGTGTTCACGAAAAACGTAGGTTTTTGAGAAAAATCTCATTTTTGTTTCAACGTTGCAAACGCTCTAGCGGCTAAACTATTTGAACGAAGTGAGTCAAACATAAAGCATTGGTTAGATAATTTAAGGAGCTTTCTGGAAAGTCTTCAATCATTCTTCTACTCCTACCAGGAACGTGGTAATAGTCTTCACGAAAAACGAAGGTTTTTGAGAAAAATCACATTTTTGTTTCAACTTTGCACACGCCCTAGCGGGTAAATTGTTTGAAAGAGATAAGTCAAATAAAAAGCATTGGTTAGATAATTTAAAGACTTTCAGCAAAGACTTCAACCCTTCTTCTACTCCTACCAAAATCGTGGCAATATTGTTCACGATAAACGTAGGTTTTTGAGAAAAATCACATTTTTGTATCAACTTTGCAAACGCTCTAGCGGCTAAACTATTTGAACGAGGTGAGTCGAACATAAAGTATTGGTTAGATAATTTAAATGGCTTTCAGGAAAGTCTTCAATCATTCTTCTACTCCTGCCAGGAACGTGGTAATAGTATTCACGAAAAACGTAGGTTTTTGAGAAAAATCTTATTTTTGTTTCAACTTTGCAAACGCTCTAGCGGCTTAACTGTTTAGACGAGGTGAGTTAACAAAAAGCATTGGTTAGATAATTTGTAGTGCTTTCAGGAAAGCCTTCAATCTTTCTTCTACTCCTACCAGGGGCTTGGCAATAGTCAAATTTTCCTTTCAACTTTGCAAACGCTCTAGGGGGTAAACTGTTCGAAAGGGGAAAGTCAAATAAAAAGCATTGGTTAGATAATTTAAAAGGCTTTCAGAAAAGTCTTCAATCATTCTTCTACTGCTACCTGGAACGTGGCAATAGTGTTCACGAAAAACGTAGGTTTTTGAGAAAAATCACATTTTTGTTTCAACTTTGCAAACGCTCTAGCGGGTAAACTATTGGAACGAGGTAAATCAAACATAAAGCAGTGGTTAGATAATTTAAAGGGCTTTCAGGAAAGTTTTCAATCGTTCCTCTACTGCTACCAGGAATGTGGCAATAGTGTTCAAGAAAAACCTGGGTTTTTGAGAAAAATCACATTTTTGTTTCAACTTTGCAAACGCTCTAGCGGCTAAACTATTTGAACGAGGTGAGTCAAACATAAAGCAGTGGTTAGATAATTTAAAGGGCTTTCAGGAAAGTTTTCAATCGTTCCTCTACTGCTACCAGGAATGTGGCAATAGTGTTCACGAGAAACCTGGGTTTTTGAGAAAAATCACATTTTTGTTTCAACTTTGCAAACGCTCTAGCGGCTAAACTATTTGAACGAGGTGAGTCGAACATAAAGCATTGGTTAGATAATTTTAAGGGCTTTCAGAAAGTCTTCAATCATTCTTCTACTCCTACCAGGAACGTGGTAATATTGTTCACGAAAAACGTAGGTTTTTGAGAAAAATCACATTTTTGTTTCAACTTTGCAAACGCTCTAGCGGGTAAACTATTGGAACGAGGTAAATCAAACATAAAGCATTCGTTAGATAATCTAAAGAGTTCTTAGGAAAGTCTTCAATCTTTCTTCTACTCCTACCAGGAACGTGTCAATAGTGTTCACGAAAAACGAAGGTTTTTGAGAAAAATCACATTTTTGCTTCAACTTTGCAACCGCTCTAGCGGGTAAACTATTGGAACGAGGTAAATCAAACATAAAGCATTCGTTAGATAATCTAAAGAGTTCTCAGGAAAGTCTTCAATCTTTCTTTTACTCCTACCAGGAACGTGATAATAGTGTTCACGAAGAACGAAGGTTTTTGAGAAAAATCACATTTTTGTTTCAACTTTGCAAACGCTCTAGCGGCTAAACGGAGGTGAGTCGAACATAAAGCATTGGTTAGATAATTTAAAGGCTTACAGGAAGTCTTCAATCATTCTTCTACTCCCACCAGGAACGTGGTAATATTGTTCACGAAAAACGTAGGTTTTTGAGAAAAATCACATTTTTGTTTCAACATTGCAAACGCTCTAGCGGCTAAACTATTTAAACGAGGTGAGTCGAACATAAAGCATTGGTTAGATAATTTAAAGGGCTTTCAGGAAAGTCTTCAATCATTCTTCTACTACTACCAGGAATGTGGCAATAGTGTTCACGAAAAACGTATGCTTTTGAGAAAAATCACAGTTTTGTATCAACTTTGCAAACGCTCTAGTGGCTAAACTATTTGAACGAGGTTAGTCAAGCAAACAGAATTGGTTAGATAATTTAATCTTTAATCTTTCTTCTACTCCTACCAGGAACGTGGCAATAGTGTTCACGAAAAACGTAGGTTTTTGAGAAAAATCTCATTTTTGTTTCAACGTTGCAAACGCTCTAGCGGCTAAACTATTTGAACGAAGTGAGTCAAACATAAAGCATTGGTTAGATAATTTAAGGAGCTTTCTGGAAAGTCTTCAATCATTCTTCTACTCCTACCAGGAACGTGGTAATAGTCTTCACGAAAAACGAAGGTTTTTGAGAAAAATCACATTTTTGTTTCAACTTTGCACACGCCCTAGCGGGTAAATTGTTTGAAAGAGATAAGTCAAATAAAAAGCATTGGTTAGATAATTTAAAGACTTTCAGCAAAGACTTCAACCCTTCTTCTACTCCTACCAAAATCGTGGCAATATTGTTCACGATAAACGTAGGTTTTTGAGAAAAATCACATTTTTGTATCAACTTTGCAAACGCTCTAGCGGCTAAACTATTTGAACGAGGTGAGTCGAACATAAAGTATTGGTTAGATAATTTAAATGGCTTTCAGGAAAGTCTTCAATCATTCTTCTACTCCTGCCAGGAACGTGGTAATAGTATTCACGAAAAACGTAGGTTTTTGAGAAAAATCTTATTTTTGTTTCAACTTTGCAAACGCTCTAGCGGCTTAACTGTTTAGACGAGGTGAGTTAACAAAAAGCATTGGTTAGATAATTTGTAGTGCTTTCAGGAAAGCCTTCAATCTTTCTTCTACTCCTACCAGGGGCTTGGCAATAGTCAAATTTTCCTTTCAACTTTGCAAACGCTCTAGGGGGTAAACTGTTCGAAAGGGGAAAGTCAAATAAAAAGCATTGGTTAGATAATTTAAAAGGCTTTCAGAAAAGTCTTCAATCATTCTTCTACTGCTACCTGGAACGTGGCAATAGTGTTCACGAAAAACGTAGGTTTTTAAAAAACATCACATTTTTGTTTCAACTTTGCAAACGCTCTAGCGGCTAAACTATTTAAACGAGGTGAGTAGAACATAAAGCATTGGTTAGATAATTTAAAGGGCTTTCAGGAAGTTTTCAATCATTCTTCTACTGCAACCAGGAATGTGGCAATAGTGTTCACGAAAAACCTGGGTTTTTGAGAAAAATCACATTTTTGTTTCAGATTTGCAAACGCTCTAGCGGCTAAACTATTTGAACGAGGTGAGTCAAACATAAAGCAGTGGTTAGATAATTTAAAGGGCTTTCAGGAAAGTCTTCAATCATTCTTCTACTGCTACCAGGAATGTGGCAATAGTGTTCAAGAAAAACCTGGGTTTTTGAGAAAAATCACATTTTTGTTTCAACTTTGCAAACGCTCTAGCGGCAGCGGCTAAACTATTTGAACGAGGTGAGTCAAACATAAAGCAGTGGTTAGATAATTTAAAGGGCTTTCAGGAAAGTTTTCAATCGTTCCTCTACTGCTACCAGGAATGTGGCAATAGTGTTCACGAGAAACCTGGGTTTTTGAGAAAAATCACATTTTTGTTTCAACTTTGCAAACGCTCTAGCGGCTAAACTATTTGAACGAGGTGAGTCGAACATAAAGCATTGGTTAGATAATTTTAAGGGCTTTCAGAAAGTCTTCAATCATTCTTCTACTCCTACCAGGAACGTGGTAATATTGTTCACGAAAAACGTAGGTTTTTGAGAAAAATCACATTTTTGTTTCAACTTTGCAAACGCTCTAGCGGGTAAACTATTGGAACGAGGTAAATCAAACATAAAGCATTCGTTAGATAATCTAAAGAGTTCTCAGGAAAGTCTTCAATCTTTCTTTTACTCCTACCAGGAACGTGATAATAGTGTTCACGAAGAACGAAGGTTTTTGAGAAAAATCACATTTTTGTTTCAACTTTGCAAACGCTCTAGCGGCTAAACGGAGGTGAGTCGAACATAAAGCATTGGTTAGATAATTTAAAGGCTTACAGGAAGTCTTCAATCATTCTTCCACTCCCACCAGGAACGTGGTAATATTGTTCACGAAAAACGTAGGTTTTTGAGAAAAATCACATTTTTGTTTCAACATTGCAAACGCTCTAGCGGCTAAACTATTTGAACGAGGTGAGTCAAACATAAAGCATTGGTTAGATAATTTAAAGGGCTTTCAGGAAAGTCTTCAATCCTTCTTTCCTACCAGGAACGTGGTAATAGTGTTCACGAAAAACGTAGGTTTTTGAGAAAAATCACATTTTTGTTTCAACTTTGCAAACGCTCTAGCGGGTAAACTATTGGAACGAGGTAAATCAAACATAAAGCATTCGTTAGATAATCTAAAGAGTTCTCAGGAAAGTCTTCAATCTTTCTTTTACTCCTACCAGGAACAGAAAACTGTTTGAAAGAGGTAAGTCAAACATAAAGCATTGGTTAGATTATTTAAAGGGCTTTCAGGAAAGTCTTCAATCATTCTTCTACTGCTACCAGGAATGTGGCAATAGTGTTCACGAAAAACCTAGGTTTTTGAGAAAAATCACATTTTTGTTTCAACTTTGCAAACGCTCTAGCGGCTAAGCTATTTAAACGAGGTAAGTCGAACATTAAGCATTGGTTAGATAATTTAAAGGGCTTTCAGGAAGTCTTCAAGCATTCCTCTACTCCTACCAGGAGCGTGGTAATAGTGTTCACGAAAAACGTAGGTTTTTGAGAAAAATCATATTTTTGTTTCAACTTTGCGAACGCTCTAGTGGCTAAGCTATTTGAACGAGGTGAGTCGAACATAAAGTATTGGTTAGATAATTTAAAGAGCTTTCAGGAAAGACTTCAACCCTCCTTCTACTCCTACCAAAATCGTGGCAATAGTGTTCACGATAAACGTAGGTTTTTGAGAAAAATCACATTTTTGTATCAACTTTGCAAATGCTCTAGCGGCTAAACTATTTGAACCAGGTGAGTCGAACATAAAGTATTGGTTAGATAATTTAAATGGCTTTCAGGAAAGTCTTCAATCATTCTTCTACTCCTGCCAGGAACGTGGTAATAGTATTCACGAAAAACGTAGGTTTTTGAGAAAAATCTTATTTTTGTTTCAACTTTGCAAACGCTCTAGCGGCTTAACTGTTTAGACGAGGTGAGTTAAATAAAAGCATTGGTTAGATAATTTGTAGTGCTTTCAGGAAAGCCTTCAATCTTCCTTCTACTCCTACCAGGGGCTTGTGCAATAGTCAAATTTTCCTTTCAACTTTGCAAACGCTCTAGGGGGTAAACTGTTCGGAAGGGGAAAGTCAAATAAAAAGCATTGGTTAGATAATTTAAAAGGCTTTCAGAAAAGTCTTCAATCATTCTTCTACTGCTACCTGGAACGTGGTAATAGTGTTCACGAAAAACGTAGGTTTTTGAGAAAAATCACATTTTTGTTTCAACTTTGCAAACGCTCTAGCGGCTTAACTGTTTAGACGAGGTGAGTTAAATAAAAAGCATTGGTTAGATAATTTGTAGTGCTTTCAGGAAAGCCTTCAATCTTCCTTCTACTCCTACCAGGGGCTTGGCAATAGTCAAATTTTCCTTTCAACTTTGCAAACGCTCTAGGGGGTAAACTGTTCGGAAGGGGAAAGTCAAATAAAAAGCATTGGTTAGATAATTTAAAAGGCTTTCAGAAAAGTCTTCAATCATTCTTCTACTCCTGCCAGGAACGTGGTAATATTGTTCACGAAAAACGTAGGTTTTTGAGAAAAATCACATTTTTGTCTCAACTTTGCAAACGCTCTAGCGGCTAAACTATTTGAACGAGGTGAGTCGAACATAAAGTTTTGGTTAGATAATTTAAATGGCTTTCAGGAAAGTCTTCAATCATTCTTCTACTTCTACCAAGAACGTGGTAATAGTGTTCACGAAAAACGTATGTTTTTGAGAAAAATCACATTTTTGTTTCAACTTTGCAAACGCTCTAGCGGCTAAGCTATTTAAACGAGGTAAGTCGAACATAAAGCATTGGTTAGATAATTTAAAGGGCTTTCAGGAAGTCTTCAAGCATTCCTCTACTCCTACCAGGAGCGTGGTAATAGTGTTCACGAAAAACGTAGGTTTTTGAGAAAAATCATATTTTTGTTTCAACTTTGCGAACGCTCTAGTGGCTAAGCTATTTGAACGAGATGGGTCAAACATAAAGCACCGGTTAGACAATTTAAAGAGCTTTCAGGAAGGTCTTCAGTCTTTCTTCTACTCTTACCAGGGGCTTGGCAATAGTCACATTTTTGTTTCAACTTTGCAAACGCTCTAACGGCTAAACTATTTGAACGAGGTGAGTCAAACATAAAGCACTGGTTAGATAATTTAAAGGGCTTTCAGGAAAGTCTTCAATCATTCTTCTACTGCTACCAGGAATGTGAAAAACCTAGGTTTTTGAGAAAAATCATATTTTTGTTTCAACTTTGCGAACGCTCTAGCGGCTATACTATTTGAATGAGATGGGTCAAACATAAAGCACCGGTTAGCAAATATAAAGAGCTTTTAGGAAGGTCTTCTACTCCTACCAGGGGCTTGGCAATAGTCACATTTTTGTTTCAACTTTGCAAACGCTCTAGCGGCTAAACTATTTGAACGAGGTGAGTCAAACTTAAAGCACTGGGTAGATAATTTAAAGGGCTTTCAGGAAGTCTTCAAGCATTCTTCTACTCCTACCAGGAACGTGGTAATAGTGTTCACGAAAAACGTAGGTTTTTGAGAAAAATCATATTTTTGTTTAAACTTTGCGAACGCTCTAGCGGCTAAACTATTTGAACGAGGTGAGTCGAACATAAAGCATTGGTTAGATAATTTAAAGGGCTTTCAGGAAGTTTTCAATCATTCTTCTACTGCAACCAGCAATGTGGCAATAGTGTTCACGAAAAACCTGGGTTTTTGAGAAAAATCACATTTTTGTTTCAGATTTGCAAACGCTCTAGCGGCTAAACTATTTGAACGAGGTGAGTCAAACATAAAGCAGTGGTTAGATAATTTAAAGGGCTTTCAGGAAAGTCTTCAATCATTCTTCTACTGCTACCAGGAATGTGGCAATAGTGTTCAAGAAAAACCTGGGTTTTTGAGAAAAATCACATTTTTGTTTCAACTTTGCAAACGCTCTAGCGGCTAAACTATTTGAACGAGGTGAGTCAAACATAAAGCAGTGGTTAGATAATTTAAAGGGCTTTCAGGAAAGTTTTCAATCGTTCCTCTACTGCTACCAGGAATGTGGCAATAGTGTTCACGAGAAACCTGGGTTTTTGAGAAAAATCACATTTTTGTTTCAACTTTGCAAACGCTCTAGCGGCTAAACTATTTGAACGAGGTGAGTCGAACATAAAGCATTGGTTAGATAATTTTAAGGGCTTTCGGAAAGTCTTCAATCATTCTTCTACTCCTACCAGAACGTGGTAATATTGTTCACGAAAAACGTAGGTTTTTGAGAAAAATCACATTTTTGTTTCAACTTTGCAAACGCTCTAGCGGGTAAACTATTGGAACGAGGTAAATCAAACATAAAGCATTCGTTAGATAATATAAAGGGTTCTTAGGAAAGTCTTCAATCTTTCTTCTACTCCTACCAGGAACGTGTCAATAGTGTTCACGAAAAACGAAGGTTTTTGAGAAAAATCACATTTTTGCTTCAACTTTGCAACCGCTCTAGCGGGTAAACTATTGGAACGAGGTAAATCAAACATAAAGCATTCGTTAGATAATCTAAAGAGTTCTCAGGAAAGTCTTCAATCTTTCTTTTACTCCTACCAGGAACGTGATAATAGTGTTCACGAAGAACGAAGGTTTTTGAGAAAAATCACATTTTTGTTTCAACTTTGCAAACGCTCTAGCGGCTAAACGGAGGTGAGTCGAACATAAAGCATTGGTTAGATAATTTAAAGGCTTACAGGAAGTCTTCAATCATTCTTCTACTCCCACCAGGAACGTGGTAATATTGTTCACGAAAAACGTAGGTTTTTGAGAAAAATCACATTTTTGTTTCAACTTTGCAAACGCTCTAGCGGCTAAACTATTTGAACGAGGTGAGTCGAACATAAAGCATTGGTTAGATAATTTTAAGGGCTTTCGGAAAGTCTTCAATCATTCTTCTACTCCTACCAGGAACGTGGTAATATTGTTCACGAAAAACCTGGGTTTTTGAGAAAAATCACATTTTTGTTTCAACTTTGCAAACGCTCTAGCGGCTAAACTATTTGAACGAGGTGAGTCAAACATAAAGCAGTGGTTAGATAATTTAAAGGGTTTTCAGGAAAGACTTCAACCCTTCTTCTACTCCTACCAAAATCGTGGCAATAGTGTTCACGATAAACGTAGGTTTTTGAGAAAAATCACATTTTTGTATCAACTTTGCAAACGCTCTAGCGGCTAAACTATTTGAACGAGGTGAGTCGAACATAAAGTTTTGGTTAGATAATTTAAATGGCTTTCAGGAAAGTCTTCAATCATTCTTCTACTCCTACCAAGAACGTGGTAATAGTATTCACGAAAAACGTAGATTTTTGAGAAAAATCTTATTTTTGTTTCAACTTTGCAAACGCTCTAGGGGGTAAACTGTTCGAAAGGGGAAAGTCAAATAAAAAGCATTGGTTAGATAATTTAAAAGGCTTTCAGAAAAGTCTTCAATCATTCTTCTACTGCTACCTGGAACGTGGTAATAGTGTTCACGAAAAACGTAGGTTTTTGAGAAAAATCACATTTTTGTTTCAACTTTGCAAACGCTCTAGCGGCTAAACTATTTAAACGAGGTGAGTCGAACATAAAGCATTGGTTAGATAATTTAAAGGGCTTTCAGGAAGTCTTCAATCATTCTTCTACTGCTACCAGGAATGTGGCAATAGTGTTCACGAAAAACCTGGGTTTTTGAGAAAAATCACATTTTTGTTTCAGATTTGCAAATGCTCTAGCGGCTAAACTATTTGAACGAGGTGAGTCAAACATAAAGCAGTGGTTAGATAATTTAAAGGGCTTTCAGGAAAGTCTTCAATCATTCTTCTACTCCTACCAAGAACGTGGTAATAGTGTTCACGAAAAACGTATGTTTTTGAGAAAAATCTTATTTTTGTTTCAACTTTGCAAACGCCCTAGCGGCTAAACTATTTGAACGAGGTGAGTCGAACATAAAAAATTGGTTAGATAATAAGTTCAGGAAGTCTTCAATCATTCTTCTACTCCTGCCAGGAACGTGGTAATATTGTTCACGAAAAACGTAGGTTTTTGAGAAAAATCACATTTTTGTCTCAACTTTGCAAACGCTCTAGCGGCTAAACTATTTGATCGAGATGAGTCAAACATAAAACATTTGTTAGATAATTTAAAGGGTTTTCAGGAAAGACTTCAACCCTTCTTCTACTCCTACCAAAATCGTGGCAATAGTGTTCACGATAAACGTAGGTTTTTGAGAAAAATCACATTTTTGTATCAACTTTGCAAACGCTCTAGCGGCTAAACTATTTGAACGAGGTGAGTCGAACATAAAGTTTTGGTTAGATAATTTAAATGGCTTTCAGGAAAGTCTTCAATCATTCTTCTACTCCTACCAAGGACGTGGTAATAGTGTTCACGAAAAACGTATGTTTTTGAGAAAAATCACATTTTTGTTTCAACTTTGCAAACGCTCTAGCGGCTAAGCTATTTAAACGAGGTAAGTCGAACATAAAGCATTGGTTAGATAATTTAAAGGGCTTTCAGGAAGTCTTCAAGCATTCCTCTACTCCTACCAGGAGCGTGGTAATAGTGTTCACGAAAAACGTAGGTTTTTGAGAAAAATCATATTTTTGTTTCAACTTTGCGAACGCTCTAGTAGCTAAGCTATTTGAACGAGATGGGTCAAACATAAAGCACCGGTTAGACAATTTAAAGAGCTTTCAGGAAGGTCTTCAGTCTTTCTTCTACTCTTACCAGGGGCTTGGCAATAGTCACATTTTTGTTTCAACTTTGCAAACGCTCTAACGGCTAAACTATTTGAACGAGGTGAGTCAAACATAAAGCACTGGTTAGATAATTTAAAGGGCTTTCAGGAAAGTCTTCAATCATTCTTCTACTGCTACCAGGAATGTGAAAAACCTAGGTTTTTGAGAAAAATCATATTTTTGTTTCAACTTTGCGAACGCTCTAGCGGCTATACTATTTGAATGAGATGGGTCAAACATAAAGCACCGGTTAGCAAATGTAAAGAGCTTTTAGGAAGGTCTTCTACTCCTACCAGGGGCTTGGCAATAGTCACATTTTTGTTTCAACTTTGCAAACGCTCTAGCGGCTAAACTATTTGAACGAGGTGAGTCAAACTTAAAGCACTGGGTAGATAATTTAAAGGGCTTTCAGGAAGTCTTCAAGCATTCTTCTACTCCTACCAGGAACGTGGTAATAGTGTTCACGAAAAACGTAGGTTTTTGAGAAAAATCATATTTTTGTTTAAACTTTGCGAACGCTCTAGCGGCTAAACTATTTGAACGAGATGGGTCAAACATAGGGGGTAAACTGTTCGAAAGGGAAAGTCAAATAAAAAGCATTGGTTAGATAATTTAAAGAGCTTTCAGGAAAGTCTTCAATCTTTCTTCTACTCCTACCAAAATCGTGGCAATATTGTTCACGATAAACGTAGGTTTTTGAGAAAAATCACATTTTTGTATCAACTTTGCAAACGCTCTAGCGGCTAAACTATTTGAACGAGGTGAGTCGAACATAAAGTATTGGTTAGATAATTTAAATTGCTTTCAGGAAAGTCTTCAATCATTCTTCTACTCCTGCCAGGAACGTGGTAATAGTATTCACGAAAAACGTAGGTTTTTGAGAAAAATCTTATTTTTGTTTCAACTTTGCAAACGCTCTAGCGGCTTAACTGTTTAGACGAGGTGAGTTAACAAAAAGCATTGGTTAGATAATTTGTAGTGCTTTCAGGAAAGCCTTCAATCTTTCTTCTACTCCTACCAGGGGCTTGGCAATAGTCAAATTTTCCTTTCAACTTTGCAAACGCTCTAGGGGGTAAACTGTTCGAAAGGGGAAAGTCAAATAAAAAGCATTGGTTAGATAATTTAAAAGGCTTTCAGAAAAGTCTTCAATCATTCTTCTACTGCTACCTGGAACGTGGCAATAGTGTTCACGAAAAACGTAGGTTTTTAAAAAAAATCACATTTTTGTTTCAACTTTGCAAACGCTCTAGCGGCTAAACTATTTAAACGAGGTGAGTCGAACACAAAGCATTGGTTAGATAATTTAAAGGGCTTTCAGGAAGTCTTCAATCATTCTTCTACTCCTACCAGGAATGTGGCAATAGTGTTCACGAAAAACCTGGGTTTTTGAGAAAAATCACATTTTTGTTTCAGATTTGCAAACGCTCTAGCGGCTAAACTATTTGAACGAGGTGAGTCAAACATAAAGCAGTGGTTAGATAATTTAAAGGGCTTTCAGGAAAGTCTTCAATCATTATTCTACTGCTACCAGGAATGTGGCAATAGTGTTCGCGAAAAACCTGGGTTTTTGAGAAAAATCACATTTTTGTTTCAACTTTGCAAACGCTCTAGCGGCTAAACTATTTGAACGAGGTGAGTCAAACATAAAGCAGTGGTTAGATAATTTAAAGGGCTTTCAGGAAAGTCTTCAATCGTTCTTCTACTGCTACCAGGAATGTGGCAATAGTGTTCACGAGAAACCTGGGTTTTTGAGAAAAATCACATTTTTGTTTCAACTTTGCAAACGCTCTAGCGGCTAAACTATTTGAACGAGGTGAGTCGAACATAAAGCATTGGTTAGATAATTTAAAGGGCTTTCAGAAAGTCTTCAATCATTCTTCTACTCCTACCAGGAACGTGGTAATATTGTTCACGAAAAACGTAGGTTTTTGAGAAAAATCACATTTTTGTTTCAACTTTGCAAACGCTCTAGCGGGTAAACTATTGGAACGAGGTAAATCAAACATAAAGCATTCGTTAGATAATCTAAAGAGTTCTTAGGAAAGTCTTCAATCTTTCTTCTACTCCTACCAGGAACGTGTCAATAGTGTTCACGAAAAACGAAGGTTTTTGAGAAAAATCACATTTTTGTTTCAGATTTGCAAACGCTCTAGCGGCTTAACTGTTTAGACGAGGTGAGTTAACAAAAAGCATTGGTTAGATAATTTGTAGTGCTTTCAGGAAAGCCTTCAATCTTTCTTCTACTCCTACCAGGGGCTTGGCAATAGTCAAATTTTCCTTTCAACTTTGCAAACGCTCTAGGGGTAAACTGTTCGAAAGGGGAAAGTCAAATAAAAAGCATTGGTTAGATAATTTAAAAGGCTTTCAGAAAAGTCTTCAATCATTCTTCTACTGCTACCTGGAACGTGGCAATAGTGTTCACGAAAAACGTAGGTTTTTAAAAAAATCACATTTTTGTTTCAACTTTGCAAACGCTCTAGCGGCTAAACTATTTAAACGAGGTGAGTCGAACACAAAGCATTGGTTAGATAATTTAAAGGGCTTTCAGGAAGTCTTCAATCATTCTTCTACTGCTACCAGGAATATGGCAATAGTGTTCACGAAAAACCTGGGTTTTTGAGAAAAATCACATTTTTGTTTCAGATTTGCAAACGCTCTAGCGGCTAAACTATTTGAACGAGGTGAGTCAAACATAAAGCAGTGGTTAGATAATTTAAAGGGCTTTCAGGAAAGTCTTCAATCATTATTCTACTGCTACCAGGAATGTGGCAATAGTGTTCGCGAAAAACCTGGGTTTTTGAGAAAAATCACATTTTTGTTTCAACTTTGCAAACGCTCTAGCGGCTAAACTATTTGAACGAGGTGAGTCAAACATAAAGCAGTGGTTAGATAATTTAAAGGGCTTTCAGGAAAGTCTTCAATCGTTCTTCTACTGCTACCAGGAATGTGGCAATAGTGTTCACGAGAAACCTGGGTTTTTGAGAAAAATCACATTTTTGTTTCAACTTTGCAAACGCTCTAGCGGCTAAACTATTTGAACGAGGTGAGTCGAACATAAAGCATTGGTTAGATAATTTAAAGGGCTTTCAGAAAGTCTTCAATCATTCTTCTACTCCTACCAGGAACGTGGTAATATTGTTCACGAAAAACGTAGGTTTTTGAGAAAAATCACATTTTTGCTTTAACTTTGCAACCGCTCTAGCGGGTAAACTATTGGAACGAGGTAAATCAAACATAAAGCATTCGTTAGATAATCTAAAGAGTTCTCAGGAAAGTCTTCAATCTTTCATTTACTCCTACCAGGAACGTGATAATAGTGTTCACGAAGAACGAAGGTTTTTGAGAAAAATCACATTTTTGTTTCAACTTTGCAAACGCTCTAGCGGCTAAACGGAGGTGAGTCGAACATAAAGCATTAGTTAGATAATTTAAAGGGCTTACAGGAAGTCTTCAATCATTCTTCTACTCCCACCAGGAACGTGGTAATATTGTTCACGAAAAACGTAGGTTTTTGAGAAAAATCACATTTTTGTTTCAACATTGCAAACGCTCTAGCGGCTAAACTATTTGAACGAGGTGAGTCAAACATAAAGCATTGGTTAGATAATTTAAAGGGCTTTCAGGAAAGTCTTCAATCCTTCTTCTACTCCTACCAGGAACGTATTAATAGTGTTCACGAAAAACGTAGGTTTTTGAGAAAAATCACATTTTTGTTTCAACTTTGCAAACGCTCTAGCGGGTAAACTATTGGAACGAGGTAAATCAAACATAAAGCATTCGTTAGATAATCTAAAGAGTTCTCAGGAAAGTCTTCAATCTTTCTTTTACTCCTACCAGGAACAGAAAACTGTTTGAAAGAGGTAAGTCAAACATAAAGCATTGGTTAGATAATTTAAAGGGCTTTCAGGAAAGTCTTCAATCATTCTTCTACTGCTACCAGGAATGTGGCAATAGTGTTCACGAAAAACCTAGGTTTTTGAGAAAAATCACATTTTTGTTTCAACTTTGCAAACGCTCTAGCGGCTAAGCTATTTAAACGAGGTAAGTCGAACATAAAGCATTGGTTAGATAATTTAAAGGGCTTTCAGGAAGTCTTCAAGAATTCCTCTACTCCTACCAGGAACGTGGTAATAGTGTTAACGAAAAACGTAGGTTTTTGAGAAAAATCATATTTTTGTTTCAACTTTGCGAACGCTCTAGTGGCTAAGCTATTTGAACGAGATGGGTCAAACATAAAGCACCGGTTAGACAATTTAAAGAGCTTTCAGGAAGGTCTTCAGTCTTTCTTCTACTCTTACCAGGGGCTTGGCAATAGTCACATTTTTGTTTCAACTTTGCAAACGCTCTAGCGGCTAAACTATTTAAACGAGGTGAGTCAAACATAAAGCAGTGGTTAGATAATTTAAAGGGCTTTAAGGAAAGTCTTCAATCATTCTTCTACTGCTACCAGGATTGTGGCAATAGTGTTCACGAAAAACCTAGGTTTTTGAGAAAAATCATATTTTTGTTTCATTTTTGCGAACGCTCTAGCGACTATACTATTTGAATGAGATGGGTCAAACATAAAGCACCGGTTAGAAAATGTAAAGAGCTTTAAGGAAGGTCTTCTACTCCTACCAGGGGCTTGGCAATAGTCACATTTTTGTTTCAACTTTGCAAACGCTCTAGCGGCTAAACTATTTGAACGAGGTGAGTCAAACTTAAAGCACTGGGTAGATAATTTAAAGGGCTTTCAGGAAGTCTTCAAGCATTCTTCTACTCCTGCCAGGAACGTGGTAATAGTGTTCACGAAAAACGTAGGTTTTTGAGAAAAATCATATTTTTGTTTAAACTTTGCGAACGCTCTAGCTTCTAAACTATTTGAACGAGATGGGTCAAACATAGGGGGTAAACTGTTCGAAAGGGGAAAGTCAAATAAAAAGCATTGGTTAGATAATTTAAAGAGCTTTCAGGAAAGTCTTCAATCTTTCTTCTACTCCTACCAGGAACGTGGCAATAGTGTTCACGAAAAACGTATGTTTTTGAGAAAAATCACAGTTTTGTATCAACTTTGCAAACGCTCTAGTGGCTAAACTATTTGAACGAGGTGAGTCAAACATAGAGCATTGGTTGGATAATTTAAAGGGCTTTCAGGAAAGCCTTCAATCTTTCTTCTACTCCTACCAGGGTCTTGGCAATAGTCACATTTTTTTTTAACTTTGCAAACGCTCTAGCGGCTAAACTGTTGGAACGAGGTAAATCAAACATAAAGCATTCGTTAGATAATCTAAAGAGCTTTCAGGAAAATCTCCAATCTTTCTTCTAATCCTACCTAGAACGTGATAATAGTATTCACGAAAAACGTAGGTTTTTGAGAAAAATCACATTTTTGTTTCAACTTTGCAAACGCTCTAACGGCTAAGCTATTTGAACGACGTTAAGTGCTTTGGAGACGATCAAATAATTTTGTTAAACAGTGCATATGAGCCCTTGATTTTGAAAGTGGTATAAGTCAAAAATTTTAAAAATCTACTTTATCAGCTATTACTTATCAAATCTTAATATAATAACATAATCTGAAGAGATTAGCAGCATGCCATGCAAATTAGCTCTTTAAAATGTGTTTATTTTTTAGTTTTTAACTGAAATACAGATATTGTTCGTTTTGATAGTGGTATAAGTCAGTGTGTTCACAAAGTAATTTTGTCATGTCTTCAGATAGTGGTTCAGGTATGATCAAGTAAAACTTTTAATGTAAAAACCTACTACTAAAAGTTAATTGTAGACATTTTACGGCGAATAAATATAAGTAATGCTCCCAAGAAATGGAAACGAATAAGAATGATATCGTCTTCTGATGAATCAGCTCATAATTTAAAAGTGAATTCGGAACCCTTACAAATGGAAGAAAGCAAAATGAAATCAAGAAAGAGGACACGCAATCAACAGAATTATGCACAAAATATAAGAAAAATGAAGAGAAATCGTGGAGAGGAATATGAAACAAAAACCTCTAAGCCCGTGAGTGCTAAAGTTTTCGAAAATATAGATTGTCTTTGTTCTAAAAAGTGTTTAAACGGAATCGGATATGAAGACAAGAAAGCTAACTTTGATTATTTTTGGAATTTAGCATGTTTCGAAAAACTGAATATGTTTCTGTATGGTTTGATTAGAAAACAATCAATAAAACAAAAACGCCCCAGAAATCACAAAGGATATATGAGAAAATGGAGTCTTAAGTTTCATCTATATGTATGTATGAGTGCGGAAGTTTCCGTTTGCAAAACTTTTTTTTTTTGGATACTTTCAAAATATCTAACAGAAGATTAAGCCGTGCCTTAAATTCTGAAACACCTGGAATGGATGGTCGTGGCAAAATGGCTAGTTCATCTAAAAAAACAGATGAAGAAAAAATTAAAGTAGTAAGAGATCATATTCTGAGTTTTCCACCATGTGAGAGCCATTACACGCGATCACATCACACTTCAGGTTGAAAGTACCTAAGTGCTGACTTAGATATTCGAAAAATGTATGGGCTATATGTGGAAAAATGTGATGAAAATAATACATCATGTGTAAAGGATTGAATTTATAGAAAAATATTTAATACTGAGTTCAACCTAAATTTTCGTACTCCTCGTAAAGACACGTGCCAAAAGTGTGATTCGATAAAACTAAGAATTGAAGCATCCAGTAATAAAGTCGAGAAGTTGCATCTTATGGAAATTTATGATTCACATCTTAAAAGAGCCGAACAGGCTAGAAAAAGTTTAACAGATGACATACAAAAAACAAAAGATAACCCGAGTGAAAATTACGGATTCACATTTGACCTACGGAAAGCGCTTCCTTACCCAAAACTTTCTGTTTCGGTAGCTTACTATAAGCGCAACATGTATGTATACAATTTAGGGTTTCATAATTTCCACAATGGAAATGCTAAAATGTATGCATGGGATGAAACAATCGCCTCAAGAGGATCACAGGAAGTTGCGTCCTGCATCTTAAACTACATTCGGGACATTACCACTCAAAAGCATATAATAGCTTACAGTGATGCCTGCTCAGGACAAAATCGAAACATTAACATAGCTTTAATATGGTTAAAAATTGTTCAGTCATCTGATAATAATGTTGAAACAATTGATCATAAATTTATGGTATCCGGCCATTTTTTTTTTTGCCAAATGATAGCGATTTTGGTTTGATAGAAACTAAAATTAAAAAATCGAATTATTTATACATCCCTGAGCATTATTATAATTTAGTAAAATCATGTAAGATGAGAAACCCATTTTCGGTAGTACAAATGAATCAAAAAGATTTTATTTCTACAAGACAACTAAGAGAATATACGAATAATAGAAAGAAAGACATCAATGGAGAAGCTGTGCCTTGGTTAAAAATACAATGGATCAGATTTCTAAAAAATGCCCCATATAAGAT
Organism: Bactrocera zonata; assembly: GCA_037783105.1. Lineage (NCBI taxonomy): Eukaryota > Metazoa > Arthropoda > Insecta > Diptera > Tephritidae > Bactrocera > Bactrocera zonata. The sequence continues at coordinate 75,752 of JBAWJQ010005301.1, read as the reverse complement.
GTTTTATAAAACTTCCTTGGATGACAACTCCGAATTCAAAGTATTAGACCTCTCAACTAAAAAAGGCAGACCTAAAATATACGGAAATATTGATTTACTTCCATTATACACAACCATTAGACTAATAACAAAAGAAAAACGTAAAGATATGATGGATCTACTACCCTATATTCCACCAATTTTTCAAAAACACTTTATTTCCCTAAATACTAATGAATAATTTACTTAGTCACAATGAAATGAGTTTGAATAAAATGTTAATTATTAATAAAATTGTTTCATTGGTGGTATAAGTCATTTATAAAGTCATGCAGTTAATTTTGAAAGTGGTACAAGTCATTTAAACCTTTCAAAACCACATTTTCTTTTAAAAATGGCTATAAATTTCACAATCGTAATAAATACTTGTTTATTGGGACTACTTTACCGTCGAAAAATCATAATCCATAATGCAAAAATATTTTTTAATCCTTTAAAATGCAAAACTCTAAATATCTCGAAACAAAAAAAATATGACTTATACCATTTTCAAAATCATGGGCACATATGTGTTAGTGATGTTCAATTGTGTGTTACCCGCAAACGTTCAAATTAACACGTCAAACATCAGTTTAGTTTTGAGCTCGTAACGAACAGTCATCATGTCATCGTCGGAGGATGGTTATCTATTATTGGCATGTGCTACAATTTGTATGAAAAAAAAATTGAAAAAGAAAAAGGCGGAGTGAATGAAAAATTGATTTTACTTTATTTATTTTATTTTATTTTATTCATTTTATTTTATTTATTTGATTTTATTTATTTTATTTTATTTTATTTATTTTATTTTATTTATTTGATTTTATTTATTTTAAAATTTCACTCTTATTTCAATTCACTTCACTTTTTTGCGTCCGTGTACATACATATGCTCTCAGCTTGAAATCTTCACTGCAAATGAGCTCATGCTTGTCAAACATGAGTGGAGACGATCAAATTATCGCCCGTCAAATAGAAATACCAAAAATTTTTGATTTTCATCAAACAGAGCCGACAACAGGTCGGTGAAGCGTACGTGTAGCCGACGAGAGCCGACGACACCAACACACTTAAAGTGTTTGACGCAATTATTTGATCGTCTCCAGGGCACTTTAGTCAAACATAAAGCAGTGGTTAGATAATTTAAAGGGCTTTCAGGAAAGTCTTCAATCATTCTTCTACTGCTACCAGGAATGTGGCAATAGTGTTCGCGAAAAACGAAGGTTTTTGAGAAAAATCACATTTTTGTTTCAACTTTGCAAACGCTCTAGCGGCTAAACTATTTGAACGAGGTGAGTCGAACATAAAGCATTGGTTAGATAATTTAAAGGGCTTTCAGGAAGTCTTCAATCATTCTTCTACTCCTACCAGGAACGTGGTAATATTGTTCACGAAAAACATAGGTTTTTGAGAAAAATCACATTTTTGTTTCAACTTTGCAAACGCTCTAGCGGCCAAACTATTTGAACGAGGTGAGTCAAACATAAAGCATTGGCTAGATAATTTAAGGGGCTTTCAGGAAAGTCTTCAATCTTTCTTCTACTCCAACCACGAACGTGGTAATAGTGTTCACGAAAAACCTAGGTTTTTGAGAAAAATCACATTTTTGTTTCAACTTTGCAAACGCTCTAGCGGCCAAACTATTTCAACGAGGTGAGTCAAACATAAAGCATTGGTTAGATAATTTAAGGGGCTTTCAGGAAAGTCTTCAATCTTTCTTCTACTCCAACCAAGAACGTGGTAATAGTGTTCACGAAAAACGTAGGTTTTTGAGAAAAATCACAATTTTGTTTGAACTTTACAAACGCTCTAGCGGCTAAACTATTGGAACGAGGTAAATCAAACATAAAGCATTCGTTAGATAATCTAAAGAGCTCTCAGGAAAGTCTTCAATAATTCTTCTACTGCTAAAAGGAATGTGGCAATAGTATTTACGAAAGACGTAGGTTTTTGAGAAAAATCACATGTTTGTTTCAACTTTGCACATGCTCTAGCGGACAAACTATTTGAACGAGGTGAGTCAATCATAAAGCATTGGTTAAATAATTTAAAGGGCTTTCAGGAAAGCCTTCAATCTTTCTTCTGCTCTTACCAGGGGCTTGGCAATAGTCACATTTTTGTCTCACCTTTGCAAACGCTCTAGCGGCTAAACTGTTGGAACGAGGTAAATCAAACATAAAGCATTCGTTAGATAATCTAAAGAGCTTTCAGGAAAATCTCCAATCTTTCTTTTACTCCTACCTTGAACGTGATAATAGTGTTCACGAAAAACGTAGGTTTTTGAGAAAAATCACATTTTTGTTTCAACTTTGCAAACGCTCTAGCGGCTAAGCTATTTGAACGACGTTAGTCAAACATAAAGCATTGGTTAGATTATTTGAAGTGTTTTCAGAAAAGCCTTCAATCTTTCTTCTACTCCTACCAGGAACGTGGCAATAGTGTTCACGAAAAACGTAGGTTTTTGAGAAAAATCTCATTTTTGTTTCAACGTTGAAAACGCTCTAGCGGCTAAACTATTTGAACGAGGTGAGTCAAACATAAAGCATTGGTTAGATAATTTAAGGAGATTTCTGGAAAGCCTTCAATCATTCTTCTACTCCTACCAAGAACGTGGTAATAGTCTTCACGAAAAACGAAGGTTTTTGAGAAAAATCACATTTTTGTTTCAACTTTGCACACGCCCTAGCGGGTAAATTGTTTGAAAAAGATAAGTCAAATAAAAAACATTGGTTAGATAATTTAAAGAGCTTTTGGTTAGATAATTTAAAGGGCTTTCAGGAAAGTCTTCAATCATTCTTCTACTGCTACCAGGAATGTGGCAATAGTGTTCACGAAAAACCTAGGTTTTTGAGAAAAATCACATTTTTGTTTCAACTTTGCAAACGCTCTAGCGGCTAAGCTATTTAAACGAGGTAAGTCGAACATAAAGCATTGGTTAGATAATTTAAAGGGCTTTCAGGAAGTCTTCAAGAATTCCTCTACTCCTACCAGGAACGTGGTAATAGTGTTAACGAAAAACGTAGGTTTTTGAGAAAAATCATATTTTTGTTTCAACTTTGCGAACGCTCTAGTGGCTAAGCTATTTGAACGAGATGGGTCAAACATAAAGCACCGGTTAGACAATTTAAAGAGCTTTCAGGAAGGTCTTCAGTCTTTCTTCTACTCTTACCAGGGGCTTGGCAATAGTCACATTTTTGTTTCAACTTTGCAAACGCTCTAGCGGCTAAACTATTTAAACGAGGTGAGTCAAACATAAAGCAGTGGTTAGATAATTTAAAGGGCTTTAAGGAAAGTCTTCAATCATTCTTCTACTGCTACCAGGATTGTGGCAATAGTGTTCACGAAAAACCTAGGTTTTTGAGAAAAATCATATTTTTGTTTCAACTTTGCGAACGCTCTAGCGACTATACTATTTGAATGAGATGGGTCAAACATAAAGCACCGGTTAGAAAATGTAAAGAGCTTTAAGGAAGGTCTTCTACTCCTACCAGGGGCTTGGCAATAGTCACATTTTTGTTTCAACTTTGCAAACGCTCTAGCGGCTAAACTATTTGAACGAGGTGAGTCAAACTTAAAGCACTGGGTAGATAATTTAAAGGGCTTTCAGGAAGTCTTCAAGCATTCTTCTACTCCTGCCAGGAACGTGGTAATAGTGTTCACGAAAAACGTAGGTTTTTGAGAAAAATCATATTTTTGTTTAAACTTTGCGAACGCTCTAGCTTCTAAACTATTTGAACGAGATGGGTCAAACATAGGGGTAAACTGTTCGAAAGGGAAAGTCAAATAAAAAGCATTGGTTAGATAATTTAAAGAGCTTTCAGGAAAGTCTTCAATCTTTCTTCTACTCCTACCAGGAACGTGGCAATAGTGTTCACGAAAAACGTATGTTTTTGAGAAAAATCACAGTTTTGTATCAACTTTGCAAACGCTCTAGTGGCTAAACTATTTGAACGAGGTGAGTCAAACATAGAGCATTGGTTGGATAATTTAAAGGGCTTTCAGGAAAGCCTTCAATCTTTCTTCTACTCCTACCAGGGTCTTGGCAATAGTCACATTTTTTTTCAACTTTGCAAACGCTCTAGCGGCTAAACTGTTGGAACGAGGTAAATCAAACATAAAGCATTCGTTAGATAATCTAAAGAGCTTTCAGGAAAATCTCCAATCTTTCTTCTAATCCTACCTAGAACGTGATAATAGTATTCACGAAAAACGTAGGTTTTTGAGAAAAATCACATTTTTGTTTCAACTTTGCAAACGCTCTAACGGCTAAGCTATTTGAACGACGTTAAGTGCTTTGGAGACGATCAAATAATTTTGTTAAACAGTGCATATGTGTTAGTGATGTTCAATTGTGTGTTACCCGCAAACGTTCAAATTAACACGTCAAACATCAGTTTAGTTTTGAGCTCGTAACGAACAGTCATCATGTCATCGTCGGAGGATGGTTATCTATTATTGGCATGTGCTACAATTTGTATGAAAAAAAAATTGAAAAAGAAAAAGGCGGAGTGAATGAAAAATTGATTTTACTTTATTTATTTTATTTTATTTTATTCATTTTATTTTATTTATTTGATTTTATTTATTTTATTTTATTTTATTTATTTTATTTTATTTATTTGATTTTATTTATTTTAAAATTTCACTCTTATTTCAATTCACTTCACTTTTTTGCGTCCGTGTACATACATATGCTCTCAGCTTGAAATCTTCACTGCAAATGAGCTCATGCTTGTCAAACATGAGTGGAGACGATCAAATTATCGCCCGTCAAATAGAAATACCAAAAATTTTTGATTTTCATCAAACAGAGCCGACAACAGGTCGGTGAAGCGTACGTGTAGCCGACGAGAGCCGACGACACCAACACACTTAAAGTGTTTGACGCAATTATTTGATCGTCTCCAGGGCACTTTAGTCAAACATAAAGCAGTGGTTAGATAATTTAAAGGGCTTTCAGGAAAGTCTTCAATCATTCTTCTACTGCTACCAGGAATGTGGCAATAGTGTTCGCGAAAAACCTGGGTTTTTGAGAAAAATCACATTTTTGTTTCAACTTTGCAAACGCTCTAGCGGCTAAACTATTTGAACGAGGTGAGTCGAACATAAAGCATTGGTTAGATAATTTAAAGGGCTTTCAGGAAGTCTTCAATCATTCTTCTACTCCTACCAGGAACGTGGTAATATTGTTCACGAAAAACATAGGTTTTTGAGAAAAATCACATTTTTGTTTCAACTTTGCAAACGCTCTAGCGGCCAAACTATTTGAACGAGGTGAGTCAAACATAAAGCATTGGCTAGATAATTTAAGGGGCTTTCAGGAAAGTCTTCAATCTTTCTTCTACTCCAACCACGAACGTGGTAATAGTGTTCACGAAAAACCTAGGTTTTTGAGAAAAATCACATTTTTGTTTCAACTTTGCAAACGCTCTAGCGGCCAAACTATTTCAACGAGGTGAGTCAAACATAAAGCATTGGTTAGATAATTTAAGGGGCTTTCAGGAAAGTCTTCAATCTTTCTTCTACTCCAACCAAGAACGTGGTAATAGTGTTCACGAAAAACGTAGGTTTTTGAGAAAAATCACAATTTTGTTTGAACTTTACAAACGCTCTAGCGGCTAAACTATTGGAACGAGGTAAATCAAACATAAAGCATTCGTTAGATAATCTAAAGAGCTCTCAGGAAAGTCTTCAATAATTCTTCTACTGCTAAAAGGAATGTGGCAATAGTATTTACGAAAGACGTAGGTTTTTGAGAAAAATCACATGTTTGTTTCAACTTTGCACATGCTCTAGCGGACAAACTATTTGAACGAGGTAGAGTCAATCATAAAGCATTGGTTAGATAATTTAAAGGGCTTTCAGGAAAGCCTTCAATCTTTCTTCTGCTCTTACCAGGGGCTTGGCAATAGTCACATTTTTGTCTCACCTTTGCAAACGCTCTAGCGGCTAAACTGTTGGAACGAGGTAAATCAAACATAAAGCATTCGTTAGATAATCTAAAGAGCTTTCAGGAAAATCTCCAATCTTTCTTTTACTCCTACCTTGAACGTGATAATAGTGTTCACGAAAAACGTAGGTTTTTGAGAAAAATCACATTTTTGTTTCAACTTTGCAAACGCTCTAGCGGCTAAGCTATTTGAACGACGTTAGTCAAACATAAAGCATTGGTTAGATTATTTGAAGTGTTTTCAGAAAAGCCTTCAATCTTTCTTCTACTCCTACCAGGAACGTGGCAATAGTGTTCACGAAAAACGTAGGTTTTTGAGAAAAATCTCATTTTTGTTTCAACGTTGAAAACGCTCTAGCGGCTAAACTATTTGAACGAGGTGAGTCAAACATAAAGCATTGGTTAGATAATTTAAGGAGATTTCTGGAAAGCCTTCAATCATTCTTCTACTCCTACCAAGAACGTGGTAATAGTCTTCACGAAAAACGAAGGTTTTTGAGAAAAATCACATTTTTGTTTCAACTTTGCACACGCCCTAGCGGGTAAATTGTTTGAAAAAGATAAGTCAAATAAAAAACATTGGTTAGATAATTTAAAGAGCTTTCATGAAAGACTTCAACCCTTCTTCTACTCCTACCACAATCGTGGCAATAGTGTTCACGATAAACGTAGGTTTTTGAGAAAAATCACATTTTTGTATCAACTTTGCAAACGCTCTAGCGGCTAAACTATTTGAACGAGGTGAGTCGAACATAAAGTATTGGTTAGATAATTTAAATGGCTTTCAGGAAAGTCTTCAATCATTCTTCTACTCCTGCCAGGAACGTGGTAATAGTATTCACGAAAAACGTATGTTTTTGAGAAAACTCTTATTTTTGTTTCAACTTTGCAAACGCCCTAGTGGCTAAACTATTTGAACGAGGTGAGTCGAACATAAAACATTGGTTAGATAATAAGTTCAGGAAGTCTTCAATCATTCTTCTACTCCTGCCAGGAACGTGGTAATATTGTTCACGAAAAACGTATGTTTTTGAGGAAAATCTTATTTTTGTTTCAACTTTGCAAACGCTCTAGCGGCTTAACTGTTTAGACGAGGTGAGTCAAATAAACAGCATTGGTTAGATAATTTGTAGAGCTTTCAGGAAAGCCTTCAACCTTTCTTCTACTCCTACCAGGGGCTTGGCAATAGTCAAATTTTCCTTTCAACTTTGCAAACGCTCTAGGGGGTAAACTGTCCGAAAGGGGAAAGTCAAATAAAAAGCATTGGTTAGATAATTTAAAGAGCTTTCAGGAAAGTCTTCAATCTTTCTTCTACTCCTACCAGGAACGTGGCAATAGTGTTCACGAAAAACGTATCTTTTTGAGAAAAATCACAGTTTTGTATCAACTTTGCAAACGCTCTAGTGGCTAAACTATTTGAACGAGGTGAGTCAAACATAGAGCATTGGTTAGATAATTTAAAGGGCTTTCAGGAAAGCCTTCAATCTTTCTTCTACTGCTACCAGGAAACCTGGGTTTTTGAGAAAAATCACATTTTTGTTTCATCTTTGCAAACGCTCTAGCGGCTAAACTATTTGAACGAGGTGAGTCGAACATAAAGCATTGGTTAGATAATTTAAAGGGCTTTCAGGAAAGTCTTCAATCATTCTTCTACTGCTACCAGGAAACCTGGGTTTTTGAGAAAAATCACATTTTTGTTTCATCTTTGCAAACGCTCTAGCGGGTAAACTATAGGAACGAGGTAAATCAAACATAAAGCATTCGTTAGATAATCTAAAGAGTTCTCAGGAAAGTCTTCAATCTTTCTTCTACTCCTACCAGGAACGTGATAACAGTGTTCACGAAAAACGAAGATTTTTGAGAAAAATCACATTTTTGTTTCAACTTTGCAAACGCTCTAGCGGGTAAACTATAGGAACGAGGTAAATCAAACATAAAGCATTCGTTAGATAATCTAAAGAGTTCTCAGGAAAGTCTTCAATCTTTCTTCTACTCCTACCAGGAACGTGATAACAGTGTTCACGAAAAACGAAGATTTTTGAGAAAAATCACATTTTTGTTTCAACTTTGCAAACGCTCTAGCGGGGTAACTATTGGAACGAGGTAAATCAAACATAAAGCATTCGTTAGATAATCTAAAGAGTTCTCAGGAAAGTCTTCAATCTTTCTTTTACTCCTACCAGGAACGTGATAATAGTGTTCACGAAAAACGAAGATTTTTGAGAAAAATCACATTTTTGTTTCAACTTTGCAAACGCTCTAGCGGCTAAACTATTTGAACGAGGTGAGTCGAACATAAAGCATTGGTTAGATAATTTGTAGTGCTTTCAGGAAGTCTTCAATCATTCTTCTACCCCTACCAGGAACGTGGTAATATTGTTCACGAAAAACGTAGGTTTTTGAGAAAAATCACATTTTTGTTTCAACATTGCAAACGCTCTAGCGGCTAAACTATTTGAACGAGGTGAGTCAAACATAAAGCATTGATTAGATAATTTAAAGGGCTTTCAGGAAAGTCTTAAATCCTTCTTCTACTCCTACCAGGAACGTATTAATAGTGTTCACGAAAAACGTAGGTTTTTGAGAAAAATCACATTTTTGTTTCAACTTTGCAAACGCTCTAGCGGGTAAACTATTGGAACGAGGTAAATCACACATAAAGCATTCGTTAGATAATTTAAAGAGTTCTCAGGAAAGTCTTCAATCTTTCTTTTACTCCTACCATAAACAGTAAACTGTTTGAAAGAGGTAAGTCAAACATAAATCATTGGTTAGATAATTTAAAGGGCTTTCAGGAAAGTCTTCAATAATTCTTCTAATGCTACCAGGAATGTGGCAATAGTGTTCACGAAAAACCTAGGTTTTTGAGAAAAATCACATTTTTGTTTCCACTTTGCAAACGCTCTAGCGGCTAAGCTATTTAAACGAGGTAAGTCGAACATAAAGCATTGGTTAGATAATTTAAAGGGCTTTCAGGAAGTCTTCAAGCATTCTTCTACTCCTACCAGGAACGTGGTAATAGTGTTCACGAAACACGTAGGTTTTTGAGAAAAATCATATTTTTGTTTCAACTTTGGGAACGCTCTAGTGGCTAAACTATTTGAACGAGATGGGTCAAACATAAAGCAGTGGTTAGACAATTTAAAGGGCTTTCAGGAAGGTCTTCAGTCTTTCTTCTACTCTTACCAGGGGCTTGGCAATAGTCACATTTTTGTTTCAACTTTGCAAACGCTCTAGCGGCTAAACTATTTGAACGAGGTGAGTCAAACATAAAGCACTGGTTAGATAATTTAAAGGGCTTTCAGGAAAGTCTTCAATCATTCTTCTACTGCTACCAGGAATGTGGCAATAGTGTTCACGAAAAACCTAGGTTTTTGAGAAAAATCATATTTTTGTTTCACCTTTGCGTACGCTCTAGCGGCTAAACTATTTGAATGAGATGGGTCAAACATAAAGCACCGGTTAGAAAATTTAAAGAGCTTTCAGGAAGGTCTTCAATCTTTCTTCTACTCCTACCAGGGGCTTGGCAATAGTCACATTTTTGTTTCAACTTTGCAAACGCTCTAGCGGCTAAACTATTTGAACGAGGTGAGTCAAACATAAAGCAGTGGTTAGATAATTTAAAGGGCTTTAAGGAAAGTCTTCAATCATTCTTCTACTGCTACCAGGAATGTGGCAATAGTGTTCACGAAAAACCTGAGTTTTTAGAAAAATCACATTTTTGTTTCAACTTTGCAAACGCTTTAGCGGCTAAACTATTGGAACGAGGTAATTCCAACATAAGTTATTCGTTAGATAATCTAAAGAGCTTTCAGAAAAATCTCCAATCTTTTTTCTACTCTTACCAAGAACGTGGCAATAGTGTTCACGAAAGACGTAGGTTTTTGAGAAATTTCACATTTTTGTTTCAACTTTGCAAAAGCTTTAGCGGCTAAACTATTTGAAAGAGGTAAATCAAACATAAAACATTCGTTACATAATCTAAAGAGCTTTCAGGAAAGTCTCCAATCTTTCTTCTACTCTTACCAAGAATGTGGCAATAGTGTTCACGAAAAACGTAGGTTTTTGAGAAAAATCACATTTTTGTTTCAACTTTGCAAAGGCTCTAGCGGCTTAACTGTTTGAATGAGGTGAGTTTAATAAAAAGCATTGATTAGATAATTTGTAGTGCTTTCAGGAAAGCCTTCAATCTCTCTTCTACTCCTACCAGGGGCTTGGCACTAGCCAAATTTTCGTTTCAACTTTGCAAACGCTGTAGCGGGTAAATTGTTAGAAAGAGGTAAGTCAAATAAAAAGCATTGGTTAGATATTTTAAAGAGCTTTCTGGAAAGTCTTCAACCTTTCTTCTACTCCTACCAAAAACGTGGCAATAGTTTTCACGAAAAACGTAGGTTTTTGAGAAAAATCACATTTTTGTTTCAACTTTGCAAACGCTCTAGTGGCTAAACTATTTGAACGAGGTAAGTCAAACATAAAGCATTGGTTAGATAATTTAAAGGGCTTTCAGGAAAGCCTTCAATCTTTCTTCTACTTCTACCAAAAACGTGGCAATAGTTTTCACGAAAAACGTAGGTTTTTGAGAAAAATCACATTTTTGTTTCAACTTTGCAAACGCTCTAGCGGCTTAAATATTGGAACAACGTAAATCAAACATAAAGCATTCGTTAGATATTCTAAAGAGCTCTCAGGTAAGTCTTCAATATTTCTTCTACTCCTACCAGGAACGTGATAATAGTGTTCACGAAAAACGAAGGTTTTTGAGAAAAATCACATTTTTGTTTCAGCTTTGCAAACCCTCTAGCGGCTAAACTATTTGAACGAGGTGAGTCAAACATAAAGCAGCGGTTAGATAATTTAAAAGGCTTTCAGGAAAGTCTTCAATCTTTCTTCTACTCCTACCAGGAACGTGATAATAGTGTTCACGAAAAACGAAGGTTTTTGAGAAAAATCACATTTTTGTTTCAACTTTGCAAACGCTCTAGCGTGTAAATTGTTAGAAAGAGGTAAGTCAAATAAAAAGCATTGGTTAGATATTTTAAAGAGCTTTCTGGAAAGTCTTCAACCTTTCTTCTACTCCTACCAAAAACGTGGCAATAGTTTTCACGAAAAACGTAGGTTTTTGAGAAAAATCACATTTTTGTTTCAACTTTGCAAACGCTCTAGAGGCTAAACTATTCGAACGACGTTAGTCAAACCTGAAGCATTGGTTAGATAATTTGAAGTGTTTTCAGAAAAGCCTTCAATCTTTCTTCTGCTCCTACCAGGAACGTGGCAATAGTGTTCACGACAAACGAAGGTTTTTGAGAAAAATCATATTTTTGTTTCAACTTTGCGAACGCTCTAGCGGCTAAACTATTTCAACGAGATGGGTCAAGCATAAAGCACCGGTTAGACAATTTAAAGAGCTTTCAGGAAAGTCTTCAACCTTTCTTCTACACCTACCAAGGGCTTGGCAATAGTCACATTTTTGTTTCAACTTTACAAACGCTCTAGCGGCTAAACTATTTGAACGAGGTGAGTGAAACATAAAGCATTGGTTAGATAATTTAAAGGGCTTTCAGGAAAGTCTTCAATCATTCTGCTACTGCTACCAGGAATGTGGCAATAGTCTTCAAGAAAAACGAAGGTTTTTGAGAAAAATCACATTTTTGTTTCAATTTTGCACACGCTCTAGCGGGTAAATTGTTTGAAAAAGATAAGTCAAATAAAAAGCATTGGTTAGTTAATTTAAAGAGCTTTCTGGAAAGTCTTCAACCTTTCTTCTACTCCTACCAAAAACGTGGCAATAGTTTTCACGAAAAACGTAGGTTTTTGAGAAAAATCACATTTTTGTTTCAACTTTGCAAACGCTCTAGCGGCTTAAATATTGGAACAAGGTAAATCAAACATAAAGCATTCGTTAGATAATCTAAAGAGCTCTCAGGAAAGTCTTCAATCTTTCTTCTACTCCTACCAGGAACGTGATAATAGTGTTCACGAAAAACGAAGGTTTTTGAGAAAAATCACATTTTTGTTGCAGCTTTGCAAACCCTCTAGCGGCTAAACTATTTGAACGTGGTGAGTCAAACATAAAGCAGCGGTTAGATAATTTAAAGGGCTTTCAGGAAAGTCTTCAATCTTTCTTCTACTCCTACCAGGAACGTGATAATAGTGTTCACGAAAAACGAAGGTTTTTGAAAAAAATCACATTTTTGTTTCAACTTTGCAAACGCTCTAGCGGGTAAATTGTTTGAAAGAGGTAAGTCAAATAAAAAGCATTGGTTAGATAATTTAAAGGGCTTTCAGGAAAGTCTTCAATCATTCTGCTACTGCTACCAATAACGCGGCAATAGTATTCACGAAAAAAGTAGGTTTTTGAGAAAAATCACATTTTTGTTTCAACTTTGCAAACGCTATAGCGGCTAAACTATTTGAACGTGGTGAGTCAAACATAAAGCATTGGTTATATAATTTAAAGGGCTTTCAGAAAAGTCTTCAATCCTTCTTCTATTTCTACCAGGAACGTATTAATAGTGTTCACGAATACGTAGGTTTTTGAGAAAAATCACATTTTTGTTTCAAATTTGTAGTGCTTTCTGGAAAGCCTTCAATCTTTCTTCTGCTCCTACCAGGGGCTTGGCAATAGTCAAATTTTCGCTTCAACTTTGCAAACGCTCTAGCGGGTAAACTGTTTGAAAAAGGCAAGTCAAATAAAAAGCATTGGTTAGATAATTTAAAGAGCTTTCAGAAAAGTCTTCAATCTTTCTTCTACTCCTACCAGGGGCTTGGCAATAGTCAAATTTTCGTTTCAACTTTGCAAACGCTCTAGCGGGTAAACTGTTTGAAAGAGGTAAGTCAAATAAAATGCATTGGTTAGATAATTTAAAGGGCTTTCAGGAAAGTCTTCAATCATTCTCCTACTGCTACCAGGAATGTGGCAATAGTGTTCACGAAAAACCTAGGTTTTTGAGAAAAATCACATTTTTGTTTCAACTTTGCAAACGCTCTAGCGGCTAAACTATTTGAACGAGGTAAGTCGAACATAAAGCATTGGTTAGATAATTAAAAGGGCTTTCAGGAAGTCTTCAAGCATTCTTCTACTCCTACCAGGAACGTGGTAATAGTGTTCACGAAAAACCTCGGTTTTTGAGAAAAATCACATTTTTGTTTCAGCTTTGCAAACGCTCTAGCGGCTAAACTATTCGAACGCCGTTAGTCAAACCTAAAGCATTGGTTAGATAATTTGAAGTGTTTTCAGAAAAGCCTTCAATCTTTCTTCTGCTCCTACCAGGAACGTGGCAATAGTGTTCACGAAAAACGAAGGTTTTCGAGAAAAATCATATTTTTGTTTCAACTTTGCGAACGCTCTAGCGGCTAAACTATTTGAACGAGATGGGTCAAGCATAAAGCACCGGTTAGACAATTTAAAGAGCTTTCAGGAAAGTCTTCAACCTTTCTTCTACTCCTACCAGGGGCTTGGCAATAGTCACATTTTTGTTTCAACTTTGCAAACGCTCTAGCGGCTAAACTATTTGAACGAGGTGAGTCAAACATAAAGCATTGGTTAGATAATTTAAAGGGCTTTCAGGAAAGTCTTCAATCATTCTGCTACTGTTACCAGGAATGTGGCAATAGTGTTCACGAAAAACCTAGGTTTTTGAGAAAAATCACATTTTTGTTTCAACTTTGCAAACGCTTTAGTGACTAAACTATTGGAACGAGGTAATTCAAACATAGGTCATTCTTTAGATAATCTAAAGAGCTTTCAGGAAAATCTCGAATCTTTTTTCTACTCTTACCAAGAACGTGGCATTCGTGTTCACGAAAAACTTAGGTTTTTGAGAAATATCACATTTTTGTTTAAACTTTGCAAACGCTCTAGCGGCTAAACTATTTGAACGAGGTTAGTCAAACCTAAAGCATTGGTTAGATAATTTGAAGTGTTTTCAGAAAAGCCTTCAATGTTTCTTCTACTCCTACCAGGAACGTAGCAATAGTGTTCACGAAAAACGAAGGTTTTTGAGAAAAATAACATTTTTGTTTCAACTTTGCAAACGCTCTAGTGGCTAAACTATTTGAACGAGGTCAGTCAAACATAAAGCATTGGTTAGATAATTTAAGCGGCTTTCAGGAAAGTCTTCAATCTTTCTTCTACTCCAACCAAGAACGTGGTAATAGTGTTCACGAAAAACGTAGGTTTTTGAGAAAAATCACATTTTTGTTTCAACTTTGCAAACGCTCTAGCGGCCAAACTATTTGAACGAGGTGAGTCAAACATAAAGCATTGGTTAGATAATTTAAGGGGCTTTCAGCAAAGTCTTCAATCTTTCTTCTACTCCAACCAAGAACGTGGTAATAGTGTTCACGAAAAACGTAGGTTTTTGAGAAAAATCACATTTTTGTTTCAACTTTGCAAACGCTCTAGCGGCTAAACTATTTTAAGGAGGTGAGTCAAACATAACTCATTCGTTAGATAATTTAAAGGGCTTTCAGGAAAGTTTTCAACCTTTCTTCTATTCCTGCCAGGAACGTGGTAATAGTGTTCACAAAAACGTAGGTTTTTGAGAAAAATCATATATTTTGTTTCAACTTTGCAAACGCTCTAGCGGCTAAACTATTGGAACGAGGTAAATCAAACATAAAGCATTCGTTAGATAATCTAAAGAGCTCTCAGGAAAGTCTTCAATCATTCTTCTACTGCTAACAGGAATGTGACAATGGTGTTCACGAAAGACGTAGGTTTTTGAGAAAAATCACATGTTTGTTTCAACTTTGCAAACGCTCTAGCGGACAAACTATTTGAACGAGGTGAGCCAATCATAAAGCATTGGTTAGATAATTTAAAGGGCTTTCAGGAAAGCCTTCAATCTTTCTTCTGCTCTTACCAGGGGCTTGGCAATAGTCACATTTTTGTCTCACCTTTGCAAACGCTCTAGCGGCTAAACTATTTGAACGAGGTGAGTCAAACATAAAGCATTGGTTAGATAATTTAAAGGGCTTTCAGGAAAGTCTTCAATCATTCTTCTACTGCTACCAGGAATGTGGCAATAGTGTTCACGAAAGACGTAAGTTTTTGAGAAAAATCACATTTTTGTTTCAACTTTGCAAACGCTCTAGCGGCTAAACTATTTGAACGAGGTGAGTCAAACATAAAGCATTGGTTAGATAATTTAAAGGGCTTTAAGGAAAGCCTTCATTCTTTCTTCTACTCCTACCAAGAACGTGATAATAGTGTTCACGAAAAACGTAGGTTTTTGAGAAAAATCACAGTTTTTTTCAACTTTGCAAACGCTCTAGCGGCTAAGCTATTTGAACGACGTTAGTCAAATATAAAGCATTGGTTAGATAATTTAAAAGGCTTTCAGAAAAGTCCTCAATCATTCTTGCAAACGCTCTAGCGGCTAAACTGTTGGAACGAGGTAATTCAAACATAAAGCATACGTTAGATAATCTAAAGAGCTTTCGGGAAAATCTCCAATCTTTCTTCTACCCCTACCAAGAACGTGGCAATAGTGTTCACGAAAAACGTAGGTTTTGAGAAAAATCACAGTTTTGTATCAACTTTTCAAACGCTCTAGTGGCTAAACTATTTGAACGAGGTGAGTCAAACATAAAGCATTGGTTAGATAATTTAAAGGGCTTTCAGGAAAGCCTTCAGTCTTTCTTCTACTCTTACCAAGAACGTGATAATAGTGTTCACGAAAAACGTAGGTTTTTGAGAAAAATCACGATTTTGTTTCAACTTTGCAAACGCTCTAGCGGCTAAGCTATTTGAACGACGTTAGTCAAACATAAAGCATTGGTTAGATAATTTGAAGTGTTTTCAGAAAAGCCTTCAATCTTTCTTCTACTCCTACCAGGAACGTGGCAATAGTGTTCACGATAAACGTAGGTTTTTGAGAAAAATCACATTTTTGTATCAATTTTGCAAACGCTCTAGCGGCTAAACTATTTGAACGAGGTGAGTCGAACATAAAGTATTGGTTCGATATTTTAAATGGCTTTCAGGAAAGTCTTCAATCATTCTTCTACTCCTACCAAGAACGTGGTAATAGTGTTCACGAAAAACGTATGTTTTTGAGAAAAATCACATTTTTGTCTCAACTTTGCAAACGCTCTAGCGGCTAAACTATTTGATCGAGATGAGTCAAACATAAAACATTTGTTAGATAATTTAAAGGGTTTTCAGGAAAGACTTCAACCCTTCTTCTACTCCTACCAAAATCGTGGCAATAGTGTTCACGATAAACGTAGGTTTTTGAGAAAAATCACATTTTTGTATCAACTTTGCAAACGCTCTAGCGGCTAAACTATTTGAACGAGGTGAGTCGAACATAAAGTATTGGTTAAATAATTTAAATGGCTTTCAGGAAAGTCTTCAATCATTCTTCTACTCCTACCAAGAACGTGGTAATAGTGTTCACGAAAAACGTATGTTTTTGAGAAAAATCTTATTTTTGTTTCAACTTTGCAAACGAGGTGAGTTAAATAAAAAGCATTGGTTAGATAATTTGTAGAGCTTTCAGGAAAGCCTTCAATCTTTCTTCTACTCCTACCAGGGGCTTGGCAATAGTCAAATTTTCCTTTCAACTTTGCAAACGCTCTAGGGGGTAAACTGTTCGAAAGGGGAAAGTCAAATAAAAAGCATTGGTTAGATAATTTAAAGAGCTTTCAGGAAAGTCTTCAATCTTTCTTCTACTCCTACCAGGAACGTGGCAATAGTGTTCACGAAAAACGTATGTTTTTGAGAAAAATCACAGTTTTGTATCAACTTTGCAAACGCTCTAGTGGCTAAACTATTTGAACGAGGTCAGTCAAACATAGAGCATTGGTTAGATAATTTAAAGGGCTTTCAGGAAAGCCTTCAATCTTTCTTCTACTCCTACCAGGGTCTTGGCAATAGTCACATTTTTTTTTAACTTTGCAAACGCTCTAGCGGCTAAACTGTTGGAACGAGGTAAATCAAACATAAAGCATTCGTTAGATAATCTAAAGAGCTTTCAGGAAAGTCTTCAATCATTCTTCTACTGCTAACAGGAATGTGACAATGGTGTTCACGAAAGACGTAGGTTTTTGAGAAAAATCACATGTTTGTTTCAACTTTGCAAACGCTCTAGCGGCTAAGCTATTTGAACGACGTTAGTCAAACATAAAGCATTGGTTAGATTATTTGAAGTGTTTTCAGAAAAGCCTTCAATCTTTCTTCTACTCCTACCAGGAACGTGGCAATAGTGTTCACGAAAAACGTAGGTTTTTGAGAAAAATCACATGTTTGTTTCAACTTTGCAAACGCTCTAGCGGCTAAGCTATTTGAACGACGTTAGTCAAACATAAAGCATTGGTTAGATAATTTAAAGGGCTTTCAGGAAAGCCTTCAATCTTTCTTCTACTCCTACCAGGGGCTTGGCAATAGTCACATTTTTTTTTAACTTTGCAAACGCTCTAGTGGCTAAACTATTTGAACGAGGTGAGTCAAACATAAAGCATTGGTTAGATAATTTAAAGGGCTTTCAGGAAAGCCTTCAGTCTTTCTTCTACTCTTACCAAGAACGTGATAATAGTGTTCACGAAAAACGTAGGTTTTTGAGAAAAATCACATTTTTGTTTCAACTTTGCAAACGCTCTAGCGGCTAAGCTATTTGAACGACGTTAGTCAAACATAAAGCATTGGTTAGATTATTTGAAGTGTTTTCAGAAAAGCCTTCAATCTTTCTTCTACTCCTACCAGGAACGTGGCAATAGTGTTCACGAAAAACGTAGGTTTTTGAGAAAAATCTCATTTTTGTTTCAACGTTGCAAACGCTCTAGCGGCTAAACTATTTGAAAGAGGTGAGTCAAACATAAAGCATTGGTTAGATAATTTAAGGAGATTTCTGGAAAGCCTTCAATCATTCTTCTACTCCTACCAAGAACGTGGTAATAGTCTTCACGAAAAACGAAGGTTTTTGAGAAAAATCACATTTTTGTTTCAACTTTGCACACGCCCTAGCGGGTAAATTGTTTGAAAAAGATAAGTCAAATAAAAAACATTGGTTAGATAATTTAAAGAGCTTTCAGGAAAGACTTCAACCCTTCTTCTACTCCTACCACAATCGTGGCAATAGTGTTCACGATAAACGTAGGTTTTTGAGAAAAATCACATTTTTGTTTCAACTTTGCAAACGCTCTAGCGGCTAAACTATTGGAACGAGGTAAATCAAACATAAAGCATTCGTTAGATAATCTAAAGAGCTCTCAGGAAAGTCTTCAATCATTCTTCTACTGCTAACAGGAATGTGACAATGGTGTTCACGAAAGACGTAGGTTTTTGAGAAAAATCACATGTTTGTTTCAACTTTGCAAACGCTCTAGCGGACAAACTATTTGAACGAGGTGAGCCAATCATAAAGCATTGGTTAGATAATTTAAAGGGCTTTCAGGAAAGCCTTCAATCTTTCTTCTGCTCTTACCAGGGGCTTGGCAATAGTCACATTTTTGTCTCACCTTTGCAAACGCTCTAGCGGCTAAACTATTTGAACGAGGTGAGTCAAACATAAAGCATTGGTTAGATAATTTAAAGGGCTTTCAGGAAAGTCTTCAATCATTCTTCTACTGCTACCAGGAATGTGGCAATAGTGTTCACGAAAGACGTAAGTTTTTGAGAAAAATCACATTTTTGTTTCAACTTTGCAAACGCTCTAGCGGCTAAACTATTTGAACGAGGTGAGTCAAACATAAAGCATTGGTTAGATAATTTAAAGGGCTTTAAGGAAAGCCTTCATTCTTTCTTCTACTCCTACCAAGAACGTGATAATAGTGTTCACGAAAAACGTAGGTTTTTGAGAAAAATCACAGTTTTTTTCAACTTTGCAAACGCTCTAGCGGCTAAGCTATTTGAACGACGTTAGTCAAATATAAAGCATTGGTTAGATAATTTAAAAGGCTTTCAGAAAAGTCTTCAATCATTCTTGCAAACGCTCTAGCGGCTAAACTGTTGGAACGAGGTAATTCAAACATAAAGCATACGTTAGATAATCTAAAGAGCTTTCGGGAAAATCTCCAATCTTTCTTCTACCCCTACCAAGAACGTGGCAATAGTGTTCACGAAAAACGTAGGTTTTGAGAAAAATCACAGTTTTGTATCAACTTTCAAACGCTCTAGTGGCTAAACTATTTGAACGAGGTGAGTCAAACATAAAGCATTGGTTAGATAATTTAAAGGGCTTTCAGAAAAGCCTTCAGTCTTTCTTCTACTCTTACCAAGAACGTGATAATAGTGTTCACGAAAAACGTAGGTTTTTGAGAAAAATCACGATTTTGTTCCAACTTTGCAAACGCTCTAGCGGCTAAGCTAATTGAACGACGTTAGTCAAACATAAAGCATTGGTTAGATAATTTGAAGTGTTTTCAGAAAAGCCTTCAATCTTTCTTCTACTCCTACCAGGAACGTGGCAATAGTGTTCACGATAAACGTAGGTTTTTGAGAAAAATCACATTTTTGTATCAATTTTGCAAACGCTCTAGCGGCTAAACTATTTGAACGAGGTGAGTCGAACATAAAGTATTGGTTCGATATTTTAAATGGCTTTCAGGAAAGTCTTCAATCATTCTTCTACTCCTACCAAGAACGTGGTAATAGTGTTCACGAAAAACGTATGTTTTTGAGAAAAATTACATTTTTGTCTCAACTTTGCAAACGCTCTAGCGGCTAAACTATTTGATCGAGATGAGTCAAACATAAAACATTTGTTAGATAATTTAAAGGGTTTTCAGGAAAGACTTCAACCCTTCTTCTACTCCTACCAAAATCGTGGCAATAGTGTTCACGATAAACGTAGGTTTTTGAGAAAAATCACATTTTTGTATCAACTTTGCAAACGCTCTAGCGGCTAAACTATTTGAACGAGGTGAGTCGAACATAAAGTATTGGTTAGATAATTTAAATGGCTTTCAGGAAAGTCTTCAATCATTCTTCTACTCCTACCAAGAACGTGGTAATAGTGTTCACGAAAAACGTATGTTTTTGAGAAAAATCTTATTTTTGTTTCAACTTTGCAAACGAGGTGAGTTAAATAAAAAGCATTGGTTAGATAATTTGTAGAGCTTTCAGGAAAGCCTTCAATCTTTCTTCTACTCCTACCAGGGGCTTGGCAATAGTCAAATTTTCCTTTCAACTTTGCAAACGCTCTAGGGGGTAAACTGTTCGAAAGGGGAAAGTCAAATAAAAAGCATTGGTTAGATAATTTAAAGAGCTTTCAGGAAAGTCTTCAATCTTTCTTCTACTCCTACCAGGAACGTGGCAATAGTGTTCACGAAAAACGTATGTTTTTGAGAAAAATCACAGTTTTGTATCAACTTTGCAAACGCTCTAGTGGCTAAACTATTTGAACGAGGTGAGTCAAACATAGAGCATTGGTTAGATAATTTAAAGGGCTTTCAGGAAAGCCTTCAATCTTTCTTCTACTCCTACCAGGGTCTTGGCAATAGTCACATTTTTTTTTAACTTTGCAAACGCTCTAGCGGCTAAACTGTTGGAACGAGGTAAATCAAACATAAAGCATTCGTTAGATAATCTAAAGAGCTTTCAGGAAAATCTCCAATCTTTCTTTTACTCCTACCTTGAACGTGATAATAGTGTTCACGAAAAACGTAGGTTTTTGAGAAAAATCACATTTTTGTTTCAACTTTGCAAACGCTCTAGCGGCTAAGCTATTTGAACGACGTTAGTCAAACATAAAGCATTGGTTAGATTATTTGAAGTGTTTTCAGAAAAGCCTTCAACCTTTCTTCTACTCCTACCAGGAACGTGGCAATAGTGTTCACGAAAAACGTAGGTTTTTGAGAAAAATCTCATTTTTGTTTCAACGTTGCAAACGCTCTAGCGGCTAAACTATTTGAAAGAGGTGAGTCAAACATAAAGCATTGGTTAGATAATTTAAGGAGATTTCTGGAAAGCCTTCAATCATTCTTCTACTCCTACCAAGAACGTGGTAATAGTCTTCACGAAAAACGAAGGTTTTTGAGAAAAATCACATTTTTGTTTCAACTTTGCACACGCCCTAGCGGGTAAATTGTTTGAAAAAGATAAGTCAAATAAAAAACATTGGTTAGATAATTTAAAGAGCTTTCAGGAAAGACTTCAAACCTTCTTCTACTCCTACCACAATCGTGGCAATAGTGTTCACGATAAACGTAGGTTTTTGAGAAAAATCACATTTTTGTATCAACTTTGCAAACGCTCTAGCGGCTAAACTATTTGAACGAGGTGAGTCGAACATAAAGTATTGGTTAGATAATTTAAATGGCTTTCAGGAAAGTCTTCAATCATTATTCTACTCCTACCACAATCGTGGCAATAGTGTTCACGAAAAACGTATGTTTTTGAGAAAACTCTTATTTTTGTTTCAACTTTGCAAACGCCCTAGCGGCTAAACTATTTGAACGAGGTGAGTCGAACATAAAACATTGGTTAGATAATAAGTTCAGGAAGTCTTCAATCATTCTTCTACTCCTGCCAGGAACGTGGTAATATTGTTCACGAAAAACGTATGTTTTTGAGAAAAATCTTATTTTTGTTTCAACTTTGCAAACGCTCTAGCGGCTTAACTGTTTAGACGAGGTGAGTCAAATAAAAAGCATTGGTTAGATAATTTGTAGAGCTTTCAGGAAAGCCTTCAACCTTTCTTCTACTCCTACCAGGGGCTTGGCAATAGTCAAATTTTCCTTTCAACTTTGCAAACGCTCTAGGGGGTAAACTGTTCGAAAGGGGAAAGTCAAATAAAAAGCATTGGTTAGATAATTTAAAGAGCTTTCAGGAAAGTCTTCAATCTTTCTTCTACTCCTACCAGGAACGTGGCAATAGTGTTCACGAAAAACGTATCTTTTTGAGAAAAATCACAGTTTTGTATCAACTTTGCAAACGCTCTAGTGGCTAAACTATTTGAACGAGGTGAGTCAAACATAAAGCAGTGGTTAGATAATTTAAAGGGCTTTCAGGAAAGCCTTCAATCTTTCTTCTACTCCTACCAGGGTCTTGGCAATAGTCACATTTTTTTTTAACTTTGCAAACGCTCTAGCGGCTAAACTGTTGGAACGAGGTAAATCAAACATAAAGCATTCGTTAGATAATCTAAAGAGCTTTCAGGAAAATCTCCAATATTTCTTTTGCTCCTACCTTGAACGTGATAATAGTGTTCACGAAAAACGTAGGTTTTTGAGAAAAATCACATTTTTGTTCAACTTTGCAAACGCTCTAGCGGCTAAGCTATTTGAACGACGTTAGTCAAACATAAAGCATTGGTTAGATTATTTGAAGTGTTTTCAGAAAAGCCTTCAATCATTCTTCTACTCCTGCCAGGAACGTGGTAATATTGTTCACGAAAAACGTATGTTTTTGAGAAAAATCTTATTTTTGTTTTAACTTTGCAAACGCTCTAGCGGCTTAACTGTTTAGACGAGGTGAGTCAAATAAAAAGCATTGGTTAGATAATTTGTAGGGCTTTCAGGAAAGCCTTCAACCTTTCTTCTACTCCTACCAGGGGCTTGGCAATAGTCAAATTTTCCTTTCAACTTTGCAAACGCTCTAGGGGGTAAACTGTTCGAAAGGGGAAAGTCAAATAAAAAGCATTGGTTAGATAATTTAAGGAGCTTTCTGGAAAGTCTTCAATCATTCTTCTACTCCTGCCAAGAACGTGGTAATAGTCTTCACGAAAAACGAAGGTGTTTGAGAAAAATCACATTTTTGTTTCAACTTTGCACACGCCCTAGCAAGTAAATTGTTTGAAAGAGATAAGTCAAATAAAAAGCATTGGTTAGATAATTTAAAGAGCTTTCAGGAAAGACTTCAACCCTTCTTCTACTCCTACCAAAATCGTGGCAATAGTGTTCACGATAAACGTAGGTTTTTGAAAAAAATCACATTTTTGTATCAACTTTGCAAACGCTCTAGCGGCTAAACTATTTGAACCAGGTGAGTCGAACATAAAGTATTGGTTAGATAATTTAAGTGGCTTTCAGGAAAGCCTTCAATCATTCTTCTACTCCTGCCAGGAACGTGGTAATATTGTTCACGAAAAACGTATGTTTTTGAGAAAAATCTTATTTTTGTTTTAACTTTGCAAACGCTCTAGCGGCTTAACTGTTTAGACGAGGTGAGTCAAATAAAAAGCATTGGTTAGATAATTTGTAGGGCTTTCAGGAAAGCCTTCAACCTTTCTTCTACTCCTACCAGGGGCTTGGCAATAGTCAAATTTTCCTTTCAACTTTGCAAACGCTCTAGGGGGTAAACTGTTCGAAAGGGGAAAGTCAAATAAAAAGCATTGGTTAGATAATTTAAGGAGCTTTCTGGAAAGTCTTCAACCATTCTTCTACTCCTGCCAAGAACGTGGTAATAGTCTTCACGAAAAACGAAGGTGTTTGAGAAAAATCACATTTTTGTTTCAACTTTGCACACGCCCTAGCAAGTAAATTGTTTGAAAGAGATAAGTCAAATAAAAAGCATTGGTTAGATAATTTAAAGAGCTTTCAGGAAAGACTTCAACCCTTCTTCTACTCCTACCAAAATCGTGGCAATAGTGTTCACGATAAACGTAGGTTTTTGAAAAAAATCACATTTTTGTATCAACTTTGCAAACGCTCTAGCGGCTAAACTATTTGAACCAGGTGAGTCGAACATAAAGTATTGGTTAGATAATTTAAATGGCTTTCAGGAAAGTCTTCAATCATTCTTCTACTCCTGCCAGGAACGTGGTAATAGTATTCACGAAAAACGTAGGTTTTTGAGAAAAATCTTATTTTTGTTTCAACTTTGCAAACGCTCTAGCGCCTTAACTGTTTAGACGAGGTGAGTAAATAAAAAGCATTAGTTAGATAATTTGTAGTCCTTTCAGGAAAGCCTTCAGTCTTTTTTCTACTCCTACCAGGGGCTTGGCAATAGTCAAATTTTCCTTTCAACTTTGCAAACGCTCTAGGGGGTAAACTGTTCGAAAGGGGAAAGTCAAATAAAAAGCATTGGTTAGATAATTTAAAAGGCTTTCAGAAAAGTCTTCAATCATTCTTCTACTGCTACCTGGAACGTGGTAATAGTGTTCACGAAAAACGTAGGTTTTTGAGAAAAATCACATTTTTGTTTCAACTTTGCAAACGCTCTAGCGGCTAAACTATTTAAACGAGGTGAGTCGAACATAAAGCATTGGTTAGATAATTTAAAGGGCTTTCAGGAAGTCTTCAATCATTCTTCTACTGCTACCAGGAATGTGGCAATAGTGTTCACGAAAAACCTGGGTTTTTGAGAAAAATCACATTTTTGTTTCAGATTTGCAAACGCTCTAGCGGCTAAACTATTTGAACGAGGTGAGTCAAACATAAAGCAGTGGTTAGATAATTTAAAGAGCTTTCAGGAAAGTCTTCAATCATTCTTCTACTCCTACCAAGAACGTGGTAATAGTGTTCACGAAAAACGTATGTTTTTGAGAAAAATCTTATTTTTGTTTCAACTTTGCAAACGCCCTAGCGGCTAAACTATTTGAACGAGGTGAGTCGAACATAAAACATTGGTTAGATAATAAGTTCAGGAAGTCTTCAATCATTCTTCTACTCCTGCCAGGAACGTGGTAATATTGTTCACGAAAAACGTAGGTTTTTGAGAAAAATCACATTTTTGTCTCAACTTTGCAAACGCTCTAGCGGCTAAACTATTTGATCGAGATGAGTCAAACATAAAACATTTGTTAGATAAATTAAAGGGTTTTCAAGAAAGACTTCAACCCTTCTTCTACTCCTACCAAAATCGTGGCAATAGTGTTCACGATAAACGTAGGTTTTTGAGAAAAATCACATTTTTGTATCAACTTTGCAAACGCTCTAGCGGCTAAACTATTTGAACGAGGTGAGTCGAACATAAAGTTTTGGTTAGATAATTTAAATGGCTTTCAGGAAAGTCTTCAATCATTCTTCTACTCCTACCAAGAACGTGGTAATAGTGTTCACGAAAAACGTATGTTTTTGAGAAAAATCTTATTTTTGTTTCAACTTTGCAAACGCTCTAGCGGCTTAACTGTTTAGACGAGGTGAGTTAACAAAAAGCATTGGTTAGATAATTTGTAGTGCTTTCAGGAAAGCCTTCAATCTTTCTTCTACTCCTACCAGGGGCTTGGCAATAGTCAAATTTTCCTTTCAACTTTGCAAACGCTCTAGGGGTAAACTGTTCGAAAGGGGAAAGTCAAATAAAAAGCATTGGTTAGATAATTTAAAAGGCTTTCAGAAAAGTCTTCAATCATTCTTCTACTGCTACCTGGAACGTGGCAATAGTGTTCACGAAAAACGTAGGTTTTTGAGAAAAATCACATTTTTGTTTCAACTTTGCAAACGCTCTAGCGGGTAAACTATTGGAACGAGGTAAATCAAACATAAAGCAGTGGTTAGATAATTTAAAGGGCTTTCAGGAAAGTTTTCAATCGTTCCTCTACTGCTACCAGGAATGTGGCAATAGTGTTCAAGAAAAACCTGGGTTTTTGAGAAAAATCACATTTTTGTTTCAACTTTGCAAACGCTCTAGCGGCTAAACTATTTGAACGAGGTGAGTCAAACATAAAGCAGTGGTTAGATAATTTAAAGGGCTTTCAGGAAAGTTTTCAATCGTTCCTCTACTGCTACCAGGAATGTGGCAATAGTGTTCACGAGAAACCTGGGTTTTTGAGAAAAATCACATTTTTGTTTCAACTTTGCAAACGCTCTAGCGGCTAAACTATTTGAACGAGGTGAGTCGAACATAAAGCATTGGTTAGATAATTTTAAGGGCTTTCAGAAAGTCTTCAATCATTCTTCTACTCCTACCAGGAACGTGGTAATATTGTTCACGAAAAACGTAGGTTTTTGAGAAAAATCACATTTTTGTTTCAACTTTGCAAACGCTCTAGCGGGTAAACTATTGGAACGAGGTAAATCAAACATAAAGCATTCGTTAGATAATCTAAAGAGTTCTTAGGAAAGTCTTCAATCTTTCTTCTACTCCTACCAGGAACGTGTCAATAGTGTTCACGAAAAACGAAGGTTTTTGAGAAAAATCACATTTTTGCTTCAACTTTGCAACCGCTCTAGCGGGTAAACTATTGGAACGAGGTAAATCAAACATAAAGCATTCGTTAGATAATCTAAAGAGTTCTCAGGAAAGTCTTCAATCTTTCTTTTACTCCTACCAGGAACGTGATAATAGTGTTCACGAAGAACGAAGGTTTTTGAGAAAAATCACATTTTTGTTTCAACTTTGCAAACGCTCTAGCGGCTAAACGGAGGTGAGTCGAACATAAAGCATTGGTTAGATAATTTAAAGGCTTACAGGAAGTCTTCAATCATTCTTCTACTCCCACCAGGAACGTGGTAATATTGTTCACGAAAAACGTAGGTTTTTGAGAAAAATCACATTTTTGTTTCAACATTGCAAACGCTCTAGCGGCTAAACTATTTAAACGAGGTGAGTCGAACATAAAGCATTGGTTAGATAATTTAAAGGGCTTTCAGGAAAGTCTTCAATCATTCTTCTACTACTACCAGGAATGTGGCAATAGTGTTCACGAAAAACGTATGCTTTTGAGAAAAATCACAGTTTTGTATCAACTTTGCAAACGCTCTAGTGGCTAAACTATTTGAACGAGGTTAGTCAAGCAAACAGAATTGGTTAGATAATTTAATCTTTAATCTTTCTTCTACTCCTACCAGGAACGTGGCAATAGTGTTCACGAAAAACGTAGGTTTTTGAGAAAAATCTCATTTTTGTTTCAACGTTGCAAACGCTCTAGCGGCTAAACTATTTGAACGAAGTGAGTCAAACATAAAGCATTGGTTAGATAATTTAAGGAGCTTTCTGGAAAGTCTTCAATCATTCTTCTACTCCTACCAAGAACGTGGTAATAGTCTTCACGAAAAACGAAGGTTTTTGAGAAAAATCACATTTTTGTTTCAACTTTGCACACGCCCTAGCGGGTAAATTGTTTGAAAGAGATAAGTCAAATAAAAAGCATTGGTTAGATAATTTAAAGACTTTCAGCAAAGACTTCAACCCTTCTTCTACTCCTACCAAAATCGTGGCAATATTGTTCACGATAAACGTAGGTTTTTGAGAAAAATCACATTTTTGTATCAACTTTGCAAACGCTCTAGCGGCTAAACTATTTGAACGAGGTGAGTCGAACATAAAGTATTGGTTAGATAATTTAAATGGCTTTCAGGAAAGTCTTCAATCATTCTTCTACTCCTGCCAGGAACGTGGTAATAGTATTCACGAAAAACGTAGGTTTTTGAGAAAAATCTTATTTTTGTTTCAACTTTGCAAACGCTCTAGCGGCTTAACTGTTTAGACGAGGTGAGTTAACAAAAAGCATTGGTTAGATAATTTGTAGTGCTTTCAGGAAAGCCTTCAATCTTTCTTCTACTCCTACCAGGGGCTTGGCAATAGTCAAATTTTCCTTTCAACTTTGCAAACGCTCTAGGGGTAAACTGTTCGAAAGGGGAAAGTCAAATAAAAAGCATTGGTTAGATAATTTAAAAGGCTTTCAGAAAAGTCTTCAATCATTCTTCTACTGCTACCTGGAACGTGGCAATAGTGTTCACGAAAAACGTAGGTTTTAAAAAACATCACATTTTTGTTTCAACTTTGCAAACGCTCTAGCGGCTAAACTATTTAAACGAGGTGAGTCGAACATAAAGCATTGGTTAGATAATTTAAAGGGCTTTCAGGAAGTTTTCAATCATTCTTCTACTGCAACCAGGAATGTGGCAATAGTGTTCACGAAAAACCTGGGTTTTTGAGAAAAATCACATTTTTGTTTCAGATTTGCAAACGCTCTAGCGGCTAAACTATTTGAACGAGGTGAGTCAAACATAAAGCAGTGGTTAGATAATTTAAAGGGCTTTCAGGAAAGTCTTCAATCATTCTTCTACTGCTACCAGGAATGTGGCAATAGTGTTCAAGAAAAACCTGGGTTTTTGAGAAAAATCACATTTTTGTTTCAACTTTGCAAACGCTCTAGCGGCTAAACTATTTGAACGAGGTGAGTCAAACATAAAGCAGTGGTTAGATAATTTAAAGGGCTTTCAGGAAAGTTTTCAATCGTTCCTCTACTGCTACCAGGAATGTGGCAATAGTGTTCACGAGAAACCTGGGTTTTTGAGAAAAATCACATTTTTGTTTCAACTTTGCAAACGCTCTAGCGGCTAAACTATTTGAACGAGGTGAGTCGAACATAAAGCATTGGTTAGATAATTTTAAGGGCTTTCAGAAAGTCTTCAATCATTCTTCTACTCCTACCAGGAACGTGGTAATATTGTTCACGAAAAACGTAGGTTTTTGAGAAAAATCACATTTTTGTTTCAACTTTGCAAACGCTCTAGCGGGTAAACTATTGGAACGAGGTAAATCAAACATAAAGCATTCGTTAGATAATCTAAAGAGTTCTTAGGAAAGTCTTCAATCTTTCTTCTACTCCTACCAGGAACGTGTCAATAGTGTTCACGAGAAACGAAGGTTTTTGAGAAAAATCACATTTTTGCTTCAACTTTGCAACCGCTCTAGCGGGTAAACTATTGGAACGAGGTAAATCAAACATAAAGCATTCGTTAGATAATCTAAAGAGTTCTCAAGAAAGTCTTCAGTCTTTCTTTTACTCCTACCAGGAACGTGATAATAGTGTTCACGAAGAACGAAGGTTTTTGAGAAAAATCACATTTTTGTTTCAACTTTGCAAACGCTCTAGCGGCTAAACGGAGGTGAGTCGAACATAAAGCATTGGTTAGATAATTTAAAGGCTTACAGGAAGTCTTCAATCATTCTTCTACTCCCACCAGGAACGTGGTAATATTGTTCACGAAAAACGTAGGTTTTTGAGAAAAATCACATTTTTGTTTCAACATTGCAAACGCTCTAGCGGCTAAACTATTTGAACGAGGTGAGTCAAACATAAAGCATTGGTTAGATAATTTAAAGGGCTTTCAGGAAAGTCTTCAATCCTTCTTTCCTACCAGGAACGTGGTAATAGTGTTCACGAAAAACGTAGGTTTTTGAGAAAAATCACATTTTTGTTTCAACTTTGCAAACGCTCTAGCGGGTAAACTATTGGAACGAGGTAAATCAAACATAAAGCATTCGTTAGATAATCTAAAGAGTTCTCAGGAAAGTCTTCAATCTTTCTTTTACTCCTACCAGGAACAGAAAACTGTTTGAAAGAGGTAAGTCAAACATAAAGCATTGGTTAGATTATTTAAAGGGCTTTCAGGAAAGTCTTCAATCATTCTTCTACTGCTACCAGGAATGTGGCAATAGTGTTCACGAAAAACCTAGGTTTTTGAGAAAAATCACATTTTTGTTTCAACTTTGCAAACGCTCTAGCGGCTAAGCTATTTAAACGAGGTAAGTCGAACATTAAGCATTGGTTAGATAATTTAAAGGGCTTTCAGGAAGTCTTCAAGCATTCCTCTACTCCTACCAGGAGCGTGGTAATAGTGTTCACGAAAAACGTAGGTTTTTGAGAAAAATCATATTTTTGTTTCAACTTTGCGAACGCTCTAGTGGCTAAGCTATTTGAACGAGGTGAGTCGAACATAAAGTATTGGTTAGATAATTTAAAGAGCTTTCAGGAAAGACTTCAACCCTTCTTCTACTCCTACCAAAATCGTGGCAATAGTGTTCACGATAAACGTAGGTTTTTGAGAAAAATCACATTTTTGTATCAACTTTGCAAATGATCTAGCGGCTAAACTATTTGAACCAGGTGAGTCGAACATAAAGTATTGGTTAGATAATTTAAATGGCTTTCAGGAAAGTCTTCAATCATTCTTCTACTCCTGCCAGGAACGTGGTAATAGTATTCACGAAAAACGTAGGTTTTTGAGAAAAATCTTATTTTTGTTTCAACTTTGCAAACGCTCTAGCGGCTTAACTGTTTAGACGAGGTGAGTTAAATAAAAAGCATTGGTTAGATAATTTGTAGTGCTTTCAGGAAAGCCTTCAATCTTCCTTCTACTCCTACCAGGGGCTTGGCAATAGTCAAATTTTCCTTTCAACTTTGCAAACGCTCTAGGGGGTAAACTGTTCGGAAGGGGAAAGTCAAATAAAAAGCATTGGTTAGATAATTTAAAAGGCTTTCAGAAAAGTCTTCAATCATTCTTCTACTGCTACCTGGAACGTGGTAATAGTGTTCACGAAAAACGTAGGTTTTTGAGAAAAATCACATTTTTGTTTCAACTTTGCAAACGCTCTAGCGGCTAAACTATTTAAACGAGGTGAGTCGAACATAAAGCATTGGTTAGATAATTTAAAGGGCTTTCAGGAAGTCTTCAATCATTCTTCTACTGCTACCAGGAATGTGGCAATAGTGTTCACGAAAAACCTGGGTTTTTGAGAAAAATCACATTTTTGTTTCAGATTTGCAAACGCTCTAGCGGCTAAACTATTTGAACGAGGTGAGTCAAACATAAAGCAGTGGTTAGATAATTTAAAGGGCTTTCAGGAAAGTCTTCAATCATTCTTCTACTCCTACCAAGAACGTGGTAATAGTGTTCACGAAAAACGTATGTTTTTGAGAAAAATCTTATTTTTGTTTCAACTTTGCAAACGCCCTAGCGGCTAAACTATTTGAACGAGGTGAGTCGAACATAAAACATTGGTTAGATAATAAGTTCAGGAAGTCTTCAATCATTCTTATACTCCTGCCAGGAACGTGGTAATATTGTTCACGAAAAACGTAGGTTTTTGAGAAAAATCACATTTTTGTCTCAACTTTGCAAACGCTCTAGCGGCTAAACTATTTGAACGAGGTGAGTCGAACATAAAGTTTTGGTTAGATAATTTAAATGGCTTTCAGGAAAGTCTTCAATCATTCTTCTACTCCTACCAAGAACGTGGTAATAGTGTTCACGAAAAACGTATGTTTTTGAGAAAAATCACATTTTTGTTTCAACTTTGCAAACGCTCTAGCGGCTAAGCTATTTAAACGAGGTAAGTCGAACATAAAGCATTGGTTAGATAATTTAAAGGGCTTTCAGGAAGTCTTCAAGCATTCCTCTACTCCTACCAGGAGCGTGGTAATAGTGTTCACGAAAAACGTAGGTTTTTGAGAAAAATCATATTTTTGTTTCAACTTTGCGAACGCTCTAGTGGCTAAGCTATTTGAACGAGATGGGTCAAACATAAAGCACCGGTTAGACAATTTAAAGAGCTTTCAGGAAGGTCTTCAGTCTTTCTTCTACTCTTACCAGGGGCTTGGCAATAGTCACATTTTTGTTTCAACTTTGCAAACGCTCTAACGGCTAAACTATTTGAACGAGGTGAGTCAAACATAAAGCACTGGTTAGATAATTTAAAGGGCTTTCAGGAAAGTCTTCAATCATTCTTCTACTGCTACCAGGAATGTGAAAAACCTAGGTTTTTGAGAAAAATCATATTTTTGTTTCAACTTTGCGAACGCTCTAGCGGCTATACTATTTGAATGAGATGGGTCAAACATAAAGCACCGGTTAGCAAATGTAAAGAGCTTTTAGGAAGGTCTTCTACTCCTACCAGGGGCTTGGCAATAGTCACATTTTTGTTTCAACTTTGCAAACGCTCTAGCGGCTAAACTATTTGAACGAGGTGAGTCAAACTTAAAGCACTGGGTAGATAATTTAAAGGGCTTTCAGGAAGTCTTCAAGCATTCTTCTACTCCTACCAGGAACGTGGTAATAGTGTTCACGAAAAACGTAGGTTTTTGAGAAAAATCATATTTTTGTTTAAACTTTGCGAACGCTCTAGCGGCTAAACTATTTGAACGAGGTGAGTCGAACATAAAGCATTGGTTAGATAATTTAAAGGGCTTTCAGGAAGTTTTCAATCATTCTTCTACTGCAACCAGCAATGTGGCAATAGTGTTCACGAAAAACCTGGGTTTTTGAGAAAAATCACATTTTTGTTTCAGATTTGCAAACGCTCTAGCGGCTAAACTATTTGAACGAGGTGAGTCAAACATAAAGCAGTGGTTAGATAATTTAAAGGGCTTTCAGGAAAGTCTTCAATCATTCTTCTACTGCTACCAGGAATGTAGCAATAGTGTTCAAGAAAAACCTGGGTTTTTGAGAAAAATCACATTTTTGTTTCAACTTTGCAAACGCTCTAGCGGCTAAACTATTTGAAAGAGGTGAGTCAAACATAAAGCAGTGGTTAGATAATTTAAAGGGCTTTCAGGAAAGTTTTCAATCGTTCCTCTACTGCTACCAGGAATGTGGCAATAGTGTTCACGAGAAACCTGGGTTTTTGAGAAAAATCACATTTTTGTTTCAACTTTGCAAACGCTCTAGCGGCTAAACTATTTGAACGAGGTGAGTCGAACATAAAGCATTGGTTAGATAATTTTAAGGGCTTTCAGAAAGTCTTCAATCATTCTTCTACTCCTACCAGGAACGTGGTAATATTGTTCACGAAAAACGTAGGTTTTTGAGAAAAATCACATTTTTGTTTCAACTTTGCAAACGCTCTAGCGGGTAAACTATTGGAACGAGGTAAATCAAACATAAAGCATTCGTTAGATAATATAAAGAGTTCTTAGGAAAGTCTTCAATCTTTCTTCTACTCCTACCAGGAACGTGTCAATAGTGTTCACGAAAAACGAAGGTTTTTGGGAAAAATCACATTTTTGCTTCAACTTTGCAACCGCTCTAGCGGGTAAACTATTGGAACGAGGTAAATCAAACATAAAGCATTCGTTAGATAATCTAAAGAGTTCTCAGGAAAGTCTTCAATCTTTCTTTTACTCCTACCAGGAACGTGATAATAGTGTTCACGAAGAACGAAGGTTTTTGAGAAAAATCACATTTTTGTTTCAACTTTGCAAACGCTCTAGCGGCTAAACGGAGGTGAGTCGAACATAAAGCATTGGTTAGATAATTTAAAGGCTTACAGGAAGTCTTCAATCATTCTTCTACTCCCACCAGGAACGTGGTAATATTGTTCACGAAAAACGTAGGTTTTTGAGAAAAATCACATTTTTGTTTCAACATTGCAAACGCTCTAGCGGCTAAACTATTTGAACGAGGTGAGTCAAACATAAAGCATTGGTTAGATAATTTAAAGGGTTTTCAGGAAAGACTTCAACCCTTCTTCTACTCCTACCAAAATCGTGGCAATAGTGTTCACGATAAACGTAGGTTTTTGAGAAAAATCACATTTTTGTATCAACTTTGCAAACGCTCTAGCGGCTAAACTATTTGAACGAGGTGAGTCGAACATAAAGTTTTGGTTAGATAATTTAAATGGCTTTCAGGAAAGTCTTCAATCATTCTTCTACTCCTACCAAGAACGTGGTAATAGTATTCACGAAAAACGTAGGTTTTTGAGAAAAATCTTATTTTTGTTTCAACTTTGCAAACGCTCTAGGGAGTAAACTGTTCGAAAGGGGAAAGTCAAATAAAAAGCATTGGTTAGATAATTTAAAAGGCTTTCAGAAAAGTCTTCAATCATTCTTCTACTGCTACCTGGAACGTGGTAATAGTGTTCACGAAAAACGTAGGTTTTTGAGAAAAATCACATTTTTGTTTCAACTTTGCAAACGCTCTAGCGGCTAAACTATTTAAACGAGGTGAGTCGAACATAAAGCATTGGTTAGATAATTTAAAGGGCTTTCAGGAAGTCTTCAATCATTCTTCTACTGCTACCAGGAATGTGGCAATAGTGTTCACGAAAAACCTGGGTTTTTGAGAAAAATCACATTTTTGTTTCAGATTTGCAAACGCTCTAGCGGCTAAACTATTTGAACGAGGTGAGTCAAACATAAAGCAGTGGTTAGATAATTTAAAGGGCTTTCAGGAAAGTCTTCAATCATTCTTCTACTCCTACCAAGAACGTGGTAATAGTGTTCACGAAAAACGTATGTTTTTGAGAAAAATCTTATTTTTGTTTCAACTTTGCAAACGCCCTAGCGGCTAAACTATTTGAACGAGGTGAGTCGAACATAAAAAATTGGTTAGATAATAAGTTCAGGAAGTCTTCAATCATTCTTCTACTCCTGCCAGGAACGTGGTAATATTGTTCACGAAAAACGTAGGTTTTTGAGAAAAATCACATTTTTGTCTCAACTTTGCAAACGCTCTAGCGGCTAAACTATTTGATCGAGATGAGTCAAACATAAAACATTTGTTAGATAATTTAAAGGGTTTTCAGGAAAGACTTCAACCCTTCTTCTACTCCTACCAAAATCGTGGCAATAGTGTTCACGATAAACGTAGGTTTTTGAGAAAAATCACATTTTTGTATCAACTTTGCAAACGCTCTAGCGGCTAAACTATTTGAACGAGGTGAGTCGAACATAAAGTTTTGGTTAGATAATTTAAATGGCTTTCAGGAAAGTCTTCAATCATTCTTCTACTACTACCAGGAATGTGGCAATAGTGTTCACGAAAAACGTATGTTTTTGAGAAAAATCACATTTTTGTTTCAACTTTGCAAACGCTCTAGCGGCTAAGCTATTTAAACGAGGTAAGTCGAACATAAAGCATTGGTTAGATAATTTAAAGGGCTTTCAGGAAGTCTTCAAGCATTCCTCTACTCCTACCAGGAGCGTGGTAATAGTGTTCACGAAAAACCTGGGTTTTTGAGAAAAATCACATTTTTGTTTCAACTTTGCGAACGCTCTAGTGGCTAAGCTATTTGAACGAGATGGGTCAAACATAAAGCACCGGTTAGACAATTTAAAGAGCTTTCAGGAAGGTCTTCAGTCTTTCTTCTACTCTTACCAGGGGCTTGGCAATAGTCACATTTTTGTTTCAACTTTGCAAACGCTCTAACGGCTAAACTATTTGAACGAGGTGAGTCAAACATAAAGCACTGGTTAGATAATTTAAAGGGCTTTCAGGAAAGTCTTCAATCATTCTTCTACTGCTAACAGGAATGTGAAAAACCTAGGTTTTTGAGAAAAATCATATTTTTGTTTCAACTTTGCGAACGCTCTAGCGGCTATACTATTTGAATGAGATGGGTCAAACATAAAGCACCGGTTAGCAAATGTAAAGAGCTTTTAGGAAGGTCTTCTACTCCTACCAGGGGCTTGGCAATAGTCACATTTTTGTTTCAACTTTGCAAACGCTCTAGCGGCTAAACTATTTGAACGAGGTGAGTCAAACTTAAAGCACTGGGTAGATAATTTAAAGGGCTTTCAGGAAGTCTTCAAGCATTCTTCTACTCCTACCAGGAACGTGGTAATAGTGTTCACGAAAAACGTAGGTTTTTGAGAAAAATCATATTTTTGTTTAAACTTTGCGAACGCTCTAGCGGCTAAACTATTTGAACGAGATGGGTCAAACATAGGGGGTAAACTGTTCGAAAGGGGAAAGTCAAATAAAAAGCATTGGTTAGATAATTTAAAGAGCTTTCAGGAAAGTCTTCAATCTTTCTTCTACTCCTACCAAAATCGTGGCAATATTGTTCACGATAAACGTAGGTTTTTGAGAAAAATCACATTTTTGTATCAACTTTGCAAACGCTCTAGCGGCTAAACTATTTGAACGAGGTGAGTCGAACATAAAGTATTGGTTAGATAATTTAAATTGCTTTCAGGAAAGTCTTCAATCATTCTTCTACTCCTGCCAGGAACGTGGTAATAGTATTCACGAAAAACGTAGGTTTTTGAGAAAAATCTTATTTTTGTTTCAACTTTGCAAACGCTCTAGCGGCTTAACTGTTTAGACGAGGTGAGTTAACAAAAAGCATTGGTTAGATAATTTGTAGTGCTTTCAGGAAAGCCTTCAATCTTTCTTCTACTCCTACCAGGGGCTTGGCAATAGTCAAATTTTCCTTTCAACTTTGCAAACGCTCTAGGGGTAAACTGTTCGAAAGGGGAAAGTCAAATAAAAAGCATTGGTTAGATAATTTAAAAGGCTTTCAGAAAAGTCTTCAATCATTCTTCTACTGCTACCTGGAACGTGGCAATAGTGTTCACGAAAAACGTAGGTTTTTAAAAAAAATCACATTTTTGTTTCAACTTTGCAAACGCTCTAGCGGCTAAACTATTTAAACGAGGTGAGTCGAACACAAAGCATTGGTTAGATAATTTAAAGGGCTTTCAGGAAGTCTTCAATCATTCTTCTACTCCTACCAGGAATGTGGCAATAGTGTTCACGAAAAACCTGGGTTTTTGAGAAAAATCACATTTTTGTTTCAGATTTGCAAACGCTCTAGCGGCTAAACTATTTGAACGAGGTGAGTCAAACATAAAGCAGTGGTTAGATAATTTAAAGGGCTTTCAGGAAAGTCTTCAATCATTATTCTACTGCTACCAGGAATGTGGCAATAGTGTTCGCGAAAAACCTGGGTTTTTGAGAAAAATCACATTTTTGTTTCAACTTTGCAAACGCTCTAGCGGCTAAACTATTTGAACGAGGTGAGTCAAACATAAAGCAGTGGTTAGATAATTTAAAGGGCTTTCAGGAAAGTCTTCAATCGTTCTTCTACTGCTACCAGGAATGTGGCAATAGTGTTCACGAGAAACCTGGGTTTTTGAGAAAAATCACATTTTTGTTTCAACTTTGCAAACGCTCTAGCGGCTAAACTATTTGAACGAGGTGAGTCGAACATAAAGCATTGGTTAGATAATTTAAAGGGCTTTCAGAAAGTCTTCAATCATTCTTCTACTCCTACCAGGAACGTGGTAATATTGTTCACGAAAAACGTAGGTTTTTGAGAAAAATCACATTTTTGTTTCAACTTTGCAAACGCTCTAGCGGGTAAACTATTGGAACGAGGTAAATCAAACATAAAGCATTCGTTAGATAATCTAAAGAGTTCTTAGGAAAGTCTTCAATCTTTCTTCTACTCCTACCAGGAACGTGTCAATAGTGTTCACGAAAAACGAAGGTTTTTGAGAAAAATCACATTTTTGTTTCAGATTTGCAAACGCTCTAGCGGCTTAACTGTTTAGACGAGGTGAGTTAACAAAAAGCATTGGTTAGATAATTTGTAGTGCTTTCAGGAAAGCCTTCAATCTTTCTTCTACTCCTACCAGGGGCTTGGCAATAGTCAAATTTTCCTTTCAACTTTGCAAACGCTCTAGGGGGTAAACTGTTCGAAAGGGGAAAGTCAAATAAAAAGCATTGGTTAGATAATTTAGAAGGCTTTCAGAAAAGTCTTCAATCATTCTTCTACTGCTACCTGGAACGTGGCAATAGTGTTCACGAAAAACGTAGGTTTTTAAAAAAATCACATTTTTGTTTCAACTTTGCAAACGCTCTAGCGGCTAAACTATTTAAACGAGGTGAGTCGAACACAAAGCATTGGTTAGATAATTTAAAGGGCTTTCAGGAAGTCTTCAATCATTCTTCTACTGCTACCAGGAATATGGCAATAGTGTTCACGAAAAACCTGGGTTTTTGAGAAAAATCACATTTTTGTTTCAGATTTGCAAACGCTCTAGCGGCTAAACTATTTGAACGAGGTGAGTCAAACATAAAGCAGTGGTTAGATAATTTAAAGGGCTTTCAGGAAAGTCTTCAATCATTATTCTACTGCTACCAGGAATGTGGCAATAGTGTTCGCGAAAAACCTGGGTTTTTGAGAAAAATCACATTTTTGTTTCAACTTTGCAAACGCTCTAGCGGCTAAACTATTTGAACGAGGTGAGTCAAACATAAAGCAGTGGTTAGATAATTTAAAGGGCTTTCAGGAAAGTCTTCAATCGTTCTTCTACTGCTACCAGGAATGTGGCAATAGTGTTCACGAGAAACCTGGGTTTTTGAGAAAAATCACATTTTTGTTTCAACTTTGCAAACGCTCTAGCGGCTAAACTATTTGAACGAGGTGAGTCGAACATAAAGCATTGGTTAGATAATTTAAAGGGCTTTCAGAAAGTCTTCAATCATTCTTCTACTCCTACCAGGAACGTGGTAATATTGTTCACGAAAAACGTAGGTTTTTGAGAAAAATCACATTTTTGCTTCAACTTTGCAACCGCTCTAGCGGGTAAACTATTGGAACGAGGTAAATCAAACATAAAGCATTCGTTAGATAATCTAAAGAGTTCTCAGGAAAGTCTTCAATCTTTCATTTACTCCTACCAGGAACGTGATAATAGTGTTCACGAAGAACGAAGGTTTTTGAGAAAAATCACATTTTTGTTTCAACTTTGCAAACGCTCTAGCGGCTAAACGGAGGTGAGTCGAACATAAAGCATTGGTTAGATAATTTAAAGGGCTTACAGGAAGTCTTCAATCATTCTTCTACTCCCACCAGGAACGTGGTAATATTGTTCACGAAAAACGTAGGTTTTTGAGAAAAATCACATTTTTGTTTCAACATTGCAAACGCTCTAGCGGCTAAACTATTTGAACGAGGTGAGTCAAACATAAAGCATTGGTTAGATAATTTAAAGGGCTTTCAGGAAAGTCTTCAATCCTTCTTCTACTCCTACCAGGAACGTATTAATAGTGTTCACGAAAAACGTAGGTTTTTGAGAAAAATCACATTTTTGTTTCAACTTTGCAAACGCTCTAGCGGGTAAACTATTGGAACGAGGTAAATCAAACATAAAGCATTCGTTAGATAATCTAAAGAGTTCTCAGGAAAGTCTTCAATCTTTCTTTTACTCCTACCAGGAACAGAAAACTGTTTGAAAGAGGTAAGTCAAACATAAAGCATTGGTTAGATTATTTAAAGGGCTTTCAGGAAAGTCTTCAATCATTCTTCTACTGCTACCAGGAATGTGGCAATAGTGTTCACGAAAAACCTAGGTTTTTGAGAAAAATCACATTTTTGTTTCAACTTTGCAAACGCTCTAGCGGCTAAACTATTTAAACGAGGTGAGTCGAACATAAAGCATTGGTTAGATAATTTAAAGGGCTTTCAGGAAGTCTTCAATCATTCTTCTACTGCTACCAGGAATGTGGCAATAGTGTTCACGAAAAACCTGGGTTTTTGAGAAAAATCACATTTTTGTTTCAGATTTGCAAACGCTCTAGCGGCTAAACTATTTGAACGAGGTGAGTCAAACATAAAGCAGTGGTTAGATAATTTAAAGGGCTTTCAGGAAAGTCTTCAATCATTCTTCTACTCCTACCAAGAACGTGGTAATAGTGTTCACGAAAAACGTATGTTTTTGAGAAAAATCTTATTTTTGTTTCAACTTTGCAAACGCCCTAGCGGCTAAACTATTTGAACGAGGTGAGTCGAACATAAAACATTGGTTAGATAATAAGTTCAGGAAGTCTTCAATCATTCTTATACTCCTGCCAGGAACGTGGTAATATTGTTCACGAAAAACGTAGGTTTTTGAGAAAAATCACATTTTTGTCTCAACTTTGCAAACGCTCTAGCGGCTAAACTATTTGAACGAGGTGAGTCGAACATAAAGTTTTGGTTAGATAATTTAAATGGCTTTCAGGAAAGTCTTCAATCATTCTTCTACTCCTACCAAGAACGTGGTAATAGTGTTCACGAAAAACGTATGTTTTTGAGAAAAATCACATTTTTGTTTCAACTTTGCAAACGCTCTAGCGGCTAAGCTATTTAAACGAGGTAAGTCGAACATAAAGCATTGGTTAGATAATTTAAAGGGCTTTCAGGAAGTCTTCAAGCATTCCTCTACTCCTACCAGGAGCGTGGTAATAGTGTTCACGAAAAACGTAGGTTTTTGAGAAAAATCATATTTTTGTTTCAACTTTGCGAACGCTCTAGTGGCTAAGCTATTTGAACGAGATGGGTCAAACATAAAGCACCGGTTAGACAATTTAAAGAGCTTTCAGGAAGGTCTTCAGTCTTTCTTCTACTCTTACCAGGGGCTTGGCAATAGTCACATTTTTGTTTCAACTTTGCAAACGCTCTAACGGCTAAACTATTTGAACGAGGTGAGTCAAACATAAAGCACTGGTTAGATAATTTAAAGGGCTTTCAGGAAAGTCTTCAATCATTCTTCTACTGCTACCAGGAATGTGAAAAACCTAGGTTTTTGAGAAAAATCATATTTTTGTTTCAACTTTGCGAACGCTCTAGCGGCTATACTATTTGAATGAGATGGGTCAAACATAAAGCACCGGTTAGCAAATGTAAAGAGCTTTTAGGAAGGTCTTCTACTCCTACCAGGGGCTTGGCAATAGTCACATTTTTGTTTCAACTTTGCAAACGCTCTAGCGGCTAAACTATTTGAACGAGGTGAGTCAAACTTAAAGCACTGGGTAGATAATTTAAAGGGCTTTCAGGAAGTCTTCAAGCATTCTTCTACTCCTACCAGGAACGTGGTAATAGTGTTCACGAAAAACGTAGGTTTTTGAGAAAAATCATATTTTTGTTTAAACTTTGCGAACGCTCTAGCGGCTAAACTATTTGAACGAGGTGAGTCGAACATAAAGCATTGGTTAGATAATTTAAAGGGCTTTCAGGAAGTTTTCAATCATTCTTCTACTGCAACCAGCAATGTGGCAATAGTGTTCACGAAAAACCTGGGTTTTTGAGAAAAATCACATTTTTGTTTCAGATTTGCAAACGCTCTAGCGGCTAAACTATTTGAACGAGGTGAGTCAAACATAAAGCAGTGGTTAGATAATTTAAAGGGCTTTCAGGAAAGTCTTCAATCATTCTTCTACTGCTACCAGGAATGTAGCAATAGTGTTCAAGAAAAACCTGGGTTTTTGAGAAAAATCACATTTTTGTTTCAACTTTGCAAACGCTCTAGCGGCTAAACTATTTGAAAGAGGTGAGTCAAACATAAAGCAGTGGTTAGATAATTTAAAGGGCTTTCAGGAAAGTTTTCAATCGTTCCTCTACTGCTACCAGGAATGTGGCAATAGTGTTCACGAGAAACCTGGGTTTTTGAGAAAAATCACATTTTTGTTTCAACTTTGCAAACGCTCTAGCGGCTAAACTATTTGAACGAGGTGAGTCGAACATAAAGCATTGGTTAGATAATTTTAAGGGCTTTCAGAAAGTCTTCAATCATTCTTCTACTCCTACCAGGAACGTGGTAATATTGTTCACGAAAAACGTAGGTTTTTGAGAAAAATCACATTTTTGTTTCAACTTTGCAAACGCTCTAGCGGGTAAACTATTGGAACGAGGTAAATCAAACATAAAGCATTCGTTAGATAATATAAAGAGTTCTTAGGAAAGTCTTCAATCTTTCTTCTACTCCTACCAGGAACGTGTCAATAGTGTTCACGAAAAACGAAGGTTTTTGGGAAAAATCACATTTTTGCTTCAACTTTGCAACCGCTCTAGCGGGTAAACTATTGGAACGAGGTAAATCAAACATAAAGCATTCGTTAGATAATCTAAAGAGTTCTCAGGAAAGTCTTCAATCTTTCTTTTACTCCTACCAGGAACGTGATAATAGTGTTCACGAAGAACGAAGGTTTTTGAGAAAAATCACATTTTTGTTTCAACTTTGCAAACGCTCTAGCGGCTAAACGGAGGTGAGTCGAACATAAAGCATTGGTTAGATAATTTAAAGGCTTACAGGAAGTCTTCAATCATTCTTCTACTCCCACCAGGAACGTGGTAATATTGTTCACGAAAAACGTAGGTTTTTGAGAAAAATCACATTTTTGTTTCAACATTGCAAACGCTCTAGCGGCTAAACTATTTGAACGAGGTGAGTCAAACATAAAGCATTGGTTAGATAATTTAAAGGGTTTTCAGGAAAGACTTCAACCCTTCTTCTACTCCTACCAAAATCGTGGCAATAGTGTTCACGATAAACGTAGGTTTTTGAGAAAAATCACATTTTTGTATCAACTTTGCAAACGCTCTAGCGGCTAAACTATTTGAACGAGGTGAGTCGAACATAAAGTTTTGGTTAGATAATTTAAATGGCTTTCAGGAAAGTCTTCAATCATTCTTCTACTCCTACCAAGAACGTGGTAATAGTATTCACGAAAAACGTAGGTTTTTGAGAAAAATCTTATTTTTGTTTCAACTTTGCAAACGCTCTAGGGAGTAAACTGTTCGAAAGGGGAAAGTCAAATAAAAAGCATTGGTTAGATAATTTAAAAGGCTTTCAGAAAAGTCTTCAATCATTCTTCTACTGCTACCTGGAACGTGGTAATAGTGTTCACGAAAAACGTAGGTTTTTGAGAAAAATCACATTTTTGTTTCAACTTTGCAAACGCTCTAGCGGCTAAACTATTTAAACGAGGTGAGTCGAACATAAAGCATTGGTTAGATAATTTAAAGGGCTTTCAGGAAGTCTTCAATCATTCTTCTACTGCTACCAGGAATGTGGCAATAGTGTTCACGAAAAACCTGGGTTTTTGAGAAAAATCACATTTTTGTTTCAGATTTGCAAACGCTCTAGCGGCTAAACTATTTGAACGAGGTGAGTCAAACATAAAGCAGTGGTTAGATAATTTAAAGGGCTTTCAGGAAAGTCTTCAATCATTCTTCTACTCCTACCAAGAACGTGGTAATAGTGTTCACGAAAAACGTATGTTTTTGAGAAAAATCTTATTTTTGTTTCAACTTTGCAAACGCCCTAGCGGCTAAACTATTTGAACGAGGTGAGTCGAACATAAAAAATTGGTTAGATAATAAGTTCAGGAAGTCTTCAATCATTCTTCTACTCCTGCCAGGAACGTGGTAATATTGTTCACGAAAAACGTAGGTTTTTGAGAAAAATCACATTTTTGTCTCAACTTTGCAAACGCTCTAGCGGCTAAACTATTTGATCGAGATGAGTCAAACATAAAACATTTGTTAGATAATTTAAAGGGTTTTCAGGAAAGACTTCAACCCTTCTTCTACTCCTACCAAAATCGTGGCAATAGTGTTCACGATAAACGTAGGTTTTTGAGAAAAATCACATTTTTGTATCAACTTTGCAAACGCTCTAGCGGCTAAACTATTTGAACGAGGTGAGTCGAACATAAAGTTTTGGTTAGATAATTTAAATGGCTTTCAGGAAAGTCTTCAATCATTCTTCTACTACTACCAGGAATGTGGCAATAGTGTTCACGAAAAACGTATGTTTTTGAGAAAAATCACATTTTTGTTTCAACTTTGCAAACGCTCTAGCGGCTAAGCTATTTAAACGAGGTAAGTCGAACATAAAGCATTGGTTAGATAATTTAAAGGGCTTTCAGGAAGTCTTCAAGCATTCCTCTACTCCTACCAGGAGCGTGGTAATAGTGTTCACGAAAAACCTGGGTTTTTGAGAAAAATCACATTTTTGTTTCAACTTTGCGAACGCTCTAGTGGCTAAGCTATTTGAACGAGATGGGTCAAACATAAAGCACCGGTTAGACAATTTAAAGAGCTTTCAGGAAGGTCTT
Organism: Bactrocera zonata; assembly: GCA_037783105.1. Lineage (NCBI taxonomy): Eukaryota > Metazoa > Arthropoda > Insecta > Diptera > Tephritidae > Bactrocera > Bactrocera zonata. The sequence goes on along the minus strand of JBAWJQ010005301.1, from coordinate 32,563 downwards.
CAGTCTTTCTTCTACTCTTACCAGGGGCTTGGCAATAGTCACATTTTTGTTTCAACTTTGCAAACGCTCTAACGGCTAAACTATTTGAACGAGGTGAGTCAAACATAAAGCACTGGTTAGATAATTTAAAGGGCTTTCAGGAAAGTCTTCAATCATTCTTCTACTGCTAACAGGAATGTGAAAAACCTAGGTTTTTGAGAAAAATCATATTTTTGTTTCAACTTTGCGAACGCTCTAGCGGCTATACTATTTGAATGAGATGGGTCAAACATAAAGCACCGGTTAGCAAATGTAAAGAGCTTTTAGGAAGGTCTTCTACTCCTACCAGGGGCTTGGCAATAGTCACATTTTTGTTTCAACTTTGCAAACGCTCTAGCGGCTAAACTATTTGAACGAGGTGAGTCAAACTTAAAGCACTGGGTAGATAATTTAAAGGGCTTTCAGGAAGTCTTCAAGCATTCTTCTACTCCTACCAGGAACGTGGTAATAGTGTTCACGAAAAACGTAGGTTTTTGAGAAAAATCATATTTTTGTTTAAACTTTGCGAACGCTCTAGCGGCTAAACTATTTGAACGAGATGGGTCAAACATAGGGGGTAAACTGTTCGAAAGGGGAAAGTCAAATAAAAAGCATTGGTTAGATAATTTAAAGAGCTTTCAGGAAAGTCTTCAATCTTTCTTCTACTCCTACCAAAATCGTGGCAATATTGTTCACGATAAACGTAGGTTTTTGAGAAAAATCACATTTTTGTATCAACTTTGCAAACGCTCTAGCGGCTAAACTATTTGAACGAGGTGAGTCGAACATAAAGTATTGGTTAGATAATTTAAATTGCTTTCAGGAAAGTCTTCAATCATTCTTCTACTCCTGCCAGGAACGTGGTAATAGTATTCACGAAAAACGTAGGTTTTTGAGAAAAATCTTATTTTTGTTTCAACTTTGCAAACGCTCTAGCGGCTTAACTGTTTAGACGAGGTGAGTTAACAAAAAGCATTGGTTAGATAATTTGTAGTGCTTTCAGGAAAGCCTTCAATCTTTCTTCTACTCCTACCAGGGGCTTGGCAATAGTCAAATTTTCCTTTCAACTTTGCAAACGCTCTAGGGGGTAAACTGTTCGAAAGGGGAAAGTCAAATAAAAAGCATTGGTTAGATAATTTAAAAGGCTTTCAGAAAAGTCTTCAATCATTCTTCTACTGCTACCTGGAACGTGGCAATAGTGTTCACGAAAAACGTAGGTTTTTAAAAAAAATCACATTTTTGTTTCAACTTTGCAAACGCTCTAGCGGCTAAACTATTTAAACGAGGTGAGTCGAACACAAAGCATTGGTTAGATAATTTAAAGGGCTTTCAGGAAGTCTTCAATCATTCTTCTACTCCTACCAGGAATGTGGCAATAGTGTTCACGAAAAACCTGGGTTTTTGAGAAAAATCACATTTTTGTTTCAGATTTGCAAACGCTCTAGCGGCTAAACTATTTGAACGAGGTGAGTCAAACATAAAGCAGTGGTTAGATAATTTAAAGGGCTTTCAGGAAAGTCTTCAATCATTATTCTACTGCTACCAGGAATGTGGCAATAGTGTTCGCGAAAAACCTGGGTTTTTGAGAAAAATCACATTTTTGTTTCAACTTTGCAAACGCTCTAGCGGCTAAACTATTTGAACGAGGTGAGTCAAACATAAAGCAGTGGTTAGATAATTTAAAGGGCTTTCAGGAAAGTCTTCAATCGTTCTTCTACTGCTACCAGGAATGTGGCAATAGTGTTCACGAGAAACCTGGGTTTTTGAGAAAAATCACATTTTTGTTTCAACTTTGCAAACGCTCTAGCGGCTAAACTATTTGAACGAGGTGAGTCGAACATAAAGCATTGGTTAGATAATTTAAAGGGCTTTCAGAAAGTCTTCAATCATTCTTCTACTCCTACCAGGAACGTGGTAATATTGTTCACGAAAAACGTAGGTTTTTGAGAAAAATCACATTTTTGTTTCAACTTTGCAAACGCTCTAGCGGGTAAACTATTGGAACGAGGTAAATCAAACATAAAGCATTCGTTAGATAATCTAAAGAGTTCTTAGGAAAGTCTTCAATCTTTCTTCTACTCCTACCAGGAACGTGTCAATAGTGTTCACGAAAAACGAAGGTTTTTGAGAAAAATCACATTTTTGTTTCAGATTTGCAAACGCTCTAGCGGCTTAACTGTTTAGACGAGGTGAGTTAACAAAAAGCATTGGTTAGATAATTTGTAGTGCTTTCAGGAAAGCCTTCAATCTTTCTTCTACTCCTACCAGGGGCTTGGCAATAGTCAAATTTTCCTTTCAACTTTGCAAACGCTCTAGGGGGTAAACTGTTCGAAAGGGGAAAGTCAAATAAAAAGCATTGGTTAGATAATTTAGAAGGCTTTCAGAAAAGTCTTCAATCATTCTTCTACTGCTACCTGGAACGTGGCAATAGTGTTCACGAAAAACGTAGGTTTTTAAAAAAAATCACATTTTTGTTTCAACTTTGCAAACGCTCTAGCGGCTAAACTATTTAAACGAGGTGAGTCGAACACAAAGCATTGGTTAGATAATTTAAAGGGCTTTCAGGAAGTCTTCAATCATTCTTCTACTGCTACCAGGAATATGGCAATAGTGTTCACGAAAAACCTGGGTTTTTGAGAAAAATCACATTTTTGTTTCAGATTTGCAAACGCTCTAGCGGCTAAACTATTTGAACGAGGTGAGTCAAACATAAAGCAGTGGTTAGATAATTTAAAGGGCTTTCAGGAAAGTCTTCAATCATTATTCTACTGCTACCAGAAATGTGGCAATAGTGTTCGCGAAAAACCTGGGTTTTTGAGAAAAATCACATTTTTGTTTCAACTTTGCAAACGCTCTAGCGGCTAAACTATTTGAACGAGGTGAGTCAAACATAAAGCAGTGGTTAGATAATTTAAAGGGCTTTCAGGAAAGTCTTCAATCGTTCTTCTACTGCTACCAGGAATGTGGCAATAGTGTTCACGAGAAACCTGGGTTTTTGAGAAAAATCACATTTTTGTTTCAACTTTGCAAACGCTCTAGCGGCTAAACTATTTGAACGAGGTGAGTCGAACATAAAGCATTGGTTAGATAATTTAAAGGGCTTTCAGAAAGTCTTCAATCATTCTTCTACTCCTACCAGGAACGTGGTAATATTGTTCACGAAAAACGTAGGTTTTTGAGAAAAATCACATTTTTGCTTCAACTTTGCAACCGCTCTAGCGGGTAAACTATTGGAACGAGGTAAATCAAACATAAAGCATTCGTTAGATAATCTAAAGAGTTCTCAGGAAAGTCTTCAATCTTTCATTTACTCCTACCAGGAACGTGATAATAGTGTTCACGAAGAACGAAGGTTTTTGAGAAAAATCACATTTTTGTTTCAACTTTGCAAACGCTCTAGCGGCTAAACGGAGGTGAGTCGAACATAAAGCATTGGTTAGATAATTTAAAGGGCTTACAGGAAGTCTTCAATCGTTCTTCTACTGCTACCAGGAATGTGGCAATAGTGTTCACGAGAAACCTGGGTTTTTGAGAAAAATCACATTTTTGTTTCAACTTTGCAAACGCTCTAGCGGCTAAACTATTTGAACGAGGTGAGTCGAACATAAAGCATTGGTTAGATAATTTAAAGGGCTTTCAGAAAGTCTTCAATCATTCTTCTACTCCTACCAGGAACGTGGTAATATTGTTCACGAAAAACGTAGGTTTTTGAGAAAAATCACATTTTTGCTTCAACTTTGCAACCGCTCTAGCGGGTAAACTATTGGAACGAGGTAAATCAAACATAAAGCATTCGTTAGATAATCTAAAGAGTTCTCAGGAAAGTCTTCAATCCTTCTTCTACTCCTACCAGGAACGTATTAATAGTGTTCACGAAAAACGTAGGTTTTTGAGAAAAATCACATTTTTGTTTCAACTTTGCAAACGCTCTAGCGGGTAAACTATTGGAACGAGGTAAATCAAACATAAAGCATTCGTTAGATAATCTAAAGAGTTCTCAGGAAAGTCTTCAATCTTTCTTTTACTCCTACCAGGAACAGAAAACTGTTTGAAAGAGGTAAGTCAAACATAAAGCATTGGTTAGATAATTTAAAGGGCTTTCAGGAAAGTCTTCAATCATTCTTCTACTGCTACCAGGAATGTGGCAATAGTGTTCACGAAAAACCTAGGTTTTTGAGAAAAATCACATTTTTGTTTCAACTTTGCAAACGCTCTAGCGGCTAAGCTATTTAAACGAGGTAAGTCGAACATAAAGCATTGGTTAGATAATTTAAAGGGCTTTCAGGAAGTCTTCAAGAATTCCTCTACTCCTACCAGGAACGTGGTAATAGTGTTAACGAAAAACGTAGGTTTTTGAGAAAAATCATATTTTTGTTTCAACTTTGCGAACGCTCTAGTGGCTAAGCTATTTGAACGAGATGGGTCAAACATAAAGCACCGGTTAGACAATTTAAAGAGCTTTCAGGAAGGTCTTCAGTCTTTCTTCTACTCTTACCAGGGGCTTGGCAATAGTCACATTTTTGTTTCAACTTTGCAAACGCTCTAGCGGCTAAACTATTTAAACGAGGTGAGTCGAACACAAAGCATTGGTTAGATAATTTAAAGGGCTTTAAGGAAAGTCTTCAATCATTCTTCTACTGCTACCAGGAATGTGGCAATAGTGTTCACGAAAAACCTAGGTTTTTGAGAAAAATCATATTTTTGTTTCAACTTTGCGAACGCTCTAGCGACTATACTATTTGAATGAGATGGGTCAAACATAAAGCACCGGTTAGAAAATGTAAAGAGCTTTCAGGAAGGTCTTCTACTCCTACCAGGGGCTTGGCAATAGTCACATTTTTGTTTCAACTTTGCAAACGCTCTAGCGGCTAAACTATTTGAACGAGGTGAGTCAAACTTAAAGCACTGGGTAGATAATTTAAAGGGCTTTCAGGAAGTCTTCAAGCATTCTTCTACTCCTACCAGGAACGTGGTAATAGTGTTCACGAAAAACGTAGGTTTTTGAGAAAAATCATATTTTTGTTTAAACTTTGCGAACGCTCTAGCGGCTAAACTATTTGAACGAGGTGAGTCGAACATAAAGCATTGGTTAGATAATTTAAAGGGCTTTCAGGAAGTTTTCAATCATTCTTCTACTGCAACCAGCAATGTGGCAATAGTGTTCACGAAAAACCTGGGTTTTTGAGAAAAATCACATTTTTGTTTCAGATTTGCAAACGCTCTAGCGGCTAAACTATTTGAACGAGGTGAGTCAAACATAAAGCAGTGGTTAGATAATTTAAAGGGCTTTCAGGAAAGTCTTCAATCATTCTTCTACTGCTACCAGGAATGTAGCAATAGTGTTCAAGAAAAACCTGGGTTTTTGAGAAAAATCACATTTTTGTTTCAACTTTGCAAACGCTCTAGCGGCTAAACTATTTGAAAGAGGTGAGTCAAACATAAAGCAGTGGTTAGATAATTTAAAGGGCTTTCAGGAAAGTTTTCAATCGTTCCTCTACTGCTACCAGGAATGTGGCAATAGTGTTCACGAGAAACCTGGGTTTTTGAGAAAAATCACATTTTTGTTTCAACTTTGCAAACGCTCTAGCGGCTAAACTATTTGAACGAGGTGAGTCGAACATAAAGCATTGGTTAGATAATTTTAAGGGCTTTCAGAAAGTCTTCAATCATTCTTCTACTCCTACCAGGAACGTGGTAATATTGTTCACGAAAAACGTAGGTTTTTGAGAAAAATCACATTTTTGTTTCAACTTTGCAAACGCTCTAGCGGGTAAACTATTGGAACGAGGTAAATCAAACATAAAGCATTCGTTAGATAATATAAAGAGTTCTTAGGAAAGTCTTCAATCTTTCTTCTACTCCTACCAGGAACGTGTCAATAGTGTTCACGAAAAACGAAGGTTTTTGGGAAAAATCACATTTTTGCTTCAACTTTGCAACCGCTCTAGCGGGTAAACTATTGGAACGAGGTAAATCAAACATAAAGCATTCGTTAGATAATCTAAAGAGTTCTCAGGAAAGTCTTCAATCTTTCTTTTACTCCTACCAGGAACGTGATAATAGTGTTCACGAAGAACGAAGGTTTTTGAGAAAAATCACATTTTTGTTTCAACTTTGCAAACGCTCTAGCGGCTAAACGGAGGTGAGTCGAACATAAAGCATTGGTTAGATAATTTAAAGGCTTACAGGAAGTCTTCAATCATTCTTCTACTCCCACCAGAAACGTGGTAATATTGTTCACGAAAAACGTAGGTTTTTGAGAAAAATCACATTTTTGTTTCAACATTGCAAACGCTCTAGCGGCTAAACTATTTGAACGAGGTGAGTCAAACATAAAGCATTGGTTAGATAATTTAAAGGGTTTTCAGGAAAGACTTCAACCCTTCTTCTACTCCTACCAAAATCGTGGCAATAGTGTTCACGATAAACGTAGGTTTTTGAGAAAAATCACATTTTTGTATCAACTTTGCAAACGCTCTAGCGGCTAAACTATTTGAACGAGGTGAGTCGAACATAAAGTTTTGGTTAGATAATTTAAATGGCTTTCAGGAAAGTCTTCAATCATTCTTCTACTCCTACCAAGAACGTGGTAATAGTATTCACGAAAAACGTAGGTTTTTGAGAAAAATCTTATTTTTGTTTCAACTTTGCAAACGCTCTAGGGAGTAAACTGTTCGAAAGGGAAAGTCAAATAAAAAGCATTGGTTAGATAATTTAAAAGGCTTTCAGAAAAGTCTTCAATCATTCTTCTACTGCTACCTGGAACGTGGTAATAGTGTTCACGAAAAACGTAGGTTTTTGAGAAAAATCACATTTTTGTTTCAACTTTGCAAACGCTCTAGCGGCTAAACTATTTAAACGAGGTGAGTCGAACATAAAGCATTGGTTAGATAATTTAAAGGGCTTTCAGGAAGTCTTCAATCATTCTTCTACTGCTACCAGGAATGTGGCAATAGTGTTCACGAAAAACCTGGGTTTTTGAGAAAAATCACATTTTTGTTTCAGATTTGCAAACGCTCTAGCGGCTAAACTATTTGAACGAGGTGAGTCAAACATAAAGCAGTGGTTAGATAATTTAAAGGGCTTTCAGGAAAGTCTTCAATCATTCTTCTACTCCTACCAAGAACGTGGTAATAGTGTTCACGAAAAACGTATGTTTTTGAGAAAAATCTTATTTTTGTTTCAACTTTGCAAACGCCCTAGCGGCTAAACTATTTGAACGAGGTGAGTCGAACATAAAAAATTGGTTAGATAATAAGTTCAGGAAGTCTTCAATCATTCTTCTACTCCTGCCAGGAACGTGGTAATATTGTTCACGAAAAACGTAGGTTTTTGAGAAAAATCACATTTTTGTCTCAACTTTGCAAACGCTCTAGCGGCTAAACTATTTGATCGAGATGAGTCAAACATAAAACATTTGTTAGATAATTTAAAGGGTTTTCAGGAAAGACTTCAACCCTTCTTCTACTCCTACCAAAATCGTGGCAATAGTGTTCACGATAAACGTAGGTTTTTGAGAAAAATCACATTTTTGTATCAACTTTGCAAACGCTCTAGCGGCTAAACTATTTGAACGAGGTGAGTCGAACATAAAGTTTTGGTTAGATAATTTAAATGGCTTTCAGGAAAGTCTTCAATCATTCTTCTACTACTACCAGGTATGTGGCAATAGTGTTCACGAAAAACGTATGTTTTTGAGAAAAATCACATTTTTGTTTCAACTTTGCAAACGCTCTAGCGGCTAAGCTATTTAAACGAGGTAAGTCGAACATAAAGCATTGGTTAGATAATTTAAAGGGCTTTCAGGAAGTCTTCAAGCATTCCTCTACTCCTACCAGGAGCGTGGTAATAGTGTTCACGAAAAACCTGGGTTTTTGAGAAAAATCACATTTTTGTTTCAACTTTGCGAACGCTCTAGTGGCTAAGCTATTTGAACGAGATGGGTCAAACATAAAGCACCGGTTAGACAATTTAAAGAGCTTTCAGGAAGGTCTTCAGTCTTTCTTCTACTCTTACCAGGGGCTTGGCAATAGTCACATTTTTGTTTCAACTTTGCAAACGCTCTAACGGCTAAACTATTTGAACGAGGTGAGTCAAACATAAAGCACTGGTTAGATAATTTAAAGGGCTTTCAGGAAAGTCTTCAATCATTCTTCTACTGCTAACAGGAATGTGAAAAACCTAGGTTTTTGAGAAAAATCATATTTTTGTTTCAACTTTGCGAACGCTCTAGCGGCTATACTATTTGAATGAGATGGGTCAAACATAAAGCACCGGTTAGCAAATGTAAAGAGCTTTTAGGAAGGTCTTCTACTCCTACCAGGGGCTTGGCAATAGTCACATTTTTGTTTCAACTTTGCAAACGCTCTAGCGGCTAAACTATTTGAACGAGGTGAGTCAAACTTAAAGCACTGGGTAGATAATTTAAAGGGCTTTCAGGAAGTCTTCAAGCATTCTTCTACTCCTACCAGGAACGTGGTAATAGTGTTCACGAAAAACGTAGGTTTTTGAGAAAAATCATATTTTTGTTTAAACTTTGCGAACGCTCTAGCGGCTAAACTATTTGAACGAGATGGGTCAAACATAGGGGTAAACTGTTCGAAAGGGGAAAGTCAAATAAAAAGCATTGGTTAGATAATTTAAAGAGCTTTCAGGAAAGTCTTCAATCTTTCTTCTACTCCTACCAAAATCGTGGCAATATTGTTCACGATAAACGTAGGTTTTTGAGAAAAATCACATTTTTGTATCAACTTTGCAAACGCTCTAGCGGCTAAACTATTTGAACGAGGTGAGTCGAACATAAAGTATTGGTTAGATAATTTAAATTGCTTTCAGGAAAGTCTTCAATCATTCTTCTACTCCTGCCAGGAACGTGGTAATAGTATTCACGAAAAACGTAGGTTTTTGAGAAAAATCTTATTTTTGTTTCAACTTTGCAAACGCTCTAGCGGCTTAACTGTTTAGACGAGGTGAGTTAACAAAAAGCATTGGTTAGATAATTTGTAGTGCTTTCAGGAAAGCCTTCAATCTTTCTTCTACTCCTACCAGGGGCTTGGCAATAGTCAAATTTTCCTTTCAACTTTGCAAACGCTCTAGGGGGTAAACTGTTCGAAAGGGGAAAGTCAAATAAAAAGCATTGGTTAGATAATTTAAAAGGCTTTCAGAAAAGTCTTCAATCATTCTTCTACTGCTACCTGGAACGTGGCAATAGTGTTCACGAAAAACGTAGGTTTTTAAAAAAAATCACATTTTTGTTTCAACTTTGCAAACGCTCTAGCGGCTAAACTATTTAAACGAGGTGAGTCGAACACAAAGCATTGGTTAGATAATTTAAAGGGCTTTCAGGAAGTCTTCAATCATTCTTCTACTCCTACCAGGAATGTGGCAATAGTGTTCACGAAAAACCTGGGTTTTTGAGAAAAATCACATTTTTGTTTCAGATTTGCAAACGCTCTAGCGGCTAAACTATTTGAACGAGGTGAGTCAAACATAAAGCAGTGGTTAGATAATTTAAAGGGCTTTCAGGAAAGTCTTCAATCATTATTCTACTGCTACCAGGAATGTGGCAATAGTGTTCGCGAAAAACCTGGGTTTTTGAGAAAAATCACATTTTTGTTTCAACTTTGCAAACGCTCTAGCGGCTAAACTATTTGAACGAGGTGAGTCAAACATAAAGCAGTGGTTAGATAATTTAAAGGGCTTTCAGGAAAGTCTTCAATCGTTCTTCTACTGCTACCAGGAATGTGGCAATAGTGTTCACGAGAAACCTGGGTTTTTGAGAAAAATCACATTTTTGTTTCAACTTTGCAAACGCTCTAGCGGCTAAACTATTTGAACGAGGTGAGTCGAACATAAAGCATTGGTTAGATAATTTAAAGGGCTTTCAGAAAGTCTTCAATCATTCTTCTACTCCTACCAGGAACGTGGTAATATTGTTCACGAAAAACGTAGGTTTTTGAGAAAAATCACATTTTTGTTTCAACTTTGCAAACGCTCTAGCGGGTAAACTATTAGAACGAGGTAAATCAAACATAAAGCATTCGTTAGATAATCTAAAGAGTTCTTAGGAAAGTCTTCAATCTTTCTTCTACTCCTACCAGGAACGTGTCAATAGTGTTCACGAAAAACGAAGGTTTTTGAGAAAAATCACATTTTTGTTTCAGATTTGCAAACGCTCTAGCGGCTTAACTGTTTAGACGAGGTGAGTTAACAAAAAGCATTGGTTAGATAATTTGTAGTGCTTTCAGGAAAGCCTTCAATCTTTCTTCTACTCCTACCAGGGGCTTGGCAATAGTCAAATTTTCCTTTCAACTTTGCAAACGCTCTAGGGGGTAAACTGTTCGAAAGGGGAAAGTCAAATAAAAAGCATTGGTTAGATAATTTAGAAGGCTTTCAGAAAAGTCTTCAATCATTCTTCTACTGCTACCTGGAACGTGGCAATAGTGTTCACGAAAAACGTAGGTTTTTAAAAAAAATCACATTTTTGTTTCAACTTTGCAAACGCTCTAGCGGCTAAACTATTTAAACGAGGTGAGTCGAACACAAAGCATTGGTTAGATAATTTAAAGGGCTTTCAGGAAGTCTTCAATCATTCTTCTACTGCTACCAGGAATATGGCAATAGTGTTCACGAAAAACCTGGGTTTTTGAGAAAAATCACATTTTTGTTTCAGATTTGCAAACGCTCTAGCGGCTAAACTATTTGAACGAGGTGAGTCAAACATAAAGCAGTGGTTAGATAATTTAAAGGGCTTTCAGGAAAGTCTTCAATCATTATTCTACTGCTACCAGGAATGTGGCAATAGTGTTCGCGAAAAACCTGGGTTTTTGAGAAAAATCACATTTTTGTTTCAACTTTGCAAACGCTCTAGCGGCTAAACTATTTGAACGAGGTGAGTCAAACATAAAGCAGTGGTTAGATAATTTAAAGGGCTTTCAGGAAAGTCTTCAATCGTTCTTCTACTGCTACCAGGAATGTGGCAATAGTGTTCACGAGAAACCTGGGTTTTTGAGAAAAATCACATTTTTGTTTCAACTTTGCAAACGCTCTAGCGGCTAAACTATTTGAACGAGGTGAGTCGAACATAAAGCATTGGTTAGATAATTTAAAGGGCTTTCAGAAAGTCTTCAATCATTCTTCTACTCCTACCAGGAACGTGGTAATATTGTTCACGAAAAACGTAGGTTTTTGAGAAAAATCACATTTTTGCTTCAACTTTGCAACCGCTCTAGCGGGTAAACTATTGGAACGAGGTAAATCAAACATAAAGCATTCGTTAGATAATCTAAAGAGTTCTCAGGAAAGTCTTCAATCTTTCATTTACTCCTACCAGGAACGTGATAATAGTGTTCACGAAGAACGAAGGTTTTTGAGAAAAATCACATTTTTGTTTCAACTTTGCAAACGCTCTAGCGGCTAAACGGAGGTGAGTCGAACATAAAGCATTGGTTAGATAATTTAAAGGGCTTACAGGAAGTCTTCAATCATTCTTCTACTCCCACCAGGAACGTGGTAATATTGTTCACGAAAAACGTAGGTTTTTGAGAAAAATCACATTTTTGTTTCAACATTGCAAACGCTCTAGCGGCTAAACTATTTGAACGAGGTGAGTCAAACATAAAGCATTGGTTAGATAATTTAAAGGGCTTTCAGGAAAGTCTTCAATCCTTCTTCTACTCCTACCAGGAACGTATTAATAGTGTTCACGAAAAACGTAGGTTTTTGAGAAAAATCACATTTTTGTTTCAACTTTGCAAACGCTCTAGCGGGTAAACTATTGGAACGAGGTAAATCAAACATAAAGCATTCGTTAGATAATCTAAAGAGTTCTCAGGAAAGTCTTCAATCTTTCTTTTACTCCTACCAGGAACAGAAAACTGTTTGAAAGAGGTAAGTCAAACATAAAGCATTGGTTAGATAATTTAAAGGGCTTTCAGGAAAGTCTTCAATCATTCTTCTACTGCTACCAGGAATGTGGCAATAGTGTTCACGAAAAACCTAGGTTTTTGAGAAAAATCACATTTTTGTTTCAACTTTGCAAACGCTCTAGCGGCTAAGCTATTTAAACGAGGTAAGTCGAACATAAAGCATTGGTTAGATAATTTAAAGGGCTTTCAGGAAGTCTTCAAGAATTCCTCTACTCCTACCAGGAACGTGGTAATAGTGTTAACGAAAAACGTAGGTTTTTGAGAAAAATCATATTTTTGTTTCAACTTTGCGAACGCTCTAGTGGCTAAGCTATTTGAACGAGATGGGTCAAACATAAAGCACCGGTTAGACAATTTAAAGAGCTTTCAGGAAGGTCTTCAGTCTTTCTTCTACTCTTACCAGGGGCTTGGCAATAGTCACATTTTTGTTTCAACTTTGCAAACGCTCTAGCGGCTAAACTATTTAAACGAGGTGAGTCGAACACAAAGCATTGGTTAGATAATTTAAAGGGCTTTAAGGAAAGTCTTCAATCATTCTTCTACTGCTACCAGGAATGTGGCAATAGTGTTCACGAAAAACCTAGGTTTTTGAGAAAAATCATATTTTTGTTTCAACTTTGCGAACGCTCTAGCGACTATACTATTTGAATGAGATGGGTCAAACATAAAGCACCGGTTAGAATATGTAAAGAGCTTTCAGGAAGGTCTTCTACTCCTACCAGGGGCTTGGCAATAGTCACATTTTTGTTTCAACTTTGCAAACGCTCTAGCGGCTAAACTATTTGAACGAGGTGAGTCAAACTTAAAGCACTGGGTAGATAATTTAAAGGGCTTTCAGGAAGTCTTCAAGCATTCTTCTACTCCTGCCAGGAACGTGGTAATAGTGTTCACGAAAAACGTAGGTTTTTGAGAAAAATCATATTTTTGTTTAAACTTTGCGAACGCTCTAGCTTCTAAACTATTTGAACGAGATGGGTCAAACATAGGGGGTAAACTGTTCGAAAGGGGAAAGTCAAATAAAAAGCATTGGTTAGATAATTTAAAGAGCTTTCAGGAAAGTCTTCAATCTTTCTTCTACTCCTACCAGGAACGTGGCAATAGTGTTCACGAAAAACGTATGTTTTTGAGAAAAATCACAGTTTTGTATCAACTTTGCAAACGCTCTAGTGGCTAAACTATTTGAACGAGGTGAGTCAAACATAGAGCATTGGTTGGATAATTTAAAGGGCTTTCAGGAAAGCCTTCAATCTTTCTTCTACTCCTACCAGGGTCTTGGCAATAGTCACATTTTTTTTTAACTTTGCAAACGCTCTAGCGGCTAAACTGTTGGAACGAGGTAAATCAAACATAAAGCATTCGTTAGATAATCTAAAGAGCTTTCAGGAAAATCTCCAATCTTTCTTCTAATCCTACCTAGAACGTGATAATAGTATTCACGAAAAACGTAGGTTTTTGAGAAAAATCACATTTTTGTTTCAGATTTGCAAACGCTCTAACGGCTAAGCTATTTGAACGACGTTAAGTGCTTTGGAGACGATCAAATAATTTTGTTAAACAGTGCATATGTGTTAGTGATGTTCAATTGTGTGTTACCCGCAAACGTTCAAATTAACACGTCAAACATCAGTTTAGTTTTGAGCTCGTAACGAACAGTCATCATGTCATCGTCGGAGGATGGTTATCTATTATTGGCATGTGCTACAATTTGTATGAAAAAAAAATTGAAAAAGAAAAAGGCGGAGTGAATGAAAAATTGATTTTACTTTATTTATTTTATTTTATTTTATTCATTTTATTTTATTTATTTGATTTTATTTATTTTATTTTATTTTATTTATTTTATTTTATTTATTTGATTTTATTTATTTTAAAATTTCACTCTTATTTCAATTCACTTCACTTTTTTGCGTCCGTGTACATACATATGCTCTCAGCTTGAAATCTTCACTGCAAATGAGCTCATGCTTGTCAAACATGAGTGGAGACGATCAAATTATCGCCCGTCAAATAGAAATACCAAAAATTTTTGATTTTCATCAAACAGAGCCGACAACAGGTCGGTGAAGCGTACGTGTAGCCGACGAGAGCCGACGACACCAACACACTTAAAGTGTTTGACGCAATTATTTGATCGTCTCCAGGGCACTTTAGTCAAACATAAAGCAGTGGTTAGATAATTTAAAGGGCTTTCAGGAAAGTCTTCAATCATTCTTCTACTGCTACCAGGAATGTGGCAATAGTGTTCGCGAAAAACCTGGGTTTTTGAGAAAAATCACATTTTTGTTTCAACTTTGCAAACGCTCTAGCGGCTAAACTATTTGAACGAGGTGAGTCGAACATAAAGCATTGGTTAGATAATTTAAAGGGCTTTCAGGAAGTCTTCAATCATTCTTCTACTCCTACCAGGAACGTGGTAATATTGTTCACGAAAAACATAGGTTTTTGAGAAAAATCACATTTTTGTTTCAACTTTGCAAACGCTCTAGCGGCCAAACTATTTGAACGAGGTGAGTCAAACATAAAGCATTGGCTAGATAATTTAAGGGGCTTTCAGGAAAGTCTTCAATCTTTCTTCTACTCCAACCACGAACGTGGTAATAGTGTTCACGAAAAACCTAGGTTTTTGAGAAAAATCACATTTTTGTTTCAACTTTGCAAACGCTCTAGCGGCCAAACTATTTCAACGAGGTGAGTCAAACATAAAGCATTGGTTAGATAATTTAAGGGGCTTTCAGGAAAGTCTTCAATCTTTCTTCTACTCCAACCAAGAACGTGGTAATAGTGTTCACGAAAAACGTAGGTTTTTGAGAAAAATCACAATTTTGTTTGAACTTTACAAACGCTCTAGCGGCTAAACTATTGGAACAAGGTAAATCAAACATAAAGCATTCGTTAGATAATCTAAAGAGCTCTCAGGAAAGTCTTCAATAATTCTTCTACTGCTAAAAGGAATGTGGCAATAGTATTTACGAAAGACGTAGGTTTTTGAGAAAAATCACATGTTTGTTTCAACTTTGCACATGCTCTAGCGGACAAACTATTTGAACGAGGTGAGTCAATCATAAAGCATTGGTTAGATAATTTAAAGGGCTTTCAGGAAAGCCTTCAATCTTTCTTCTGCTCTTACCAGGGGCTTGGCAATAGTCACATTTTTGTCTCACCTTTGCAAACGCTCTAGCGGCTAAACTATTTGAACGAGGTGAGTCAAACATAAAGCATTGGTTAGATAATTTAAAGGGCTTTCAGGAAAGTCTTCAATCATTCTTCTACTGCTACCAGGAATGTGGCAATAGTGTTCACGAAAGACGTAAGTTTTTGAGAAAAATCACATTTTTGTTTCAATTTTGCAAACGCTCTAGCGGCTAAACTATTTGAACGAGGTGAGTCAAACATAAAGCATTGGTTAGATAATTTAAAGGGCTATCAGGAAAGTCTTCAATCTTTCTTCTACTCCTACCAAGAACGTGATAATAGTGTTCACGAAAAACGTAGGTTTTTGAGAAAAATCACAGTTTTGTTTCAACTTTGCAAACGCTCTAGCGGCTAAGCTATTTGAACGACGTTAGTCACATATAAAACATTGGTTGGATAATTTAAAGGGCTTTCAGGAAAGTCTTCAATCATTCTTGCAAACGCTCTAGCGGCTAAACTGTTGGAACGAGGTAATTCAAACATAAAGCATTCGTTAGATAATCTAAAGAGCTTTCGGGAAAATCTCCAATCTTTCTTCTACCCCTACCAAGAACGTGGCAATAGTGTTCACGAAAAACGTAGGTTTTTGAGAAAAATCACAGTTTTGTATCAACTTTACAAACGCTCTAGTGGCTAAACTATTTGAACGAGGTGAGTCAAACATTAAGCATTGGTTAGATAATTTAAAGGGCTTTCAGGAAAGTCTTCAATCTTTCTTCTACTCTTACCAAGAACGTGATAATAGTGTTCACGAAAAACGTAGGTTTTTGAGAAAAATAACGATTTTGTTTCAATTTTGCAAACGCTCTAGCGGCTAAGCTATTTAAACGACGTTAGTCAAACATTAAGCATTGGTTAGATTATTTGAAGTGTTTTCAGAAAAGCCTTCAATCTTTCTTCTGCTTTTACCAGGAAGGTAACAATAGTGTTCACGAAAAACGTAGGTTTTTGAGAAAAATCACATTTTTGTTTCAACTTTGCAAACGCTCTAGTGGCTAAACTATTTGAACGAGGTAAGTCAAACATAAAGCATTGGTTAGATAATTTAAAGGGCTTTCAGGAAAGCCTTCAATCTTTCTTCTACTCCTACCAAGAACGTGGCAATAGTGTTCACGAAAAACGTAGGTTTTTGAGAAAAATCACATTTTTGTATCAACTTTGCAAACGCTTTAGCGGCTAAACTATTGGAACGAGTTGAGTCAAACATAAAGCCTTGATTAGATAATTTAAAGGGTTTTCAGGAAAGTCTTCAATCGTTCTTCTACTGCTACCAGGAATGTGGCAATAGTGTTCACGAAAAACGTATGTTTTTGAGAAAAATCGCATTTTTGTTTCAACTTTGCAAACGCTCTAGCGGCTAAACTATTTGAACGAGGTGAGTCGAACATAAAACATTGGTTAGATAATAAGTTCAGGAAGTCTTCAATCATTCTTCTACTCCTGCCATGAACGTGGTAATATTGTTCACAAAAAACGTAGGTTTTTGAGAAAAATCACATTTTTGTCTCAACTTTGCAAACGCTCTAGCGGCTAAACTATTTGATCGAGATGAGTCAAACATAAAACATTTGTTAGATAATTTAAAGGGTTTTCAGGAAAGACTTCAACCCTTCTTCTACTCCTACCAAAATCGTGGCAATAGGTTTTTGAGAAAAATCACATATTTGTATCAACTTTGCAAACGCTCTAGCGGCTAAACTATTTGAACGAGGTGAGTCGAACATAAAGTATTGGTTAGATAATTTAAATGGCTTTCCGGAAAGTCTTCAATCATTCTTCTACTCCTACCTAGAACGTGGTAATAGTGTTCACGAAAAACGTATGTTTTTGAGAAAAATCTTATTTTTGTTTCAACTTTGCAAACGCTCTAGCGGCTTAACTGTTTAGATGAGGTGAGTTTAATAAAAAGCATTGGTTAGATAATTTGTAGAGCTTTCAGGAAAGCCTTCAATCTTTCTTCTACTCCTACCAGGGGCTTGGCAATAGTCAAATTTTCCTTTCAACTTTGCAAACGCTCTAGGGGGTAAACTGTTCGAAAGGGGAAAGTCAAATAAAAAGCATTGGTTAGATAATTTAAAGAGCTTTCAGGAAAGTCTTCAATCTTTCTTCTACTCCTACCAGGAACGTGGCAATAGTGTTCACGAAAAACGTATGTTTTTGAGAAAAATCACAGTTTTGTATCAACTTTGCAAACGCTCTAGTGGCTAAACTATTTGAACGAGGTGAGTCAAACATAGAGCATTGGTTAGATAATTTAGAGGGCTTTCAGGAAAGCCTTCAATCTTTCTTCTACTCCTACCAGGGTCTTGGCAATAGTCACATTTTTTTTTTAACTTTGCAAACGCTCTAGCGGCTAAACTGTTGGAACGAGGTAAATCAAACATAAAGCATTCGTTAGATAATCTAAAGAGCTTTCAAAAAAATCTCCAATCTTTCTTTTACTCCTACCTTGAACGTGATAATAGTGTTCACGAAAAACGTAGGTTTTTGAGAAAAATCACATTTTTGTTTCAACTTTGCAAACGCTCTAGCGGCTAAGCTTTTTGAACGACGTAAGTCAAACATAAAGCATTTGTTAGATTATTTGAAGTGTTTTCAGAAAAGCCTTCAATCTTTCTTCTACTCCTACCAGGAACGTGGCAATAGTGTTCACGAAAAACGTAGGTTTTTGAGAAAAATCACATTTTTGTGTCAACGTTGCAAACGCTCTAGCGGCTAAACTATTTGAACGAGGTGAGTCAAACATAAAGCATTGGTTAGATAATTTAAGAAGCTTTCTGGAAAGTCTTCAATCATTCTTCTACTCCTACCAAGAACGTGGTAATAGTCTTCACGAAAAACGAAGGTTTTTGAGAAAAATCACATTTTTGTTTCAACTTTGCACACGCCCTAGCGGGTAAATTGTTTGAAAGAGATAAGTCAAATAAAAAGCATTGGTTAGATAATTTAAAGTGCTTTCAGGAAAGACTTCAACCCTTCTTCTACTCCTACCAAAATCGTGACAATAGTGTTCACGATAATCGTAGGTTTTTGAGAAAAATCACATTTTTGTATCAACTTTGCAAACGCTCTAGCGGCTAAACTATTTGAACGAGGTGAGTCGAACATAAAATAATGGTTAGATAATTTAAAGAGCTTTCAGGAAAGTCTTCAATCCTTCTTCTATTTATACCAGGAACGTGGTAATAGTATTCACGAAAAACGTAGGTTTTTGAGAAAAATCTTATTTTTGTTTCAACTTTGCAAACGCTCTAGCCGCTTAACTGTTTAGACGAGGTGAGTTAAATAAAAAGCATTGGTTAGATAATTTTAGTGCTTTCAGGAAAGCCTTCAATCTTTCTTCTACTCCTACAAGGGGCTTGGCAATAGTCAAATTTTCCTTTCAACTTTGCAAACGCTCTAGGGGGTAAACTGTTCGAAAGGGGAAAGTCAAATAAAAAGCATTGGTTAGATAATTTAAAAGGCTTTGAGAAAAGTCTTCAATCATTCTTCTACTGCTACCTGGAACGTGGTAATAGTGTTCACGAAAAAAGTAGGTTTTTGAGAAAAATCACATTTTTGTTTCAACTTTGCAAACGCTCTAGCGGCTAAACTATTTGAACGAGGTGAGTCAAACATAAAGCATTGGTTAGATAATTTAAAGGGCTTTCAGGAAGTCTTCAATCATTCTTCTACTGCTACCAGGAATGTGGCAATAGTGTTCACGAAAAACCTGGGTTTTTGAGAAAAATCACATTTTTGTTTCAGCTTTGCAAACGCTCTAGCGGCTAAACTATTTGTACGAGGTGAGTCAAGCATAAAGCAGTGGTTAGATAATTTAAAGGGCTTTCAGGAAAGTCTTCAATCATTCTTCTACTGCTACCAGGAATGTGGCAATAGTGTTCAAGAAAAACCTGGGTTTTTGAGAAAAATCACATTTTTGTTTCAACTTTGCAAACGCTCTAGCGGCTAAACTATTTGAACGAGGTGAGTCAAACATAAAGCAGTGGTTAGATAATTTAAAGGGCTTTCAGGAAAGTCTTCAATCGTTCTTCTACTGCTAACAGGAATGTGGCAATAGTGTTCACGAGAAACCTGGGTTTTTGAGAAAAATCACATTTTTGTTTCAACTTTGCAAACGCTCTAGCGGCTAAACTATTTGAACGAGATGGGTCAAACATAAAGCACCGGTTAGACAATTTAAAGGGCTTTCAGGAAGGTTTTCAATCTTTCTTCTACTCCTACCAGGGGCTTGGCAATAGTCACATTTTTGTTTCAACTTTGCAAACGCTCTAGCGGCTAAACTATTTGAACGAGGTGAGTCAAACATAAAGCACTGGTTAGATAATTTAAAGGGCTTTCAGGAAAGTCTTCAATCATTCTTCTACTCCTACCAGGAACGTGGTAATAGTGTTCACGCAAAACGTAGGTTTTTGAGAAAAATCACATTTTTGTTTCAACTTTGCAAACGCTCTAGCGGCTAAACTATTTGAACGAGGTGAGTCAAACTTAAAGCACTGGTTAGATAATTTAAAGGGCTTTCAGGAAGTCTTCAAGCATTCTTCTACTGCTACCAGGAAGGTGGTAATAGTGTTCACGAAAAACGTAGGTTTTTGAGAAAAACCATATTTTTGTTTAAACTTTGCGAACGCCCTAGCGGCTAAACTATTTAACCGAGATGGGTCAAACATAGGGGGTAAACTGTTCGAAAGGGGAAAGTCAAATAAAAAGCATTGGTTAGATAATTTAAAGAGCTTTCAGGAAAGTCTTCAATCTTTCTTCTACTCTTACCAGGAACGTGGCAATAGTGTTCACGAAAAACGTATGTTTTTGAGAAAAATCACAGTTTTGTATCAACTTTGCAAACGCTCTAGTGGCTAAACTATTTGAACGAGGTGAGTCAAACATAGAGCATTGGTTAGATAATTTAAAGGGCTTTCAGGAAAGCCTTCAATCTTTCTTCTACTGCTACCAGGATCTTGGCAATAGTCACATTTTTTTTAACTTTGCAAACGCTCTAGCGGCTAAACTGTTGGAACGAGGTAAATCAAACATAAAGCATTCGTTAGATAATCTAAAGAGCTTTCAGGAAAATCTCCAACCTTTCTTCTAATCCTACCTAGAACGTGATAATAGTGTTCACGAAAAACGTAAGTTTTTGAGAAAAATCACATTTTTGTTTCAACTTTGCAAACGCTCTTGCGGCTAAGCTATTTGAACGACGTTAGTCAAACATAAAGCATTGGTTAGATTATTTGAAGTGTTTTCAGAAAAGCCTTCAATCTTTCTTCTACTCCTACCAGGAACGTGGCAATAGTGTTCACGAAAAACGTAGGTTTTTGTGAAAAATCACATTTTTGTTTCAACGTTGCAAACGCTCTAGCGGCTAAACTATTTGAACGAGGTGAGTCAAACGTAAAGCATTGGTTAGATAATTTATGGAGCTTTCAGGAAAGTCTTTAATAATTCTTCTACTCCTACCAGGAACGTGGTAATAGTATTCACGAAAAACGAAGGTTTTTGAGAAAAATCACGATTTTGTTTCAAATTTGCACACGCTCTAGCGGGTAAATTGTTTGAAAGAGATAAGTCAAATAAAAAGCATTGGTTAGATAATTTAAAGAGCTTTCAGGAAAGACTTCAACCCTTCTTCTACTCCTACCAAAATCGTGGCAATAGTGTTCACGATAAACGTAGGTTTTTGAGAAAAATCACATTTTTGTATCAACTTTGCAAACGCTCTAGCGGCTAAACTATTTGAACGAGGTGAGTCGAACATAAAGTATTGGTTAGATAATTTAAATAGCTTTCAGGGAAGTCTTCAATCATTCCTCTACTCCTGCCAGGAACGTGGTAATAGTATTCACGAAAAACGTAGGTTTTTGAGAAAAATCTTATTTTTGTTTCAACTTTGCAAACGCTCTAGCGGCTTAACTGTTTAGACGAGGTGAGTTAAATAAAAAGCATTGGTTAGATAATTTGTAGTGCTTTCAGGAAAGCCTTCAATCTTTCTTCTACTCCTACCTGGGGCTTGGCAATAGTCAAATTTTCCTTTCAACTTTGCAAACGCTCTAGGGGGTAAACAATTTGAACGAGGTGAGTCGAGCATAAAGCATTGGTTAGATAATTTAAAGGGCTTTCAGGAAAGTCTTCAATCATTCTTCTACTGCTACCTGGAACGTGGTAATAGTGTTCACGAAAAACGTAGGTTTTTGAGAAAAATCACATTTTTGTTTCAACTTTGCAAACGCTCTAGCGGCTAAACAATTTGAACGAGGTGAGTCGAACATAAAGCATTGGTTAGATAATTTAAAGGGCTTTCAGGAAGTCTTCAATCATTCTTCTACTGCTACCAGGAATGTGGCAATAGTGTTCACGAAAAAACTGGGTTTTTGAGAAAAATCACATTTTTGTTTCAGATTTGCTAACGCTCTAGCGGCTAAACTATTTGAACGAGGTGAGTCAAACATAAAGCAGTGGTTAGATAGTTTAAAGGGCTTTCAGGAAAGTCTTCAATCATTATTCTACTGCTACCAGGAATGTGGCAATAGTGTTCACGA
This sequence comes from Bactrocera zonata, assembly GCA_037783105.1. Classification (NCBI taxonomy): domain Eukaryota; kingdom Metazoa; phylum Arthropoda; class Insecta; order Diptera; family Tephritidae; genus Bactrocera; species Bactrocera zonata. The sequence continues at coordinate 10,887 of JBAWJQ010005301.1, read as the reverse complement.
AAAACCTGGGTTTTTGAGAAAAATCACATTTTTGTTTCAACTTTGCGAACGCTCTAGCGGCTAAATTATTTGAACGAGGTGAGTCAAACATAAAGCAGTGGTTAGATAATTTAAAGGGCTTTCAGGAAAGTCTTCAATCATTCTTCTACTGCTACCAGGAATGTGGCAATAGTGTTCGCGAAAAACCTGGGTTTTTGAGAAAAATCACATTTTTGTTTCAACTTTGCAAACGCTCTAGCGGCTAAACTATTTGAACGAGGTGAGTCGAACATAAAGCATTGGTTAGATAATTTTAAGGGCTTTCAGGAAGTCTTCAACCATTCTTCTACTGCTACCAGGAATGTGGCAATAGTGTTCACGAAAAACCTGGGTTTTTGAGAAAAATCACATTTTTGTTTCAGATTTGCTAACGCTCTAGCGGCTTAACTATTTGAACGAGGTGAGTCAAACATAAAGCAGTGGTTAGATAGTTTAAAGGGCTTTCAGGAAAGTCTTCAATCATTCTTCTACTGCTACCAGGAATGTGGCAATAGTGTTCACGAAAAACCTGGGTTTTTGAGAAAAATCACATTTTTGTTTCAACATTGCAAACGCTCTAGCGGCTAAACAATTTGAACGAGGTGAGTCGAACATAAAGCTATGGTTAGATAATTTAAAGGGCTTTCAGGAAGTCTTCAATCATTCTTCTACTGCTACCAGGAATGTGGCAATAGTGTTCACGAAAAACCTGGGTTTTTGAGAAAAATCACATTTTTGTTTCAGATTTGCTAACGCTCTAGCGGCTAAACTATTTGAACGAGGTGAGTCAAACATAAAGCATTGGTTAGATAATTTAAAGGGCTTTCAGGAAAGTCTTCAATCCTTCTTCTACTCCTACCAGGAACGTATTAATAGTGTTCACGAAAAACGTAGGTTTTTGAGAAAAATCACATTTTTGTTTCAACTTTGCAAACGTTCTAGCGGGTAAACTATTTGAATGAGATGGGTCAAACATAAAGCACCGGTTAGAAAATGTAAAGAGCTTTCAGGCAGGTCTTCAATCTTTCTTCTACTCCTACCAGGGGCTTGGCAATAGTCACATTTTTGTTTCAACTTTGCAAACGCTCTAGCGGCTTAACTATTTAAACGAGGTGAGTCAAACTTAAAGCACTGGTTAGATAATTTAAAGGGCTCTCAGGAAAGTCTTCAATCATTCTTCTACTGCTACCAGGAATGTGGCAATAGTGTTCACGAAAAACCTAGGTTTTTGAGAAAAATCACATTTTTGTTTCAACTTTGCAAACGCTCTAGCGGCTAAGCTATTTAAACGAGGTGAGTCGAACATAAAGCATTGGTTAGAAAATGTAAAGAGCTTTCAGGCAGGTCTTCAATCTTTCTTCTACTCCTACCAGGGGCTTGGCAATAGTCACATTTTTGTTTCAACTTTGCAAACGCTCTAGCGGCTTAACTATTTAAACGAGGTGAGTCAAACTTAAAGCACTGGTTAGATAATTTAAAGGGCTCTCAGGAAAGTCTTCAATCATTCTTCTACTGCTACCAGGAATGTGGCAATAGTGTTCACGAAAAACCTAGGTTTTTGAGAAAAATCACATTTTTGTTTCAACTTTGCAAACGCTCTAGCGGCTAAGCTATTTAAACGAGGTGAGTCGAACATAAAGCATTGGTTAGATAATTTAAAGGGCTTTCAGGAAGTCTTCAAGCATTCCTCTACTCCTACCAGGAACGTGGTAATAGTGTTCACGAAAAACGTAGGTTTTTGAGAAAAATCACATTTTTTTTTCAACTTTGCAAACGCTCTAGCGGCTAAGCTATTTGAACGACGTTAGTCAAACATACAGCATTGGTTAGATTATTTGAAGTGTTTTCAGAAAAGCCTTCAATCTTTCTTCTACTCCTACCAGGAACGTGGCAATAGTGTTCACGAAAAACGTAGGTTTTTGAGAAAAATCACATTTTTGTTTCAACGTTGCAAACGCTCTAGCGGCTAAACTATTTGAACGAGGTGAGTCAAACGTAAAGCATTGGTTAGATAATTTAAGGAGTTTTCAGGAAAGTCTTCAATCATTCTTCTACTCCTATCAAGAACGTGGTAATAGTCTTCACGAAAAACGAAGGTTTTTGAGAAAAATCACATTTTTGTTTCAACTTTGCAAACGCTCTAGCGGCTAAACTATTTGAACGAGGTGAGTCAAACATAAAGCATTGGTTAGATAATTTAAAGGGCTTTCAGGAAAGTCTTCAATCCTTCTTCTGCTCCTACCAGGAACGTATTAATAGTGTTCACGAAAAACGTAGATTTTGAGAAAAATCACATTTTTGTTTCAACTTTGCAAACGCTCTAGCGGCTATACTATTCGAACGACGTTAGTCAAACCTAAAGCATTGGTTAGATAATTGGAAGTGTTTTCAGAAAAGGCTTCAATCTTTCTTCTGCTCCTACCTTGAACGTGGCAATAGTGTTCACGAAAAACGTAGGTTTTTGAGAAAAATCACATTTTTGTATCAACTTTGCAAACGCTTTAGCGGCTAAACTATTGGAACGAGGTGAGTCAAACATAAAGCCTTGATTAGATAATTTAAAGGGTTTTCAGGAAAGTCTTCAATCGTTCTTCTACTGCTACCAGGAATGTGGCAATAGTGTTCACGAAAAACCTAGGTTTTTGAGAAAAATCGCATTTTTGTTTCAACTTTGCAAACGCTCTTGCGGCTAAACTATTTGAACGAGGTGAGTCGAACATAAAACATTGGTTAGATAATAAGTTCAGGAAGTCTTCAATCATTCTTCTACTCCTGCCAGGAACGTGGTAATATTGTTCACGAAAAACGTAGGTTTTTGAGAAAAATCACATTTTTGTCTCAACTTTGCAAACGCTCTAGCGGCTAAACTATTTGATCGAGATGAGACAAACATAAAACATTTGTTAGATAATTTAAAGGGTTTTCAGGAAAGACTTCAACCATTCTTCTATTCCTATCAAAATCGTGGCAATAGTGTTCACGATAAACGTAGGTTTTCGAGAAAAATCACATTTTTGTATCAACTTTGCAAACGCTGTAGCGGCTAAACTATTTGAACGAGGTGAGTCGAACATAAAGTATTGGTTAGATAATTTAAATGGCTTTCAGGAAAGTCTTCAATCATTCTTCTACTCCTACCAAGAACGTGGTAATAGTGTTCACGAAAAACGTATGTTTTTGAGAAAAATCTTATTTTTGTTTCAACTTTGCAAACGCTCTAGCGGCTTAACTGTTTAGACGAGGTGAGTTAAATAAAAAGCATTGGTTAGATAATTTGTAGAGCTTTCAGGAAAGCCTTCAATCTTTCTTCTACTCCTACCAGGGGCTTGGCAATAGTCAAATTTTCCTTTCAACTTTGCAAACGCTCTAGGGGGTAAACTGTTCGAAAGGGGAAAGTCAAATAAAACGCATTGGTTAGATAATTTAAAGAGCTTTCAGGAAAGTCTTCAATCTTTCTTCTACTCCTACCAGGAACGTGGCAATAGTGTTCACGAAAAACGTATGTTTTTGAGAAAAATCACATTTTTGTTTCAACTTTGCAAACGCTCTAGGGGCTAAGCTATTTGAACGACGTAAGTCAAACATAAAGCATTGGTTAGATTATTTGAAGTGTTTTCAGAAAAGCCTTCAATCTTTCTTCTACTCCTACCAGGAACGTGGCAATAGTGTTCACGAAAAACGTAGGTTTTTGAATGTGGCAATAGTGTTCACGAAAATCACATTTTTGTGTCAACGTTGCAAACGCTCTAGCGGCTAAACTATTTGAACGAGGTGAGTCAAACATTAAGCATTGGTTAGGTAATTTAAGGAGCTTTCTGGAAAGTCTTCAATCATTCTTCTACTCCTACCAAGAACGTGGTAATAGTCTTCACGAAAAACGAAGGTTTTTGAGAAAAATCACATTTTTGCTTCAACTTTGCACACGCCCTAGCGGGTAAATTGTTTGAAAGAGATAAGTCAAATAAAAAGCATTGGTTAGATAATTTAAAGAGCTTTCAGGAAAAACTTCAACCCTTCTTCTACTCCTACCAAAATCGTGGCAATAGTGTTCACGATAAACGTAGGTTTTTGAGAAAAATCACATTTTTGTTTCAACTTTGCAAACGCTCTAGCGGCTAAACTTTTTGAACGAGGTGAGTCGAACATAAAGTATTGGTTAGATAATTTAAATGGATTTCAGGAAAGTCTTCAATCATTCTTCTACTCCTGCCAGGAACGTGGTAATAGTATTCACGAAAAACGTAGGTTTTTGAGAAAAATCTTATTTTTGTTTCAACTTTGCAAACGCTCTAGCGGCTTAACTGTTTAGACGAGGTGAGTTAAATAAAAAGCATTGGTTAGATAATTTGTAGTGCTTTCAGGAAAGCCTTCAATCTTTCTTCTACTCCTACCAGGGGCTTGGCAATAGTCAAATTTTCCTTTCAACTTTGCAAACGCTCTAGGGGGTAAACTGTTCGAAAGGGGAAAGTCAAATAAAAAGCATTGGTTAGATAATTTAAAAGGCTTTCAGAAAAGTCTTCAATCATTCTTCTACTGCTACCTGGAACGTGGTAATAGTGTTCACGAAAAACGTAGGTTTTTGAGAAAAATCACATTTTTGTTTCAACTTTGCAAACGCTCTAGCGGCTAAACTATTTAAACGAGGTGAGTCGAACATAAAGCATTGGTTAGATAATCTAAACAGCTCTCAGGAAAGTCTTCAATCATTCTTCTACTGCTAGCAGGAATGTGGCAATAGTGTTCAGGAAAAACCTGGGTTTTTAAAAAAAATCACATTTTTGTTTCAACTTTGCAAACGCTCTAGCGGCTAAACTATTTGAACGAGGTGAGTCAAACATAAAGCAGTGGTTAGATAATTTAAAGGGCTTTCAGGAAAGTCTTCAATCATTCTTCTACTGCTACCAGGAATGTGGCAATAGTGTTCAAGAAAAACCTGGGTTTTTGAGAAAAATCACATTTTTGTTTCAACTTTGCAAACGCTCTAGCGGCTAAACTATTTGAACGAGGTGAGTCAAACATAAAGCATTGGTTAGATAATTTAAAGGGCTTTCAGGAAAGTCTTCAATCGTTCTTCTTCTGCTACCAGGAATGTGGCAATAGTGGTCACGAGAAACCTGGGTTTTTGAGAAAAATCACATTTTTGTTTCAACTTTGCAAACGCTCTAGCGGCTAAACTATTTGAACGAGGTGAGTCGAACATAAAGCATTGGTTAGATAATTTAAAAGGCTTTCAGGAAGTCTTCAATCATTCTTCTACTCCTACCAGGAACGTGGTAGTATTGTTCACGAAAAACGTAGGTTTTTGAGAAAAATCACATTTTTGTTTTAAATTTGCAAACGCTATAGCGGGTAAACTATTGGAACGAGGTAAATCAAACATAAAGCATTCGTTAGATAATCTAAAGAGTTCTCAGGAAAGTCTTCAATCTTTCTTCTACTCCTACCAGGAACGTGTCAATAGTGTTCACGAAAAACGAAGGTTTTTGAGAAAAATCACATTTTTGTTTCAACTTTGCAAACGCTCTAGCGGCAAAACTATTTGAACGAGGTGAGTCGAACATAAAGCATTGGTTAGATAATTTAAAGGGCTTTCAGAAAGTCTTCAATCATTCTTCTACTCCTACCAGGAACGTGGTAATATTGTTCACGAAAAACGTAGGTTTTTGAGAAAAATCACATTTTTGTTTCAACTTTGCAAACGCTCTAGCGGGTAAACTATTGGAACGAGGTAAATCAAACATAAAGCATTCGTTAGATAATCTAAAGAGTTCTCAGGAAAGTCTTCAATCTTTCTTCTACTCCTACCAGGAACGTGTCAATAGTGTTCACGAAAAACGAAGGTTTTTGAGAAAAATCACATTTTTGTTTCAACTTTGCAAACGCTCTAGCGGGTAAACTATTTGAACGAGGTGAGTCGAACATAAAGCATTGGTTAGATAATTTAAAGGGCTTTCAGGAAGTCTTCAAGCATTCTTCTACTCCTACCAGGAACGTGGTAATAGTGTTCACGAAAAACGTAGGTTTTTGAGAAAAACCATATTTTTGTTTAAACTTTGCGAACGCTCTAGCGGCTAAACTATTGGAACGAGGTAAATCAAACATAAAGCATTCGTTAGATAATCTAAAGAGTTCTCAGGAAAGTCTTCAATCTTTCTTTTACTCCTACCAGGAACGTGATAATAGTGTTCACGAAAAACGTAGGTTTTTGAGAAAAATCATATTTTTGTTTCAACTTTGCGAACGCTCTAGTGGCTAAACTATTTGAACGAGATGGGTCAAACATAAAGCACCGGTTAGACAATTTAAAGAGCTTTCAGGAAGGTCTTCAGTCTTTCTTCTACTCTTACCAGGGGCTTGGCAATAGTCACATTTTTGTTTCAACTTTGCAAACGCTCTAGCGGCTAAACTATTCGAACGAGGTGAGTCAAACATAAAGCACTGGTTAGATAATTTAAAGGGCTTTCAGGAAAGTCTTCAATCATTCTTCTACTGCTACCAGGATGTGGCAATAGTGTTCACGAAAAACCTAGGTTTTTGAGAAAAATCATATTTTTGTTTCAACTTTGCGAACGCTCTAGCGGCTTTACTATTTGAATGAGATGGATCAAACATAAAGCATCGGTTAGAAAATGTAAAGAGCTTTCAGGAAGGTCTACAATCTTTCTTCTTCTCCTACCAGGGGCTTGGCAATAGTCACATTTTTGTTTCAACTTTGCAAACGCTCTAGCGGCTAAACTATTTGAACGAGGTGAGTCAAACTTAAAGCACTGGTTAGATAATTTAAAGGGCTTTCAGGAAGTCTTCAAGCATTCTTCTACTGCTACCAGGAAGGTGGTAATAGTGTTCACGAAAAACGTAGGTTTTTGAGAAAAACCATATTTTTGTTTAAACTTTGCGAACGCCCTAGCGGCTAAACTATTTAACCGAGATGGGTCAAACATAGGGGGTAAACTGTTCGAAAGGGGAAAGTCAAATAAAAAGCATTGGTTAGATAATTTAAAGAGCTTTCAGGAAAGTCTTCAATCTTTCTTCTACTCTTACCAGGAACGTGGCAATAGTGTTCACGAAAAACGTATGTTTTTGAGAAAAATCACAGTTTTGTATCAACTTTGCAAACGCTCTAGTGGCTAAACTATTTGAACGAGGTGAGTCAAACATAGAGCATTGGTTAGATAATTTAAAGGGCTTTCAGGAAAGCCTTCAATCTTTCTTCTACTGCTACCAGGGTCTTGGCAATAGTCACATTTTTTTAACTTTGCAAACGCTCTAGCGGCTAAACTGTTGGAACGAGGTAAATCAAACATAAAGCATTCGTTAGATAATCTAAAGAGCTTTCAGGAAAATCTCCAACCTTTCTTCTAATCCTACCTAGAACGTGATAATAGTGTTCACGAAAAACGTAAGTTTTTGAGAAAAATCACATTTTTGTTTCAACTTTGCAAACGCTCTTGCGGCTAAGCTATTTGAACGACGTTAGTCAAACATAAAGCATTGGTTAGATTATTTGAAGTGTTTTCAGAAAAGCCTTCAATCTTTCTTCTACTCCTACCAGGAACGTGGCAATAGTGTTCACGAAAAACGTAGGTTTTTGTGAAAAATCACATTTTTGTTTCAACGTTGCAAACGCTCTAGCGGCTAAACTATTTGAACGAGGTGAGTCAAACGTAAAGCATTGGTTAGATAATTTATGGAGCTTTCAGGAAAGTCTTTAATAATTCTTCTACTCCTACCAGGAACGTGGTAATAGCATTCACGAAAAACGAAGGTTTTTGAGAAAAATCACGATTTTGTTTCAAATTTGCACACGCTCTAGCGGGTAAATTGTTTGAAAGAGATAAGTCAAATAAAAAGCATTAGTTAGATAATTTAAAGAGCTTTCAGGAAAGACTTCAACCCTTCTTCTACTCCTACCAAAATCGTGGCAATAGTGTTCACGATAAACGTAGGTTTTTGAGAAAAATCACATTTTTGTATCAACTTTGCAAACGCTCTAGCGGCTAAACTATTTGAACGAGGTGAGTCGAACATAAAGTATTGGTTAGATAATTTAAATAGCTTTCAGGAAGTCTTCAATCATTCCTCTACTCCTGCCAGGAACGTGGTAATAGTATTCACGAAAAACGTAGGTTTTTGAGAAAAATCTTATTTTTGTTTCAACTTTGCAAACGCTCTAGCGGCTTAACTGTTTAGACGAGGTGAGTTAAATAAAAAGCATTGGTTAGATAATTTGTAGTGCTTTCAGGAAAGCCTTCAATCTTTCTTCTACTCCTACCTGGGGCTTGGCTATAGTCAAATTTTCCTTTCAACTTTGCAAACGCTCTAGGGGGTAAACAATTTGAACGAGGTGAGTCGAACATAAAGCATTGGTTAGATAATTTAAAGGGCTTTCAGGAAAGTCTTCAATCATTCTTCTTCTGCTACCTGGAACGTGGTAATAGTGTTCACGAAAAACGTAGGTTTTTGAGAAAAATCACATTTTTGTTTCAACTTTGCAAACGCTCTAGCGGCTAAACAATTTGAACGAGGTGAGTCGAACATAAAGCATTGGTTAGATAATTTAAAGGGCTTTCAGGAAGTCTTCAATCATTCTTCTACTGCTACCAGGAATGTGGCAATAGTGTTCACGAAAAAACTGGGATTTTGAGAAAAATCACATTTTTGTTTCAGATTTGCTAACGCTCTAGCGGCTAAACTATTTGAACGAGGTGAGTCAAACATAAAGCAGTGGTTAGATAGTTTAAAGGGCTTTCAGGAAAGTCTTCAATCATTATTCTACTGCTACCAGGAATGTGGCAATAGTGTTCACGAAAAACCTGGGTTTTTGAGAAAAATCACATTTTTGTTTCAACTTTGCAAACGCTCTAGCGGCTAAATTATTTGAACGAGGTGAGTCAAACATAAAGCAGTGGTTAGATAATTTAAAGGGCTTTCAGGAAAGTCTTCAATCGTTCTTCTACTGCTACCAGGAATGTGGCAATAGTGTTCGCGAAAAACCTGGGTTTTTGAGAAAAATCACATTTTTGTTTCAACTTTGCAAACGCTCTAGCGGCTAAACTATTTGAACGAGGTGAGTCGAACATAAAGCATTGGTTAGATAATTTTAAGGGCTTTCAGGAAGTCTTCAACCATTCTTCTACTGCTACCAGGAATGTGGCAATAGTGTTCACGAAAAACCTGGGTTTTTGAGAAAAATCACATTTTTGTTTCAGATTTGCTAACGCTCTAGCGGCTAAACTATTTGAACGAGGTGAGTCAAACATAAAGCAGTGGTTAGATAATTTAAAGGGCTTTCAGGAAAGTCTTCAATCATTCTTCTACTGCTACCAGGAATGTGGCAATAGTGTTCACGAAAAACCTGGGTTTTTGAGAAAAATCACATTTTTGTTTCAACATTGCAAACGCTCTAGCGGCTAAACAATTTGAACGAGGTGAGTCGAACATAAAGCATTGGTTAGATAATTTAAAGGGCTTTCAGGAAGTCTTCAATCATTCTTCTACTGCTACCAGGAATGTGGCAATAGTGTTCACGAAAAACCTGGGTTTTTGAGAAAAATCACATTTTTGTTTCAGATTTGCTAACGCTCTAGCGGCTAAACTATTTGAACGAGGTGAGTCAAACATAAAGCAGTGGTTAGATAGTTTAAAGGGCTTTCAGGAAAGTCTTCAATCATTCTTCTACTGCTACCAGGAATGTGGCAATAGTGTTCGCGAAAAACCTGGGTTTTTGAGAAAAATCACATTTTTGTTTCAACTTTGCAAACGCTCTAGCGGCTAAATTATTTGAACGAGGTGAGTCAAACATAAAGCAGTGGTTAGATAATTTAAAGGGCTTTCAGGAAAGTCTTCAATCATTCTTCTACTGCTACCAGGAATGTGGCAATAGTGTTCGCGAAAAACCTGGGTTTTTGAGAAAAATCACATTTTTGTTTCAACTTTGCAAACGCTCTAGCGGCTAAACTATTTGAACGAGGTGAGTCAAACATAAAGCATTGGTTAGATAATTTAAAGGGCTTTCAGGAAGTCTTCAATCATTATTCTACTCCTACCAGGAACGTGGTAATATTGTTCACGAAAAACGTAGGTTTTTGAGAAAAATCATATTTTTGTTTCAACTTTGCAAACGCTCTAGCGGGTAAACTATTGGAACGAGGTAAATCAAACATAAAGCATTCGTTAGATAATCTAAAGAGTTCTCAGGAAAGCCTTCAATCTTTCTTCTACTCCTACCAAGAACGTGATAATAGTGTTCACGAAAAACGAAGGTTTTTGAGAAAAATCACATTTTTGTTTCAACTTTGCAAACGCTCTAGCGGCTAAACTATTTGAACGAGGTGAGTCAAACATAAAGCATTGGTTAGATAATTTAAAGGGCTTTCAGGAAAGTCTTCAATCATTCTTCTACTGCTACCTGGAACGTGGTAATAGTGTTCACGAAAAACGTAGGTTTTTGAGAAAAATCACATTTTTGTTTCAACTTTGCGAACGCTCTAGCGGCTAAACTATTTGAACGAGATGGGTCAAACATAAAGCACCGGTTAGACAATTTAAAGGGCTTTCAGGAAGGTCTTCAATCTTTCTTCTACTCCTACCAGGGGCTTGGCAATAGTCACATTTTTGTTTCAACTTTGCAAACGCTCTAGCGGCTAAACTATTTGAACGAGGTGAGTCAAACATAAAGCACTGGTTAGATAATTTAAAGGGCTTTCAGGAAAGTCTTGAATCATTCTTCTACTCCTACCAGGAACGTGGTAATAGTGTTCACGCAAAACGTAGGTTTTTGAGAAAAATCACATTTTTGTTTCAACTTTGCAAACGCTCTAGCGGCTAAACTATTTGAACGAGATGGGTCAAACATAAAGCACCGGTTAG